>CM063189.1:35735000-36935000 GCA_031835075.1 Saguinus oedipus
TCTTGGCTTCACCCAGGAAAGAATTCAAAGGCAAGCCAGTGGTGGTAGACAGTAACTTTTATTGAAGCAATGGCGTACAACAGCAGCAGAGGTCCCATTTCTTGTGAAGCAGAGCCACTGCATAGGCATTGTGCCCAGGGTAGCAGCTCAAAGGCAGTTCTTCTGTTATATTTGTGTGCAGTTTTATATATGCAAAGTAGGAGATGATTATGGAGAAATTTCTAGGAAAAGGGTGGTAACTTCCAGGTCATTGAGCCATGGCCATGGAAAGGGGAAGTCACTTCTGGTGTTGCCATGACAGTGGTAAACTGGCATGGCACACTGGTGGGCATGTCTCATGGAAAAGTGCTTTGATCCCTGTGTCAGTTTTAGCTAATCCTCAATTTCTGTGCAGTGTCTGAGCCCCGCCTCCAGAGTCAAGCCTGCATCTGGAGTCAGATTCCATCTTTTACCTCAGTGCAACATTTACCATCCATAAAACCAAAAAAATATATTATGATTTTTAAAAGCTGACAAAATGAAAAGAGATTGGCTTGGATCTAGATTTTAGGAGCACTCTACTTTAAATGGTGCAAGAGTCGGAAATTGGATTCTTTGAGATGAAAAGTAAATACAAACATTTTAGCTTGTATCAAACAATATTTGAATAGTATTAACCATGTAAATAATGTTTGTTGATTTATAATGTCTAGAATCTGCTAATAGACAAAGCGTGAAAGGCAAATATGGTTACAGAATAAGATATGAATATTGTCAACTTTGAAATATTAACCACAGAAGTACAGTCTGATGAACAAGATGCAAAAGTAGGAGAGGAGATGTAGAGGAAAGGGTAGGAGTGCTAATTGTGTAATCTCACCTAGTTGGCTGCCCCAAGTATAGGAGAAAACGTGCTATTTAGAATGACTGCAATAGTGAGAAACAGAATGATAAAGATTATGTGGGCTGGGGACCCAGAAGAAGGGAGGAGTTAGTTGTTTTTATAAGTCCTCTGAATTTTTTTGCTTTGTTATTCATTTGTGTAGGGCTGCCATAATAAATGATCACAACCTGTGTGATTTAACAGACATGCATTTTTTCACAGTTCTAGGGGCTGCACTGTAAAATCCACGTTGGTTGGCAGGTTGATTCCTTTAAAGCTTCTGAAGGAGAATCTGTTCCCTGCTTCTTGTCTAGCCTCTAGTGGTTGCCAGAAAACCTTTGTGTTCCGTGTCTTGTAACTGCATAGAAAACCTTTGTGTTCCGTGTCTTGTAACTGCATCTTTGCCTCTGTCTTCACATAGTATTCTGTGTGTGAGAGTGTGTGTCCCCATATTTTCCTCTTCATGTGAAAACATCAGTTATGTTCAATCCAGGACCCACACTGAGTATGACTTTATGTTAACTCATTATATCTGC
The DNA here is from genome assembly GCA_031835075.1 of Saguinus oedipus. NCBI lineage: Eukaryota > Metazoa > Chordata > Mammalia > Primates > Cebidae > Saguinus > Saguinus oedipus. The sequence continues at coordinate 35,736,399 of CM063189.1, forward strand.
AAAGACTCTATTTTCAAACAATGTCATATTCTGAGGTGGGCAGACATGCAATCGGAGGGAATACTGTTCACTCACCCCATGAAAGTCATCATATATGCAAGTAGTAGTTGGATAAGAAGATTCATACTTTGATTATTTCATCTTTCTAAGTTGCTCTTGATATATTATATAAGCATATTTGTTTATTGGAATTCATTCTCCTGTCCTGAACAAATGCTATATATGACACTTGGCTGAGGAAGGTTGATAAAGGAAGCAGCTGTATGAACAAGCTTTTGACCTTTCTGTGAAAACTCTTATACAAAACATTGTCTGTGGGTGTAGTTTAATCACCCTCATGTTAGGATTTTTGTAATTCATTAATTAATTTAGCAAGAGAAAAAATTTATAAAATGGAATGCTTCCTTTTATTGACATTCAGAAATACATGATTCATTTTATTTCCTTTTCTGTCTTCACTGACAAAAAACTTTCTGCTATACCTCAGTGCCAAATTACAGAGAATAACTGCCTATTTATTGGAGAAAAGTCTCCCCTCTTAAAGCAAATTTTGGATAACTTATCTTGTATATTAATTAACTAATTGACATATAATGTAACAAATTCAATCTGTTAGAGAAACAGGAAGCTGAGCAACAGAGAAATGGAGTAACTGAAAGGTATCCATATCACTGGAAATAAAGATGAGGTGCTACTTTAAGAAGCAGTATTGGTGGGATTTTGTAAATGGATTGAAGGAGAAAGCTAGGGGAATGCTACTTTGAAGTTCAGGGCTGCAGATGTTTGAGAGGGTCAGCAGCTTGCTGACCAAGAATCAGAAATAGGAGCATACTTGGAATATGAGAAAATGAACCCAGACTTTCCTCTGGATTCTTGGTTTTCTGACCATTGAGTGGAGAGTCAGTGAAGTGCCCCCACCACATAAGCAACATTCATTCATATATTGACGAACTTAGTCCATGCATTCTTTCAACAAATACTTATGTTTCAACCACTTCACTTTTCTTAATACAGAGGAAAGTAAAGACAACTCCCATTTTTCATGTAACTTATATTCAAAACAAAAAGACAACAGATGGTCAACTAAACATGTCACACAGTGTGAGGTAGTGAAATGAACGTAGAAAAGAACTAAAAGCAGGGTGAAAAATAAAGGTAGTGATGTTGGTCTAGCTTCTGTCACCAGTGAAGAACTTTCTGAGGGATTAGAGCTGAGCAGATGCATGCGTGAAGTGGAAAATCCATGAGCATCTAGAGGAAAGAGCACATGCAAAGGGCTGGGAACCTAGAGGGAGAGAGATTAAAAAGGAGTCCAGAAGACAGGAGGGGGCCAGCTATTGTAGGGTCTTGGAGGCCATGTTAAAGGCTTTAGATTTCACTCTAGATTTAGAGTCTCACTCTTTTGCCCAGACTGGAGTGCAGTGGCACGATCTCTGCTCGCTGCAACCTCTGCCTCCCACGTTCAAGAGTTTGTCCTGCCTCAGCCTACCAAGTAGCTGGGACTACAGGCACCCACAACCATGCCCATCTAATTTCTTGTATTTTTAGTAGAGATGGGGTATCACCATGTTGGCCAGTCTGGTCTTGAACTTCTGACCTTAGGTGATCCACCTCAGCCTCCCAAAGTGCTGGGATTACAGGCATGAGCCACCATGGCCAGACTCTTAGTATTTTATTTCTAATTGATCTTGTGTCCCTTTACAAAAATAGCATTTTGCTGATAATTAGGAGTTAATGTCATTTTCAGGGACATGGATGAATCTGGAAACCATCATTCTCAGCAAACTGACAGAAAAACAGAAAACTAAACACCGCATGTTCTCACTCATAAGTGTTTGTTGAACAGTGAGAAAACATGGACACAAGGAGAGGAACATCATATACTGGGGCCTGTTGGTGGGTGGGTGGTTAGGGGAGGGATAGCATTAGGAGAAATACCTAAAGTAGATGACAGGGTGATGATTGCAGCAAACCACCACGTGTATACCTAAGTAACAAACCTGCACGTTCTGCACATGTACTCCAGAACTTAAAGTATGACAGTAACAATAAAAGAATCTTCTCAGGCCAGGCACAGTGGCTCACACCTGTAATCTCAACATTTTGAGAGACCAAGGTGGGAGGAACCACTTGAGCCCAGGAGTTGGAGACCAGCCAGGGCAACATAGCAAGAACTAATCTCTTAAAAAAAAAAAAAAAGCTGGGCATGGTGGTGTGTGGTTGTAGTCTCAGCTACTTTGGAGGCTCAGAAGGAAGGATTGCCAGAGCCCAGGAGGTCAAGGCTATAGCAAGGCATGATTGCACCACTGCACTCCGGCCTGGGTGATGTCTCAAAACGAAAACAAAGAATCTTCTCAGCTGGCAAACCCCCAGTTGGGCAGTGGCCTCACTGTTTCTTTTTCTGCATCTCAGATCCTTCCTTTCTGGTCTCGCCTGCTCCTCCTGAAGCTTCCTACATGGACTCCCTCATTAGCCTGAAGTGATCTTAGGCAAACTCCTCGAGGTTAAGGAGGCCCCAAAACAAGGGAGAGGAAAATAGGAAGTGGTCAAAATTAGCTTCTTTTAGGCTGGACTGATTTCCTCTGGGCCCTGGAATTGGCAGGACATAAATAGATAATCAAAGATTTTTAATTGCCCAGGTAGGAATTACATAATCCTACTTCTTCCTTTGTGTTTCTAAAATTTTGCTGGAAGGAAATTCTCCTTGCATTCTCAATGACATCAAGCATTCTTCCTCTGCTTTTACTTAGAAATCTTCAGTCTCTTTCAGCCAGCAGCCTTCAAAGTTACTAAGATGATTCTATGTAAGTTAATAGACACAATGGGGCTTAAAAAATACCTCCTTTAGGATCTTAAAAAATAAAATAACCAATCTAAACAAATTGGAAATATTTCCAGTTGACTCAATGTGTCTTATAAAACTCGTAAATTTTGTTGAGATATTAAACACTTTCATATACTTAAGTTATGGATATGGGATTTGGGAATTGGGACTATCTCTTTAAATATCTATAAGCTTCCCCTCCCCCGACAGGTTTGTTATATAGGTGAATTTTTGTCACAGGGATTTGTGGTACAGATTATTTCCTCACCCAGGTACTAAGAACAGAACTTAACAGATATTTTCTCTCATACTCTCCCTCCTTTCACCTTCCACCCTCATGTAGACCATAGTGTATATTGTTCCCCTCTGTGTCCATGTGTTCTCATCATTTAACATGCATTTATAAGCGAGAACATGTGACATGGTATTTGGTTGTCTGTTCCTGCATTAGTTTGCAAGGGATAATGGTCTCTAGCTCCATCCATGTTGCTGCAAAGCACATTATCTCATTCTTTTTTATGCCTGCATAGTATTCCATGGTGTATATGCCCCACTTTAAAAAAAAAAAATCTAGTCTACCTTTGATGGGCATTTACATTGATTTCATGTCTTTGCTACTGTGGATACTGCTGCAATGAACGTACACATGCATGTCTTTATGGTAAAATGATTTATATTCCTTTGGGTATATACCTGATAATGAGTTTATTGGGTTGATTAATCATTCTGTTTTTAGTTCTTCATGGAATCACCACACTGCTTTCCACAATGGCCAAATTAATTTGCACTCCCATCAGCAGTGTAGAAGCATTCCCCTTTCTCTGCAACCTCACCAGCATCTGTTATGTTTTATTTTTAATACTAGCCATTCAGACAGGTGTGAGATGGTATCTCATTGTGATTTTTGATTTGCGATTCTCTAATGATTAGTAATATAGAGCATTTTTTCATATGCTTCTTGGCTGCTTGTATGTCTTCTTTTGAAAAGTTCCTATTTATGTCTGTTGCCCAGTTTTTTAATGGGGTCACTTGTTTTTGTTTTTGTTTCTTTTGTTGTAAATTTGTTGAAGTTCCTTATAGATCCTGGATATTAGACTTTGTCAGATGCATAGTTAGAAAATATTTTCTCCTAGAGGTTGTTTCTTTATTCTGTTGGTAGTTTCTTTAGCAGAATCTCTTAGTTTTATCCCATGTGCCAATTTTTGCTTTTGTTGAAGTTGCTTTTGTCATCTTCATCATGAAATCTTTGCTGATTCCTGTGTCCAGAATGGTATTTCCTAGGTTATCTTCTAGGATTTTTATAGTTTTAGTTTTCACAGTTGATTTTGTGTGTGGTATAATGAAAAGAATCTCACCTCCTGCATATGGCTAGCCAGTTATCCCAGAACCATTTGTTGAATTGGGAATCATTTCCACATTGCTTGTTTTTGTCAGCTTTGTTGAAGATCAGATGGGCATAGTTGTACGGCTTTATTTTAGGGCTCTCTATTCTGTTCCATTGGTCTATGTTTCTGTTTTTGTACCAATACCATAAAGTTTTGTTTACTGTACCCCTGAAGTACAGTTTGGGGTTGGCTAACATGATGGTTCTAGCTTTCTTCTTTTTGCTTACGATTGCTTTGGCCATTTGGGCTCTTTTTCAATGCTATGTAAATTTTAAAATAGCTTTTTCTAGTTCTGTGAAGAATATCCTCATTGATAGTTTATTGAGGGTTTTTTATATGAAGGGATTTTAATAGCATTGAATTTGTAAATTGCTTTGGGCAGTTTGGCCATTTTAACGATTATTTCTATCCATGAGCATGGAATGTTTTTTGCCATTTATGTCATCTCTGATTTCTTTGAGCAAATGTTTTCTAAATGTAAATGTTTTGTAATTCTCATTGAAGACATCCTTCACCCTTCTGGTTAGCTGTATTCCTAGGTATTTTATTATTTCTACGGCCATTGTGAATGAGATTGTGTTCCTGATTTGGCTCTAAGCTTGCCTGTTGTTGGTGTATGGAAAGGTTAGTGATTTTTGTATGTTAGTTTTGCATTCTGAAACTTTGATGAAGTTTTTTATTAGCTTAAGGAGATTTTAGGCCAAGACTGTAGTGTTTTCTAGATATAGAATCAAGTCATCTGGAAACAGGGAAAGTTTGACTTTGTCTTTTCCTATTGGGAGGCCTTTTATTTCTTTCTCTTGCCTGATTGTTCTGACCCTGACTTAACAATATTATATTGAATAGGAGTAGTGGGAGAGGGCACCCTTGTGTTGTGCCAGTTTTGAAAGAGAATGGTTCCAGCTTTTGCCCATTCAATATGATGTTGGCTGTGGTTTTGTAATAGATGGATCTTATTATTTTGAAGTATGTTCCTTCAATGCCTAGTTCATTGAGTGTTTTAATATGAAGGGATTTTAAATTTTATCAAAGATCTTTCTGCATTTACTAAGATAATCACATGGTTTTTGAGGAATTGAGATGATTTTTTTTTTACAATTTTAATAGTTTTAATCAATTATACATTATTTGTTTGGAAAAGTGATGAAACAATATTAGAGTAAATACTGTTACAGCTATATTGCAAAGAGATTCTAATAACTCAAATTAGGCAGACTCAGATTTGAGTGTGCATCACAGAAGAGCTTGTAAACCAGTTTATGGGACCCTGCTCCCTGGGCTTTTGGTCCTGTGGGTAGGACTAGGAATTGGAAATATGCATTTTTCACAAGTTCCTAGTAATTCTGATGCTACTACCTGAAGACTGCCCTTGGAGAACTAGAGCAGTATATCCTGTTTTTACCATTATCATTCACATTTTTAAGTTACCTTAATTTGTGCATCTGCTCACTTAAGATCTTCATATGTGGCATTTTTCTATTTCTCACTTAATAACTAACTCTTGAACTATGTGCAAGATGGATACTATGTTAACACTAGAAGCAATAGTCCTGCCTAGGGAGATACTTGCCAACATTTTTTCAAAGCACTGGGGATACACCAAGCACAAAAAGTTCATATGAAAGCAGTCATTTATCTATAGGTGAATAAAATTCTGTGAGATAAGGCCAAACCACACTCTCACTAAGTCAATTTGGCTTAGGATGTTTCTGCATGCACACACGTACATAATCCCTTGAATTAAGTGATCTAAAGGGAACAAGCTGTACCATTTGGGAATTCTCTGCTTCTTGATGAAGTGCTAAGAACCACAGTTATTCAACTATAAAAGTGAATTTTGGAAAGGTCATAATGAGCTTTATTCACCCTTAGACCCAGGGCACCTAATGGGCTTCCTCTGAAGAGTGCCTTCGAGAGAATGTATTTGGCTTGGACATTTTTCCTTCCAAGTAGATGCAAATTGATCCCATCTCAAAAAAAAATAGTAGCTCATAGATCCAGCAGCACAGGCTAGCTTGTGGAAACTCAGATGGCAGAGCCAGGATGATGAATCACTGTTGCTCTACTCTACAGTAAACACACACACACACACACACACACACACACACACACGCACACACAGGTGTACTTCCTTCAACACAACTAGATGTCCTTGCTTACCCCATTATCTCTTCACATAACTGGGCAATGATTAATTATTGCCACGGCTGATTAGGCTTCATGATGTATCCTTCTCAGTGCCACCACCTCTGTAAATGACCTTGCTTCAACCAGCACACCCATCTCAGCCCAGGTCCAGGTAGCTATGTATGCTACGAAATGAAACATGATAATTGGTTCCCTGTCTTGCAGTCAAAGTAGCCTCCCACCACACATAGACACATACATACACTCTCAGTGTAAATGGGAAAGGTGAAAAAATAGAGATAAAAGATGAATGTAGAATCTTATAATATTGGATTTAACCATTATTAATACATTGTTTCCAAATTATGTGCTTATGCATCTGTTTCTGCTCAAATTAGAGATTAGGACTTTTGCTTTTTTTTTTGCAATTGGGAAATATTCACTATTCAGGCTCATACACAAAGCCCATAAGATACTGCCTATCACATGAATACTTTGTGTGTGGCCAATAAATGCATGGTGTGCTATGGAATATTGGAGTGGGTGGCTGACCAAGACTGTGGAAATCAAATAGAAGCAAAGAATGTGAGGCAGAAACTAGAGTGAGGGCCCTTTAGGGACTAGCATGAGAGAGGGTAGGATGGAGCTTGAGACCCAGGGAGGTTGGAAAGGCAAATAGATGGGCAGGAGCAGTAATGGGGGTCAAGGAGAATGTTACTTACAGGAACAACATTTGCCTGAAATGCAGATAGCAGCTCACTGGAGTGTGACAGTGGGTCACAGAGTCATGGCTCAAGTTAGAGAAGAAATAGCCAGAGTCCCTGTGGCCGAAGTCCCGCTGCTCTTTAGATGAAAGGTAAACAAAGTCAACTCATAACACATAGTAGCAAGTAGGGCAAAGGCTAAGTCGAATCAGCTTTCTTCATGAATTTTAAGGGTTTGAGGAGCACGGAGAATTTCATGAAGCTCACTAGATAACATTCCACCCAGGTTGAGAGGGACTCAAGTCATAAATATTTAGTGGTTAGAAAAAGATAGTAGAGGTAGCCAATTAATAGAGGATATAAAGCCAGACTACCTTGCAATATATATATATAAGGGAGAGGTTTTTTTTAATTAATAATGGAATATCTTGTATAGGTCATTATTGAGGAATGCTTCTAAATCTGGATTTGCTACTTCGGGAAGCTCTGAAGCATAATTCCATCCAATGTAAGTTAGTTGTTTCTGTGTAACAAAAGACCCTGTCATCTTAGTGGCATAAGCAGCAGTCATTTGTTAATTTCCATGTGCCTAAGAGTCAGCCAGCAGTTCTGCTGATCTGGGCCAGGCATGCCTGACGAATTTGCTTAAGTGTCTGGTGTCTGCTAGCTGCGTTGTGGGCTGGAAGCTAGCAGATCTTGGATGGCCTAGGCTGGGATGAAGGAGTGCTCCACGTTTCTTTCATACCTTTCTATCATGGAGTAGTCTCATGGTAAACCCAGATAAGCATACAAGAGCACAGAAAGGTGCTAACACTTTTTAAACCACTGCTTGCTTTCAACCTGCTGGTGATCCATTGGCTAAAGCAGTTACATAAGTCCAGAATAAGTCTGGGATAGAATCAGGGAAAGGTTTGGATATGGGGAAGCAGGCATTCAATCTATACCACCTGATTTTTCTTTGTTTAATTGTAGAAACTATGAAAATTCTGAAAGGCTTACAATTCACTATATTTCATTATCTAGGAAAAAATACCTTTCTGTATTTCTTTTTTTTCTATAATTATATACATTTCCCGTTTTCAGTTATCTCACTGCACTCACTTTCACAAGTTTGCACTGTTCTTAAAAGCCTGCATAACATTCTGACTTGCTGTTATGGTGTCTTAATTTAAACATTTTCAAATTATGGAAACTTATATACAAGATTGCTTCCTTAGGCTAGTTGATGTAATTGGCAATTAGTGGATCAATCATTCTTAAGTTTCTCTATACCTGTTAACAAAGTGCTTTATAAAATATTTGTTTTACTTTGTGTCATCAATTACAAATCTATCATGTTCTCTCCAAGCAGGTGTATTACCTTCCTTTATTAAAAATTGGCACTAAAACTAATAATTGCAGTTAACTCAGAGGGCCATCATTGGGACTCACAAAAGTAATCCATAGGAAGTCACAGAATGGTGCTAGACATTAGATAAGCTCTCAATAAATGTTAGTAAAATTATTAATAATATGTTGATTTGAATGTATTTGATTTTTCATGGTTAGGTTTAAATGTTGTTATATCTTCTTTTGTGAATCATCTTTTTATTCTGTCTTCTCTCCTTTTGACTGCTAGCTTGTTGTTTTCCATCATCTGAGTTTTCCTTTACTTCCCTACCAGTTTCTATTTCCACATTCTATTTTATATCAAAAACTTACTGAATTTCAAGTTTTTATAAATTCTTTACAGAACTGAAATATATGAAGCAAATTAAATTACTAATTTCCACATCCTCCAATTTCTACAATAATACTTATTTAAACAGAGAAAAAACAGGATCCAGAGACAAAAGACGAGCCTGGAAATACCTTCAACACTGTTAAATATGTCCTTCAACACTGTTAAATACATCCTTCTACACTGTTAAATACGTCCTTCTACACTGTTAAATATGACCATTTCCTTATGCTTTTTCTCAATAACTACAGTTTCTCCATTTCTCTCCATTTCCCATGATGAAGTTTTCCTAGACCGGTAAGACGATGATTCCATCTAGGACAAATACTGTCAGCTTTCTTCACTCTGTGGCTGTGCTGGTTCTGTAGCGAGTGTTGGGTAGTTTCTCCAGAACTGATAAGAAACTAGAATTGTTTGCTTCATGAAGAGTGGCACAGAATACTAGAATGACTCTATGCGTGGAAGATAAATGTCTTCTCCCCTCACTTTGCTTTATGGGCAACAATTAAGCTGATTTAAAAATAAATCCATGCTGCCTCTGTGTGGACTCCACACTCCAACATTCATAATTGCTCCCTGAGTGTAATGGCCTAGATGTTAATTTTAGATAGTTGAAACAGCTAGTGATATATTTTTAAACCATTGAGTCATTTTTAATTAATGTCTATTTGTTTTAATTTTGAAGCTCTGCTGAGTTAATCAATAATGGATGTTGAAAGCACAGGCCATGGTGATAAAGTTATGTGACTTCTTTTTCCTTCGCAATTTCACAGATAGAAGATTTATTCTTTCTGTAGATCTCAGCAACCTCACTGTATGATTTTATTTCTCCTTATTAAGTGAGGAACTTCTACATTTTCACTTTAAAGGATGCACATTAGGGCTTTTCTTTGACATTCTCAAACTGCCTGTGTCGCTACTTTTGCTTTGGGGGTCCATTATTAAGTAATATAAGAGTGACTTGAACAGAAGTACTGTGATATCAGGACAGTCAATGTGCAAACCAGAGGGCTACTAAGTTACTAACTGTTGAGTGGTGTGGATATGCCAGGCAAAGGAATAATTGACGTCCCAGGTGGACGGGGCAGGACAGCATGAGATTTCATCACACTACTCAGCATGGTGCACCCTGTAAAACTGATGAATTGTATATTTCTGGGATTTTTCCATTTAGTATTTTCAGATTGCTGTTGAGTGCAGGTAACCGAAACTGTGGAAAGTGAAGCTGTGGGAAAGAAAGGACTACTGTATTTTTAAGGAGTTGGCAGAGTGGAGATGCAAACATCTCCATAAAATGAAAAACGTGATTTAAGAAACTCAAAAGGAAATGTATTTCTCAAATATTTGAGGGCCCTTAGGTACCTGTGTAACCCTGCAAGAAGGAAATAAGCTAAGTAAAAGTGTAGAGGCCAGGTGCCATGGCTCACGCCTGTAATCTCAGCACTGTGGGAGGCCGAGTTGGGCAGAGCACAAGGTCAGGAGATCAAAACCATCCTAGCCAACATGGTGAAATCCCATCTCTACTAAAATACAGAAAATTAGATGGGCATGGTGGTACGCATGTGTAGCCTCAGCTGCTTGGGAGGCTGAGGCAGGAGAATTGCTTGAACCCAGGAGGCGGAGGTTGCAGTGAGCCAAGATCTCACCACTGCACTCCAGCCTGGTGACAGAACAAGATTCCATCTCAAAAAAATAAATAAATAAATAAATAAAATCCTTTTTGAGATTTTTTTTTAATCCTCATTATCTTTCCACAACAAAATTAGAAAACAAAATTGGAAGTTGAAATTTTGAAACTGATTGCAAGTGTTTGTTCTAAATGCAGTGAGGAAAGAAGTGGGGGAGAGAAAAATTTGGTTTCTACCATGAACAAATAGCGCTTTGTCCACCCTTGCTGTTGCACTCATCTAGCTAGACAACTGCACCACTGCAGGCTCACAGCTATACCTACAGTTCACTTTGATAATCCTGCATGCACTTCACTACCACTGCAAAGAAAGTTCTAAAACAGTGGCACCAAAAATACTCTTATGGCCAGGTGGCAAATCCCCAGAGATAAAGAACACAAACTACATGCCATGTGAGTTCTACAGCATGCTAATAGCAAAGCATTCTTATTCTGCAAATACTACATGTGTAGATTTTATCAATTTCTTTCCCATAAAGATTGTGCAAATACCACACTGTCCCATGAGAAAGCAGATACCTGATGATTTGAAAAAATGTTTTAACTTTTAAATACAGTGGCATTAATCTAAGGGATTCCATGATTCCCAGCACAACTACTTGAATTTCCAACAGCACCTGTCTTCCTGCCCCTCTGCCATAAAGAGAGGCAGAATCTTAATAATCTGAGAAGGTTTGTCCACTGCTTGGGTCAGGAAAGATACTATAACAAGAAGGCTTAAGTAGGAAAATAAGAATTTTTTTTTTTAAGGCAGAGTTTCATTCTTGTTTCCCAGGCTGGAGTGCAGTGACATGATCTCGGCTCACTGCAACCTCTGCTTCCCGAGTTGAAGTGATTCTTCTGCTTCAGACTCCTCAGTAGCTGGGATTACAGACACCTGCAACCAGGCCCAGTTAATTTTTGTGTTTTTAGTAGAGACAGGGTTTCACCATATTGACCAGGCTGGTCTCAAACTCCTGACTTCAGGTGATCCTCCCGCCTTGGTCTCCCAAAGTGCTAGGCTTATAGGCATGAGCCACTGTGCCTAGCCAAGAAGAAATCTTTTAGAGGGATGGACATACTCTTATGGCCAGGTGATAACCTGGAAACTGATCAATTATATTAAGTAATTATATCATTATCACTTACTTTAACATAAAGAAAACTGTTGACTAGGAATGAAAAATATGATTTTAGGGAAATACCCCATGTTGATATTTGACTTTTTAAAGCTTAAATACATAGACAATTTACCGATACATATATATTTTTTTAAATTTAAGTTGTAGGGTATATGTGCAGATCATAAAGGATTGTTACATAGGTATACATATGCCATGGTGGTTTGCTGCATCCATCCCCCTGTCACCTATGTTAGGTATTTCTCCTAATGTTATCCAATACATTTTTCTTATAGCCAGTTATCAGGAATTAAGGCAAAGTCTTCAAGAATCCATATCCATGACTCTCAGAACTGGTTCCTTGAGATTTTATTAGAATTTATGTGTTTAAAAGTGGGTCTAGTGTTATATACTGGTTTTAATTCTCTGCTGCTATATTTCACCTTAAGTCTAGCTCCTCCCTTTTCAGTAAAAGACACTCTCAAATAACAAAGCATGGAAAGCTGGAAAATCCCAGCTTCAAAAAATGAACTGAGCCTGTTTTATTATCTTACCCCAACCTGAAACCACTCACTCCCTGAAGGAATTCACTGTCATAAATCATGGTGAACCATTATCAGAGGCGGCCAGTCTGAAACAAGAATAGTGTAAATCCTCAAAACGGAGTTTTGACTAATGTGGTGGGTATGAGAAATAGTAAAAATATCACACAGTCAGGTATCACTGAAAGACTGGGATGACAGATACTCACTGACAAAAAGTATAAACAAAGGCCTGCTGTGACTCAAAATAAAACTAAACAATGTCAGAATGACCCTTATACCAAGAAAAACATACTCCTGCATTATTATGTGACAACTGAAAAGAAAAACTATAAATGGTCACCATGTGATTGAGACAGGAAATGGAGAACTTAGTATTAATCAAGAAAAATGTTACCATATAAATAAATTGTCTTTTTTAGCAAAACAGAACTGTCAAATAAAATTTTCTATGGTAGTCCACTGAAATGAGTGGAAATGTCCTGGCAGATTGTGTTGAGTAGTGGCGTGTGGGAGAGGTGAATTCTTACATGCTGGACTTCCCACTTACCCTTCTAAGGTTGTTCCACTGCCCCAGACAATTCATTTTAAAACCATATTCTATGATTTAAAAAATATGTGGAATAATCAGCACTAACTATTCATCAAAAACAGCCCTAAGAAAAAACCAAGGTAAGAAATATATCTTAAAGATCCCTTCATAATATATTTGTATACTCTTCTTTCTTTTTCTCCCATGATTCATATCTATGAGGATGCGTACAGGCTTCCCCAGTTCACCAGTATGTTGTCTATACACCTGCTCACCCCACAAGTTGGATGTCACAAAGGTGATCTTTACTAATACCTTTCCATTCAATGGATGATTAATTGGTAGCGACATGCGGCAAAGTAAGACCTCAACATTGTGCAAGAAAATATAAGTACCAGACAGTACATAACTGACTCTATGAGACCTGTGGCCAACCCTCCTACTTTTTACTGCCCCTCTTTCACCTCCACAGGAGGAAGGGTATTCTTTACTAATAATCTTAACACCTATTTAGTGAGAATCTACTGTGAATTCTCATACAATCACTTTGGGAAACTGTTAAAGAGGTTGAATATATCTACGGCCTCTGACCCAGAAATTTCACTCTTAGAGGTGTGTATATGTATGTGTACATGTGTGTGAATCTTAGAACAAATCATAACAAGTAAACCAAATGTTCATAAGCAGAAGAATAACTAAATAACTTACCACATGCTCATTCAATGGAATTCTCTCCAGTAATGAGAATAAACAAACTACCACGACTTGCTTGCTATAACAAGGATGAGTTACACAGACATGCTGGATGAATAAAGCCAGATGTCCCCCTTCCCAAAATAAGGCAAAACTTATCTATGGTGTTAGAGGTCAATATGCTTGTGGCCCGGCACAGTAGCTCGTGCCTGTAATCCCAGCACTTTGGGAAGCCGGGCAGGCAGACCACTTGAGGTCAGGAGTTCAAGAGCAGCCTGGCCAACATGGTCAAACCCCATCTCTACTTAAAAAATACAAATATTAGCCTGGTATGGTGGTGCACACCTGCAGTCCCAACTACTGTGGAGGCTGAGGCATGAGAATTGCTTGAACCCTGGAGGTGGAGGCTGCAGTGAGCCAAGATTTTACCACTGCACTCCACTCCATATGAAGAGTGAGACTCTATTTCAAAAAAAAGTCATCAATATACTCGTTACCCAGTCTCTATTGGAAGGAGCCTTGTTTCAGGTGTCCTGGTAATGGCTGTTTCTTCATTTGAGAGTTGATCACTCTAAATTTATCAAAATTTACTGAGCTATATACTTAAGATTTTTGCACTTTTCTGCGTGTATGTTACACATTGATAACATTTTTCACAAAAAAGAAAATCAATTTAATTTATCCCATTAACAGAATAATGGAGAAATTAATAAAAAGTATCATTATTGATGCAGAAACTTCAGTTTAGAAAATTCAGCCTTAGCTAATGAAAACTTTCTTAGCAAACTTGGAGAAAAGAGAACTTTATTAATCTGATAGAGAATATCAGTAAAAGTCTTTCAGCAGACATTTCATTTCATTGTGAAAATACTGAAAGCTTTCCCATGAGATCAGGAATAACACAAGGAAGGCTGCTATCACCAATTTTCTCTGACATTTTACTGAAAGTCCTAAGGAGCACAGTAAGACAAGCTCAGGAAATGAAGAAATAAAATTGCCATTATTTATAGATGACTTGATATTGTACATAGAATGTCCAAAAGAATTCAGATATAAGCTATTTTAAGTAATATCAAATTCAGCAAATTCAGTTTGTTATGTACACACAATAAAAGGAAACTAAAATGTGAAAATGTATAACATCAAAGTACAAAGAAGCAGGCATTGGTCAGTTATAAAACTATGTAAGAACTCTACATAAGAACAAAGTGAAAGGCATCAGGCTACCTGATTTCAAACTATACTATGAGGCTACAGTAATCAAAACAGCATGGTACTGGTACCAAAGCAGAGATATAGACCAACGGAACAAAATAGAGGCCTTGGAGGCAGCGCCACACATCTACAACCATCTGATCTGACAAACCTGACAAAAACAAGCAATGGGGAAAGGATTCCCTGTTTAATAAATGTTGTTGGGAAAACTGGCTAACATTGTGCAGAAAGCAGAAACTGGACCCCTTCCTCACACCTTACACTAAAATTAACTCCAGATGGGTTAAAGTCTTAAGTATAAGACCTAACACCATAAAAACCCTAGAAGAATACCTAGGTAAAACCAATCAGGACATAGGAGTAGGCAAAGACTTCGTGACTACAACACCAAAAGCATTGGCAACAAAAGCCAAAACAGAAAAATGGGACCTAATTAAACTCCAAAGCTTCTGTACAGCCAAAGAAACAATCATTAGAGTGAACTGGCAACCAACAGAATGGGAAAACATTTTTGTAATCTACTCATCTGACAAAGGGCTAATATCCAGAATCTACAAAGAACTAAAACAGATTTATAAGAAAAAAAACAAACCCATCCAAAAGTGGGCAAAGGATATGAACAGACACTTTTCAAAAGAAGACATATATGAGGCCAAAAAAACATGAAAAAATGTTTATCATCACTGATTATTAGAGATATGCAGATCAAAACCACATTGAGATACCACCTCACACCAGTTAGAATGGTGATCATTAAAAAATCTGGAGACAACAGATGCTGGAGAGGATGTGGAGAAATAGGAACACTTTTACACTGCTGGTGGGAGTGTAAACTAGTTCAACCATTGTGGAAGACAGTGTGGCACTTCCTCAAGGACCTAGAAATCGAAATTCCATTTGACCCAGCAATCCCATTACTGGATATGTACCCAAAGGATTATAAATCTTTCTATGAAGACACATGCATGTGTATGTTCATAGCAGCATTGTTTATAATAGCAAAGACCTGGAACCAACCCAAATGCCCATCAGTGATAGAATGGACAAGGAAAATGTGGCACATATACACCATGGAATACTATGCAGCCTTAAAAAATGATGAGTTTGTGTCCTTTGTAGGGACATGGATGAATCTGGAAACCATCATTCTCAGCAAACTGACACAAGAACAGAAAATCAAACACCTCATGTTCTTGCTCATAGGTGGGTCCTGAACAATGAGAACACATGGACACAGGGAGAGGAGCATCATGCACTGGTGTCTGTTGGAGGGGGGCCGAGGGAGGGAGAGCAGTGGAGGGTGGGGGGGGGTCGGGGAGGGATAACATGGAGAGAAATGCCAGATGTAGATGAGGGAGGGATGGAGGCAGCAAACCACAGTGCCATGTGTGTACCTATGCAACAATCCTGCATGATCTGCACATGTACCCCAGAACCTAAAGTACAAAAATAATGTATACCAAGCTAAAGAATTTATGCTGCAATGCATTTTAAATACACAAGTGAGTAAATTATGTACACAATTAAAAAAACTCTACACAGAACATTACAAACCATGATTTTTTAAAATGATAGAATGTTTAAGAAAGACTTTATTCAAAGCCTATCAGGATCTTCAAAGTAGCAAACTTTGAATTTTGGGGCTTTATTTTAATAATACTTATCAATGCTAACCATCTTTTTCTTAATTTCATTCTGAGGCAGAAATGACTCACGGCTCTATAGTTCCACGGTACAGTTAATAAAATATGATCTAGTTTTTCCTTTTGAGTCACTAAAATGGCTCTTTAGCTTCTTACAAAACATCAAACTTTCCATTTTAGAAAGAAAAAAGATAAGATAGTGCTATAATTGTGAATATTCAAAACAATGGTTCTCAGGTCCTAAAATAAATGTAAGAATTTCAAAAGATGTTGTGTTTGAAAATCATCATTGGAGCATTTGAAGGGATTGGGACTCATCTGGCCAGCCATCTGGCTGGTTAGCAATACCCAGTCTTCATTTAGAGTCATCCTTGATCACTGATGTGCTCTTGAAACATATTATCTTTTAATCATGCATTTGTTCAACATATATTTGATGTGTGCTTGAGCATTTACAGGTGCTGTGTTAAGAACAAAAGATACAATTATGAATCGGTTTAGTGCTGGAATCCCTCCTCTCTGTCCCTCTCTTTAGCCTATTCTATTTCCCTCTCACATGTATTTCAATTTCTATAAAGATATCCTATGGTCACATAGCAGTATCTTTTAGCCACTGACATCCCTCCTTTGTTTCTGCATTTTGTTTCCCGATCAAATAAGGTGTTCAGATTTAGTTTCCATTGAAGGTCTGAAGCAATAACCAAAGATGAGAGATTTATTCTAAAAAGCTAAAACTATGATAGAGCAAGTGCTGCTTTATTTTAAGTGGTCACTTGGTGGCTAAATACATACCACAATAATACGGTTAATGACTGGTTTCTACAGATCACACAACATATACAAATACAAGTTTTCTAAGACGCATTATTTCTTTGACTAAATGTTACTTATCATAGCATTATTTAATTTGACTTGGAATTTCTATTTTAAAACAGCAAATGTGAACGCTCCTTAAATCAATGAACTGAGGTTCTATTGTATTCTAAGTTTCAGGTTGTAACACTTAATAATTTTTTAGCCATTTGTCTTATAATATCATACCTAGATACATAAGGTGGTATACTTATGCATGGTTCAAAATACATATCAGCTTTCCTTAAATTCTCTTTTGATATTGATATACAGACCTTAACAAAGCTTTAAAAAGAAAGAAGTAGTTACCATCCTTAGAAATAATAAAGAAGTTGTTCCCATTCTTAAAATAATATTTCCTTGGTTTTCTTTTGTTTATATGAAACAAAACTTTTCCCCAGGTTGTGGTGGTGTTTCTCTGTTTGATAATATATAAACAAAGTTCTGCTTATGGCCATTCTAATGTCTTGCTGGTGGTTCAGAGGGTTGCTATGACTACAGAGCTTGTAGATGATTGTTTCAGGAGCTGAACAATGAGCACAGGTGGACACAGAGAAGGGAACATCACACACCAGGGCCTGTTTCAGGGTTTGGGGGGAGGGGGAGGGGAGAGCTTTAAGACAAATACCTAATGCATGCGAGCCTTAAAACCTAGATGATGGGTTGATGGGTGAAGCAAACCATAATGGCACATGTATATACCTATGTAACAAACCTGCATGTTCTGCATATGTATCCCAGAACTTAAAGTGAAAAAAAAAATACCTGTCTGTTTTTACTGCTTTTTTTTTTTTTTACTACTTGTAGTATGTACTAAAATTTTATGTTGATCCTAAAGTAAATATACATAATTTGATTTAATTCCTCATTTCTGGCACTTGGAATGTAATAAACTGGGTAAAATTGTGTCGTAAGAGTTAGATTAGAATTGTCGAACTTGAAACTCTAGAATGTCATATGTTTTAGGATCTCTGAGAAAAATAGATGACAACACCTCACTGTTCCTAAATAAGCTTTTGGATATTAAAATCACCAGGAGTTTTAAAGAGTTGAGAAACGTGTTGTTACTTATTTCTTTATATTATTCCTAATAAAATTACTTCCTCATCTGTGCAAATGGTCTCCAACAGTGCTGAAAACAATCCTACCTACATATTTAAAGACATGGTTACATTTAAAAAAGAAATCTAGTGCTCTAAAACTACAGACCAATTTGAAAATAGAAGGAATAAAACCAGTGAGAGGAGGCATAACAAAATCAAGCACCAGGCATACAGTTATTTGCACAACTTGTGTCTAAGTGCCCCAAAGGAAAAAAATTCCTGACACTTGACTGGAGGCTAAGGAGCCAGACCTCATCAGCAAAGTCAAGGGAGTGATCCTGAATATGCACAGTTGAACTGTGGGTTCGACAATGTCTTCCCCAAATTCATGTCTACTTACAACCTCAGAATGATTTGGAAATAGGGTATTTGCAGGCTTCATTAGTTAAGGATTGAGATAAAATCAACTTGGATTAGGGTGGACTCTAAATCCAATGGGGATTCTTGTAAGAGTCAGAAAAGGACATACAGAAGCACAAAGAAGCCAATGAGAAGATAAAGGCAGAGATTGAAGTGATGTGTCTAGAAACAAAAGAACACTAAGGATTACCTACAACCACCAGAACATAGAAATCCCAGAAAGCAGCAGCCATGCTTATTCCTTGATTTCAGACATCAAGTCACCAGAACTGTGAGAAAATTCATTTATATTGTTCTAAGCCATGTAGTTTGTAGCTCTTCATTGCAACTGCCCTAGGAAAGTAATGCACTGTAACTTATATAAAGGAATTTTTATTTACTAATAAAAATTTCTTCATGGAATCAAATATTTTATTCTGATATCTCCTCAAATATGTAATGCAGATTTTTCTTTGGGGAATCTGAAAGTTGTGAGAATTCAGATCATGGATAGCAGTTAGATGAAATCAAGTTTCCATTTTCCGTTGCAAATGTTGTGAGTGTTTTGCTTGCTTTTATTTGACATATAGGGATTCTGTCTAAATTTATCTCTAGACTTCAATTTGCTTCCTTATAGTCTTACCCAAATGTCCTTTCTTTTTCAAAATTATTAAATTATAAAATCACTGAGTACATGGATCATGTTTGTAAACATTTAGGTGATTGCCTGTTGAATTGAACAACTGAGATACTATTTCCTGACTTAGCGTCAAAACAATCCTCTGAAGTGATTGGTATTGTTCCACTGACCTCTAATTTTTGAGCCTTATATAACAAAATCAGGAACAAAAACCTTTCTGTAGCTAAGAAAAAAATACCATATTTAAAGTTTCTTTAAAAAATTACGAGTCCAGTGCAACTTGCTGTCAGCCTACATTACTGTATTATTCCATGCCTTAAATGTTTTCTTTTTCAGATTCAGTTTGCCTTTTTGCTTGTCAATCATATAGCTACTATACTTGGTAGGATGGAATTTGTCCCTGGTAACTTTCTAATTTTTTTATCTAGCTTCATCAATCTCACCCATCCCATCTTTTTTATTTAAAATCATATCAGGATTTACTTTTTCCTGAAAACCATTTTTAGCAAAAATCTAGGATGTATCTCTCCAGAGATATAATAATTAAAAATAGATTATGGTCTAACTTCACTATTTCAAATCCATTCATTTGTATAGCACTTAAATGCAACTCCTTCCTTCCTGACCAGTTCATTGTGCTTGTGGTGGAGAGATTGAATGAATGCACATTGGGACAATGGCCAGACCATATATAAAATTAGAACTTTGAGCCACAACCCACAGCATCTACAATCTGCACAACTACCAACCCACTTTAGGTAGTAGCCAGTCCAGGAAGTCAAACAACAATCTCCTTCACACTTGCCCCTAGAAGGTCAGGACTTGATTAATGACTGACAGATTCTCTCATTTTTGACCCAGCTTTCAACATAAGGCCAATGGGAGAAAACCTTACCCGGTGCAATGAGATAATGCACCCTTAACAATCACACAGGATGCCCCCCTGTGGTTAGCCCACCTATAGCTTACCGATGCCAACAGCCTCCAATCAGGACGCAGCCAATGCCTTCTGTTTTTGCCATTACAAAAATCTCCCTCTCCTCTGCCTGCATTTGAATCTCTGCCAGTTGCAAATATGGTGGCCAACTCTCTTAGAGCACACTCTAAATAACTGTCCTTTGCTTGTTTTCATTTGGGAGAGTCTTCATTGGTAATAAGAACCAATGATTTCTAGTTGACTGAAACTCATGAAGGAGATTTCAGCATGACTGTACCATAAGCAGAAACATCAATTCTGCTATTACTGTTTTGAGTTGCTGATTCTTCTCAATAACTTGGGTTTTACGATATTTCATCTCATTTTTCAGCAAATGTTCTAAGTACTCATAATCCAACTTTATAAATATCTTAACAGTGGCAACTGGATTCCTCTAATCTGTTATTTAAAACAAGGGTTTTTTCAGGTTATCTCCTATACTACCTGCTTGTACAGTCATGCACCACATAATAACATTTCAGTCAACAATGGACTGCATATGTGATGGATCTTATAAGCTTATGACACTATTTTGACTGCGCCTTTCTTTGTTTAGATATGCAGATACCCTTGTATTACAGTACACCATGCCTTATAGTTGCTTACTGTATTCAGTACAGCAACATATTCAGGTTTGTAACCTAGGAGTAAAGGGCTTTACCATGTACTCTAGGTTTGTAGTAGGCTATTCTCTAGCTTTGTGTAAGTAACACTCTGTGATGTTGGCACAATGACAAATTACCTAATGAGACATTTCTCAGGACATATTCCTAAGTGACACATGACTGTATTTTTATTTATCTTCTTTCATGTGAATTCCAACTCATCGTACATACCAATATGCTATGAACTGAAATGTAATCACATAGGTTCTTATTTTCACTTTGTGCCACGTTCACAAAGAAAGCTAAGGAACTGTTTGCCAATAGTTCTCTGTTGTCTCTGCTCAGATGGTTTAAGATATGCGGAAATAAGGCTTGAAGTTTGTAAAATAAAAAACATGAGTGATGATTTTTTGAGGGGAGACGCAATCTCAGGGAGAAAGGAATAGAGGGAAAAAGAAGAGCAGCAAGGAGTACTAGGAAGCAAAGACAAAGCAGTGGATAACTCAGTAACTCAGGTGGTCACTGAGAAGCAGCTGGTCATCAGCCACGCGGGGCATCTCTGTGCTATCTATACAGCAACTCCCTACCTCAGATCAATGTATCAGAGGACAGAGATAGCACTGTATTCTCCAGCTCTCAGTGAAAGAACTCCTGTATTTCACTAGTCAATGTTTGGCCCACTAGGAGTGAATGCCTCCCTGTCTCCAGCTTGTGTCACCTGGGCCTTTCAGGTACACACTGGTGAAGTCATAGGGCACTCCTGTGGCATGGCCCTTCTTTGTGCCCACAAGTGGTAGGAAGAGTCACAGCCTCAGTGCATCTACCTGGTGAAAACTTCCTGCTGGAACTTCTGTGTCTCCCATCCAGTGCTAAAAAAAGAGTCCTTCCAGAAGCCAGCACTGCCCTGGGGGAGGACGAAGTAGTCTGTGTTGCTCTAATGTGTCTGTGGCCATGGTTTCGAGGTTGGTGTAAAAGCTGAGACTTTCCACAAATCAGAAGGTGGTAGCCCAAGACAGACTGAGGCCAGGAGAAATGTGGCCTGTGTGAGTTTAACATAGGAAAATAATGATAAATGAAAGTCAGCAAAATAAAGCATCTTGAAAAAATTAAATTCCTGCAAAATTAGAAATAGAAAGCTGTATATCCCAGAACTTCTGTTATTCAAATAAATAGCCCACCTGCCTTCCCAACAGAGTGAATAAAATGAAATCATAGTATTTAATAATGTTAACTCCAAAACCATTTGTCTTCAGCTGATGTGAATACAGAGAAACAACAGTGAAAATGAGATGAATCTACCCCCCGAGATGGAGGTTTTTAGTTAGGCTGACCAGACTAAGACAAAATACAAATAAAACATAAAACATATTTTTATGTCTGAAAGTAGTTATTTTGAGGGAAAAGATCAATATTGTGTTTAATGTATAAATACAAACAAGGAAAAAAGTATTAATTCAAGGAAAATCCACACTAAATGAGACGCCACAATGTTTTTAGCTGTTACGATTTTCACTGGGAAAAGAAATGCTGGTTTGAATAAGAAATAGTAATTCCATGAGCAAATTTTAATTAACATGTATTTGTGTTATAAGAACCTACAAAATTTTGATTGAGAAATGATTATAAAGCATTTGTATGTGTCAATCTTTGGGTTATGAATGAGTCGGGTCCTCAGGGCACCCGTGGTCTTGTAAGAGTGTAATAATCAAAAGTGATCCTGAAGTATGCTAATATGAGAAATTTAAAGCCCATGCATGTGGGATAGGCAAACATTAGGATAGCAGATTACTTTTCTCTCTACGTTTCTATAATCCCCATGGCATGTAGCACAGCAATGAGTTCATTGTTTGTGTTCAGTAAAGTTTCAGATAAGAAAAGATACTCCTGCAACCTGTCTTCTTCCCTAACTGCCCAGGTAGAATCTCTTTCTCTTGCCCCTCAGGGATAGCCTTCTCTAAATGACATCCTTTATTATAAACGATATACATTTACAATACAAAATGTTTTTACATTTATACATAAAGTATACCTGTCGGTACTGATGAAGGAATGAATAAATAATTCATTGATTTACCTGATATGTGACATGATACAATGAAAACCATGAAAAAGTTGGAATTAAGAATCATGGCTTACAATGCTGATGTTGGGAAAGGATTTTGCCACTCTAGTCATCAGTTTCCTCACTGAAACAAGGGGGTTCTAATATCTTTTGTATTGCGATAGGACCAATTGCTGCAACAGAAACCCAAAGAAAAGAGTAGCTGAGCAACGCAGAAATCTATTCCTTCTATTTCTGAAACAGGAGCATAAGACATCCATGCCTGATACAGACACTCTAGCATTAGGAACTCCTTGTTCTGCCAGTGGCATAGCAATGTTTGCCTGGGGAAGGTGGCCCAAAATTCCTACTGACAGAAAGGAAAAAAGTGAAGTGGAACATGTACCTCTGTCTTTTATGGGCATGCCCAGCATTGCGTTAGAGCTCGCTTGTACCAGCTCATGAGGGCCAGTTGTTCAATTTTCAGGAATTGTGTGGGTTGTTAAACACAGCCTTTATTAAAAATTATATAAATTCACAATCAAATTATTAAAAATGAGGGCAACAGGTACACAAAACTCAACGCTTCCTAATTATACATCTTATTACTATCTTTGTACAGTTGTTTAGTTCTATTGTGAATGTATAGAAATACCATATAATGGCATACTACTGCACTTCTCTTTGTGCCAGTGAAGAATTTCGTGTTGGCAACTTTGGGTCAGTTATGGTACAAATCAGCAAACACTCCGGTGAGGGCTTCATTGTTCTGTTAATTTTTCAACCCAGAGCTGGCAAACCAGATATGAATTGTTTTGGTTTAGTACTTAGAGTTACTTTATTTTTTTACATTTTAAAGCATTGCTACAAGGGGGGATTAGAAAGAGAAGGAAGGGAGGGAAATAGAAAGGGAGAAGGAGCGAGAGGGAAGAAAAAATGATTCAATTCTACTATTTTTAGAATTTTTATATCTGATTTTTTGGTTCAGAGTTCTTTTCCAATTCCTTGTTTAGAATCTGGGATGAAGGTACAGTTTCATCCTGTTTTGGTTTTGAACTTCTTCCAAGTCACCCTGAAGAGCTTACCGAGTTCAGCCTTAGCATGCGGTCTGAGAGCATGAGCAATACAAGAATTGCTTCACGGTCTCTCTAGCAGGCTCACTGTTTACTGAATGATTTTTGGCTGATATCCTAAATGGAAGACTTTGCTTCCTTCCTTCCTTCCCTTCCCTCTATCCTTCCCTTCAGTTTCCCATCTTCCTTCTCCCCCCTGCCTCTTCCTCTTCCTCTTTCAGTTTTGTGAATACACTTAGAAAAGTGCACAAATAGCAAAGCCATTTTGAGTTCAGCAATGGAAAATTAGTATGCACCTTTAACAGTTTTGAGACACTGTGCTTGGCCAGAAGCCAAAAGATAATAATTACAGTTTTTAAAAGTCATCTCTATATCGTGCATCTGTTGCCCATGGTGTCCATTCATAAGCTATTCATAAATTTTGTAAGGAGGAAATGAGGAGGCAAATATAACAAATTCTTGCTCCTCACTGAGCCAAGCCTTTCAATGAGATGCTTTCATGTGTCCGTGCACGCTAGAATCTCTGATGGCTCTTTCAATGAAAAGAGTTACAACATTAGATTTCAGTTCCTTTTCAAATGAAAGCAGTATTTCAAGTATTGATGGTTAACAAGAACTTACTTCAGGTGCAGAAATAAAGCAATACCCAACAAGCTGTATTTTTCACAAGGTCTGCAGAAACACTTGAAATCCATGTGGGTATAGATAACATAGAAAGAAAACCTGGCATCTGCCGTTTCATATGCCCAGGATGTTACCTCCACCCTACCTTCTTAACAATAATGCCCCGGCTCCTAAGATTAAAAAATACATTGGGGGAAAGAAATCTCAACAATATGTAAAAAATAGAAGTCTTGTACCCATGAAAGTTCTTACTTCTCTACTTCAAGAGTCCTGATAGAATATCACAATGGCAAAAGACCACAGATACTCCCAGAATTCCCTACTGCCTGAAATACAGTCAATATTTAACTTCTTCACTTTCTGTTTACTGCAAACAATGGAGAAGAGTTATGTGGGTTAATTAAAGCCTCCAGGACAACAGAAAAGATTGAAATGATATAAATAAAACAATTAAAGAATCATATGTTCAGGAATTATAAACCTCTGCACTTCACACCAGCAGGCAGGCACCAACTTCTAAAACTCCTTTTCCTGATGGCAGTTGGACTAGGTGAGGAAATAGGGTGATATGTTTGACCCATTGTTGTCGATGCAGGAAATGAGAAAAAAAAGGGACGGAGAAAGGGAGAGAGGGAAAGAGAGAGGAAGGAAGGAGAAGTGTCAGGTGATAGGACAATAATAATATCAAGTCGATACAAACTATAACCTAGCTCTGCTGACATCTTTAATATCCCCACTGTTATTAGCCTCTTGTTTTGTTTTGTTTTTCTGAGACAGGGCCTGGTTCTGCTGCTCAGGCTGGTGTGCGGTGGCATGATCTTGGTTCACTGCAACCTCTGCCTCCCAGACTCAAGCAATTCTACTACCTAAACCTCCTGAGTAGCTGGGACTACTGGCACATGCCACCATACCCAGCTAATTTATATATATATTTATATATATATATATATTTATATTTAGATATATTTATATATATATATATTTTTATTATTATTATTTTTTTTTTTTTTTTTGAGACAGAGTTTCGCTCTTGTTATCCAGGCTGGAGTGCAGAGGCGCGATCTCGGCTCACCACAACTTCCGCCTCCTGGGTTCAAGCAATTCTCCCGCCTCAGCCTCCTGAGTAGCTGGGATTACAGGCACGCGCCACCATGCCCAGCTAATTTTTTGTATTTTTGGTAGAGACGGGGTTTCACCATGCTGACCAGGATGGTCTCAATCTTTTGACCTCGTGATCCACCCGCCTCGACCTCCCAAAGTGCTGGGATTACAGGCTTGAGCCACCACGCCCGGCCTTTTTATATTTTTTTTTTTAACAGAGATGGAGTTTTGCCATGTTGCCTGGCTCCTGAGCTCAAGTGATTCACCCACCTTGGCCTCCCAAAATGTTGGGATTACAGATGTGAGTCACCAGACCTGGCCTACATAGCCTTTTGACTGAGAAATTATATTATCTCCCATGTTAGTTACTGGTCGTTGTGATTATTAGTTTTGTTTTATGAAATCCATAGGAAGAATATGAACCCATGATCTGGTGAGGAGAAAACTGGGAAATACTAACATGAGACATAATTTCTCAGAAGCCTGGCCACCACATAAACCAGACACCATATAGGGACAGTGATTCTGGCCAGCAGGACAGATTTCCTTGCAGCATTTCCTCTGAGCCTGTGAAGCTCAGTGAATACCATTTACCAGCAGACCTTGTCACATCAGGAAAAAAGCTCCCAAACCTGGAATTCTTAATAATTGTTCTGCACTGTATAGGTCACCATGACAAACAAGAGTTTCCCTTAACTACTAAAGACTATAAATATAATTTATAATTATAGTTATTGATACAGGGAACTGTAAAGTTTAGTTATTTCAGTGAAGGCTAGCTTGGATGCTCAGAAAATGATGCTCATAGAGCTGATAGCCTTGGTTCACTTTCCATAGAATCCATGCAACATCACACAAAATATCCTATCACCTTAAGCCCCTCAACTAGTAAACCCATTATATTCTGTGTAATGGATATTGTTTTGACAGCTGTGTTTATTTGACTCCATTGTTTTGCTCTCCCCAGTGTTACCTGAGGGCGACATTTCTCAGCCTCCCTTGACTGCAAGGTTGTGGAT
Organism: Saguinus oedipus; assembly: GCA_031835075.1. Classification (NCBI taxonomy): domain Eukaryota; kingdom Metazoa; phylum Chordata; class Mammalia; order Primates; family Cebidae; genus Saguinus; species Saguinus oedipus. Next base: position 35,762,944 of record CM063189.1, read on the forward strand.
TCAGTTTGTTTTTTACCAATGAGATTCATTCCCAAGGGATTTTGAAAGTGCAGATGACAGGAGCCATATAATTCTTCTTCTTTTGGATCTGATGAGTAAAAGGTAGCTGTGGCAGATACACGGTTCTGCCCCCCTCAGGTTGATACCCCAGTTCACTTTAGTAACCATTAGCAGGAACTTCCTATAGTTTCCTTATCTGGGCAGCATGAAAACATTCCTGACTCTCTGGGCTAGAACTGTTGTGATAAGCCTGCAAAGAAGCTTCAGTCTCTAATGGCTTCCAAAGTGGTTCCAACAATTTTTAACATAAACTTCCCTATGTAAATACCTTTTAACTGAAAATATCTAAAGTGGTATTACTTTACTGAATGATAATACTCCTAATATCTAATATCTTGACTCAGACATTGAGCAAAGAAACATCCATACTTTGTCTCCCAAACTACATTGTCAGTGGGAAAAAAAGCAACTGTCCAAACAAACCAGGTTATCTGGATCAGGAATAGTAAATAGCCCCTTTTACCAACTTTGACATAATTTTAATGGAAAACAGTTAATAGAAACCTACTTTATTCAGAATTTGAATTTTCAGAGTATATTATAGCCTATTGACTATTGAATTAGTAGTATACCTCTACAAACCTTTAACAACATGTAAAATTCATGATTTCCCATGGGAAAAATAGTGTTAATTGTAACTATGTAGTAAATTTTTTGAAACTCTGTGTGATTATCAAACCTTGGGTGATCAGAAAATAGACAGAGTGTTGACCTATAAATTTATGATACAGGCCGGGCACGGTGGCTCAAGCCTGTAATCCCAGCACTTTGGGAGGCCGAGGCAGGTGGATCATGGGGTCAAGAGATCAAGGCCATCCTGGTCAACATGGTGAAACTGTCTCTAGTAAAAATACAAAACATTAGCTGGGCATGGTGGCTTGTGCCTGTAATCCCAGCTACTCGGGAGGCTGAGGCAGGAGAATTGCCTGAACCCAGGAGGCGGAGGTTGTGGTGAGCCGAGATCGCGCCATTGCATTCCAGTCTGGGTAACAACAGTGAAACTCCATCTCAAAAAAAAAAAAAAAATTATGATACAAACACTATTATAAGAAAGTACCATTAATCACCTTATATGAACTATAAAATTTCATGAAATCACCAAATTTTGTCTCATTTTGAGTACTTTTTAGTCCATAGGAAATTCAATTTGGAAATAAGTGTACACATCCTGTTTTCTGGTGCAGCAAGCATGTGGGACACAGATAAGAGAAACAGGCCCTGATTCTGATGACAGGAAGAGGATGACATTGTAAAATGACTGCTGCTGAGTCATATGCCAGAGCTGCTATGAATCACCTTCAGTTTGTTGACAGTATGCTTTGAATTTGGTTCAATTATCTAGCACGTTCTCCACCTCAGCCAAATAATCTAATCAGATTAGTCACCAGATGCAAGGAAACTAAAATGCAAAAGGAGTCACCACCATAGCCTCAGCCTCCTAAATTAGGATATGTGGGTCCTGAGAGACCACCACATGGATACAAAGGGTGGAAGACTGAGGGTTGGTGACACGAGTGTGCATTTTAAAAAAACCTGAAAACAGTGAAAGAGACTCACATCCCACTTACTAAATCGGAATCTGTCTTTTAACAAGATCCCAGGTGATTCATCTGCAAATTAAATTTCGAGAAGCATGGATCTGTGATTCATTGGCAATTACCAGTTGCACTCTCCGAAGAACAAAGTAAAGAAAATAATGTTCTTGGCTTTGTAATAGAGAAATGCATTTCTAGTCACAGGAGAGAATATTCTGAAAAATAAATACAAATACATGCCAAGAATATAGAAAGCCAACCAGTGTTTTTAAATAAGGTCAACCCTGAACTGAGATCCTGCTTTATGGAAAAGTCAAGTCAAGATGATCAGTCCCACATCTTATAGTTAAATAGCCTTGAAATGTGTCCTGTGAGGGAGGAATAGCATTATAATGCTATGAGCCAATTCAGATATAGTTTAATTAAGTAATATGCAAGGTCATGGAGCGTGACTGGCAGAGTGATTTAGAACAGAATTAACTATGTCTTTTACTGGGACCATGCCTGGTTGTCATCTACCACTGCAGCATATAAACTCTAAGAAAGATTCTGGCATTGCAGATTTATCCCTGCAGCCAGAAGAGCTGAATTCTCTCTTTCCAAAGCCACAGAAACCTATTTCCTTTTTCTATGTTTAATCCTTTGCTGATTCTAGGGGCTTTCTACCAAGTAACTTGTTGCCAAACAGTTGTTCTCCTTGCAGCTGCCAAACAGACCAGCATTTGCAGCCTTGGGTTGCGTCTAGTGTTGGCTCTCTCCCCAATGTCATTTCCTACGAGGCTTTTCTTTCAACTGATGCATTAGGGTCTTTGAATGACAACATTAAATTAAATAGAAAATGACATTTATGAGAAAAGATGTTCCTTTCCAATAACTGAGGCTCTCTACCCATCTGTCATTGCTTCCTCCTCTGTCTTGTGGTTTTCCGCAAATCCCAGTCAGCTTGATACAAATATAATCATTAGAGGATTTTTATACATTAATGCAAATTATGAACTAGCAACAATTAGGGCATTCTGCCCATACTAGTTGATGCCCTTCTATAGGAGAGTGTATGTCAAGGGAGTACAACACCGAGCCACTTTCTTTTGAATCTGTTCATCACTAAAATTATATAGTATTTCCAATAAATTATCATAAATGCATGGCTCTATAATCAATTTGGTGACTTTGTAATTATAAAATTAAAACTTTAATACTTACAGCAAAAACATATCACACCTAAAAAAAAGATGGAAGAATAAATACAAGATACATAGATAGACAGATAGACAGACAGATGGATATAGGTACACAAATGCAATGAATACTGACTTCCTAAGAAATGGAAAGACTTATGTGTTAATTCATCTTACATTGCTATAAAAAAATACCTGAGTGAGACTGGGTTATTTATAAAGAAAAGATATGTGATTGTCTCATGATTCTGCAGGCTGTTCAGGAAACATGATGCTGGCATCTGCTCAGCTTCTGGGGAAGTCTCAGGAAACTGACAATTATGGTGGAAGGCAAAAGGGGAGCAGACCAACTCAGAGGATTACAGTTCAACATGAGATTTGATGGGGACACATATTCAAACCTTATCAAAATATTACTGATGCAAATTATAATATAAGATGCATAAAAGTGAAACATTTTATGTTCAACGAACTTTAGAAATGTGTTTCAAGGTGAATATTTGAGCCCCTAAACTCTTTTAAAAAATTGAAAAATATGTGGCAGGAATTGAGAGATGAAGATTAGCATAGGTATGAACTGATAAGACATAGTTAAAAATTAAAGAATAATTATTTTGGAGTGAGGAATAGCTAAATATTTAAAGCAAGACACACAACAGAAATCAATGTGGTAAAGCAGAAAATAACACCAGTATTTTTAACCATTCATTAATTCAGTCAACAATCATTAATCCCCTCCTCCTGGAATAAAGACCATGACAGATCCAGGTCACCCCATTCCTACTCTTTTAAGTTCTTATGTTATTTCTGTTGGGGAAAATAAATGCATGCACTGATGAATGAGAGGAACCTGCAATTCCACTGGGTACCCTTTTGGGCTATTTTAAGTAGGAAGCCATAGAGGAAACGCTGGCAATTGGTTTAAAGTTAGATTCAACAAAGACTTTAAAAGTTACTCATTTTGTCATTTGATTTTTCTTTTTACAAAATTATCATAGGCTACATTACTGTATAGCCAAAATTGACATTAAATTTTTTGTTTCCATTAAAGCCATGATTAACATATATAAATATTTTATAAATAAATATATAGGTCAAAGTCATTTTTATAATTTAAATGGACAAAGGGAAATATTATTTTTATAAAAGAGGATATCAAAATTGGCCAAAAAAATAAGTATCTTGGTAGGCAGAAAATTTCTTCTGCCTCCCCAAAGACAACTATCCCCTAATTCCCATTACCTGTGTGTATGTGACCTTACCTAGTAAAGAGACTTTACAAGCCCTGTTAAGTTGAGGGTCTTAGGGTAGGAAGATTATCCTGAATAATCCAATTGGATTCAATAATCAAAAAGGAGCTTAAGAGACAGAAGGAGAGAATCAGAGCAGGTGATACGATGACAGAAGCAGAAGGAGGGAGAAGAGGAAAGGAAGAGGGACGGAGAGAAGGAAGGAGGAAAGAGGATGGATGGGTGGGTGGATGGATGGATGGATGGATGGATGGATGGATGGATGCCATACTCCTGGCTTTGAACACAAGTGAAGCAGCCAAGAGCCAATGAATGCAGACAGCACCTAGAAGATACAAAACGCTCTCCTAGAGCCTCAAGAAATAATGCAGTCCTGCTGGCACCTTGAGTTTTAGGACTTCTGACCTATAGGACTATAAGATAATAAATCCCTGCTCTTTTAAGACACTAAATTTGTGGCAATTTGTTATGACAGCAATAGGAAGCAATACAGTATGTAAAGAAGTATTTCACATCATTCACTGACATCAAAATAAAAAATCACAACAAGAAAAGAGCACATTCACACCAGTTTCACTAAAAATGGCAAAAGCACTGAAAATGGCAAATATAAATGATGAGGGAGGCTGTGGAACAAGAATACTCTTATGCTGCTGGTGAGAGTTTAAATTGGTGCAATCACTGAGCTAAATTGTTACTTTCATGACTTCCATTTACCTTCTCATTTCCTTTGGGCATGGTCATGTGACTTGGTTGGCCAAATGGGACATAAGCAAATTTAAAGTAAGCAGAAACTCAGTAAATACTAGGGTATTGGGGCCCTCTTGGAATGAGGTTGTTATCATGTGAGGAAGACCAGTTTCATCCCTGGGGGTATGGAAGGCCTCACGGAGATGGAGGGACATAAGTCCAGCTCCACTGTTCTAGAGAAGCCCCTCCCTAGGCAATCTTCCAGGTGTATGTGCAAAACCAGCAGAAGGATGCATACACACAGTCCGCTCAAAGGATTGTGAAGAAATAACACGTTGTTGTTTTAAGACACTGAATTCACAAGGCTGGTTTGTACTCTAGAGTCCTGTAAAGCTAAGGCAGGGAAAACACTGGTAACACCTAGAAGCCAGGGTGTAGGAAGCCTCCCAGAAACAGAAGGCTCTGTTGGAGGTCCAGATTTTCTCTATAACCTCATGGATCCAGCTGACTCCCTGCCTCCCCTGTGCTCCAGGAGGCACTAAGTTTCCAGGGGACAAGTCTTGCCTGAAATCGAAGGGATTAAGTGAAAAGCTCCATACTGAAAATTGAGACTTCATGCGTCAACCAAATTCAGGTAATGAGTCTTTGAATCTCTAGCCCTTTTGGAAGATACATCAAGTCAAGATGCAGACAGCTGGGGGTCTCTTGTGAAATATCTGTGTTGGTTCACTATAAAACGAGGGCCAGAAGGGAACAATGCTCATGCCATCCCCATTCCTGAGCTTCCAGATGTTTTTAAGTAACTTTCTTAAAAGTATGAGTAGACAGGCAAGACCAGTGGACACTGAGATAAAGCTTTTATCATAACAGAGATGAAACCAAAACAAGAAAAATATTGGCATTTGGAGCAGAAAAGTAAAAAAAGATAAAGAATGTCAGTGATATCCTCAAATGGAGGAGATATTTTATTGATGAAACAAGAACAGGAGAATATATTTTAAAAATATAGATCACAAAATAGCTGTTGGAAATTATAACACAATAACAGGAATAATGCAAAAAGAGTGAAAGATAAAGGAACTTTCCATTAAGATAGTAAAACAATAACAGTATCAAAGAAATGGAAAATACAAAGACAAGAACATTTAAAAATCTGTCCAGGAGATCCAAATTCAAGTAATATTTCCACAAATTAAAAAATGGAAATATTTAGTGGAAGAAGTTTTCAAAAAATCATTCAACAACTTTCCCCAGAAATAACATGAATTTCTATATTGGTAAGGTTCATTGAAACCTAGAACAAGGCATAAACCACATAAGGCAGGCAATCATTAACAAGAATATTTCCAAATGTCCAGAAGTCATTCTTTGAAAAGATTGAAAATCAACATGGCATCATGCTTCTCAAAAGAAATGCCAAAAAGAAAAGATGCTGGAAGAATTATTTGGGATTTCTAAGGGAAGATTATTTCCAATACAGAATTACAAACCTAATGTGACCATGTTTTTAACATAGAGCAATGAAAGTTCTAGGATTAGCTTTTGCTGAACTAGCACTTTAGCAGTATATCAGACACAACTACCTGCTCTATGTCACCAGTGAACAGGCCAAGTGAAAGCTGCATCCTGTCCAAGAAAAGATGAAAATAAAAATGTTCTAGGCTGTATGCTAATTTCCCAATAAACATACTTAATTTTATTTGTAACTCATGCTTTATTATTAATAATTAAGGTTTGCACTGAAAAGAGCAATGATCTACAACATAACTTTCTATATTCTAAAATAAATTACTCAAAAGAGCTATTGAATTCATACCAGTAAGAAGAAATGTTCAAATGAATATCTTTCATGAGACATGCCATTAGTTTATTGAATAGTATATAGCAGTCCACATACACCAACTCTTAAAGCGCGATACATTGTTCCTCAGTAAGAAATTACAAAAGATTTATCATACAATGTTGTATTATAATTTTTTCTTCATAAAATTAAGCAGACTTAATATACATTTTAACATTTCAGTTTTTTAGTGGATGACATATGTTAGATGCATAGTTTGGATATATTTAGATACATTACTACTTTAAAACATTCTGAAAGAAATACCCTTACCTTTTTTTTTTAATTACTCACAACTGACATTGTAGTTGGTTGTGAGCCAAAAATTCTCAATAAATATAGACAATACCAGAATAAAATTTCAAAAAGACTTTTCAATATAGTGCATTTAGAAAAATGTGATGGGAGATTCTGGGCTGAAAAGTTAAACTGGATGAATTTATTTAACTTTCTATTTGGTATACTTAGATTTAAAATTATTTCCACTCTGGAATTCTATTACAATCAAGTTGCAGTATCACAGGAATATCTGCATGATGCTTATAATCATAAGGTCCTGCAAAATTTGGAGAAATTCCTGGGAAACAGACAAAATTGACCATTCTACCAAAATTTGCCGAGTCTACCATCAACTAAATGCCAACACCTAACAAAGAGAACTCTCTCCCTCTTTCTCTCTTTCCCATCTCAGCACCTAGGAATGTTGTCTCAAAAAAAAAAAAAAAAGGAATGAAATCACCACTATAGTCCTTTGTAATCTGATATCAAAATTTTATGTTCTTGTTCACTTCATGCCAGCTTTAAATGTAACTGCTAGCAAGGGAACATTATACGTCTGTCTGCATGAAAAATTGACCCTCTCTCCTTTATAATGCATTCCAAAGCTTTCTCACCAAAGAGTTATTTATTTATTATTAATTCTGAGTCTCTGGTTGCCAATCATGCCATGGCAATGGGAAATAATAAGGCAATATGTCCTCTTGCCCTGAATATCTTCTTATAAGAGGCAGATTGTGTTCTTCTAGCCATTTTCCCCACCCCCATTCCACTTTGGAGAACATTACATTGAAATAGAAAATATGTATTGCTTATATTATACCTCTTCTCATTTCCAGAAATAGACACCCCTTCTAGCTCCCAAAACTTTTCGAGACAGCTCAGAAAATGTGAATAGAAGTGGAGAAAAAGCTGGAGAAAAAGAGATGCAATGATTCAGAACCTGCATAGTACAGGTGCTAAGCTAGACACTTTGTAAGGTGTTGACTTTCATTCATATTCTCTAATATTAAGAGGATTATGATTTTATTATCATTTCATAGGTGACTCAGCTGTGACTCAGAATTTAAATGATTTCCCCAGTTCATATCACAGTTGACAAAGTCAGGATTCACAAACCAGATCACCAGTCCCAGGCATTAACTCTTTCTACTCTGCCATACTGTGTCGATAACTCCCATTTCTCCATTGTCTACCCTTGTTCGTGGCTCACCAGCTAATCAGTTAAACCAAGTTTCTTTCACAGAGTTTCACCATTTAGAATTACCGTCACTGGCGACAAACTGAAATCCATTGGACATAGCATACTTTGAACAATGATCTCCAAGCTTCATGTTTCAGAATGTTGACACTAGCACAATAGCAAATACATATATACAAACACCTTAGAAAAATCAAAACAGGGTTGCTAATTTGCTAATTTCAATTCCCTCTAGAGCTTTTAGAAAAATAATGACATAAATAATTATTAAGTCATAACTCAACAGCATTTAATTCACTTCATAAATACAGTATACCCAGAAACATATAAAATAATTGTTCTCCATTTCTATTTATATTCTCCTCCTCTCAAGAGAGATTAAATAAACAGTGTTCTGATTAAATTTCATGTTTTCTCTCCTTTGTGCTCTGTACTGTGGCTAAAAGCTCCAGACTATAATTCCCAGGCTTTCTTATCCCCTGGCTACCAAGTGGATTTAGCAGGAACATGGACTGTGGGAGATGGAAAAGTCAAGGGATCATCTCCATTCCTGTTCCTTCCCTGCCAGATTACAGCTTTAGCAGTGACTGTGTTCAGCTCCCAACCTGGCATGATGACTTCCCCTCGGCTCCAGCTTCCTTCTCACTCCAGTAACAGCTTCCCCTCCACAATCTTCCCGCCTGACAGAAGTAACAGCTTTCTACAGTTAGTAGTCCCTTTGCTGATTCAACAGAACATCATTAAATTCTTTTCAGTGGACTCTCTGATTGTGATAACTGTCTCCTACAGAAAGCTCTGATTGTTTGAGTAATGAGTTCCAGGGGTAGTCCCAAAGCACACCTTCCAAGTAAGATAACAGGATAGATGTCATATTCCTCCTTGAAGGGGAAAGCAGACCTTGGAAATCTGTGGCCTGCAGTGCCATCACTGTTTTTCAAACGAAGTTTGTTGGTAGTGTGAGATGACAGTGAGGCACAGGGCAAGATGGGTACTTAGTTACCAAAGCAACAGTGGTACTCACCAAGATTATGAGGTTGGGAAACCATTGCTGAATGCCCTGGGAAATGTGCACATGGAGGAAGATGCATGCAAAGCATTGACTCATTAATTCATAGTGTTCATGTTTGCAACCTTGTCAGTCTTACAGTGTGACGTTCAGCCATGTCTGTCCTGTAAAGTCAAATGTACAACTTGTAGGTCTCTTATGCTAACATAAAGCCTTAGTTAAAGGAAGTAGAATCCTGACACTTGTGATGTGGAATTAAGTAAAGCATACCTGAGGTTGAGTGCTCAGAAAGTTCAAATCCCTCCTCCACCATCACAAGCAAATGAAGGAATTATAATGCTAAATTTGAACTACATTTATTTATGTGCATGTGCTCTCTTGGCATTTGGGTACTTAATAAGTGGACTCAAGCCACTGAAAAGGCTGTCAACAGCCACCATAATTGATATTTAATTTTTTCATCCATGGAAGTCTAAAACAAAAAATGATTAAAATATGAAATTTCCTTGATGTAAATTGTAAATGAATGAGGCCAATAGTTTAGGGAATGGACCTAATATATGCAAACTGCTTAGCCAACCCTAACTGTACCCTGGAAGGAACAGGATAGGACTTTCAAAAGAGATATAAATATTTCATTATGAGGTTAACACCAGTATCTTTTACAAATTTTTCTGAGGTTACCTTCAAGAATAAGAGAAACAGATGGCCTACTTCTTTGAATATAAGGCATATTGTTTTTCTAGCTACCTGGGTGCTTGCTCAGTTGTCCCTCATATGAAATGACCTTGGCAGCAAGAATAAGCCTTTGCCTGAGCTCAGTAGCATGAATTTCTCCTCTCCACACCTGATCTGGCTGCTGCTAAAGTTAAATGTCGATCTTCTAACAGCAGAAGTCAGCACTAAATCCTGATATGGTATCACTCCCCAGATGTGGCAACCACTTACCATATTAATCCATTTTCATACTGCTGTGGAGAAATACCTGAGATGAGTCAATTTATAAAGAAAAAGAGGTTTAACGGACTCACATTTCCACATGGCTGGGGAGGCCTCACAATCAAGGGGGAAGGCGAAGGAGTAGCAAAGGCATGTCTTACGTGGCGGCAGGCAAGAGAGTATGTGCAGGGGAAACTACCCTGTATAAAACCATTGGATCTCATGAATCTTACTCACTATCAGAAGAACAGCATGGGAAAAACCCACCCCCAAGATTCAATTGCCTCCAACCAGTTCCCTCCCATGATGCTTAAAGATTATGGGAGCTACAATTCAAGATGAGATTTGGGTGGGGACACAGCTCGACCATACCAGTTACTTAGAGGCAGGTTGATCACATGAGGGCTAACTTCCTCATGAAAAAAATACAACTTTTGTGAAAAAAAAACAAAACAGATAATTAGTCTGGATATGGATTTTTCTTCCCTATTCACAAAGACTCTGCTAAAACCATAACTTGTTTTCTTTATCACTGTGGTATCCCAAGTAATATTGTCTCAGCCCAAAGGACTTATTTTATGGTGAAGATAGTATAGAGATAGGCTCACCATATTGGTCATTACTTTGTGCCTCATCAGCACAAAGAAATAAAGGTTTATTTGATAGAATGATGTAATGGCTACTGAAGACTCAGTCACAATGCAGTTAAAGGGCAATAACTTGCAAGGCTGACTAGTTTTCCTACAGGATGCAAATGGCATTAAATTAACAGCTCTTATAAGGTACCCTTGGTCAGGAAACTAATGGTTAAAATGGATATGAAAAATTTCACTCTTATACCAGGTAACCTTCTGATGCAATTCATATTTCTTGCTCTGGAAAATGCAAACTCTGTCTGGAGAGGGCAGGATATGTTGCTGTTGGCGTATGACTGATTCACTTCCCTTGAAATAATAGAGTAGTTTGAGGATTTTGTGTTTCCCCTACAATGAGGATGTAAGTGTTTGGTTTGGTTTGGTTTTAAAATAAGTACAACAAGCAAAAGGCAATAATAGATATAGAATGGAAGTATGGGGGATTTGAGCTGGAACTTCTGTTTGCCTTCTCAGATTGCATTCTAGTCTCTGTCTCTGAGTATGTCTGGGGAAAGAGAGAATATACATTATCTCTCCTTTTCCCTTTGGCTTCATTTAGGTCCTGACAATCCAAAGGTGACAAGAGAGAGTGGTGGGAATATTTATTCTCCAGGCTCCCCAGCAAGTAGGCTGTAGTTTGGCTGTGGATGTCCACCTGCAACCATAGCTCCTGTTAAATAACACTCTCGCTATTGCTGAAGGTTGTGCAGCATTCCAGACTAGCTCCTACTTGCCCAAGGCTTTGGCACAGTAAAAAAACTCTCCACTGTGACCAAACTCTGAGAGATCCACTATTACCACTGCTTGCTTTTTAGCTTATCTGTACACCTGGTCTCTTCATTAAACTCTGTTCAATTCACTCAGAATGTGTCATCTATTAGGAGGCTGACTGATACAGTTGTTGATTCTGTGAATAGCAGGTCAGCTGTAAAGAGTGTGATCTAAGACTTTGGGAACAACATACTTTTCAGTATGATATTACTACAGCATGTTTCCTTTGAACTAAAAAAATGTTTATATCTTCGTATAAGGGAAGGTTTTGTTTTTCCTAATTACAGAGGCTAATGTTTGATGCTCTGAATTTTGTAATTCTATGTTTATAATTTTTTGATCCATAAAAATGTTGGCTAATCATCTCCATGGTGATTTGTACTAATGATACAGCAGTGAAGAAGATCCCTACTCCTAGAGAGTTCCCATATTTGCAGGAAAATTTCAAAAAATAAATGAGCAAATATGTACGAGGATTTCTGGTGCTAGGAAAAGAATGAGTCGGGAGGTGCCAGGAAGAGCAACAGGAGGAGGGCACTCTAGCTCTGTGGGACAGATGCGTGGAAGCGGACTGGGTCTCCTCCCTCATATTCCTTTATCTGCTTTAGGTGTGTATGTCCACATGTAATCCAGGAAAATGGTTCATCCCTGCCCCAGGAGGAAAATGTTGATGGCTTTAAGCCAGTCATGGTTATGCTATCCTCTTTCCATTGAACCAGTAAGGCCTGGGCATGAGACACAACCCTATCCAATGTGATGTACAGGGAAACCTGCAGGACACCTTCCTAGAAGTGCTTTTTCTTCTGAATAAGAAAAGATACACAGAGGTAAATGCTCGTTCTTCTCGGTGTGATTGTCACCATAAACACTGGAGATGTTTGAAACTGCAGCAAGCAACTTCCAGCCAATCATGAAGTGGCAAGACTGTGTGTCCAGGCACATGCTGAGGATAGCAGAGCAGAAAGATGAAAAGAGCCAGGTCCCAGATTGCACTGCTGGGCTGATAAACCTGGGACTTCCTTGTCCTTTAATTACTTAAGCCACTCTTAGCTTAGAAGCATTCAAGATGGCAAGACCACAAGGGAGCTGCCACAGCAGAAACCTGAAATATGACAAGAAGCCAGCAATTACAGAAGGAATGGACCGCATTCCGGAGGGAAAGAAAGACAGGGATAAAGACCTGATAGCTGGAAAGGACTGTGTCAAAAGATGCTAGATAGCACCAACTTATACATGAATTGTGTCTATCAGAGGTAGCCCTAGTTTTTACTTGTCTTCACATTTTCTAAGATCCCTTTTCTAATAAATATGGCATCTATATTGAATATATTGCATATATATTGTATAAGGCATATATATAGATTATATGCTATATTTTATTATAATTAAGCAATTGTAAAAGATGAATGAAATCAGACATCTCAGCTATGCTTTCAGTTTTGACCGTCTTGAGTATGCTATTATGTCATTTTCCCTGTTGCTTATTTTCATTGGTGCCAAGGAGGTTGACTGAGTGTGTGAAGGCAGCCTTACAGGTAGTCACTAAATGTACTTACATAATCCCTTTATTAATTGCCAACATAATCTCTCTAATAACTACTAAGCTTTGAAACTGCTGTTTTGTTTGTGGTTTTTGACATTAAAGGATGTAGGCTCTTTAGTAGTAAAACAAACAGGAATTCTTCAAACTCTAACTTTTCAAGTTTTAAGGAGTTTTCTGATTTGGTCCAAGACCACCATATTCAAAAACATTAGGGAAAAAAAAAATTTAGGATAGATTTTTCAAGCAAGACTTGTAACCTTAAGACTGTGACATATATTCTGTGGGTTTTTTTTGTTTTGTTTTCTGCTTTTTTGCTTTTCCATCCTCTACTTTTTCATTTATTTTGTACTTTGATAATTCCAGGAAAGGTACTTTGCCATTAGTCTACAGTGACTCAAGCCTTCTACAGTTTATTATAAATCCAATACAATTCCACAGTTGCACTGTGGGTATCTTATTTATGCATTTCAGCTAAAGAATTATACAAACTATTTCCCCCTCTCCCGTACTTGCAGTAAAAACTTGATAAGGCACTGTTTAAATCAGGTTTGATAGAAAAAGAGCTATAAACACATTAGAACAGTTTTAAACAAACTATTTCAAAATATACAGAAGCCATATAAGTGCTAAGTTATAGCACTACACACCATATTCTGCAGCCAAGAGCCTATGAGTCTCTCCATTAAAAATCCTATTTTCAGTGCTTTATAGCACTTGTATAAAAATTCCATCTGAACCAAGATTAAGGATATAAGGCCTCAGTGAAGGAACACTGGTTTGTATAAAGCGTTCAAAAAATTTTTAAACTGTTCAGTTAATACAGACCAATAATCTACAGATTATATTCACTTTGGTTTTATCTGTAGAAAATATTAAAAATTTATGTTTTGGTGATGCGAATTGATAGGACTGTAAATAATAATAAAATGTATCTTATTTCTATCATGTTATTACTCCAAATCACTAGTCATGAATGAGTTTGCCAGTGATTAAAAGTAGGTATTGCTTTGAAAAATATCTTACCTAGCAGTTCAGGATATTTATGGCATATCATTTCAGTAAATGGGTAATACATACAATAGATGCTTTTTCTTAGATTTTTGCTAGTCAAATAATAAAAATCTCTTAATTATTTCTTTTCTGCTGGTGCCAAATGGCGAAGCTTTTAAAAGCCTGCTGGGTAAGAACACTATTAGATATTTAATTTACCTATATAATCCATTACATTACCTTTTTACTCACAAAGAAATGGTAAATGGAAACACATAGGATAATGCACATGTTTCCGAGATTACACTGGAGAGTACCTTGTTCCTTGTGGTTCCATGTGAATAGTCACTTCAGACATCATAGGGTTCCAGTTTTGTGTCCTATAAGGATTGGTGGCCATTGGATTTTTTCCTCTTTTTTTCTTTTTCTTTCTTTTTTTTTTTTTTTATTATACTTTAAGTTCTGGGCCATATGTGCAGAATGTCCAGGTTTGTTACATAGGTATACAAGTGCCGTGGTGGTTTGCTGCATCTATCACCCTGTCATCTACAATAGGTATTTCTCCTAATGCCATCCCTCCCCTAGCCCCACATTCCCTGCTATTCCTCCCCTAGCTCCCCACCCCTCAACAGGCCCTAGTGTGTGATATTCCCCTCCCTCTGTCCATGTGTTCTCATTGTTTAACACCCACTTATGAGTGAGAACATGTGGTGTTTGGTTTTCTGTTCTTGTGTCAGTAGGAAGATGTAACATGAGATATGCCCTCTGAACAAAATTTTAAGTGTATAATATATTATTGTACAACACAGTGTTGTACAGAAGAGCTCTAGAGCTTACCTATTGTATTTAATGGAAACTTTATGGTGTTGATTAGTAACTCCCCATGTACACTTACCCCAGTCCTGGAAACCACCATGGCACTTTTTGATTCTATGAATTTGACTATTTTGGATACTTCAGTAAGTGGAATCATGTAGTCTTTGTCTTTTTGTGACTGGTTTCATGTAGCATAATGTGCCAAAGTTTCATCCACATTGGCATATAGTGTAGAATTTCCTTCTTTTTTTTAAGGCTGAAAAGTATTTCATTGCACATTTATATCATATTTTCTTCATTCATCTGTCAGTGGACATTTAGCTTGTTTCAACATCTTGGCCATTATTAATGGAAGTGATACTAATTAATACAGGAGTGCTAATATCTCTTGCAGGTCCTGATTTCAATTATTTTGGCTAAATACCCAGAAGTGGAATTACTGGAACACATGATAGCTCTATTTTTAATTTTTTTATAAACATCTGTACTGTTTTTTATAGAAGCTGCACCATTTTGCATGTGTTAACTAACAGCATAGAGTTTCAATTTCTCTACATCCTCAGCAATGCTTGTTTTGTGTGTGTGTGTGTGTGTGTGTGTGTGTGTGTGTGTGTCAGTCTACATACACACACAGGTGTAAGGTGATAGCTCACTGTGGTTTTGATTTGTATTTCACTGATGATTTAATATACCTGTTGGCTATTTGTATGCCTACTTTGGAGAAATGGCTATTCAAGTCCTTAGCCAATTTTTTTTTTAATCAGCTGATTAGGTCTTTTGATACTGAGTTGCAGGACTTCCTTATATGTTTTAGAAATTAACCCCTTATTAGATATGTCTTGTGAATATTTTCTTCCATTCTGTATGTTGCCTTTTTTACTCTGTTGTTTCTTTTGCTGTGCAAAAGCTTTTTATTTTGATGTATTCCACGTGTTTGTTTTGTTTCACGTTGCCTATGCTTTAATAATGGTATTTCTTTTCTCTGAGTAATTTGAATCAATTACTTTTACTATCAATCATATTTATTATGTGTTAAAAATGTGTATACCGTTTCAGTATTAAAAATTGTGAAGGGACAGGAAGAAAATAACTGTGATCCATTTGCAGAGGGAAGAGGAAAGATTCAGGTCTCCTGATGACTCAAGAATCTTTGCACGTTCTGCACATAGATGTACCCCAGAACTTAAAGCATAATAAATAAATAAATAAATATTTTAAAAGGGGGGAAAAAAGAATCTTCTAGAATGTCTCTGACCTGGCCAGAGCAGGTCAATGAAGGCAGAACCCACATCAGGCACAGTGCAGTCAACGTGGGAGCCATTGTGGCCACCTAGGGGCAGCACTATATTGTATTAAGCCCAGGAGTAAACATTCCAGGCCTTCAGGAAATTGCAGGTAATCCTGGAGTCCCTCAGGTACACATAGGAAATGCTTAAAATATTCCTGTATCTGCCCAGGGATCCACTTTCTGCACTGACCATGGCCCTATGTCACTGGTTGTGAACTTTCCCTCCCAGGTGAGTAAGATGGTGTTTGCTGCTTCCAAACTGAGTGTCCATGCTTTTGACATAGAACATGAGACTTGGCCAACAACTGGACTTTGCCTGACCTTGCTCACCTCCACCCCTGCATGATTTTAATTTTTTCCATAAATGACCACTGTCTCTGCAAAAGATTGGAAGAAGATTCTGCTGATAAAGTGTCAGCAGTCCAGTTTCCATTCCTGAGAGGTGTCCACCTTTAAGAGATGGGTTCTCAGCTGGGCACGGTGGCTCATGCCTGTAATACCAGCACTTTGGGAGGCCGAGGTGGGTGGATCATCTGAGGTTGGGTGATCGAGATCAGTCTGACCAACATGGAAAAACCCATCTCTACTAAAAATACAAAATTAGCCAGGCGTGGTGGCGCATGCCTCTAATCCCAGCTACTGGGGAGGCTAAGGCAGAATCGCTTAAACCCAGGAGGTGGAGGTTGCAATGAGCCGAGATTGCGCCATTGCACTTCAGCCTGGGCAACAAGAGCAAAACTCTTTACAAAAAAAGAGAGAGAGAGAGAGAGAGAGAGAGAGAGAGAGAGAGATGGTTTCTCACAAAGTTGCCTAGGAGCAAGTTCTCTTGCCAAAAGTCTGGATGCTGCCTGAAAACTGCTTGTGTAACCAGAATAGCAGATACGGTGAGCACAGAATGGACAATGGAAGCAGGACGAGTCATCATGAGTCATCTGTGAGCAGAAAGTATATGGGGCACAGGGAAATCATGAGAGCAAGGCAGTCTCTATTCCTGCCTTCAAGACAGTAAACAAAAACAAATTTCAATGTTATATAATAAACTCTGTATTAAGGTATAATGAGAGTTTGATGGAGAATCAAAACAAGGACACATGACATAATGTCAAGGAGTTGGGCAGGTAGAAGCAAATGAAATGTTTGCAGGGGGAGTCAGGAAAGTCATTTTGAAGGAAGAGATATTTAGGAAAAGATTGGAAGAATCCTCATGCACTTTAGAGCTTTCCAACCAAAAATAATTAGAAATAAGCTTTCACTTCCAGCCTAACCCTATGATAGATCATTTCCCTGGTTACTATGAAAAGTCAGCTGTAATTAATTACTCCCCTAAATTATTCTCAAATTGTTTTCTGGGTAAAAAATGTTGTCTCCATAATTAATTGATATCTCTGTGAAGTCAGTCACAATCCTGGTCATCTTTTGCACTCCCCAGCGTTTAGCAATGCTAAAAATAGAGAATTTAATTAATAAGCTCTCATTACATGAATGATTAAATCACATTTTTAAAAAGTAATGTTTGCTAATATTTTGTAAATGTCAAGTACTCTGTCGTCCTAAGACAAGAGAACCTCTTGAAATGGGTGTAACTTGCATACTGCTTTTTAGGCCCATTTATCATTTTTATGCTTTCTTTAAAAGTGTTTGAATAATGGATATAATCTTAGACACAGAATTCTAGATCATCACCACATTCTACTGGAAACATTCTTTTGCATGGTGGAGATTTTTAGAGAACTAGATTTCCCAGAGGGCTGTTTTTAAACAGTCATTGTGTCAATGAGAATTATAATGATTTATATTAAAATGGTAAAGCACGCAAGCCCGGTCTCACAGGTACCCAACAGGCCTGTCTTCTGGGCTTCTCCTCCAAGCTACCACTGAGCACAACTCTCTTTGAATTCCCTTTTGTTTCCAAACTAGCAAATACTTTCCAACAGTAGATGTTAGTCAATAGCATAGACTAATGTGAGCCTATGCTAAAACCAGCTGAATCAATATAAACAAAATGTATTTAGTAGCAGAAAATTGCTTCTGTGCAATTATCTTGTACACTATGTTTATAACATTAAGGGAAATTTTTACAATTATAAACACCTGTTGACAGATTTCTAACTCTGTCAGTGATAACAGATGCTGCTAAATTACAGTTATGTTCTTAAGTTTGTTTTTAAGTGAAGTAATTGACTGTTTAAAAACATGGCCCTAAAATAAAATACAGACCCATATGAGAAAGCGTATTATCTGAAAGTAATATAAATCATAATAAAAATAATCAGCTGATTAGCAGAATTGTCATTGCTTCCTACAAATTTACTTTTGTGACTTGATGTTGCAAGAAGTAAAACTTGCACGTATTTTCTTGAGTAAAAACATTTCCTTTTCAGCTTTACAAAAATGCCTGAAATCTCTTCTTATATTTTAATATTTATAATGTGTACATGTATAATATATAATATATATTTATAAAAATATAAAAATTAATACATTTTATGTATTATATAATTTATAATATATATTTATGGTAACTCTTGATGTGGTTTGGATCTGTATCCCCACCCAAATCTCACATTCAACTGTAATCCCATGTTGGAGCTGGGGCCTGGTGATTGGATCATGGGGGTAGTTTCTCATGAATGGGTTAGCACCATCTGCCTAATGCTGTTCTTATGATAGAGTTCTCATGAGATACGGTTGTTTAAAAATGTGTAGCACTTCTCAGCCATGTGAAACGCTGGCTACCCTTTGCCTTCCACCTTGATAGGAAGCTTCCTGAGGCCTCCCCAGAAGCAGAAGCCATTATATGCGTCCTGTATAGCCTGTGGAACTGTGAGCCAATTACACCTCTTCTTTTTGTTTCTAAATCACCCAATCTCAGGTATTTCTTTACAGCAGTGCAAGAATGAACTAATACAACTCATATCATGTTATATGGCTCACTGGGAAATGGTACAATTGTGGGCTATTAATCCTCTTTATCTCTTAACTGTGAACTTAGAAAACTATGGTTAAGTTATTTAACTTGTCTCTACCTTAGTACCTTGTCTATAAAATCAGAATATCACCAGTTAGGCCAGCTGGGCTGGGACTAAAATCCACATTTCCTCCTAAGCCAGTTTTTCTTGTTAGGTTTTACCAAAAGCAGATGCTAGCAAGAAAGTACAAGGCTGTAGGAGAAAGGAGGGACCTACTTCTTTCCGATTGCTTCCTGTCATTTCCCCTGGCAAGCTGTCTCCTTGCTGTTCATGTGAACATCACCCTAGCATTTCTTCTTCACCCTGGCACAGGCAGTTCATTCCTACATCAACAACTAAATCCCGGCTGGAGTTTTTCCAGTGTTTGCAGGATCAGCTTCATCTTAGCTGTCTCCATCAGAGACATTTGCATCAAAAAGTAGTACCTGGCCTCAAAGCTCAGGCATCCTGTGGAATTCCTGCTATGCTACCAGAGACATTAGCATCAGCTGAGCAGTGATTCTTCCTTGGTGGCCTGAGTGTCAGCCCCACAAGTCTGTCCTTCATGCCTCCAATTTTAATAATTTCTAACTCAGTCTAAATGGTGTTAACTGCTTTCTGAAATTACTACCTGTGATAGCTCAGTTTTCTCTGGTGGCTTTTTTAGTTACTTAGCAAACAGTGTGTTATAGCGAGCTAAAAATGCTCTAGGTCAAAATTTCTGGTGTTATTTCTGTTTCCTAATTGGACTTTAACTGACATGGCACTAATATCTACATCACATCGCTGCTGTAAAGACCACCCTTGTTTCTTTACTATTCAGTGTCTGAATACGACATTGGGATGTCTTCCTTGTGCCAGGTACTGTTTTAGGTAGTAGACACAGAATGATGATGAAGATACAGAAGATCATGATGAATCAAATATAACAGTACTAGGCACCATACAGAGCTCAGAAATTCAGAGAACCTTCTGGTTTTCATTACAGTTAGGATACTTATAATCAAGTCTGCTGAAAATAAACCATGTTATACATGGTAGCATGGCCAAGAAATTTAAGGATCTAGCCTTGGAGACTTTGAAAGCAAGAGAGAGAAGTGAAGAAAGTTTCCAACAAGCATCTGCCACCCTAAAACACAGCTATGAGTTAGCCTTCCTTTCCAGGGCAGTGAAGTTCTTGCCTTTATTTGCAGAGGCTGCTTCTGGATTTTAGTTTAGCTCATTGAAGTGACACAAAGGAGAAGATGAATTGGAAGGAGTTCCAAGAACTGGAGAAAAAAAAAAAAGGAAAAAAGCCTCAGAGCAATGGAAGGGCAGAGTAATGAGGCAAGATTGCAACAACTCCGTGTATTTTTATCTACTATTCAACTAAGTGCAATTGTGACATCTAAGAATAAGTGATGCAGAAAAAGAAAAAAATAATTACAGAGAAGATAATATATAATAATTAACTACTGAAAAGAGTATGCTTTAAATAATGAGGTAGGAGTATAGTAGAAATAACTTGAGCTGATTATAGAGACTCAATTTCTCACATTGAGGTGAGAAGAGTATTATTTCAAATTCATAGTCCTTAAAAAAAGAACAGACAAAACATGCAATTATTATCTGCCAACAGTGTAGAGAAAAATTACACAGAGGTGTTTGTCTGTTTTTAATTTATAAAGTTCTACGTGTTTCACAGTTATCCAACCTGTGCATTTCTCTTTAAAGTACTGAGAAAAATCCTGTAAGTCTTGGAAACGTCTATGTTCTTTTTCTAACAGGCAGTGGTAAGTGCCACACACATACACATGCCCACACAAAACAATTGGAAAACTTTAAAATTAGGGATATCTGTGGATATTATTTTTGCTATTTAACAATCATAAATCTCAAAGGAATGAAAATATATTGTAAGTACGAAATATAATCTCTGGTTTTAACATGTAAACTTTGCCAAACGATGAATGCTAACATGAATATGATCACGTTCAAGTAACAAAAGCCAATATATTTTATGATCATCTGTATTACTTCATAAATGATCAATATTAAAAGTGGTTAGAAAAAGTATTTTATTCTGATATTCTCTCAGCAATAAATTTACTCCAAAATATGTTCCCATTTATTCAACTCTTCCTATGTTTTTTAAGGGTCTGTAAGTTAATCATCCTTGTTGGTCTTCAGTATAGACATTGATTGCCTTTACATATGAAATAACCTTTTAGAAATATGTCTTCAAGGCTCCCTGTCATGTTCAGCATACAAGGTCCTCTTTGCTACCAAGAGAAAGGAGTTCACTTCTGGATTGAGTTAAATATCAGGTCATTGTATGTGATTGACAACACAATTTCTCAGAGGTTTTGAAGCATGTTTGCTTTTATTCTGTTCCTTACACCTCAGCCAGATTTTGTCCATTCTTTGAAAGGTCCTGGATCTGAGGTTACATATCTTCCTTGATAACTAGAAGCTGAAAAAGAAACATCTCAGAAACACAGTAAAACATAATTATGATGCCACTTTTTGATGTTTGAGTTTTATGCTTATATTTTTAAATAAAACCTCTGTGTAAAATGTATAAAGTATTTTAGAAAACATTTTCTAACACAGAATTACCAACTAGAACAATAGCTGAAACTGACTCTGGAGTCACAATCATATCAGAATAACTCATCTAAACATTTCTAAGATTTTTGGGATAATCAGGCAAGAACATTTTTGTTTGGCTAGAAGGCATTCAGGGTGATAGTTCTCTACTCCAGCTGTAGCCGAGCTAGTACCATAAAGTCTTTAATTTCATGAAGTATGGGATTCTATTTTCTTGCCTGGCTATTTTTTTTTTAAATTATTTTTAAGAGACAGAGTCTCACTATGTTGCCAGGCTGATCTCAAACTCCCGGTCTCAAGCAATTTTCCCACCGCAGCCTCCCAAAAATGGTGGAATTACAGGTATGAGCCACAATGCCCAGCTAAAGTCTCTACGTGGCGACTTGCTGTTTGGTTTGAGAGTAATCTGGATGCTGTGGTTGAATCAGCAGCTCCTACTGACTGAGCTTTTGATCTTCATTGTTCTGTAGTTCTATATGAAACTCTTCTGAAGAGTAGTACAGCCCTGAGAACCATCCATGGATCATATGAGCATGAAGTTATTGAAGTATAGGAAAACTTAGAAAGCTAACTCTTCCACTTTATGAGAGGAAAAGAAGGCCTGGAGCTCTTAGATTATTAAAGCTCTACAGCATGTTATAACTATGAATAAATAACAATAGTATTGAATATTTGACATACATCAGTCACTAAATTAAGGGCTACCCATACAGGATTTAATTTTCACCTTAGCCATGTGAAATAGGTATTATTATCTTCATTTTACAGAAAAGAAAACTGAAGTACAGATAAATGGTGTGATTTATTGTAGATCTCAAATCTAAAATGTGGAAAGATTAGAACTCAGATGACTGGGTCTCAGAGATTATGTTCTTCAGCACTGCCATATATTTATTCATAGCTGGTTTAAGAAATAAGAGCTGGGGCAAAGTGTCATGAACTCAGAATTGAATAAATCATTGCACCCCTGAATGTCACAATTTAGCATAGGAGTTAGCAAACTTTGTCTCTCAAGGCCCAGAGAATAAATATTACAGGCTTTGTGAGCCAATACAATCTCTGTGGCAACTACTCAACATTGCCATTTTAATATGAAATCAACCAGGCACAGTATGTGAGTAAATGAACATAGCTGTGCTTCAACAAAACTTTATTTACAAAAACAGGCTAATGGCCAATTTAGTTTACAGCATGTCATCAAATAGAATAATTAATTACATAAATTTGTAATTTACATAACTGAGACTTAAGTCCTAAGTGTGAGATTTATAAATGGCAGAATCACAGAGGAGTGATTTATCCTGCCTGAGCTATTTAGACACAGGAAGTAATGTTTAAGCAATATATTGAAGAATTAGTAGTAACATTAGAAGTAGCATAAAGTAGGCAAGAAGGAAAGGACATTCCCAGCAGAAGTGATAGCATAAGTAAAACCTAGGAGGAATGGCATTCAGGAAACAGGTAATTTAGCAACACAAAGTACAGGTATGTCCTGAGGAATAGTGGGAGAAAAAGGTACATTAATAGATAGGAAAAAGGGGACAGTGCATGTTAGCCCTATAACCCTGTTAAGAAATCTGATTTTAGATGGTAAAACAGGAGAAGGCATAAGAAACCCTTCAATAAAGAAATCCTTATTAGAGTTATGTATTTAAAAAATTAATAACTTTAGCATTTCCTTCAAAGGGAAAAATGTGATAAAACATACTTTAAAAGTACCTTCTTTTAATTGGGCATATTCAAGTTTTAAAATACAGTTGAACTTCAGGAAGTATAGAGTGGGAAGAAATCAAGAAAAAAGGACAATGTCAGCTTTTGTAACTGGTGTAATATTATAACTTTTTTTTACAATGCCCTAAAGCTATACTTTTAGTTTAATTAATCTGCATTTTTGGATTCATACATAGTTTTTATGTTATTCATGAATAATTTATGTAATGATTTTTCATCTGTTCTAGTACAAATAAAAACATTTAACAGAAATTTTATGATTACAAGAAGGGTTTGAAAGTATATTTTATACCTTACATTGTTTTTGGGGGAGGAATATGTAGAACATCAAGTTTATGTTTTGTTCTGGGTCCAAATGCAGTTGTAAATAAGACTCTAGTAGATGAGGGCTGTGGGCAAAAGAGCAATGTCCTTAAAGTCAGGACATGTGACACTTCTTCAGACTCTATCACCAATTAGCTGCTTCACCCTGAAGTTACTAATCCTCAACCCAGAAAGTAGAGTACATGCTGTAACAGTAAATGAGAGTGTTTCTAAAAGTAAAAATAGCTTTGGTGAGTATATAACTGGCAAACCCAACTGTACTTTCATAGCTTCAACTTTTTGATTTTCCAGTGACACACTATATATCAAAATGAAAACTTGGAAATTAAAAAATAGGAGTCTTCTGCAAATTGGTACTCTAATAATTGGAAAAGATTAATGTCTTCTGAAACAAACTTGTGAAATGGTCCAAGGAACCTAGAACAGAGTTATCTTGGATCCCCATGATTCTTAATAATAAAGAACAATCTAATGTTTTCAAAAGAACTAACATAAAATCACAGTGGGGAATTTAATGAAAGAGAAACCTTGTGGTTAAAATAGTCATTCCTTCGTATCATAAGGCATGGTTTAGGTTTCCTCCAGCTTAAATCCAGCAACTCTCTTGGGTACCTGGGTTTTGGCATTGACAGAGACAGCACTGCTTAGAAGTTAACAATGCAGTATTAATTAGATACAACCATTTTCATAATAGGCTTCCCCACCTGAACCATAAAAAGGTTATTAATTGTTCTGGAATGATCCCTCATGTCTCCCAGGACAGTTTTGGTGATCTGAGGAAAAAAATCCTTAGTCTATTAAAATGGTTAAGTATACCGAAAAATTTGTTTCATGTTAAATCCATCTTGCATTCCATAGGTAGAACGTACTTTTCATTATGCATTATCCCTTTGATATATTCCTGGATTCAAAGTGCTAACATTTCATCAAGGATTTATATAGCTATGTTTAGAAAAGACAGTAGTCTATAACTTTCTCGTAATGTCTTTGATACCAGCGTATTGCTGGCCTCATGAATCAAGTTGAGGAACTTTCCCTCCTTGTATTTCTGAGAGAGATTTTGTATGATTGGTATTATTTCTAACTTAAAGGTTTAATAGAATTTTACCAGTGAGACTACATGGGTTCACAGTGTACATGTGCCTGTGCATGTGTGTGTTTGAAGGTTGTTTTGTAATAAATTCAATTTATTGTATGGGGTAAGATGTAGGCATTGTTCAGAGTTTCAATTTCATTTTGTATCAGTTGGATAAGTGAATTCTGGCTTTTATGAATGTGTCTATACTAGGTTTTCAGATTTCTTGGTATTAAAATATATTTTCTCATTATCTGTAGTAATATCTCTTCTTGTATCCCTTATAGTGATAGTTTGTGTCTTGTGACCAAACCATTAAAAATTAAGGCTAAAGATATTCATTGACTGTAAGGAGTTATCATATATGCATTACAGTGACAATAGCTATGGAACATTTTGCAGGCATTTGAGAAAATAGTCCCAATACATTTTCTGTGGTATTTTATTATCTCATGGAGTATGATTAGTGAAGTCTCTTTAAAGAGTTACAGTGTTTTTCCTTCGTTTAAAATAAAAAGATGCTGTAACTATAAAGTTTCACTTATCCCCTTGTCATTTGTGTTATTATTGTATTATTTGTGTTTATTACTATAATATTAGCCTTGTAATAAGGTGGCATTACTTTATTTAAACCTTTAGGTTTCTTTTGAAAAATTAAGACAATAAAAAACTTTATATTTGCCCGCATTTATACTTTCCAATGTATAATTTCCTTCCTACTATTAGCTTCCATCTGCTGTCACTTTCCTTTACCCAGAAGAATGTTAGTATTTCTTGTAGAGCTGATCTAACTACAGCAAATTCTCTCTGTTTTCATTTATGTAAAAACATCTTCATTTCACCTTGATTTTTGAAGATCTTTGGAATGTATAGAATTTACATTCACTGTCATTTTCTTTAAGCATTTTTAAATGTCTCATTGCATTCTGGCATTTTTTGAAGAGAAATCATTTATCAATTGCATTTTTGTTCCCTTCATGTAATGTGTCATTTTTTTATTTCACGGCTTTTAACATTTCCTCTTCATCTTTGGCTTATAGCAGTTTGACTATAATGTGCTTAGCTGTGCTTTTCTTTACATTTTTCCTCTTTGGTGTTTGCTGAGCATAATGGATTTATAATTTTGTGTTTTTCACCAAATTTTATACATTTACAGTCATTACTTTCACAAATAATTTTTTTATTTTATTTAATTTTTTATTTTTTATTTTTTATTGCATTTTAGGTTTGGGGGTACATGTGCAGAACATGCAAGATAGTTGCATAGCTACACACATGGCAGTGTGTTTTGCTGCCTTCCGCCTCTTCACCCACATTTGGCATTTCTCCCCATGCTATCCCTCCCCTGCTCCATCCCCCGCTGTCCCTCCCCTATTTCAAATAATTTTTGCACCATTTTTTTCCTTCCTCTCTGGGACTCAAAACTACAGAAATGTTCCATGGCTTTATGTGCTCCATGAGTCACTGAGGCACTGTCCATTTTTTTTATCTTCCTTCTCTCTTCTCTTCAGATTAGATAATTTCCGTGTTTGCTCTCCAAATTCACTGACCTACTCTTCTGCTTTTTTGCAGTTTGCTAAGTCCATGAATTACAGTGTTTAGCTCACTATATTTTACTTTTCAATTCTAGAATTGCTATTTGATTCTATTTAAATTTTCTAATTTTGGGGTTACTTTCTTTTAGTGCTTCACGAATTTCCTTTAGGTTCTTCAAAATATAATATAAATTTTAAAGTTCTTGTTTGCTAATTAAAATATTGAAGTCATCTTTGGATGGGTCTTCCTGTATATTTTTCTCAGTTCAGGGTCATGTTTTCCTATTTTATTTGTTTTTATTAAAGCCACACTATTATGAATGATATGTTGTAAAGGCTCTGAAATGTATCTTCCTTTGAAATGTTAATTTTTAACAAATGTTTAGCTCAACTATGAACGTTTTAAACTCTGCATCCCTGAGATGAATAGCAACTAAACATCAGCGGTTGCTTTTTAGTGGCCACTTTTATATCTTTCCTGTAGATGCAAAGTCCAAGAGTCAGCAAAGATTTAGGGATCTATGCACAGATTTGGGGCGGGGGGGCTTCTCTTTCTGTGTTTTCTTTTCACTGGGTTTCTCGCCTTACATTCTAGCCACTCAGGAAGCCCTGAACTCCATTTCTCTGACTTTATGAGACAGTAAGTCTCTGCTTTTCTGCTTGAAGCTGGGTCCCCTATAAAACATAATAGTTACAGCAAATTTTATGCAGGGCATTTTTCTCTTTTCAAAAAATATTTACAGATTCCTACTGCATTGGACCATTTTCTAGTGCATTCAAATATTACTTTCTTATATTGGTTCAGAGTTATAATTGCTGTCTACCAGAGGGTTAATCTAATAAAGGCACTTTGCCATTAATAGAAGTCATTCATATGCTTTTTATTCCCAACTGATGTGAAGAAGTTGAAAGACATAGATCCCATTTTTATGACTATTAACATAATGTCTTGAACATAGTATTCAGAGGATATCTGTTGAATAAACTTAGGTCCTCCCACACAATCTTTCTTTTCTCTCAATTTTCCATTAAAAAAATAAGAGACAATTTCTACCTTAAATTCCGTTAAACTCTTTACACTTTATTTCATTTAATTTGCCTGCATTATTTTAACAACCTCCCTATTCTTTGTCTAAACCCTCAGGTCTCCAATGTGTCTTTCACATTGACTAATTTACCTCTGTACATACCACAGTGAGAATGACTTCCAACTTCACTCTAAATAATAAAATCTTTGATAACTATCGCTACCAGAATAAGAAACCTTAATTTAAAAGTTAGCAAGTCAGTCAGTCACGGAGGCTCATGCCTGTAATCCCAGCACTTTGGGAGGCTGAGGCAGGTGGATCACTTGAGGTCAGGAGTTTTGAGACCAGCGTGACCAACATGGTGAAACCCCATCTCTACTAAAAATATAAAATAAGCCGCTGTGGTGGCGGGTGCCTGTAATCCCAGCTACTGTGGAGGCTGAGGCAGGAGAATCACTTAAGCCCGAGAGGCAGAGGTTGTGGTGAGCCCATATTGTGCTCCAGCCTACGAAATGAGAATGAAACTCCACCGGAAAAAGGAAAAAAAAAAAGTTAGCAAGTTACTTATCACCTTCCACATTCTGATCCCAAATAAACATTTCATTCTTTCATGTCTCATAAAACCTAAATTCAAGCCACATCATCCTACTTCATTCACCAGATTCTGCATCTTCCCCACTCTACATCTTCCCTCATTATTTTCTACTTGCTAACCTTTTCCAGTTAAAAATAACATTTCCCCTGCAAAGCCTTAGAATTATTCACACTAGCGGCCGAATAAGCACTTTGAGCCATGATTATGCTCCTTTATCGCGTTCTTCTGTCTTGTATTTCAGAAAGATTATCCTCCCACCTTTATAAACATTTTGTAGAAAGAACGTATGTTTTATTAATTTGTGTTTCAAAGATAGAGTCAATTGTATCGCACTGATAATTCCCTAATGCAACTTCAAAGCGGCACTACTCATGTAATTGTACCCCAGGTGGTTCCATCCACAGAGCAAAATGTAAATATTCTTTCCAAGTTGGAGAACTCAGGTGGTTCTTCACATTGCCTGCTCAGCAACTGCCTACAGAATATGATTAAAACTATTTAAACCATATTTTAATAAAGTTAAAAGGGATGTGATGACCTCCCTCCATGCACCTCATCTATCATTCTCTCAAGTCCTACATATCTAATAGATATTCTATAAATTATCACTGTGCTCTTTACCGTCCCATGATTTATCAAGTTCACAGATCAAATATGAAAGTTCAGGGAATTTCACTGCTGGTTTATGTCACTTTCATGTGATGCATCAGTTTTGCTAAAGGAGGATCTGTCTCCTGTCTCAATTTCGTCCTACCTACACATGCAGCTGAGCATATTTACCCAGCTTTTAAAGCTAGAGAGAAAATAACCTAGTATCGAAATGAATATATTTTATTTCTTCAGTCTTATTGAAGTATAATTGTCAAAAATTGTACAGATTCAAGGTGTATAATGTGGTGTTTTCATATAGTTATATAAAAATGATTACTGGTCAGGTGTGGTGGCTTTTGCCTGTAATCCCAGCACTTCAAGAGGCTAAGGCAGGTGAATCACCTGAGGTCAGGAGTTCAAGACTAGCCTGCCAATATGGCAAAACCCCATGTCTTAAAAAATAAAATATAAAAGGTCAAGAGTTCAACACCAGGCTGACCAACATGGTGAAAGCCCATCTCTACTAAAGATACAAAAAATTAGCACATGTGGTGGCATGCACCAGTAATCCCAGCTACTCAGGAGGCTGAGGCAGGAGAATTGCTTGAACCCAGGAGGTGAAGGTTGCAGTGAGCCAAGATCCCACCACTGTAGCCTGGACAACAGAGCAAGACTCTGTCTCAAAACAAACAATAAAGAAAATGATTGCCACAATTGAGCTAATTGACATATATGTCACCTCAAATGCATCAGCTTATCTGTGTGGCACACAAAGTATGCTTCACACCTGCCTACAGTTTTGTGTGTGATGGGAATACTTAATAACTAGTCTCTTAGCACATTTCAAGAATGTAACACATTAACTGTAGTCACCAGGCTATACCTCAGATCTCCAGAAGGTATCCAACTTACAACTGCAAGTTTGTGTCCTCTGAGAAACATCTCCCCATTTCCTCCAGCTCAAGGTCCTTGGTAACCACCATTCAACTCTGTTTCTATGACTTTTTTTAGATTCCACATAGAAGTGAGATTTTCTTTCTGTTTTTCATTTATTTTGCTTAGTATAATGTCCTGACAGTTTATGCAGGTTGTTGCAAATGCCAGTATTCTTTATTTTTTAAGGCAAAATAATAATGTATGTGTAAACCAAATTTTTCACCTATCACTGAGACCCTGATTTCAATTCCTCTGGATATGTACCCAGAAGTGTGTTTGCTGGATCATATGAGAGTATACCTGCTGCAGAACCTTCATACTGATTTCCATAATGGCTGTACCAGAGGCATGCGAATCAGAGCAACTCCATCTTGAACAGGGGCTCAGTCAAATGAGGCTGAGACCTACTGGGTTGCATTCTCAGATGGTTAAGGCATTCTAAGTCAGAGAATGAGATCAGATGTTGGCACAAGATACAGGTCATAGAAACCTTGCTGATAAAACAGGTTGTAGTGAAGAAGCCACCCAAAACCCACCAAAACCAAGATGACCACAAGAGTGACCTCTGGTCATTCTTGCTACTTCACTCCCACCAGCATCATGACAGTTTACAAATGCCATAGCAATGTCAGGAAGTTACCTTATAAGGTCTAAAAAGGGGAGGTATGAATAATCCACCCCTTGCCTAGCATATAATCAAGAAATAACAACAAAAATGGACAACCAGCAACCTTTGGGGCTGTTCTGTCTATGGAGTAGCCATTCTTTTATTATTTTACTTTCCTAATAAAATTGTGTTCACTTTACTCTATGGACTTGCCCTGAATTCTTTGTTGTGTGAGATCCAAGAACCCTCTCTTGGGGTCTAGATTGGAATCCCTTTCCTGTAACAGCTGTACCAATTTACAATGGGAGAAATTATAAAAGTTGAAAAAGGTAGAAATGTGAAAAAAAAATGCTTACTTGAAAAAAAAAAGACATTGTCACACCCTTCATCATTCTGTCTCCCATAATAGAGAGTAGAAAAATATACAGCACCAAAATATATGTTCCAAGCCTCGTTTGTGGTGAAAGTGGCCATGAACTTAGTTGTTTCCCACAGGGTAAAGAATGATGACTCATCTTCCTCATAAGAGGGAGAGCTGAAGCTGGTGTACCTCTACCCTCCTCTTTCACCTTCGAAGGCAGCTACAGTATTTGCAGTGGCAGCACCTGTTGTACAAACACAAGACACCACCAAACCAATTTTTTAAATGCCAGCTTTTACGTGATTAAACTGCTGACCAAACACTGGTAGCTGCCTACCTTTAAAACTTTCTCCTTTTTTCAAAGTATTTTTGTGTTTATTACTTTTTTTTTTACTTTAACTTCTGGGATATGTGTGCAGAATGTGCAGGTTTGTTACATAGGTATACATGTTCCATGGTGGTTTGCTGCACCTATCAACTTGTCATCTAGGTTTTAAGCCCCACTTGCACTAGATATTTCTCCTAATGCTCTCCCTCTCTTTGCCCCCAACCTCCCTGTGTGATTTTCCCCTCCCTGTGCCCATGTGTTCTCACTGTTCAACTCCCACATATGAGAGAGAACATATGGTGTTTGGTTTTCTGTTTTTGTGTCAGTTTGCTGAGAATGATGTCTTCCAGCTTCATCCATGTCCCTACAAAGGACACAAGCTCATAATTTTTTATGCCTACGTAGCATTCCCTGGTGTATATGTGCCACATTTTCTTTATCCAGTCTATCATTGATGTACATTGGGTTGATTCCAAGTCTTTGCTATTGTGAACAGTGCTGCAATAAACATACATGTGCATCTGTCTTTGTAATAGAAAGATTTATAATCCTGTGGGTATGCACCCACTATAGAGATTGCTGGGTCAAATGGTGTCTCTAGTTCTAGATCCTTGACTATTTGTTAAAACAATCAAATTCAGATTTATTGTCATTTGCAGCAATATGCCTTTCTAACTGAAATGTGACCTATTAGAATGTAAGTTGTCTTATGTCCCAAACACTGTCTTCTGCTTTTTTTCCTCATTTAACCCTTATGGTAACACATTATACCTCCATTTTTCAGTTGGGTATGTTGAGATTTATGACATGTAATGATACATTGAATAATTAAGAATATGGACTTGGGTGTCAGACAGACCTAGTTCCATCCCTGGACCTTTCCACCTCCTATTTAAGTGATAGTTGCCATGCAACTTCTATAAGCTTTAGCATCCCAATCTGGAACACAAAGACAAAAGAAGTCACTAATTACAGAGTGGCTTTTTTAAGGTTTAAGTGAATTAATATATGTAAGTGTTGAAGAAGGGCCTTACATATAGTAAATAATAAAGAAGTATTAGCCATTGTCATTATTTTTGTTAAGATACATTATTACTACCCTACATCACAGAAATAGGAAGTGATGAGTTACTAATGAAAGCATAATATGCATCAATAAATAATTGATGATGCAGAATTTAAATCAATGACTTTTTTCTCCCTATCATTATCTTTTTTCATGTATGCTATGGCAAGAATACTTAGATAGCTAAAATTTCTCCAAGAAATCATAGCAATTCAATTGACACTCTCCTGTGACATTTTAATTTTTTAAACCGTGATTTTTGTGAGCTCAGAAAATGGTAGAGTGAGACCTTAGCATGTAAATATGTGCATTTTTTGAAGTTTATGATATTTTTATCAAATTTATCAAATTTTTTTTAGATCAGGACAAGTCTTAAACACACTAAAAATTATTCTATGCATGCCTCCATGCATTAACTACAGACACTCATGCATGTGCATGTGGATGTACGTATGAACATCCATCAAAACCCAAGCCAACCACTGGGTAGATGATGATAATTGTTACGATTGTTCAGGTGATGAATACACTATGTTCAATGAGAATTCGATTAATCTGGCACCTGAGTCTACCCTGATGCAGGCAGCAGGCAGGGTGATAGAGATGATGCATCTTTTTTTGTTTATAAAAGGGAATGTTAGACAAATAAAACTGCCTACAAGTGTGCAATTAAATCTTTGAGGAGCATGTATTACAATATTTCATTTCAGCCTGCATGGAAATAACAACCAAACTAGAATTAACGAGAATTTCAAATAACATTAGTAACCCTGTCAGTAATACCACAGCCACTGAATCCTAACAAGCATGTTTAGTCAGAGAGCTTCCTACACAGTGCTTGTTAAATCAAATGGAGATGGGAAAGGAGCAAAGCTTCTTGAGTAGAATATTCTGGAATTCTTCCGATTAGAATATTTGGGCATCTCTTTCCCCTTATATCGCTAAAAAGATGGTGCATAGAGGAATACAGGAGATTATAGCAATTAATAGTGATGCATCTCTGACAAATTAAAGTTACCATCTGGTTAGCTTCTTTAGCGAATTCTCCAGATGAAGTCACCTTATACTTAATTTATGCCATCAAGGGAGCTTTACACCAAATGGAAACCACAAGTTTCTTTACTTCTGATTTAAGAAATATTTTCGACGTGAAAAGCAAACTTCCTAAAAATTAAATTGATGACATGGCATTTTTTAGAAACTGATTTCTAAAAGATCCTTTCTGGCTAGTCCCTGGAGAAAAGGCATTATAATCTGATGAAAATAAATGATAATCTAAATACTAATCATTATAGACCCAATTTATATAAGAATAAATACTGTTTGATGGAAGCTTATGAAAAGAGTTGAAAGGAAAAGAGTAGCACCTGACTGAATCTAAATGTAGAGTTGCTTCTTGGCTTGGGAGCATGTCAAAACTGGGTTTCCATTCTAACTGCCACTGAAGCCATATGACCTAGGGCAAGTCCCTGGGCTTCCAGAAAGATAATGTTAAATGGAAACCACTAACTTACTCCCTGAGATTATGAAAAGGCTGAATTAGACTTTGAGCAAAGGTCCTGGCCCATAGAATTGGATCCAAAATGGTAACTCCTAATATTAGTGCAATTAAATACAGCCAATAAAAAAGTATTAATTTATTCATGCACACCTTCAGTAAATGTAGGCTGCTGAAATATATGATACAGAAAATGAATTACAATTCTTAGTAGTAAAGACTTCCCGGTCTATCTGTGTAAATGGATAACTATAAGTTTATTAGTATAGGTGACTTGATATATTCCTCAAGAGTATCTTTCATGACAAAGAATAAAGTGGCTTTCATTAGTGTTCGTTGTGGTAGTTTTTGTATGCTCTCTTTCTCTCTGAATATAAACAAATATATTTTTTAAACCCACAATTTCACAAGAGAAACATTGTTCATCTTTCTCTTAGTTTATAATTACTGTCTCAGAATGAAATCTAACTCTGAAGATGGCCTGAAAATCTTTGATCATATTAACTAATATTTATTAGGTGTTTACTGAGAAAATGATCTATCATTTAATATTCAAAAGCCCTATGAGTGCTTATTACCAATGAGCTCTTTACAGATAGGAAACCTAAGAAATAGAAGTGTTGAATGTTTTTCCAAAACATAGGATTGTTCATGGAAAAGTCAAAATTCAAAGCCAGGCAGTTTGGCTCTATGCTGACACCCTCAAAACAATTTTACTGAAACGAACTACAATGGTAGACCCTTGAATTATTATATGAGTCAGGGTTTTCCAGAGAAGCAGAATGAAGAGGGTGCTTATATTATATGGAGAGACTGATGGAGAAAGAGAGAGAAAGACAGAGGGAGGCAGAGAG
Source organism: Saguinus oedipus (assembly GCA_031835075.1). Taxonomy (NCBI): domain Eukaryota; kingdom Metazoa; phylum Chordata; class Mammalia; order Primates; family Cebidae; genus Saguinus; species Saguinus oedipus. The sequence goes on from CM063189.1 coordinate 35,797,028, forward strand.
TGAGAGAGGCTAATACATACGGCATGTTGTATACTGCCAGCAGGATTCCACAAGGAGTCCACTTCCTCATGTATCTCATAGTTTAATGTAGAAAGAATATGGTTTATTTTCAGTAGCCACAGACCAGCAAACACGTTAGGCAGCCAATGTCTCTACCTTGGAGTTTCAACATAAAACTTTAAACCTGATACATCAATTGAATAGTTTGCCCATTCAACTCTAGAACACTGGATACTTGAAACATGACATTATTTTCTAAATGGATAAGAGAGTCTCTAATTTTCCATCCAGAAAACCATTTGAGAACATAAAGGTTGTAAATGTGCAAGACATTTGGTAACTTATTAGAAGGACCTCATGCTGTTTATCGTTCCACTGCTGAATAACCATGAAGCATTAACCATGAAGAAAAGGCAAAGTTGACTTATGCTGGCAATATCACCGTCTTTTCTTTGATAAATATCTCCCTCAAGAAACCCACAGATCCTAAAGCCATAAGTTTTGCCTTATAAATATGACAACATATCAGAGTTTGATTTTACTTTACCTATTAATATATGTAAAGATAATTTTGTGTATTAATTCCGCCATTCACTTTCATTATGATTTAGAAATATGGTCTCTAATAAAAAATTCCAAACTGAATAATGAACAAAATTCACCTTTTAAACTCTGACATTCATTTATTATAGCATGAACAGTTAATGTATTCATTTTCCTTAACAGAGGCAAAAACTTGGCAAAAAAAAAACGTCTAAATGCACACAATAATTACATGCTCACTATGAAGCAAATCATCTCATTAAGACTTCATGTTGCCCATGTTTGTTATTTATCTACATGTTTGCCAGAAAATGCCACATGACAAGGAGTTCACTAAAACTCAGAAGTTATGTGTCAATCAGCTGTCTTTAGTGTTTGCTGGCTGATGAAATGTTTACTTTTTAAATTACTTTTAATGTGTATAAGTGTATGGCATACAAGCAAAATTTTGTTTCATGCATAGACTGTGTCTTGGTAAAATCAGAGCTTTTAGGGTATCTATCACCCAAATAATGTACATTGTACCCATTAATTTCTTATCATTGATTCCTCTCTCATCCCCTTACCCTTCTATCATTCCACATTCTATGTCCATGTGTACGCATTATTTAGCTCCCATTTATAAGTGAGAACATGCAATATTTGCATGTCTGACTTCTTTCACTTAAGACAATGGCCTCAAATCCTACCCATGTTGCTGCAAATGATATGATTATGTTCTTTTTATGACTGAATATTCCATTTTGTATATATAACACGTTGTCTTTGTTTAATAATCCATTGAAGACACTTAGGCTTATTCCATAGCTTTGATACTGTGAGTAGTGCTGCAATAAACATACAAATACAGGTATCTTTTGGATGTAATAATTTATTTTTCTTTGGGTAGATATCCAGCAGTGAGATTGCTAGATCTATTGGTAGTTCTATTTTTAGTTCTTTGAGACATCCCATACTGTTTTCCATAGAAGTTTTACTGATTTACATTCCTACCAACCGTGTGTAAGAGTTCCCTTATCTCTGGATCCTCACCAACATCTGTTTATTTTTTGACATTTTAATAGTTGTCATTCCTACTGGGGTAAGATAATATCACGTTGTGGTTTAAATTTGTGTTTCTCTGCTGATAGGTCATGTTGAACATATTTTCATATGCCTGGTGACAGATTTGTATGTCTGACTTTGAACAATGTCTACTTTTTTTTTTTTGCCTACTTTGTAATAACATGATTTGGGTTTTTTGTTGCTGTTGAGTTGTTTAAGTTCCTTGTATATTCGGGGTACTAGAGTCTTGTCAGATACATATTTTGCAGATGTTTTATCCCGTTCTTCAGGACGTGTCTGTTCACTCTGTTGGTTGTTTCCGTTTTTGTGCAAAAGCTTTTTAGTTTAATTAAGTGACATTTGTCTATTTTGGGTTTGGTTGCCTGTGCTTTAGAGGTCTTAGTCATGACCCTTTGCCTAGATCAATGTCCAGAAGAGTTTTCCCTAGATTTTGTTCTAGTATTGTTGTAGTTTCATCTTTACATTTAAGTCTTTAATTCATCTTGACATGATTTCTGTGTATGGTGGCAGTTACTCAGCCTTGATGCCTAATTATATAAACATTTTTGTCAATAATTTACTGATAGAAATTGAAAGTTGTCATTTAAACAGCTAATCTATTTACATAAACATCACAAATGAGCTTTTCAGGCTTAAGGAGGTTAAAAATATCTTTTTTTTTTTCTCTGCAAGTTTTATGGTCTACCGACCAGAGATTAATTTGTAGTTCATTTGAGGTATAAACTTTTGAAATAGATTCTTCTAAGTATGGAGACCTATTTGGAACTTCAGTGTTGGTATAAAGATTATTGTAAGCTGAAAATATTTTAGATTCAACAGAGACAGAAAGACCTTCTTGGAAAATTTCATATCTGACCAAAAACAGAAACTTCTGAGACCTGTGGATGGTATCTTATGGTAGCTTCTATCACCAGAAGAGAAACCAAAAGTAAAGTAATCATTAAAACCCTTCTCAGAGGGAGTTTATGTCCCTGAAGAAGATTGAAAGACCATTCATATCTGTATAGACCAATATAATGGCAAATTATTTCTATCTCTAATTTGTTCTTCTAAAAATCCACTTGTCTTCTCTAAAGAAACTTGTTTGTAAGCTGTTTCTACAAACAAGATAATGGCCTCAAATTCTACCTGTGTTGAATTTGATAATGGCCTCAAATTCTAGCCATGTTGCTGCAAATGACATGATTATGTTTTTTTATGACTGAATAATATTCCATTTCATATATATAACACATTTTCTTTGTTTAGAAAGAAAATGTGTTATATGTATGAAATGGAATCCTTTTTAAGGATTAAGTGTCCTTAATCCATTGAGGACACTTAGGTATATTCCATGTCTTTGATATTGTGAGTAGTGCTGAGATAAACATTGTTACCGTTGTTAACAATAAGTCGACTCCTTTTGTTGGCTCCCATGTGGAAGTAGATTCACTTTGTTTTTCCGTTAATTTGTCTTTTGTCCATTTAATTCTCAGACCTCAGTTTCTAAACTTAAGATGGGGCAGGGGGACAAAAAGCATCTTAGGGATTTCTGGAATATGCTGCTCTGGAGAAGGGAAGGAGGTATGAAATTAGAAGGACATCAGAGAGGTACCATTAGGAAACATCTCACTGCATCTATAAATTGTTGAGAAGTCTTATTCTCTAAAACAAGCTTGAGATGGGCAGAGGATTCTTTTCTTATGGAGGTGCCAGGTTTTCACATTTCTTTTTTAATTCCATGTGTTTATATTCCTTAGTAGATTACATTGATCCAAAAGTTTGGCACTAAAAATGTTCAAAATTTGAACTATGAAACTGTTTTCCCCTTAGGTATTTATTCTCCAGATGTGTATCCTGCAAAACAAATACCCCTGTGCTTAATTTTAAAGTAAAAGTAATTTCACCCTCTTCCTTTCCCCATCCCACACAGAGATTTTCTCATATTTAAAGTGCAGCTAACAACTTTTTCTCTCTTGGAATTTTCAGTGGCATCTGTATGAAAATTAAGAAATACTTTGGGAAAGTAATTTAATTTTGCAAATGCAAACCTAATCTCTGCTCATCATCGAGGCAGTAAAACATAAGAGATTTCTATAAGAGACATTTCAATTTAAAAAAATCTTACAGAAATACATTATAATGAAGTAAACAATCTTGGAAGCAAAACCTCAGTGGTGGAGCAACTCAGTGACACATTTGTCTGAACAGGAATTTAAAACCTGAGAAGCCACTGTCGGCTTGACCAGACTGCTTACAATGATGTTGCAGCTTCTTAACTATTTTTTTTTAAACTTCAAAGACTTTTGGCTCCTGGCAGAAGACAAAAAGCTTCAAGCTGAGAAAATCAACTCAGAAAAACAGGGAACACTTAGGTTATAAAGAAATACGTGTGTTCTTTACACACTTTCATCCTTTAGAACATGGCTACATTTCCAGCCTTAAAGAAAAAGCCAAAAGTCAGCACCATCTGCTTTTACCAATAATGGCTAGTGCACCCCTACATTCTTCAATGGAGAAAGGTCCTGCCCTCCTGGAATATGGCAAACAAATTCACTTCAGTGTGATGAAATAACTAAAACAGATTTCTTTATCTGCCAGTTTTTCTTTGTGAAATTAATTTTTCAAATGCACATTGCCCTATTTGAATTATAAATACTTGGAAAAGATTTTTCTTTTTTCTGTACAACAGCTAAAAATCTGATCCAGTGTCTCAAAAAGGTTAAGATTAAGTAGTTAAAATTATCATTACTGAAGCTTCTCTGCCACATGTGTTGATTTTATCTATAAAAATCACTTCAAGGATAATTGCTATTAGAGCAGTATTTTAACTATTTATTGTCTTCAATGCAAGACCCTTATAAAGGGTTGCTTTGGATCCTAGAAATGAAAAATGTACTGTTAAACCATTTGGTCTTAATTTTCATTCATTGATGTCTAAACATAGTACTTTTGTTACTGGTTGAGAGTCTTGACTATGAGTTGTCTGGGTTCTCGGTGTTTTAAAGAATTGGATAAAACATATAAAGCAATGAAAGAATGAAGCAACAAAAGCAGAAATTTACTGAAAGGAAAGTACACTTCGCAGAGTAGAAACAGGCTTGAGCAATCGGCTCAAGCGCCATGGTTACAGAATTTTCTGGGGTATAAATACCCTCTAGAGGTTTCTCATTGGTTACCTGGTTTACATTCTGGGTAACTGAAGGAATGACTCATGACCAATCTGATTGGTTGCACAAGGTGACCAATCAGAGGCTGAAGTGAAGTTACAAAGTTATACCCCTATGCAAATGAAGACTAGGTCCACAACCAATCTGACTGATTACCAGAGGAGACCAATCAGAATGATTTTCCATTTTTTATCTGCCATGTATAAAGGTGGGTGAGGTTGCAAAGAGAGTAGCCTCTGATCCTTTTGTTACTTGGGCATGGATAGTTGGACTTCTCCTTTTGATTTAGTTCTAGGAAGTCAGTGTGAATCGGCCTTAGTTTCCCTATCTCTAGACCCTATTCTCCTGCCTCATTATGAAGGAACACATGTCTCCTCCTCATAGTGACTGTGATGATTCAGAATCTTAACATTTTTACCATTCTAGTCACCCCTTTCCTAATCTAAGTCTGAAATGTTAGAATGTTTTTCACTGTTTCTTCTAATTAACATATTTTTAAAAACTGGTCAAGATTTACGTATTAAAAAAAAGAAGTTAAATGAATTTCAGATAACTATTTGATTGCTGCACCAGGATTATTGGAACAGATTCTCCTCAGATACTGAACCATATGAGCAGATAAACAAACTCATACATACTGCTGGCTTTGGGTCTTCCCTTATCCTTGCTGTTTTAACAGTGACCGTCACATTCTTCCTCTCCATGATTCTAAAATTGTTACTCTCTTCAAGGTTCTGTTTAATAACCTATAATTGTCTCAAAGCCTGGATTATCAAATACAAATGTTAATTAACCTTCTCCTTTCCTGAAATCCTTTTCTTGAAAAATTAGCTTTTCACAAGAAATAAGGAGGTATTTTGATTATGTGGCTCTTTATTATTTTGAAATTGTTTTTAGCATGAATATTATCCACAGAGCCTAAAATGTCAGCTCTTTCTGAAGGTAGGCTAACTCTATTACATCTTTTATAAACTTTCCACTTATAAATAAAGTCATGATGATAATGCCATCTTCTCATGCCACCCCAATCCTTTTTATGTCAACATATTGAGCTTTCTTCCTCTCCCATATTATGCAATAAGAGATTTCATTTTCATTGTCCTGTACTCCAGAGAAATTCTTTCATGAAGTTTTGAGACATGCAGACAAAAAAATAAGTAACAATACAATTTGGTTAATGTGATTCTAAAAACTGAAACTTCACATCTTAACAGAAAAAAGCACATTTATCAAACATGCCTTTTTAAAAATATCATGTATTAGATTACAACAGAATTCTCAATAATTTTAAAGAACTGGAATTATAAAGACTGTACTATTAGATCATACTGCAGTAAAATTTGAAATCAATCATAATATAACTTTTAAATCTCAGGTGTTCTGAGAAATAAAAGAATACTCTTTATCTGTCGGCACATTTGAAATTTAGATACAATACATAATAATGCTGATTTAAAAATGAACACTTAAAATTGACCTAAGAAGTAGAAAATTTGGCCAGATCACAAAAATATTAAGTAGTAGGTCATGTGCGGTGGCTCATACCTGTAATCTCAGCAATGTGGGAAGCTGAGTCAGGCAGATCACAAGGTCAGGAGATCGAGATCATCCTGGCCAACGCAGTGAAACCCCATCTCTACTCAAAATATAAAAAATTAGCCAGGTGTGGTGGCAGGTGCCTGCAGACTGAGGCAGGAGAATTGCTTGAACTTGGGAGGCAGAGGTTGCAGCAAGCCAAGATTGTGCCACTGTACTCCAGCCTGGGCCGCAAGAGTGAAACTCTGTCTCAAAAAGAAAAAAATCAAGTAGTAATAAGTGTTCTTTCCCAAAACTCAACTTGCTGATGTAGTCCTACATATAAGTTATAACAAAATTTCAAAATCCACATAATAATGCAAAATACCTCCTGAGAATTTTTAGTAATGAAGACTCCACTCCATTTGGCAGTTTACAAATTTATGTTTGGGCCTAGGGAAAAAAGAGATGAAGATACATTTTGAAGCTCTACTTCCTTGAAAAAAGAAAAGGTGGCCATTTATATACTTTTATAAGTAATGTATACCAATTGGAGTACAGTTATCTAAGAGGGTCAATTAACATGCAAGTTTTTTTTTCTAGAGGCTTTTTTTAAATTGCATTTTAGGTTTTGGGGTACATGTGAATAACATGCAAGATTGTTGCATAGGTACACACATGGCAGTGTGATTTGCTGCCTTCCTCCCCATCACCCACATCTGGCATTTCTCCCCATGCTATCTCTCCTCAACTCCCCACTCCCAGCTGTCCCTCCCCTATTTCCCTCCCCCGACAGACCCCAGTGTGTGATGTTCCCTTCCCTGTGTCCATGTGTTCTCATTGTTCAACATCCACCTATGAGTGAGTACATGCAGTGCTTGATTTTCTGTTCTTGTGTCAGTTTGCTGAGAATGATGTTCTCCAGGTACATCCATGTCCCTACAAAGGACACGAACTCATAGTTTTTGATGGCTGCATAATATTCCATGGTGTATGTGTGCCACATTTTCCCTGTCCAGTCTATCATCGATGGGCATTTGGGTTGGTTCCAGGTCTTTGCTATTGTAAACAGTGCTGCAATGAACATTCATGTGCATGTGTCCTTATAGTAGAACGATTTATAATCCTTTGGATATATACCCAGTAATGGGATTGCTGAGTCAAATGAAATTTCTATTTCTAGGTCCTTGAGGAATTGCCACACTATCTTCCACAATGATTGAACTAATTTACACTCCCACCAACAGTGTAAAAGTTTTGCTATTTCTCCACATCCTCTCCAGCATTTGTTATCTCCAGATTTTTTAATGATCGCCATTCTAACTGGTGTGAGATGGTATCTCAATGTAGTTTTGATTTGCATTTCTCTAATGATCAGTGATGATGAGCATTTTTTCATATGTTTGTTGGCCTCATGTATGTCTTCATTTGTAAAGTGTCTGTTCATATCCTTTGCCTACTTTTGAATGGGCTTATTTGTTTTTTCTTCTAGATCTGTTTTAGTTCTTTGTAGATTCTGGATATTAGCCCTTTGTCAGATGAGTAGATTGCAAAAATTTTTTCCCATTCTATTGGTTGCTGATTCATTCTAATGACTGTTTGTTTGTTTGTTTGTTTGTTTGTTTGTTTGTTTTGCTGTGTAGAAGCTGTGGAGTTTGATTAGGTTCCATTTGTCTATTTTGGCTTTTGTTGCCAATGCTTTTGGTATTTTGGTCATGAAGTCCTTGCCTACACCTATGTCCAGAATGGTTTTGCCTAGATTTTCTTCTAGGGTTCTTATGTTGTTAGGTCTTATGTTTAAGTCTTTAATCCATCTGGAGTTAGTTTTAGTGTAAGGTGTCAGGAAGGGGTCCAGTTTCTGCTTTCTGCACATGGCTAGCCAGTTTTCCCAACACCATTTATTAAACAGGAACTCCTTTCCCCATTGCTTGTTTTTGTCAGGTTTGTCAAAGATCAGATGGTTGTAGATGTGCAGTGTTGCTTCCAAGGCCTCTGCTCTGTTCCATTGGTCTATATCTCTGTTTTGGTACTAGTATCGTGCTGTTTTGATTACTATAGCCTTGTAGTATAGTTTGAAATCTGGTAGTGTGATGCCTCCCACTTTATTCTTTTTGCTTAGAATTGACTTGGCTATGTGGGCTCTCTTTTGTTCCATATGAAGTTTAAGGTGGTTTTTTTCCAGTTCTGTGAAGAAAGTCATTGGTAACTTGATGGGGATAGCGTTGAATCTATAAATTACTTTGGGCAGTATGGCCGTTTTCACAATATTGATTCTTCCTAACCATGAACATGGAATATTTCTCCATCTGTTTGTGTCCTCTCTTATTTCATTGAGCAGTGGTTTGTATTTCTCCTTGAAGAGGTCCTTTATGTTCCTTGTTAGTTGTATTCCTAGGTATTTTATTCTCTTTGTAGCAATTGTGAATGGCAGTTCATTCTTGATTTGGCTCTCTTTAAGTCTGTTATTGGTGTATAGGAATGCTTGTGATTTTTGCACATTGATTTTGTATCCTGAGACTTTGCTGAAGTTGCTTATCAGTTTCAGGAGATTTGAGGCTGAGATGATGGGGTCTTCTAGATATACTATCATGTCATCTGCAAATAGAGACAATTTGGCTTCCTCCTTTCCTATTTGAATACCGTTTATTTCTTTTTCTTGCCTGATTGCTCTGGCTAGAACTTCCAGTACTATGTTGAATAGGAGTGGTGAGAGAGGGCATCCTTGTCTAGTGCCAGATTTCAAAGGGAATGCTTCCAGTTTTTGCCCATTCAGTAGGATATTGGCTGTTGGTTTGTCTTAAATAGCTTTTGTTATTTTGAGATGCGTTCCATCAATACCAAGTTTATTGAGGGCTTTTAGCATAAAAGTTGCTGAATTTTGTCAAAGGCCTTCTCTGTGTCAATTGAGATAATCATGTGGTTATTGTCTTTGGTTCTGTTTATGTGGTGAATTACGTTTATAGACGTATGTTGAACCAGACTTGCATCCCCAGGATGAAGCCTACTTGATCATGGTGGATAAGCTTTTTGATGTGCTGTTGCAATTGGTTTCCCAGTATTTTATTGAAGATTTTTGCGTCTATGTTCATCATGGATATTGGCCTGAAGTTTTCTTTTCTTGCTGAGTCTCTGCCAGGTTTTGGTATCAGGATGATGTTGGTCTCATAAAATGATTTGGGAAGGATTCCCTCTTTTTGGATTGTTTAGAATAGTTTCAGAAGGAATGGTACCAGCTCCTCTTTGTATGTCTGGTAGAATTCGGTTGTAAACCCATCTGGACCTGGGAATTTTGGGGGTGGTCGGCTTTTAATTGTTGCCTCAACTTCAGACCTTGTTATTGGTCTATTCAGGGTTTCAACTTCTTCCTGCTTTCGGCTTAGGAGGAGGCAAGTGTCCAGGAATTTACCCATTTCTTCTGGGTTTACTAGTTTACGTGCATAGAGTTGTTTGTAATAATCTCTGATGATGGTTTGTATTTCTGTGGAATCTCTGTTGATATCCTCTTTATCATTTTTATCGCATCTATATGATTATTCTCTTTTTTCTTTTTTATCAATCTGGCTGGTGGTCTGTCTATTTTGTTGATCTTTTTAAAAAATCAGCTCCTGGATTTATTAATTTTTTGAAGGATTTTTTGTGTCTCTATGTCCTTCAGTTCTGCTCTGATCTTAGTTATTTCTTGTCTTCTGCTAGGTTTTGAGTTTTTTTTATCTTGCTCCTCTAGCTCTTTCAATTTTAACAATAGGGTGTCGATTAACATGCAAGTTTTTAAAAAAGATTATATTGCACTGAAAACAATATTATACTGTGAAAGTTTGAGTGTCTGTTCCTACTAGAAAACCAACACATTTCAGCTTATGGAAAAGTTCATGCTGAACACTACCAGCAAAAATAAATAGGAAAATGTAATTTTAAAAATCCCAGTCATAAAATTAATTTCAAAATATTGAGAACAACACTAACATTGTGTAAAATGTTTATGAAGTACATCCTGAAACTTTATTAAAGGACATAAAAGATACCTTAATAAATGCAAAAATATTCAATTAGGAATATTCCTGTGGTTTTCCAGTGGGGAAAACTCCACACTATTAAGATAACCTGTCTGTTAATATGTAGACTCTGATTAATTTAAAATTGGATACAATCTCAAAATCCTATTGCATTTCTTGAGAACTTGACATACTGCTGGTATATTTTACATCGAAAAATTATTGTCTCAGTCATGGCCTGAAAGTAGCTTAAGAATAGTGAAATCAAACAAACAAGGGAAACTCACAATGTCACCATAATTAAAACAGTGTGCATTTGGCACGGAAACAAAAACAGCAGATCAGTGGAACTGAATAAAGAGCTTAGATTGTGATAATTAAGTATATTAAAAAATCATGCAGAGAAATACATTATTTCGGGAAAAATTAAATCCCCCTTAATGTATTGTGTAGAATATATTTCAGATAGGTTAAACCTGTTAGTGTGAAAAATCAAACTGCAAGATTAGAAAAAACTATAAATTAAAAATTAATGACACTAAAGAACAGATTCCTTAAGTCTAAAGAAGAAAACATGAGTATTCAAGAAAAGACTATTAGATTTGGCTACGTTAAAATTAGCACATGTTGTAATGAAGGCCGCAGACATAACATAGCAAACCTTGAGACGATATGTGAAACATATATTTCATAAAGGATTAGACTGTAAAAAAATCCTAAAAATCAACGATAGTAAAAAACCGCAATAGAGAAGGATGGGAAGAGAAAGTTAATTCCCTTTTCACAGAAAAAAATAAACTGGCAAACAGCATAGAAAGAGATGATAATTCATCAGTAATAATTACTGAAATAAAAATTATAAAATACCACTATATTCCTGCAATACATTGTTAAATAACAATGTTTCTGAATGTTTAGGAAATACAGGTTTTTAACACACTGTTGTCTGCAAGGTAAATTGGTAAAGGCACTCTGCAAAGCATTGGGGCAGCATTTGACAAAATTGAAAATGCATGTAAGTATCCGATTGTGTGCATTTCATTTTTGTTTCAAATAGCTAGAAGTTGGAATCAAACTAAATGGACAGCAAAGTTAAATGGGGAAATGAAATTTGCCAAATTTATGAAGCAAAATGCCATAGAGCAGTATAAGTGATAAAAAAAATCTGTATGCATTAACAGACACATAATCTTGACTAAAACAAGCAAGTTTCAGAATGATACTTAAACTATAATTTATGCATATTTCTAAAGACAACATATTTACATATTAGAAGGATATTAAAACTGAATTGGAGGCATTAAGGCAGGCAGAGAAAAAGGAGTTGGCAATAAGAATAAAAATGTCATAAAGTGGGATTTAAAAAAAAGATTTGGACCAATAGTACTGTTCATCTAATTAAGAACACAGGGAATTGAATCAATTCAATTGTGTGTACTGATATCCTGCACAAAGACAATAAAATCGTCCAGAAACAAACGGAAAGAAATGGCTGAATCAAAAATGTTAAGTAGAGGAGAAAGCAGAAAAGAAACCTACGGTCTAGAACGACGGAAAGGAATCCAGACATAAAGGCAAGCAGACATAAAGAAGCCAAGTCCCAAAATTTGGAAGAAGAAACTGAAAATACTAATGTAAACACCTAACGGGCACTTCTTGCTTGCTGCACAGACAAAATCAATTCACTGGGACAGTGGATTTGCTGTAGGAAAAAAGTTTACTTGACACGGGGCTAGCCAAGCAGTAGTTTGTTACTCAAATCAGTGTCCCCAAAATCTAGGAGGCTGGGGTTTTTATGGTTACGTTGGTGGGCAGGGGACTTGGGAATGACTGATGCTGATTGATTGGGGATGATATCATAGGGTTGTAGAAAACGGTTCTTGTGCATTTAGTCAGCCACTGGGTAGGGGCCACAGGACCTCTTGAGTCATGAGTCATGGGTGGAGTCAATTGGTTACCACAGTGCAAAAGTCTGAAAAATATATCAAAAGACCAATCTTAAGATCTGCAATAGTGATGTTATCTCTAGGAGTATTTGGGGATGTTACAAATCTTGTGACCTTTGGAACAATGGCTGATTATCCTTTATGCCTACATCCTAACAGAATTCAGACCCCTCCCCTAAACGTGTGGCCTTTCATCAGTTTTACAAAGGTGGTTTTGGTCCCACCTTTGGAGGGAACAAGGACGGTGTAGTTTTGGGAAAGGCTATTATCATCCTCCTTTAAGGTTAAATTATAAATAAATTCCTACGTATGTTAGCTTGACCTATACCTAAGAATGAACAAGGACAGCTTGGAGGTTAGAAGCAAGACGGAGTCAGCTATGTCAGATTTCTCTTATTGTCATGATTTTGTAAAGCATCCAAGAGCCTGAAGTGGAGGATAATGAAGAAGTAATAGATGCAGCAATGCTGATCTAGCCTCCCTATCCATCTTACACAGTCTGAATTATTTTTTAAAATCATTGTCCACTGGACACCAAGGCAATTCTTAACACATAAAACATAGACCTAGCATCTGAAGGAAAATCACTTTAATCTTTGGTTGTTTAGACCAGCACAGCAGGAAATGAAGCAGAGGCTGGGCTGTTGGATTTAACCCCTAGTGCAATCAATTCAATTAAAGATACTTTACTTGATTAGTGGTTTTACTTTTAATATGCTTTTAAGGTACTATTAGGTATTTGTAGACACTTTAATGTTGCCTAAAGTTTAGTGAGTTCTTCCGATCTATATGTTAAAACGTGCGGCCTGAATGAAGACTCCCGTAATAAACAGGATTTGTGGAGCAACATGGCTGTTTATTCACCTGGCTGTGGGCCAGCTGAGGCCAAAAAGCACATCAGCAGAGGGTGGAGGGATAGGATTTGGTTTTTATAGACTTGGGGTAAACAGTGGAAAGTTAAAGAAGTAACTTTAGGGCGGTTTTTTGCAAGCTAGGGAGGGGGTCGTAGGGTGTGGAGTCACCAGGCTGGCCAAGCTGGGAGGGGTTGAGGGGCTGGAGGGTGTGGAGTCAGGGGGTTGGCCAAGGTCAGTTACAAAGTCAAATGGCCTTGTCAGCTGAGGCCAAAATAAGAAATAATAGAGAATGTCTTAAAGTTAAGTAGGTGCCACAGGACTTGATCATTTCTTCCTCTTTTCGTGGTCTTCCAGTTATTTGAGATTTTTCAGGAACTCATCTGGAGTGTTTGTGTAGGCCACAGAGGTTACCATGGCATCCATAAGGCCATCAGTCAACCTAAAAGTCCTTCCACTCTACACATAGCTTACTATTTGTCCCTACCCCGCCCTGGGGTGGCACCTTCTCCCCCTTTCCAGAAGATGCATTTTCCAGGCATTTGACAAATTTTGCTTGAGCAGACTGGAGCAATGACCAGAAACAAGCCTGATGAACTTCTTTTCATTGTGCTGATGAGATATGATAATGCTATAAGTTAAGGAATAACTTTATATGATAATAGACATGGCCAACTATGGGGAGAAAGGATCCAGGATTCTCAAGGCTAAAGAAAGAAAGATGAAAAAGAAAAAAACAAGGCTCATACAACCACTATAACCCCAAATTTCTTGAAAGATATTGGCACTAAGTGGCTTACATACCTTGTTTTCTCATCACTTCAGCTCCAAGTGAAGATACTGGTAGGAAGAATGTTTTGCAGAGCAGCAGCCAAGGCTCAGAGGTTAGCGGCTCTGCCTAAGGTCATCCTGCTTAAAAGAACTGAGATTCTGATCTGGGAGATCTGTGCAGAAGACTTACCACCTTAGACACTAAACTTGAACTTTCCATGACCTGCTTTTATGGTTTTTGGTCATGATACATGCAAGCATGATTGAGCAAATTGAGTAAAGGCTCAACTGTGTCACTTTCTGCATGGTCTTTGCTGGACTGTTTAACAGAAAGGCACAATGAGGCTTGTTCTCTATTTCCACAAGAGAAGAGGAAATAAGTAAGGTGCATATGGAAAGAAGTTAGGCTACCTACAGTAATACTCATCTAGCAAAAAAAAAAAATCCACTAAACTCACTTTTAAAGAACCATCTACTTCTCAGGAAGATCTCACCCTGTATTGATGTGTAGAAATACCTGTGAAGTGCAATTGTTATACTTACTTTACTTGTCTCCATCCAGTAGAATGTAACCCCTAACAGCAATGCTTTTTATCTGTTCTATTTACTAGCATTTTCCAAAGGCCAGAGAAGTGCCTAATAAGTAGTAGATACTCAGTAAACATCCCTGGAGTGAAGGAATGAGGAGAGGAGGGAAGGAAGGGAATAGAACTTATTTTAGGAATCAGAAACAATTCTCACAGGTCATTTTGTTATCACCATGAAGGGAAATAGGTTGGGAAGAAATTTGTACCATTTGCTTAAACTCTCTAACTTCAAGTCTGTGATAAGTAAAATAATAGATTTTTAAGGAAAGCTAAGAAAAATAACCTTTCTATCAGGTTGGATGATCAATTTTAGGATATGAATCAGGTAGGTTCTATCCTTGACAGTATATAATCCAGCTTCCTTTCAGGTTGAAGATATCATTTTATGCATCATCCTTTAAAAAAAAAACTGTAGAAACACTAATGCCAGTTTCTAACTGTATTGAAATGCATAAGCTAAAACCATGAAAAGCAGGTGTTTTGCTGAAGAACTCTTGTGCTTTTCTCTTCCTAAACTTGTAAAGGATTTCGTAGTACAAATTAACTGATATTCTCCCAAAAAGAGAAAATATTTTTGAACTATTTTCTTTTGGGATGGTCGGTGACAAAGGGGCTGTTTTGCCAAACTTCTACCTGCTTCTATGTTTCTCTTTGGTGCATAAAATGTCAATTTATCACTCATGCAAAATCTTTTTAAGATTTTATCTTTTAAATGATCACTACAACAATGTAATCAGTTCTGCCTTTCTGATCAGAGTTAAGGACCTTTCATGGATGCCATTCACTGTAAATGTGGACAATATCAAAAGAAGCCAATTTTAATAAAAGTCTCTCTCCAAAAAGGTATTAGAAGCTTCTTCCTTCTGCTGTGATAAATACTTCCAGGTGGTATTTGATGGACAATAAGAATTCTGTGCAGCTGGCATTCATAGCAGAGTTTGGAATTAGAATTTCAGATCATACTGGCAAGCCTAAGTCATTCTTTAATTCTTCAAATGAAACACAATTTGCTCAATCATACACAGCACTCTGATTTTAATTAAAATATACTATATGATATAGAAATGTTACATCAACTTGCAAATCCCTATTTGATGGAAGTTGGGAGAGGCATCAAAAACTGCAATTTAATTTTTATATGTGTTAGACTTTGTCAAAAGAATAAAACATTACCAGAGGGGCCATAACAGTTCATAGAGAGGTTATAGGAGTTGAACATTTCAAAAGCGTGTTATAGTATTACAAAGCAGATGTGAATGGTCTTTATTTTCATAGAAAAGCTTTAAAAATAAATACAGAGATCTGCTTCCTGAGTGACTAGGTTTCCTCCAAGTGTTCTTCTAGTCAAATGCTGTAAAGGACGTTTTCAGGAATAGCCACCTGGGGAGAATAATGCCAAAGTCAAGACCAGACATGTACTCATTGTTTTAAAATAATAATTGATGCTCACTTGGAATATATTTTTTAAAAAGCTGAGGTAGTTTGAGATGTGAACCACCAGCCTTTGAAATATTGCCCATGTATCAGTAAATATTTCCTTTAATTGGAGAGAGGATTTGTGGATAACAACAGGTGCTCTCTCCAGACCCCACTGCCTCCTTGAAGTAGTAAATGAGACAGCGAATTCGTTGTCAGTATCTGGACTACAGAAATCTCACAGCTCCTGAAAAGCAAATATGGTGGTGCTCAGTACTGCTAGATAAATCTCAGTATTGAATTTTTAAGTGCTCCAAAAGCAATTTTTATTCAGGCTTAGAATAGAGAATGGCCTTGTGGGCTTCTTACTCAGAAAAGGTGCATATTTTGAGCTCTCAGACAAGTATAAGATATTCTTCTTGGTTGAGTCTATAAAAATGTATTAAAGACACTCACATCTCTATTAGGAGAATATTACCAAGTGACAGGAACATCCCCAAACTAGAGTTTTCATAGGCTTTGTACCTTTCTGAATTCATGAATGAATTACATCCTGTATAACCAGCCTGACTATATAAATCTTCAAGACAACTACCTCTAAAATTGGACCCAGTGCTGTGACAACAATTTTCTTTTGGTTTTATCATTGAATTGCAAAAAATGTGGGGGGTTTACTTCTAAATTCTACTTCAATAAATCAATTCTGTCTACCTTATATTCTAAATACCCCAGAATACAAGCTACACTAAGGCTATATCTGAGGGTAATTACAAAAGATAGTATTACTGTTCCCAGTTAGTTACTCTCCTACACACCTGATCATTGCCGTGTGACATATAATATCTCCTATTTGGAGTAATATACTTCTTTGTCCCATAGATGACAGGCTTTGTCATGTAACCTGTATTTTAAATGAAACATGATTAGAAAGTCATGTACTCTATGTCACGTTGGAAGCCATAAGATTTGTTGTTCCTTGAGCCTTGGGTCTTTGCCATTTTTCCTCTGCCATGAGTACACTATGTTCCAAATAATAGCAGCTCCTATAAACTGAATCCAGGCACAATAGAGCAAATCCATACCTAAGCTGTAGCCACTGCATTGAAAATGCAACGTGAATAAGAAATATAAATTTTTGTTGTTCTAAATTATAAATATTGTCAGTCCAAAACTTTAACAAAACCTAGCTAATATAATATGATTTTTAAAACTTTTATCATCAATTAAAAGTTATTATGTTGCCAGTATATTCCCGCATTTGCTAAACACATTCACAGATGTCATGTTTTGTCAAAACTTGTGCAATTCAGAAGCTGTAAAATCTGATAGCAAACTCAGAATGTTTCAATATATGACCCTAGGATTTCACATAAAAGATGATATTGTGATGAGGGTTTGGAAGCCAGCATGCTTAATTTTTCATCAACAATGTGGTCCTTGAAATTTTCTAAAGACATTCTAAACTTTCCTGCTTTGAGAGTGTTTCGACATTCAGACGATGCCTATCTCCATACACCTTTTCATTTCCACCTGTCATGGTTTCCATGCCATGGATTTGAGCTCAAATGTCACATTCAACTTCAAATCTCTGATTGCTTCAGTGAAGCGAACTTTACCATCTCTTCTGATTCATGTTACTTACCTTCTTGATTCAAAGAACACTAGAATGTAAGCTCCATGAAATCAGTGACATTAGCTGTTTTGTTCATTCCTCTTTCTACAATGCCTGGAACAATGATGACTGAGAGCAGTTTTGCAGTACATGTTATAGATGGATTAAGTGTAGCACTTTTTACAACCTGCTTTGCATTTCTGACTTTCACACCCCATAAACACTAAGAAAATGTTTATATCTTGGTCAACTTTTTATCCTCACAAAGCCTCACACAGTGAGTTGAACATAAAAAGTATTTATTAACAATTGTCCTATCAGTTAAATTGTCTGATAACCAATTGGCCTATTATAGGTATGGGAATAATATTAAAAGATCACAGACCATTTCTAATATGATCATGTATTATAAATACATCTAGTGAATCCAAGAAATGAATGTGTCTTGACTCTAAATTTTTCTAGCTTTATGAAGATGGTCATCCACAGCACTGTAAATTCTAGATGTTTGGCTGCATTTATACTGATCACAATATTCCCTTGCCTGCTCTTCAGTATTTCTCACTCTTTATGTTGGACTTGTCTGCCTTGACTCACAAATATAAGTTCTATAATATTGGACTGGTAGAATTGACTTCAATATCTGAGACAGCTAACATTTTAGCAGATGACAAACAGAAGATGCATTTGCCCAGTCCTGGTGTCTGTGAGTGATTTTCTCCTGTATCTACAACAGCTGAAGACTCATAGGCTCTAATCCTAGCAAACATTATCAAAAAATACACATAGGGCTATGCACAGCCTACACTTCAGTTTGGCCCCTGCTAAATTATTTCATTTATTTGACAGGTAGACACAGCACATGCAGTGTAGAAATTGGCTGTGATGTATGGTACTGGTACCAAAACAGACACAGACCAATGGAACAGAACAGAGGCTTTGAGCAACACTACACATGTACAACCATCTGATCTTTGACAAGCCTGACAAAAACAAGCAATGCAGAAAGGATTCCCCATTTAACAAATGGTGTAAGGAAAACTGGCTAGCAGTGTACAGAAAGCAGAAACTGCACCCCTTTCTGTCACCTTATGCTAAAATTCACTCCAGATGGATTAAAAATTTAAACATAAGACCTAATACCACAAAAACCCTAGAAGAAAACCTAGGCAAAACCATCCAAGACATAGGCATAGGCAAGGACTTCATGACTAAAATACCAAAAGCAATGGCAACAAGAAACAAAATAGACAAATGGGACCTAATTAAACTCCAGAGCTTCTGTACAGCAAAAGAAACAATCATCAGAGTGAACTGGCAACCAACAGAATGGGAAAAAATTTTTGCAATCTACCCATCTGACAAAGGGTAATATATAGATTCTGAAAAGAACTAAAGCAGATTTAGAAGAAAGAAAACCCTCTTCAAAAGTGGGCAATGGACATGAACAGACACTTCTCAAAAGAAGACATATATGAGGCCAATAGACATATGGTGTTCCAGACGAGGCTGTGTGTCGTGTCATTAGAGTTTCTACCTAAGATTAGACTTTTCTATAAAATCTTGTTTTAATGAAGACTGGTTTCTACAAGCTAGTTCTAACAATAACAGTAATATTATACAAGTTAGATTTATGAAAGAAGTCTTTTTAAGAAAATGGTGCCAAATCAACTTGCCAAAGAGTACTATAATAACTCAAAATGAATCAAGACCTAATATAAAAGTAAATGGATACAATTTAAATAAGAAATACAAGACAAGATCTTTGTGATTTTGAAATAGGCAAAGATTTCCTGGGACATACAGCCAAAACAAAAAGACAAATTGGGTTTTATTAACAAAATTAAAACCCTAACACTTTTTTCTTTATAAGACACTTCAGAATATAGTAAGACAAGACATAGAATGGGAGAAAATGTTTGCAATATATCTATCTGACAAAGCACCTGTGTCCAGATCATATAGATGACTTTTAAAACTGAATAAAAGGACAAAAAAAATTAAAATTGTCACAAAGTTGAATAGGCACTTTACTAGAGGACACATAGGGATGGCAAATAAGCACATAAAAAGAAAATCCACTTCACTAGCTATCAGGGAAATATAAATTAAAACCATGAGATCCCACTATCTACTTAAAAGAATGGCTGAAATTTAAAAGTTGTCAAGTCTTGGGAGTGGGGAATGTGGTTAGTAGAACAGTGAGTAGTTCCATAAGAAAAGATCAGAAAGTGTAACATATGGGGAAGGAAATGCAAAAATTATATGCTCAATATAACAATTTAGGTGACCTTTGTTGGCTGAGTATGGTGACTTACACCTGTAATCCCAGAACTTTGGGAGGCTAAGGCAGGTGAATCACTCAAAGTCAGGAGTTCCTGACCAGCCTGGCCAACATGGTAAAACCCCATCTCTACTAATAATATAAAAATTAGTTGGGCATCGTGCCGCATACCTGTAATCCCAGCTACTTGGGAGGATGAGACACAAGAATCTCTTGAACCAGGGAGGCAGAAGTTGCAGTGAGCCCATATTGTGCCACTGCACTCCACTCTGGGTGACAGAGTAAAACCATGTCTCAAAAAATAAGATAAAATTTACATGGCCTGTTTTATTCCAGAAATTGTAGACACTAAAGTAGCATCCTTACCCTATGTTGGGTCTTGACCAACTGTGTTTCTTGAGAATCCAGTAAAAGCTACACACTCTTTTTGCTAAAAAAAAAAAAAAAAAAAAAAATACAAATCTACAAAATGTTCTTCTAGCCCCTTTCATTTGCTTCAAATTATACTGCTTAAATTTGTAATTTTCACAAAATGTTTGTAGTCTACATTTTTAATAGTGTTTTTAAAATAAAGCTGCCTCAAAAAATACACCAATAATATGTTTTATGATAGTGTGAGGAAGCACACCATCAGTAATGTTCAGAGATTTATTTGAATCTAACTAGTTAGGGAAGTAGATTTAAAATAATGTACTGAAGAAATTCAACTCATAAGTCTTTATCTGAGAAAAATTAAAACATATGTCCATTCAAATGCTTATACAATGTTTGTATCATTTTTATACATAAAATCCAAAAAACTAGAAACAACCGAAACGTCTGTCAACGTGTGAATTGGTGAACAAATGTTGCGTACCCATAGAATAGAATACCAATCAGCAATAAAAAGGGAACTACTGATTCATGTGATGGATGAATCTTGAAAACTATATGCTGCCTGCAAGAAGCTGGACACCAAATAGGACATACTGTATGGTTCCACTTATATGAAATTCTAGAATAAGCAAAATTAACTATAGACACAGAAGGCAGATCAATGATTGCCTGGGGCTAGAGGTTGTAAAGGTAAAAAAGAACTTTTTTGAGTGACGAAAATATTCTGTATCTTGATTACAGAGCTGGCTATATAGGTATATCATTTTAGAAACTCATTGGATTATATACTTCTTGGCTATTTTGTTTATATTTGGTTTTAATGGATTTGATTTAAAAGCTAAAATAAAATCTTAGAAGTAAATACATCTCTTGTGATGGTTAATTTTAAATGTCAACTTGACAAGGCTAAGGGATGCATGGATACCTGGTAAAATATTATTTCTGGGTGTATCTATGAGGGTCCTCTGGAAAAGATTAGCATTTGAATCAGCAAAGTGAAGAAGATCACCCTCACCAATGTCAGTGGGTATCATTCTAACCCATTGAGCACCCAAATGGAACAGAAAAGTACAGAATGGGTGAATTTGCTCTCTGCTTGAGCTGGAAGATTGTGTTTCTCCTGCCCTTGGAATCAGTGCTCCCAGTTCTCAGGCCTTCACGCTTGGACTGGAACTATACCATCGGTTTTCTAGGACCTGCTGCTTGCAGATGGCAGCTCATGGAACTTCCCAGCCTCCATTTTCACCTAGGCCAATCACTCATAATGGATCTGTCTACATATCTTTATATTTCCTACTGGTTCTGCTTCTCTGGAGAACTCTGACAAATGTGCTTCAATATTCATGATTTCAAGGATGACCACCCTAACTTGTTTGAAACATGTCATTATCACACATATCTTCCTAAACACACAGCACATGCACTGAGGCTTTTTTAAATAATATAAAAAATCCGGTACATAATTATGTTCACTTCCCTAGGTATAAGCAATCATAATATTTATCACGTAATTAAATGGGTGAGTTTTACTCCTTTGGGCATCTACCAGCACATATTTAAATGCTGTATTTGAATTCTGCCATATATATACAAATATCTTTGTATTTAAGACAAAAATGACTTATCCCTAATCTCTCAACAAAATCAAAAGAGAATAAAATAACAGGTAATTTTTCATTTTTACCTTGCATGTGGAGAAACTGAATATAACTATTAATTTAGTGGGTTCCCCTAGGTCACTAATGAGTCAGAAATAAAATAAAAAACTTAATTTCCATTCTGCTGATTTTTAACACCATTACGTCTAACTCCCAAAGACTTAATAATAAAATATCAACAAAATCGCTTGTAGGTAATAACATTTCTTCAGTGCTTCTGTGTATCTTCCTCTAGGGATAAACACGCATGTCTACATGTATTTAGGAATAATTCTAAATTGCACAAAGGAAATAGCCCTGATATCACTATTTTCAAGCTCAAAAAATATGCTGACATTAATTTCACATTTAACAATTATGTGCACGTCAAGCCTATCAATACGAGGGCTAATCTCAAACCAGGATTTACATAAATATCCCATCTCATATTCTTATTAACAGCTAAACAACCACAAGGCTTCAGCAGCCTCATTAGAGGCATATAGTTACATTTTTATTATAAATTTAGGCAGTTTGACAAGAAAGAATCCCACGAAACACATAAACTCTAAATTATTTGAATTGCCCTGCTGTATTAGTTTGCAAAGTACCACAGTACTTTGTAACAAAGTACCACAAACTGAGTGACTTAAATAGCAGAAATTTTTTTTCACAGTTCTGGAGGCCAGAAGTCCAAGATGAAGGCACTGGCAAGATCAGTTCCTTCTGAGGTCTGTGAGGAAGAACCATGCCTCTTCCTTAATTTTCTGGTGGTTTGCTGGCAATCTTTGACATTCCTTGGCTTGTACCGCCAGTATTCCCCCATTCCTACCTTAATCCTACCTTAATCTTCTTATGGCATTCTCCCTGCTTGCTTGTCTGCACCCAGATTTCCCCTTTGTAGAATACCAGTCATATTGGATTAGGAACCACCTCACTCCCGTATCATGCCATATTAAATCATTGTACCTGCAATGATCTTAAGTTCTAAATAAGATCTGAGATACTGGAGGTCAAGACTTCAACATATAAATTTGGGAGAGAAGACGCAATTCAACCCAAAGCTTCAAGTTATCTTTCCAGCTTCCCCCTTAGTACTTCCTCATATGCAAATCTCAGGCATCTTTCCAGGTGCTCATTTGTAAAATTTGAAAAGGTGAGGTCTCCTAAGGCACTGCTTATTCACTTGTCCTCTTCCTGAGACCCAAGTATGGTCCTAACTTTGGATAGAACGGAGCTAGAGAGCTACACCCCAGGAGCTGCAAACCTGAAAGACACAGTTCCAAGAACAGAGAGAACACACCCACTGGTGGATTCTATCCCTTCCACCTTTCTGCATTAACAACTGCTTACCCTCACCCTAAACCTCTCAAGGACAGGAAGGTATCCCCTTTCCTAGCAGGGATGAGGCTAGAGAGGTGTGGAGTGCCTGATAGACCAGGAGCAAGAGGCAGGCGCAGAGCTGAGTTTTCTGCCTCACACACCTGCTCTTCTCTAGTCCCATCCACCTGCTGAGAGGCAGACAAACACCCAGGTTTTATGCAGTCTTCCTGGGTTTGCCTTTCTGTCCTCATCTCTCACCATACCCATCTTCCAAACTGAGCTGAAGTTCTTTGTGCACCTAGATCTCATCATCTTGTTTTCCCTTCACACAGCCATTCCTTTTTTCTACACCCTGGCCATCATCACCACTGCCACCCCACTGAGTAACACCTCCTCTTTTTTAAAACTTTAACTTTTATTTTAAGTTCATCTGTACATGTGAAGGATTGTTATATTGGTAAACTTTTGTTATGGAGGGTGGTTGTCCAGGGTATTTTATGACGCAGGTAAGCCTATTACCCATTAGTTATTTTTCCTTATCTTCTTCCTCCTCCCAACCTCTACCCCCAGATAGGCCCCATTGTCTGTTTTTCCCCTTTATGTGTCCATGTGTTCTCATCATTTAGTTCCCCTTCATGTGACCATGTGTTCTCATCAACTTGTAAGGGCAGTATTTGGATTTCTATTCCTGTGTTAGTGTGCTAAAGATAATGGCCTCCAGCTCCATCCATGTTCCCGCAAAGAACACTACCCCATTCTTGTAACATCTCCTCTTATTCTCAGTTTAGATGTCCCTGTCTAATACTGACAGCACCTGGAGCTTCTTCATAACAAGCCTGTGCCATAATTGTTCACCTTTGCATAAGCTCTATAAGGACAGACAGAAAGATGCGCCCTTCATTCCACTAGCTCCAACCCCCAACATAGGCTTGGGCCATGCTCATTGTCTAATAAATATCTGTTGGTGAATAAATGAATGCACAGTGTTTGCAGATGACCTTGAGGTCGTGATGAAGAGCCCTTAATGATTTTTGTACTTCATGTACATGATTTTATTTAAACACCTTGTTCGATAAATCCTTTCCTCACAGCAAAATGTCAGCCTACAGCTAGTCTCAGGTTGTCAGAATTGGAAGTTCCTTGGAAAACACGTGGACAATGACCCCTGAGAAAAATAAAGTCCAGAGAGATGAAGTGATGGGTCCAAGCCCAGCCAGCTCTTCAACAAGACTAAAGCTAGAATCTCTGCCTCTTGAGTCAGGGCTGCACTCTTCCTAAATCATAATGTCTAACTCTGTTTTCAGGAAAACCCAGTAATGTGTGTACACTTTGCAAATCCACATTGTGGTCTAAGTGGAAGTCCAAGGTCATACCTCTGGTTTCTACAAGTTTTATCTTGCATTCCACAGGCTACCTTGCCTTAAAACAAACTACTAAAACAGCATCCGGGACACATACACTTCTAATAACATTCAAATAATGCAATTCAAGCTGTTTTCCCAACCCTCAATTCTCTTGCTTCCACTGCCTTAGGCTCCTTTTAAATGCATCTATTTTTCTGTGATTCCAACAGGAATTTTTCCATCTCTGGACTGCAGAACTAGCCCCATGTGCATGTTTATATCAATGTGCAATCAATCATAGTTTGTTCTTTTTAAAATAGTTTTCTTTTTAAAGACCCAAAGCCATTTTGCACAATTTTTTCAAGATCTAAGTTTTGAATGGCTGGTTCAAATCAATTGGTCACTTAGGAAGGAAATTAACAATCTTTTTGATTGCAGTTCAAGATTTTTTTTCTCAACGTAATTGCTATTATTTTGTCCTGAACACAGAAGTTTTCTAGGACTAGAGAATTATGCAACAGCTTGGTAATGATTTTTATATGAATTGCTGACATACAGCATAAAGAAGAAACATCTGAGAAAATGGCTTTTCTAAAAAAGCAAAAGTTGAATAGGACTCTACAATAAAATATAGTCATGACTAGAAACACATTATGCTTTTGCAATATTGTGATGAAAATATTCTACATCTTCATGAGATATAAACTAAGGTTTAAAATTTAACAGTAATATAAATCAATAAAAATATTACACCTTAAACACACTGTCTTGATAATCACATGTTCTATACATGTGATGAAATATATGTAGCCCATAAATACGTTCAATTATGCATCAATAAAAAAGTAAAAGGCAGATCTAAGCATAATTCATGTGTGTGTGGCCAGTGTTTCTTGGCAGAGAAACCTGTGAAATAGTACTTTCTAAATCTTGTAAATTTCTAAAAGTTTTGGTGTTTACAGTTGCACTTCTATAGCTTATCATCTTGATTTCAACTTTTTAAGAGGTGTATCAGTATTTATCTAAACCATAGTAGCAGAAAAACGGTCCGTTACCTAATAAACCAGAGTAGAAAATCAACCAGGATAAAGGATTCATGAGTACAAGCAAGCTTAGCAAAACACACACACACACACACACACACACACACACACACACACGCCTCACTAGCATTGCTCCAAAACTACTAACAGAAACTCAATTAGTGGTGAATGTGTTGGAATCACTGAATTACTGTTAAATACGGATGCTTGGGCTTGCATTGAGAAACTGCACATACATGGGCCTCTTCTCTGAGTTTACAAATTCTAATCTTAATTTTTACCTTTACTTAAAATATCCTTAAAATGTACTCTAATCCCTAAGGCATCATATGGTGCCCGCTTTTCTATACAGTGAAAAGAATGTGTATGTATTCTATCTTACCAATTCTCCCATATTCTTGATCATTAGAAGACAATAATTTTAACTTTAAAAGTACATATAATAAAGTCCAGTTGTTTCATTCTGTCTAATGAATCTATCAATACAGCAAATTATTGGCTCCTCTGTATCTTGTAAAGCAAGGAGGTATAATTTAAGATATTTCTAAGTTAAATCACCTACCATGAAAGTCTGAAAATCCAGAGTTCTTCAGCAAAAGTTTATGGAGCTTGGGGGCCAAGGTAGGACACTGAGTCTGCTAACTTATGGTTCACTCAGTGCCACAGGAAATATTTTTAAAAAGCAAAATGTGTAGATGTAACAATAATGTATTTTGTCATATTAGCAGTATTAATACCTAACAACTTACTACTTCATATTCTGTAGCACAAATCCAAATCACACTCTTGAGATTCCAAACCAACTTGACTATAGGTCGTCAGAATGCAGACTCAGTACAATACCATGCTCACATGGCCTGCCAGTCTTTCCCACTCTTCCTGTTTTCTTTCTTGGTGTATGGTGCCTCCATACACTTGAATGACCAACTCAGAAATCTGGGAGTCATGTTAGTCTCTTCCCTCTGTCCTGTCATAGATGATCAATCATTGATGCCCTCAAATTTGGCCTAGTAGCAGATACTGAGATCTGTTCAGTGGTATGCCAGAAAAACCTTACTCTGTGAAGAATTGTTTCTCATGTCACATAGAAAATGACCTGAAGTATTTATAAGAAATTTTGACAAGAATAAATTTTGGGGAGCAGCAAATCGAGGGAGTTCAGGAACAGGACCAAGAAGTCTCTTCCACATAGAATTTAAGAGACTCAGAGCCTCACACTATAAGCCCAGATATTGATCTTTGCTTGCCATTCAATGGTTCCCAGGTAAACTTTAGGCATTTTTATTATAAAATGCTTTTTTCTACCCAAATGTGCCTTCTGTTCTCATAAAAAAAATTAAGATCTTGACTTAATTAGCTTTTTTATATTAAAATGTAAGTATTAGTTGACATTTTCTTCCGGAGGATATCTCTTCAGGATTCAAAAAATGTCATGACTTACTTTTCGTCTTTGGGTTTATTTTCCTCTTCGCCTAACCCCACGAGAATCAGCAATTAGAAGGTTACTATGACCTCAAACCCCCATGGTACCTTTGTAGTTGCTGTTCCATGAAGTGTACCCGCTGTCTTGAATCTAACATTAAGAATTAGGTTTGCCTGTTTTCAGACTTCATATAAAGGATAACATACAATTATGTACTCTTTCTTTGTCTGACTTCTCTCACTCATCATAATGTATGTGAGGTTGATCAGCATTGTGTTGTAGAAATGGTTTGTTCTTTTTCATTGTTGTATAATGTTCCATTGAATAAATATACCACAATTAATCCCTTGCAGTGTTGATACACATTTGGGTTGTTTTCAGTTTGGGGTTATCACAAATAATGCTTCTAAGAATATTTGTATTTATATCTTTTGGTGTATACATACCTGAAGGTGTATACACCTGAAGAAAAAATGCTGGACTATGGGATGTGCAATTATTTAATTTTAAGAGCTACTGGCAGTTTTCAAAGAGATCGTACTGATTGACATTCCTCTCAGCAGTGTGTGAGAATTCTGGTTGCTCCATTTCCTTATCATCATTTGAACTTTTTTAGTTTTTTTTTCTGTTTTTTTTTAAGCCATTCTGGTAGGCATACAGGTTATATATGGTTTTATTATTTTTATTTTATATTTGTTTCATCAATGATTTAAAAAACAACATATTTTTTCATTTTTTGGTCATTTGAGTATCTTTTTTGTAAAGTACCTATTCAAGTTTCCTGTACATTTTTAAAGGTTCTTCTTTATTTGTACTGTTTTGTAGGAATTCTGTAAATAGTTTGGGTATAGGTCCTTTGACAGATAAATGCATTGCAAATGTCTTCTCCCACGCTGTAGCTTGCCTTTTCTTTTCTTTTTTTTTTGAGACAGAGTTTCGCTCTTGTTGCCCAGGCTAGAGTGCAATGGGATAATCTCGGCTCACCACAACCTCCACCTCCTGGGTTCAAGCAATTCTCCTGCCTCAGCCTCCTTAGTAGCTGGGACTACAGGCATGCACCACCATGCCCAGCTAATTTTTGTATTTTTAGTAGAGATGGGGTTTCACCACGTTGACCAGGATGGTCTCAATCTCTTGACCTCATGATCCATCCACCTTGGCCTCCCAAAGTGCTGGGATTGTAGGCGTGAGCCACCATGCCTGGCCTGTAGCTTGCCTTTTCATTTTCTCAGTGACGTTTACTGATGGACAGAGTTCTTGATATGATTCAATTTATCAACTTTTTCATTTAAAGCTAGTGCTTTTTGTGTCCAATTATAGAAGATTTTTGCCTACCCCAAGGCCATGAAAATATTTTCCTGTGCTTTCTTCTATAAGCTTTAATGTGATATCTTTCAGAAAGGCCATATGTTAGCTGTAGGTTTAGTTATGGAAAAGACATTTTAATAATAACAAGCACTAATAAATGCTAGAACTTTAGTCACTATATGAAAAGTCATGAAGTAGAGACAAAGGCAAATATTTTGTTTCTTGCTTTACTTTCTTTAAAAAAGAAAAAAAAAAGCAGCCCAGAAAAAAAAGAATAATTTTTTAAAAGCTTCTCCTTGAAGGTATTCAAAAGATGTGTTTCCAAAGTCCTTGTCAATGCTTCTTCCCCATGGAGACTCTCTGGAGATCTCTATGTACTGATTCTCTGGAGGCTCAGACATCTTCCTCCTGGGGGTGCTGATGCATGTTTCTAGGGAGCTTCTGATCAATTAAGCACCAAAAGTGAAAAAAGATAAGGTCAAGAATGAGTATGATATCAAGGTCTAGGCTGGAAAAATAAATAAATAAATAAAACCCTAAGTGAGCAATAAGATTTTTATAAATTGCTGAGACAGTCAGACTTCTTTAAAGAAAGCGTACAAAGACTTTTAAAAGTGAACCAGTTACAATATAATCAGAGCATCCTGGTGCCCCTGCCTTTTTTTTCTTTTCAACATAGATATTTTAAACAAAGACAGAAACAATACAGGACCCTGTGAGTTACGTGGGCTACTGAAGAGCAGACACTGAAATAAACTATGGAGTTTTTTTTTTTGTTTTTTTTTTTTTTGAGACCAAGTTTTGCTCTTATTGCCCAGGCTGGAATGTAATGGCGCAATCTCCTGGGTTCAATCGATTCTCCTGCCTCAGCCTCCAGAGTGGCTGTGATTATGGGCATGTGCCACCATGCCCAGCTAATTTTGTATTTTTAGTAGAGACAGGGTTTCTCAACTATGGAGAATTTTACAACTGAGAGCAGGAAAAAATTGTGGGAAGAGTCCTTGGCATGTCAGAATTCCTATAGAACTTTGTTCAGCAATATGATGAATGCTTTCTTTTCTTACAAATGTTGTTTGCCATGATTTTGCAGTTGGTTCCTTTCAGATAAGAATGCTCCTTAGAATTCTCTTTCTTGCAATCACATTTCAAAGAATGTTTATTTCCATGCCCTGAAAATTGGTAATGTGGCTAAATTCCTCATCTGTCTGTGTTTATAAGAAATGGAATGAGACTATTATAAAGTGTGGAAGGGGGATTATTTGCCAGCAATAACACGAGTAAATTTAGTCAATTTTTGATTGATCACAGTGTCTTGCCTGGTGAAGAGCAAAATGGAGAAATTCACATAGCTGGACCCTGACATGCACTGCAGGTACCAAACTACATAATGCCAGCTAATCATAGGTGGTGAGGGAAAACAACTGTCAGACAGTCCTAATAAACACACTCAATCAAATATATTTTAGTATCTAGGTGATGATGATGAAAGGGAAAGAGTCTCCCAGATATGTGGAAAGTGATTAGTTATACAATAAAGGTGAAACTATGCCTGATAAACCATCAGACATAAGGTCTCTAAAACCTGCAGCATTAACAGGAGGGGATAAATAGACTGAGTAAATCATCCAAATATAAACAGACCTTCATTTTATGGTTCTTTAGTCTGCAGGCTTTCAACTTTTCAACTTCTCTGTTAAACATTTTTCTCAGCTAGAAAAAAGAACTCAGCTCCAAGACTGGCCATGGTCCTGATTTCTACCAGCGATGTTATCTCAGGAATGCTCTACACCAAGCGCATTGGAGCCTGGCCAGCTTTGCACGGTGCCTGATAGCAGCCATCAAAGGGGCAATCCTCGAATGCCACCTCTTGGGACAATCCCTGTCTGTTTGCTTTATCCTTCTATGTGCCTCTTGACTTTAACATTCGCACAATGGGAAATAGTAGGACAGTGGGACATGGTCCGAGGATTGTTATCTGAGTGAAGGCAGGCGGCCTGAATTTGAAACTCTGAGTGTCTTGAATAAAAATCTCCAGCAATCCGCTAGCTTGGTAGTAACTTGAAGCAGACAGAAGAACCCAGAAGCCAAGGCAAGACTGTCTGTATGGTTTGAGCCTTTATATCAAATTAAACATATTCTGTAGAGGCCTGCTTTAGTAAGGCATGACTCTAAAGAAATAATTCTGACTTCCAAAGACAGGGTTAAAGTGGCCCTTAGTTTTGTGATTTTGCAGAATTCCAAAGACAAATTATGATTATAAAAGTGTTAGAATAATACATCTAAAACCAGTTAGAAGAGCTTAATGTTGTTAGTATACATATTCCCATGTTTGGGACATGGTTTCTTCCTCTCGAAATAAGTTGAACCACTTCACAATAGCAAGTTCTCTATAAATTTGTCTTACTTCCCTAGTGAACCTAATTAATTACCATCATTCAGGACAAATCTCTGTTCTTCTTTCTTCATGATCCAGAAGCAGTCTTCAAATGTTCCTCTCCTCCCTTGACTACCACCTCTAGGAAATTCACCCCCACCTCCAATTCTGGCTATGAGGTACCTTCTCCCAACTCACAGGACCCCCAAGGGCTCTAGCCCTAAGCCTCCTCCACTGTCATTAGAGGTTTGTCTGTCTCCCCCACTGAACTTCACGAAGCCTGGAAGCGTGCCCTACTGGCTTTTGTTTTCATTGTCAGTACCTAGTATCACATGCCTATTTACCAGAGAACAACACAGTTAAGAAATGTCATTAAAATTTTGCTCTAGCTGGTATAAGGGTTAATTTTACATGTCAGCTTGGCTGGGCTATGGTGCAGTTTTTTGGTCAATCACTAGTGTATGATGCTGAAGGTATTTTTTAGATATAATTAATATTTAAATCAGTAGGTTTTGAGTAAAGTAGATTGCTCTCCATAATTTGGGTGGGCTTTGTCCAATCAAGTGAAGGTATGAAGTGCAAATACTGAGGTTTCCTGAAGAAGAAGAAATCCTCCTTAGGGCTGCAACATAGAAACCCTACCTGAGTTTCCAGCCTGCAGGTTACAGATTTCAAACTTGCCAGCTCCTACAATTACATGGCCCAATTCCTTAAAATCTTTCTCTCAACATATATGAAATACATAATAAAACATATAATAGATTCTTTATGTATTATTTATGTATCCTATAGGAAATATAATTTAATATATGATATATATTATATATCACATAGGTATACCAATATATCTCTGAATTATATTTATTTGGAGAACCTCGACTAATAAATACAGCTAGTAATTCACCATTTCAGATTCAGGCTTGACCTGTTTTCCAATAACCAGACATACGTATCCCACCACGTACATCTGATGCCTCATAACACCTCAAACTGAAAACATCCCAAACAGAACTCCTGTCCTCCCTCCTCCAAGACTTTCCATGTCAGGAACAACATCGCTGCATCTCCAGTCACATCAACCTGAAATGGAGGAGTTCTCTTTGATACATCCTGCCCATTTAGCCCCTCGTGTCTGGCCTACTCTGAGTCTGCTATTTTGCCTCCTAAATACTTGAATCCATCTGGTGTTCTTCATGGTTATCAAAACTTTCCTGATCCAAACTATGGTCAATGCTTGTGATCTCCTGTAGTGGCCTTCGTCATCTGCACTTTCTCCCTCCAATCCGTTCTCCATGCCTAGCTAGAGTGAGCTTCTCCTGAATGGTGGCTGAGCAAGCCAAGCTCCTGCTTGTCTTAGAACAAAGATAAAATGGGCCAGGCACGGTGACTCATGCCTGTGATTCCAGCACTTTTGGAGGCAAAGAGGTCAAATCACTTGAGGATCAGTAGTTTGAGAACAGCTTGGCCAACATGGTACAACCCCATCTCTACTAAGACCACAGAAATTGGCTGGGCATTGTGGCTCACACCTGTAATCCCAGCACTTTGGGAGACTGAGGTGAGTGGATCACTTGAGATCAGGAGGTCAAGAATACCCTGTCCAACAATGTGAAACCCCATGTTTTTAAAATTGCTAAAAGTACATGCCAGGCATGGTGATGGGCACCTGTAATCCCAGCTACTTGTGAAGCTGAGGCATGAGAATTGCTTGAACCAGAGAAACAGAGGCTACAGTGAGCCAAGGTCATGCCATGGCACTCCAGCCTGGGAGACAGAGTAAGACTCTGCCTAAAAAAAAAAAAAATTAAATTAAATGATCATCATGGCCTCTATGAACAGACAGGCATGGTCTGTCTCCTGTCCACCTTCACAAACCTTGACTTGACCTATGTTCTCTCCCTCCTTCCATGTCACATTCTGTTAGTCTTTGGATACAATGTGCACCCTTGGCCACTCAACACATCAGTTTTTTCAGTTATAAATCCTAACAACTCCATTTCTTCACCCTCCACCTTATCAATAGATTCTGTCTTGAATAGCACATCCTCACATCCTTCTGCTATGCTCCCCATGTCCCTTTTCGTCATAGCACTTAACAAATCTGTAATTTTAAAGTCACTCATTAACTTATTTAATCATCGTATTTCTCCTCTTTCCCATTGCATTGTAAACTTCACAGTGGCCAGGGTAGGATATGCTTTTCCTTAGCGTTGTATCCTCAGAACCTAGTATTTTAGTAAGACTGGAGTTCCTATTTGATAGATTTTTTTAGAAAAGCTCAGAATGGCTAAATTTAGCAGCCATGGCAGAACTTGGACATGAGCACCAGCCTTTTGTTTCCAATGATAGTGTTGCAGCTTTTTCACCCCTGTTGTTTGGTGAGTGAGTGGGAGTGTTATAGCTGTTTTACTTTCACTGCCAGCCAGTGAGCTCCACATCCTTGTCCCACAATTAAGAAAAATAAGGCACGCAGACACTGGAGAGTGAGTAAGGCAGAGTTGGATTTTATTAAGCGACAGAAAGGCTCTCAGCCTGAAAGGGGACCAGAAAGAGTTTTGCCAGCTGTGGAGCAAAGTTTGGGGTTTTTATGGTCTGAGAAAGGGGAGAAATGTGTTGACTGGTCTGCAGGTGGTCTTGGAGAAAGTACCCACTTAGAGATACGATAGCGAAAAGAACAAATTCGGGGCGGAAGCAAAGGCTTGGCCCGGAACCAATCAGGGGCTGAAGTGATGATTCACCCTGTGTAAATGAAGATTCACCGCACAGCTAATCATAGAAAGATAAGCATATGTAAAATAAGCGAAAAGTAACAGACAAAGGCATGCACCAAGGAGAGAGAAAGTTGTCCAAAAAGAAGTGGCATTTGTTCATGTGGGTTCACACAGCAGGCATTTCTGTTCAAGGACATGGGCTCTTTCTTATCTGGGTTACCCAGGACCCACCCTAACTGCCTTCCTGACTGGTTTCTTCCTCCCTTCTCTCCCTAAAGGATGTTCACTCTCTTGTACTTTACTCCTTCTCCATTTTTATATGTGATGTAGCAGTTATCACTTTCAAAAACACCACCCTTACTCTTGTGTCAGATCCAGCAATTGTTTGTCTCGTCTGTGGATAATCTTTAATCAATTGAAGGAACGTATTAAATCCAGCCATTCATATACATAACTCAACTCTTTCCAGGTACCCAAAACAATGTTTCTCCACACCTGTAACTCCAGCAGTTTGGGAGGCTGAGGTGGGCGGATCTTGAGGTCAGGAGATCGAGACCATCCTGGCTAACACAATTAAATCCCATCTCTACTAAAAATACAAAACATTAGCCAGGTGTGGTGGCAGACACCTGTAGTCCCAGCTACTCGGGAGGCTGAGCCAGGAGAATTGCTTGAACCCAAGAGGTAGAGGTTGCAGTGAGCTGAGATCACACCACTGCACTCCAGCCTGGGCGAGACAGTGAGACTCTGTCTCAAGAAGAACAAAAGTACTTCATAATGCATATACAGCTCTTTTTCTCAGATACCATTCTACAGAAGAAGCTACAGAGTAGTCACTGATATGTAGGTATTCGTTTTTTTTTAGTCTCCTTGTTTTTTCTATTTGGTAGTTTCAATTCCAAATAAGTTAAAACCTAAAGATTTAAAACTCAAATACTCAGGTTCACTTTTGTGTCCTTAGGCTGTTTGATCACAAGGTAACAGGACACTGAGTTTGAAAAAAAAAAAGTGAATAACCTCATAAAATGCAGCAGCTCAGCAGGCAGCCGGGACTGGTGAGCTCAGCCTCTGCTTACTCTGGGATAGTTTTTATGGTGCCAGATGGAGCAGGCCTGTTTGTTCATCCCCACAGGCTCACACGTGGAGTTACTAGAGAAGAATTAATTGCTATATTTTTTTGTGGTGGTTGCCCATTTAGAACAACTGTTTCTGTGGGTTTCATAAAACCAGGACAACATGGCATCCTCATTGGTGAGGTAAGGACAGTTTATCAATGTTGACCATGTGCTTTTTAACTCCAGCTCTTATCCCTGAATGGCGCTGTGTCAATTCATGATTTGGGTCATATGTCTTCCTGACCACGTAAGAGTGGAACCCCCAAAACTCTATTTCCACACAGCCCTAAACCTCCATTTCAGTGGAGTCGTCTTTCATGTTGTTGCTCACTACCTTTAAAATAATCTCCAGTTTTTCAGTTTTATGCCTTTCCTTAGCACAAATAACCTCTGTTTTTAGCCATTTTCCTATGCCCCGAAAGGTTTCTTGCTCTTCCCAAATTTTGCCACCAAGAAGATGCAAAATAATATTCTACATATATTTGAATTACTCAGCCAGAGTAGTATCTAATACCCATCCAAAATAATTTCTTGAAAAAATGCAAAATTTTAAAGCCCCAAATTCCAAGGGATTTGCTAACAATTTTATGAACCTAAAAACATCCTTGTTCTCGCCAGTTAGATGAGTTCTTTGTTCTTGGTCAGTCCATGATTCATATAACTGAAGGGAAATCAGGGGCACAGAATGTTCAAGCCTCAACCTTCAGACTCTCTTCTACCTCTTGTACATTCAGTGACCCATTAAGCAAATTAACACGGGCATAATTTTAAAGCATGCTCCAACAATAATTACTTTAAAACATGAGAAGTGTCTTACATAGGTACTATGAGGGAGACCAGCTCATGAGTGGACTGTCTCCTTGGCCACGGACAAGGCAATCGTGAGGTTCACAAATAAAAACCATGAGTTTCACAAAGAAACATCAGAGTAAATAAGTCTAGGGACTGGCAGCACTACATGGGTTGGTTACAGTGCAGCATGCATGGACCAGTCGCTGAACCCAAGTCTGTTTCTGGGATTTTTGTTTTTGTTTTTGTTTTTGAGGCAGAGTCTCACTCTGTTGCCCAGTCTGGAGTTCAGTGGCATGATCTTGGCTCACTGCAACCTCTGCCTCCCAGTTGCAAGCAGTTCTCTGCCTCAGTCACCCAAGTAGCTGGATTACAGGCACCTGCCACCATGCCTGGCTAATTTTTGTATATTCAGTAGAGACAGGGTTTAACCATCTTGGCCAGGCTGTTCTTGAACTGAACCTGTGATTCACCCACCTCATCCTCCCAAAGTGCTGGGATTACAGGTATGAGCCACCGCCCCGGCTTGTTTTGTTTTTTAAGAACTGTGTTGAGTCATTGGTATGATCTGAATGTGTTCCCCCAAAATTCATATGTTGAAACTGAATTTGCATGCAATACTATTAAGAGGCGGAGTCCTTAGGAGGCAAGTAGGATGTGACAGCTCTGCCCTCGTGAATGAGATTAATGCCTTTATAACGAGGCCCTAGCAACCCCTTCTACCATGTAAAGACACAGCAAAAATGTACCATCTGTGAAACAGAGAGCAAGCTCCTAAAAGACATGGAATCTACTACCACCTTGATTTTTGAAATCCCCAATTTTCAGAACTGTGAGCAACAAAATTCTGTTGTTTATTTTTATTTTTTAAAAACCATACATCCTTTTTATTTAAGTCATAAAGAGGTATCCAAATTAAAAATTACAGGGTAGACTTAACTACTAGGAGCATCAAAGGAAGTGAAAATGGGACTAGGCAACAGGGCAGTATGAATTAATGAACACGGTCAGGACAAGGATCGGGAGAGCAGTGAGCGTGTGCTGAAGATACTAGGGGAAAGGGTCTAGTGAAAAATGGGATCTTAGACAGGCAACTGGGTAAAGAAATAATGGAATAAGATTTCTAAACTGCACTATGTGCTTAAGAGTCATCCCCACCATGTCTCTGTCATCTTCTCCTTCCTTAGCCTCTTTTTCGTCATCCTTGATCAGCTCCAGCTGGACATCTCCCATCTTCATTATCATCACCCAGTAGGTCCTCCTCCTCAGCAGAGTCATTTACAGCCCCTCAGGCTCCATCTTCACATTAGTCTCGTCTTTCTTCATGGAGCAGCTGCTGTGCTCTTCTTCTGACTTATCATCCTTCACCTCTGTTTGCCAAGTTACTCAGCCTATTTTGTTATAGCAGCCTGAACAGACTGATACCCATCGAGTTTATTAAATTGCATCGAAGTAGTATAACTGAGTTCATACATTTTTTTATCACCCTCTTTTTCTGTTCTTTCTGCTCAGTTTTCTGAGATTCAGTAGCTGTTTTCTCCTCCTGGTGTGTGAGTACTTGATTCTATTTCTAGCCGTTCAGGTAACTTTAGGAAAATTAATGAATTGTGCTAAGCTTCTTTCTGAAAAGTGAAGATTACAACTTGCTCATGAGATGGTTCCTAGAATTAAATGAATTTTTACATGAGAAACACTCAGTACAAGTAGAGAAGTAAGCACTCAACAAATGATTCCTATTATTTTGTTACTGTAGTTATTAGCACCTATTATTATCCAAATGTACAAATGTGTTAGTGTGACAGGGAAGAGAAGAAGAAAACGAGGAGAAGGAAAAACAGAGGAATCGAAGTACAAAAGGAGAAAGACCAGGGGGACATGGATGAACCTGGAGAACATCATTCTCAGCAAACTAACACAAGAACAGAAAAACAAACACCGCTTGTTCTCACTCATAGGTGGGGTGTTGAACAATGAGAACACATGGACACAGGGAGGGGAGCATCACACACTGGGGTCTGTTGTGGGGAAATAGGGGAGGGACAGTGGGGGATGGGGAGTTGGGGAGAGAGAGCATGGGG
Source organism: Saguinus oedipus (assembly GCA_031835075.1). Classification (NCBI taxonomy): domain Eukaryota; kingdom Metazoa; phylum Chordata; class Mammalia; order Primates; family Cebidae; genus Saguinus; species Saguinus oedipus. The sequence goes on from CM063189.1 coordinate 35,834,278, forward strand.
GAAAATGCCAGATATTGGTGAAGGGGAGGAAGGCAGAAAATCACGCTGCCATGTGTGTACCTATGCAACAATCTTGCATGTTCTTCACATGTACCCCAAAACCAAAAATGCAATAAAAAAAAGAGAAAGACCAAGGAAGAAACACTAACCAGGGAAGGAAGCGCAGGTAGATTTAAAATGAGATAGAGAAAGAAAGGAACACTTTGGAGTGGTGTTCTCATTGACACCTCATTCTTATCTTTCTCCAATTCTCCTCATTGTTCTTATTTGATACTTCATTCTTATCAAATTTCTACAATTCTGACCAGGCTACCAGCACCAGAAGTTTCTGGATAAGGAAACAGTCCACTCATTTTAAAGATGCAGATTCCTGAGTGCACTCCAGACTTACTGAGCCAAAAATCACTGGGTGTCGAAAGCAGGGATCCACGGGTTCACACACCCAGTAGTCAAAATGTATGTACAGGAAAGCCTGAAATACGCTGCGAAGCTCTGTGCCGTGATTCTTCACAGAAGTTCCAGAGAGTAGCTGGAAATCGAAATAGCCCTGCAAGTTTTCACACTCCTTCCTCCGAAGGCAAATAAATACTCCCATGTCCTAGACCACTGGGTAACCCGCAGTTTGTTCTGATATCCAACTGAAACTCAAAATCCTAGACTTTTGACTTTGAAGAAGGTAACCATTTAGGGAGAGAAACAGAGAAGCCATTAACTGGAGGACAATAAGCCCATAGTAACATCTCTGCTTCACAAATGCAGTGGCAGTGCCCTTGCGAAGGAACTAAGCCAAGAAGACAAAAATACAAGCATTAGGTTGAGAAAGAAGACAAAGAAGCTAAGACTTTTTAAAGAGAAATAGTGAGTTTTTTAGTACAGAAAGTCATACTTATAGCCAAAATGAAATACCCTGTTAATTGAGTTAAAAGAAATAATCAAGTCTTGCAGTTTAGTTTTAAAGGAAAAAGGCTCTATAAACTTGATGAAATTGATTTACACCAAATCAGTTTAAATAACTTTTAAATATAACTTAATCTCTTCACTCCCATAAAAATATTCATTTATTGTTTCATCTTAATGTAAATTCTAAGCAATCTGGTTTTATATGCACCCCCTACACACAGAATATAGTTTTTTAAATACAGTTGTGAGTTTAAAATAGTCATGGCTTTAAAGGTAAGATAAAATTTGCAATCATAAAAGCTTGGTTATTTTTATAAAATCAGATTGAAATATCATGTCTTATTAAACCTAAAATGAGCATCCTTCACACTATAGCAATATCAACAGTCCTCTGTTGGTTTTAGAATTTCCAAAGGAAATTCTAAGTTTTTTGTGGTTTTGCCCATTTAGAACGGCTGTTTCTGTGGGTTTCATAAAACCAGGACAACATGGCATCCTCATTGGTGAGATAAGGGCCATCTATCAATGTTGGGAATGTACTTTTTTTTTTTTTTTGAGACAGAGTTTCGCTCTTGTTACCCAGACTGGAGTGTAATGGCGTGATCTCGGCTCACTGCAACCTCCGCCTCCTGAGTTCAGGAAAGTCTCCTGCCTCAGCCTCCTGAGTAGCTGGGATTACAGGCACGCACCACCATGCCCAGCTAATTTTTTGTATTTTTAGTAGAGACGGTGTTTCACCATGTTGACCATGATGGTCTCGATCTCTTGACCTCGTGATCCACCCGCCTCGGCCTCCCAAAGTGCTGGATTCCAGGGAATGTACTTTTTAACTAATGTGCTCTTATGGAAAATTTTGCCAGAGATTCCTTTTTGAGAGCTACTTTTCAACTCTGATCCTACTTAAGTTTGGTGAGTCAGAGGAAACAGAAAATTTCCAAGCTCACTTTATCACTCAGAACTGAACAGGCATAAGTTCTCATAACTGCTTTTGTTTCTCTGACTTGTCCTTTACTTTTAACTTGACAATTATTGTCTTTGATACAGTGAAATCTAAAAAGATAGTCAAATCAACTGAGATATTCCTTTATGGTTTTCACCTTTAATAACACATTTAGAAAGGTTTTTCCTGCCCCTCAAATGCAGTCAACTCTCTTTAATTTCGGGAATGTCTTCTAGTTCTACTTTCTTTCCTTATTTCATGCTGCATTCACAAAACTCCCTTTGAGACAGTTTTTCAATTCAATGTGAATCTAGAAACACAGCTGCTTTGGAGAATATTGCGAACTCCATATCTGCCTCTGCTTTTAGCAGGTCTAGGAAGGGTCATCATGTTATAGCAAATAGATAGTCACCCTGTCAATCAGCAGGTGCTTGTGGAGCAGCTACTCTCTGGAAAACACTGAGGCAGGAGAAAGAAGGCAGAGAAGGAATAACTGACTCAGTCTCTATACTTTGGATGCAAAAGTAATAAATAGAGAAGTAAAACCAGTAGTCATGAAATATTTTTAATACATCTTTTGTGGATTGAATTGTGTCCTCCCAAAAGATATATTTAAATCCTAACCCCTGGTACCTGTGAGTGGAATCTTATATAAAATCGGGTCTTTGCAGATGTAATCAGTGTGAAATGAGGTCATACTGAATAAAAGCAGGGGGTTCCAAAATCCAGTGACTGTTGTCTGTATAAGAGAAAGGAGACGGAGATTTGGACCCAGAGTTACACAGAGAGAAGACGACCATGTGAAGATAGAGGCAGAGTTGGAGTGATACTGCCACAAGCCAGGGAATGCCAGGAGCCACCAGAAGCCAGAAATGGCAAACAGGGATTCTCCCCTAGAGCCTTCAAAAGGAGAACGGCCCTGCAGATACCTTGATTTCAGACTTCTGGCCTTCAGAACTGTGAGAGGACATATTCCTGTTGTTTTGAGCCACCCAGTTTACTTGGCTATGGTAGCCCCAGAAAACCCATATAGTCTTCCTTACTCCTCTTTAACAATTTGCCAAGCATTTCAAATTTTCTGTGGATGCATTTGCTCCAGGCTGAGCCACTAGGAATTAAGGACTTTCATATCACGATGGCAAGGCTTATTTATAATGCATAACCCTCACTGCTCTAGACTCTTAAGAAAGATTGAACGTAAAAATAGTCACAAAAAGACATAGGTAATCTGAAATATGAAATAGTTGGCTCCCTGAATTAGAAATGAAACAAAAGTCCAAAATGACTTGCTGATCTCCAGTGGTGGCTTTTGACCTCCAGAATAAGATCATACACTTGTGCGCACCCTGATGTTTGTGGTATTTGTTACAACAGCATTAGAATAGGAATATATCCAGCACTTAGCAAAGGAGGCTGATCACAGCTGCCCTTGAACTCCAACTGGGACTGGGGTTCATACCACCACAAAGGAAGATAAACAGGATATGGGTACAATCTGAGCACAGCTGCTTCCAGCCTCTGAGGATGAATTTGCCATGACCTCCATAGCTTCTGAGGCGGTAACTCCCCATGGCTACTATCATACCCAGACTGACAAAGGTAGCCTGGAAGGACCCAGACAGGTCAACTGCAAAATCCATAGACAGAGTGAGAGGCACAGAAGAGAGAAACAGAGAAGAAAACTGCCGAAACATAAGAAATTCCTACACAAAATATACGTCCAAACCTAGATTCTAAAAGCACATGAAGAAATGTAACACTAAGAAGACAGCCAACACACCCAGGACTCTAAATAGGAATTCCCTCCTGGTGACATTCGTGTTTATACAACTGTCAGACAAATACTTTAAAATGAGTATATTGAAATGGCTCAAAGTGCTGAAAGCTTTTTTTCTTAAGGATACTAAAGCACAACCAATCAAAAATAAGATAACATAGTTATTAATATGAAATATACCATGTATAAAATTAATCTCAAGTAGGGTCAGAGTTGAAAGAAGCTCTCAAAAAGGAACCTCCTGCAAAATAGCAGTGTGGCACAGAAAGATAAAAATCCTTAGCATAAATCAGTCCCCATGATGAATATGTATGTATGTTTGCGTGTGTGTATTCTCTAGTTTTAATTCTGCAGGAGCAAATAGAACCTGAGATTGGTTTTCCTGATCACAAACATCTTCCTTACATAAGAATACATTATTTACTCCAAAGGAGACTTTGGATTCAGGAATTCATGACAGATTCTAAATTTGAAGTTCCAATCCTAACATATGACAAAGGAAAGCCTGGGATTGTGAAAGAAGATCAGAAAAGGCTCCTGTTTTCCTGCTTTCTGCCATTCATCCTTTCCATGAGCCAGTGAGCCTGCAGTGTCCTACCTGATGACCAGAGGGAAGCTTGGGACGGTCAGAAGTGAAGAAACAAAAGACCAAAATTGATAGAGAACCCAAAGGTTAAAAAAAAAAAACAGTATCCAGCCACACTAGCAATATGAATAGAGAGATTCATTGATTTAAAAGATTTATTTTTTTTTTCTAGACAACCAATTATGTCATGACTTCTCTCGAGAACTCAGTAAACAAATTATCTTGAAGATAATTTTGCCTGTTGGGTTCTGCAGCTTAATAAGGCTGCAGTGCCTTCAGGACAGAGTCCTAACATGCCTCAAAGAAGAATGTCTTGGACACACTCCGATAAATTAATTTTCTAATTCTGGCTCTGCCACCAGCTAATTTGGTTTCTCTGGATTAATGATGTCACACCTAAAAATGCTGGGATTAGACTAGATGTTCCCTGGCATCTCTTACCTCTTTTAGTTCTCTAATTTTTATTATTCTGTTTCACAATGAAATTAGAATATTCTTCATCTACAAAGTTATCTTATGTATGATTTATAACAGTATGCATTGGAAAAAAGGGCTATAACAGAATTCTCAAAATAAATTGCAATTAAAATAAGGCATTATTAATGTCCTCAGTTTATCATACAATATATCCTCATACAAGACAGAAAAAGTACAAGTTTTCAACTGTTATTAATTACTGCATATTACACACCTGCAAGAAATGTTCAAAAACTGCAGAAATAGATACTGCCTATTATTAGCTATATCAAGGAATGGGAAACAAGTTTTAGTTTGAGTAAGTTTTAAATACTGTTCCATTGTTTCTCCTTAATCAATATAAATTGAAAACAGATTCATCTAATTCACTTCAAGAAGTTAGTAATGGATTTGGAAGGCCAATTTCAGGTCTCCCAGGCACTGAGCAAAAAATAAAGCATAACTGCTGTTCTGTCAATGAAGCTGAGGAATATAATAAAACTGACTCACTATAAAAACTGAAAACATGCCCAGCTCTGAGTGTATGTGGACTCCAGAGACCACCTGTCTCTGGGCACAAGGAGCACAGGAGAAAAATCAGAAACATTCATCATTTCAAGAAAGTGAGAAGAAAAAATAAGGGATAACTAAGAGAAACATTGGTTTGTGTTGGTAAATAAACTGTTGTCTTATAGTTAAATACAGTGTAATTGCTGACTGAATCATGGGCATATGGATTTTCTTACCTCTCATATTAAAATCACACAGCTCTGCATAAAATTCATTAAAATTACATTCATAGCCCAAAATATATTTCTAGTTATTTATTGTTGCATAAAAAATTACCCCCCTCAAAGTAACTTAAAACAATAATTTCTGTTACTCAAGAATGTGGAATTGACTGGTTTTATCCAGAACGTTCTTGCTCAGTTTCTCTGCATGGCCATAGGCAGATGGTGGTTGGGGCTGGGTTCTCTTGAAGGCTTCTTCACTCACACATCTGATGCCCAGGCTGGGAAGACTTAGACAATTGGGGACTGGGCCCCCATGGGCATCCCTCTCTGTTTTAGAGAGGTAACTCTGAGTCATCTTTCCATATGGCAGCCTCAGAGCAGCCTGATTTTACATGACTACTAAAGGCTCCTAGAGTCTGTGTCACAAGATAAACCATTAGAAGCAGCATGGCCTTTCCTAACTCGGTCTTGAAAGTCATGCCACGTCACTTCTGTCAAATTCCTTCTGTGGCGGTCATCACAAAAGGCCACCCAAGTTCAAGAGAACAGGGATTCCCCCTCCTCATACTGATGGTGCCAAAGCTCTCAAGAATGAATGAGACAAAGAAGACTGCTGTAGCTTATTTTAGAAAATACAATCTCCCAAAAACTGGTTGGGATGAGACCCTCAATGATTTTAAGAAATCATTTCCAGTTTATTGGGAGAAAACAAGGAGTTTGGCATTTTATTAGTTTTCCTTTATTTCCATGAGGAATTACTCAAAAATGTATTCTCCTGCAGTTCAACAGTTCACAGGTCCAATATGGGTCTCACCAGGCTAAAATCAAGGTGTCATCAGGGCTGCGCTCTTTTCTGAAAACTCTAGAGGAGACTCAGGGCTCTTGTTCACCCAAATTTTTGTCAGAACTCAGTTCATTGTGACCATAGGACTGAGATCCCCACTTCGTTTCTCATCACCAGCTGAGGTCCACTTTTGGATTCTAGAGGTCCCCTGAATTCCTTGGCTCGTGGCATCTTCCTCTATCTTCAAAACCAGCAATGATGAGTGACACTCAGTCTCACACCTCATCTGCCTTGCGTTTCTTACATCACTTTTCCCCCATCAAATTTCCCCAACTAATCCCTAATGGAGAAAATACTCGACTTTTCATGGCTTATGTGCTTAGATTGAGCCCATCTTGAAAATCCTGGGTAATTTACTTGCCTTGAGCTCTTAACGTGAATCACACCCATAGAGTCCTTTTTCCCTTGTAAGATAACATATGCTGTGGACTAGGACTTGAGCATGTCAGACAGCCATAGTTCTGCCCACTATACATAATTTATTTAATTAAAGAAGCCCATAACAATGGAATTAAAGAAATTGACATTAAAATTAGATGATTCTGGGGACTCCATGAAATGACTCCACATTAGTTAAGCACATCTGTTTAAACAAGTGATTTCCTTGCCCACACCATGGTCAGAAATGTAAGATTACAAAGTCCATTGCCCTTAGGTTCATGAGTATTTTCTCAGTGGAAACACCTTCTCACTAATATTTAATTGACTTCATTGTGTATGCAATTGTAATAAAGGTTACTTGGTTTCTAAGACCAAACTAAGCCAGCAGTGACAAATTAGAAATGGCAAATACCAATCAACAATGACAAGCGACATCTGGCAACAAAGGAGAAATTTCAAGAATTACATTACACAAAAATGCAATATCTGCCACACATACAAACACGATTAGCAGTCAAAAGTCATTTGTGGGCAGGCACTGTTACACCAGTGATTATGACTGTATGTCATTGAGAAGTGACTAAGTTATATCCAAAATATTCTTTTTATGAGTTTATAACATATTATAGAAAAATTTTATATCATTGAGAAAAAGCTAACTTGGGGCCAAGCATGGCAGCTCACTCCTGTAATCCTAGCATTTTGGGAGGCTGAGGCAGGTGGATCATCATGTAAGGTTGGAAGTTTAAGACCAGCCTAGCTAACATGTCAAAAACCCATATCTGCTAAAAATACAAAATTAGCTGAGCACGGTGACGGAAGCCTGTAATCCCAAGTACTTGGGAGGCTGAGGCAGCAGAATCACCTGAACCCAGGAGGCAGAGGTTGCAGTGAGCCAAGATCACACCACTGCTTTCCAGTTTGGATGACAGAGTAAGACCTTGTCTCAAAGGAAAAAAAGAAAAGTCTAACCTGAAGAAAAACAAAAGTGAATGCACATTCAGCGTAGTGGACACATTGGCAAATTGGTCTACTCACGGCATTGCTGCTGGGAAGGAAATGGACCATGAGCTCACACTATCTGGACATTTGTTTTTTGTACTGTGGGACGTATGACTAGGCTAAGCAAGTTATCATCAGTCCTCTTGGAGCAGGCCTGTAGGCACTGAGAGAAGATGAAGCAATTCTTCAAGAGAAGACAAGATTTCAGACTCAGGCCTGAGTCCTAAATAGCTTTGAAGGTCCAACCCCAGCCTCTCTGGAGAACCCCCAGGGACTTTCAGTCTTGGAGTCCCCTAGTATCCTTCCAATCATTTGCCTTTATTTATTTATTTTGGTTCAACTCAGTTGTAGTGAATTTCTCCTCCTTGTGACCAAGCAATTCATCACTAACGCAAATGGGCAAAATGTCAGTCATTTGAAAAACAATGGGGCCGGGAGTGGTGGCTCACGCCTGTAATCCCAGCACTTTGGGAGGCTGAGGCAAGTGGATCACGAGGTCAAGAAATCGAGACCATCCTGGTCAACATGGTGAAACCCCGTCTCTACTAAAAATACAGAAAATCATCTGGGCATGGTGGCGCGTGCCTGTAATCCCAGCTACTCAGGAGGCTGAGGCAGGAGAATTGCCTGAACCCAGGAGGCAGAGGTTGCGGTGAGCCGAGATCGTGCCATTGCACTCCAGCCTGGGTAACAAGAGTGAAACTCCATCTCAATTAAAAAAAAATATATATATATATATATATATATAGCTATCAAAAAGGGTCTGATTCTCTAACTGTAGATGGCTATCAAGTTTTGTAGTTTGTGTGGTTTACCAAAGTGCTTTCTGTTCAATATATGCATTTCAAGACACAATGAGAACACATGGAAGCAGGGAGGGGAACATCGCACACCAGGACCTGGGGGGTAGTGGGCTAGGGGAGGAATAGCAGGGGGTGGGGTAACTTGGGAGGGATAGCATTAGAAGAAATACCTAAGGTAATGACGGGGTGATGGATGTAGCAAACCACCACCATGGCACATGTATACCTATGTAACACACCTGCACAATCTGTACATGTACCCCAGAACTTAAAGTATAATAAATAAACTTAAAAAAAAGAAACAAGCTTTGATTCAGAGAATATGGTTTCCTTCCTCAATAACTAACTTTTCATAAAACAGATGTCTACAATTTTATTTCAAATGTGACCCAATAATGGTATTTGATCAGAAGGAGCTGAAATAGAGTGTTTTTAAAATAACCTGTTGATAATTGGTTTTAATATATCTCAACACACCTTTTTTGAGTTGAGAAATTAAGTCATTGGAGGAACTACAGATTTCAGAGAAAGCCCCTACCATTTATTTTAAACCAAGAAATCTATATCTTTTTTTTTTTTTTTTTTTTTTTGAGACGGAGTTTCACTCTTGTTACCCAGGCTGGAGTGCAGTGGCGCGATCTCGGTTCACTGCAACCTCCGCCTCCTGGGTTCAGGCAATTCTCCTGCCTCAGCCTCCTGAGTAGCTGGGATTACAGGCACCTGCCACCATGCCCAGCTAATTTTTTTTGTATTTTTAGTAGAGACGGGGTTTCACCATGTTGACCAGGATAGTCTCAATCTCTTGACCTCGTGATCCACCCGCCTCGGCCTCCCAAAGTGTTGGGATTACAGACTTGAGCCACCGCGCCCAGCCAGAAATCTATATATTTAGAAAAAAATAAAACACATTAGTCTTGGAGATAATAGGATTTATTCCTGGAAAATGTTATTAGTAAGGTTAGAATTTCAGGATTTTGAAGCGTAGTGATTTTTATCAGTCAGTGTCAAGGCAGGAATATGGAGGTCACCTCAGGTAATTCAACAGAGGGAAATTAACATGAAGCACCAGTAACGATCATGTTGAAAGATGAGAACAGGCAAATGAGGAAGAGAGGCAACCAGAGATTCACAACAGCCATTGGTATTGTCTACCTACAGCACGCAGACCTAGAAAGATCAAGAAGGAGGTCAGAACTGCCAGGTGGGAACTGGAATCATAAAGGAGATATAACTATAGCTAAAGGTGCCATATGAAGTGAAGAGAAACGGGGGAATGGATATGGTTTGGCCATGTCCCCACCCAAATCTCATCTTGAATTGTAGTTCCCATAAACCCCACATGTCATGGGAGGGATCTGGTGAAAGGTAATTGAATCATGGGGGCAGATTTTCCTCCGCTGTTCTCATGATAGTGAATAAGTCTCACAAGAGCTGATGGTTTTATAAAGCACAGTTCTGCACACACTCTCTTGCCTGCTGCCATGTAAGATGTGCCTTTGCCTTCCACCATGACTGTGAGGCCTCCCCAGCCATGTCGAACTGTGAGTCTGTAAAACATGTTTTCCTTTATAAATTACTCAGTCTCAGGTACTTCTTCATAGCAGTATGAAAATGGACTAATACAGGGACATATCTGGTTTTTTTCCATTGACTGCCCTTAGTTGACAGCTTGTTGGCAAGGGAGCCTAGGCAAGGTGATTTGCAGGAGTCAAATTCCTGTAAACTGAGTGGTTCACAGAAGAGCTGGAAAAGTTTCTAAGGACACATTCCTGTACAAGTTCTATAAAAAATAGGCCACAATGATTGTGCAGATTTGTATACCTTAAAAAAAATCCATTACAATATGTGGAGTGACAGAGGTAACTGCTTCCAGCACAGAATAGTATTCCAGCTAAAAATCACATTACTACCCCCTATTAAAAGAAAAACTTCAGCCAAATTAAAGTTAAAAGAGTTTAAGTGAGGAATGAATGATTTACAAATTGGGCAGCCCAGGAATGACAACATACTCAGAAATACTCCAGGAATGCCTCGTGGTCAGAATAAATTTATAGACGAAAAAGGGAAGTAACATACAGAAATCAGAAGTGAGGTGCAGAAACAGCTGGATTGGTTACAGGTTGGCATTTGCCTTATTTGAGCACAGTTTGAACACTCAGCAGCATATGAGTGGCTGAAGTAGGATTGCTGGGATTGGCCAAGACTCAGCTATTGTTACAGGCGCATACTTCTAAGTTAAGTTTTCAATCTTATCTGCCGATCAAGTTAGGTTACAGTTTGACCGCAAAGATTCAAATATAGGAGTACGAAGTCCTTCTCAGGTCATGTTTAATTTGCTTTAACACCCCAAAAGATCATACTATGACATATAAATATGTATACCACAGTACACAAGATGATCTGGCATTCAGATAGAGAAATCAGCAAAGATTATAACTTTTTGCCCTCTGGCATATAGATACAAAGCCAGGAATAATAACCTGTCCTGTGGTCAAATATATTACTTATTGTAATTATGATTATGTTATTGTCTATCAAAAATTATAACTGATATTAATAAAATATGGTATAAGACATTATGGTTACCTTCCAAAATCCCCTCCACCCTCTTTTACTGCTTTACAGCCTTCTGATTTTGGTGGGAATAACCCTAGCCCTATCTGGAAGGTTGAGTAACAATATATCTACATTCAGGGAAATCCCATCTGTTTTACAAGAGTATTTCAGACATAGGAACACAGGCATCAGATAATCAACAGATGACATGTCCTTGGCTATAGAACTTGTACAGGAATGGGCCATTCAAATTTTATTAAGTAGTTGTGAAAACTAATCTCTGTTTCTCAAAAGATAAATGAACAAGCAATTATGATGCTTAAATTCCTTCTTGCAGCTATCCTGTAATCATGACAGAACCCAGCATGAAAACAGTCTAACATCCTCTTGGTGCACAGGGGTCAAAACAACCAGATCACAGAAAAATGAACACAGAGCCTTGAACAAATCATGCCTGAATTCCATTACTTCCAAATATTTCAGATGTATAAGTCAATACATCTCCAAGATTATTTAAACCAATTACAGTATTCTTTGTTTTGATTTTGTTTTTGTTTTGACATTGGTAACTACACACAAAAATACTAGGGGCATTGTAACTTATTGTACATGGGCTATCTCACTAAGTCCTGCCAAGAGTCCATTTAGGGAAATAGATTTTATCACTGCCCCCACTTTTATATTCAAGGAAAGTGAGGAATGCGACTTTCCCAAATTCCTATTGTTTGTAAGGAGAGAGCTGGAATTCAGGCCATCAGACTTTAGAGCCTGTACTTTTAACTGTAGCACCACAGATTTCCCATATCTACTTTGCTGCACCAAAACATTTCTGTAATTGGTAGCGCTGCTCTGAGACGTATTTTTTAAAACAAATTATTTTATAAAGTCCCAAACAGAAAATGGGAAAGAGGGTTAGAGAATGATCAAATGTACAAAATCAAACCAAGTTAAACTAAAGATATAATCAAATGTAGCAGCCTTTACCAAAACAACTCATTCGGGTACATCAAACATTCTGATCACACACGTTAAAATGTCAGCTCTTTTTTTTTTTTTTTTTTTTTTTTTTTTGAGATGGAGTTCCGCTCTTTTTACCCAGGCTGGAGTGCAATGGTGCGAACTCGGCTCACCGCAACCTCCGCCTCCTGGGTTCAGGCAATTCTCCTGCCTCAGCCTCCTCGTAGCTGGGATTACAAGCACACACCACCATGCCCAGCTAATTTTTGTATTTTTAGTAGAGACGGGGTTTCACCATGTTGACCAGGATGGTCTCGATCTCTTGACCTCGTGATCCACTTGCCTCGGCCTCCCAAAGTGCTGGGATTACAGGCTTGAGCCACCGTGCCCAGCCTGTCAGCTCTTAAGTAATACTTTTTTGGGGGGAACAGAGTCTGTCTCTGTCATCCACGCTGGAGTGCAGTGGAGAAATCACTGCTCACTGCAACCTCCGCCTCTTGGGCTTCCAGTAATCTTCCTACCTCAGGCTCCCAAGTAACTGGGACTACAAGCAAGTGTCACTACACCCAACCAAGTTTTTGTATTTTTAGGATAGACCTAGTCTCAGCAATCCACCAACCTCAATCTCTCAACGTGCTGTATTTACAGGCACAAGCCACTGCACCCAGAGAGCAATACTCTTTTTAAAAGGTAAATAAAATTGGTACTCACTAAGGATGCCCGTTTTGTTTTTAGGACTAGGGGAAGGTGTTGATTTTAACTAAAAATCCTGTGATTAAAAAATTTAGAGTTCTCTAAGAGTGTGACCCCTTAGATTAGAATGATGGCTTTTAAGCAGATTGTAGGATGTATACTTAAAAGTTACTCCTACGTAAAAGTTTTTGAGCAAAAAATACCATACATATTACTTATATGTACACATATGCACAAGAATATATACACGCACTCATATAATTCTATCTATACACATATAAGTAAATATATACAATTCATGTGTATTCTATAGAAAATTATGTGATTATATATGATGTGTTAATATATGAATTACATCTATAAGAAGGCTTAATGTATACACATATATAAAACGTTGTTCTTATCTGCTAGATATAGTGAATTTCATTAAAAAATTTTTAAGTTCAAGGGTGCAGGTGCATGTTTGCAACCTATGACACATAGGTAAACTCGTGTCGTGGGGGTTTGTTGTACAGATGATTTCATCACCCAAGTAATAAGCCTAGTATCCATTACTTACTTTTCTTGATTCTCTCTCTCTCTTCACCCTCCAAAAGGCCCCAGTGTGTGTTGTTGCCTTCTGTGTTCTCATCATTTATCTCCCACTTATATGTGAGAACATGTGGTATTTGGTTTTCTCTTTCTGTGTTAGTTTATTAAAGATAATGGCCTCCAGGTCCATCTATAAAGGACATGATATTGATCTTTTCTTTGCATAGTATTCCATGGTATATATATATACTACATTCTGTTTATCCAGTCTGTCATTGCTGGGCATTTAGGTGGATTCTATGTCTTTGATATACATGAATTCTATTTAATTGTAGTATTCCTTCTCACTATCAAATAAATGTAACCTCTACTCACTCAAGTCTTACACTCTCCCTCCAACAAAATCATCTGCAGTTATCCATGGTACACATAACCTTTTATAAAGCTAAGTACAAGAGGATTGAACTACATGGGCTAGATACGCCAACCCTCTTTCCTCTTTTTTTTTTTTTTTTTTTTTTGGAGAAAAAGTCTGACTTTGTCACTCTAGCTGGAGTGCAGTGGCATGATCTCGGCTCACTGCAACCTCCGCCTCTTAGGTTCAAGGGATTCTGGTGCCTTAGCCTCCCACATAGCTGGGCTTACAGGCACATGCCAACATATCTGACTAATTTTTTGTATTTTAGTAGAGGCAGGGGTTTCACCATGTTTCCCAAGCTGGTGCCAAACTTCTGAGCTCAGGCAATCCACCTCAGCCTCCCAAAGTGCTAAGAGTACTAGCGTATGAGCCACTGCACTAGGTCCCCCAACCCTCCTTCCTGATAAATTCCTCAGGGGGCCCCCCAAGGGTTCAGAACATGCCATCGCAGTGGTCCGCTTCATTATCACTCTGACACCCTGTCACCTGACACGTATTCTTCCTGCTGCTAGGAATTCATGAATGCACTGGAGAAAGCCAGCTCCTTGGTGAATTCCTGTTAACAAATGTGTATTTTCCCTTGAAAAACATCTTTGTCTAAGAAACTAGTTAGCAGCGATTTTTGGCAGAATTGATTTATTTTTGCTTTTGCCCTATTGTGGGCATTTTGACTTCATTGTGTGTTCATTTTCCCTAAATAGAAAATACAAGGTCTATGCTGAATGTTTCAAAAAGAAAAAAGGTAGAAGTTTCCAGTTTGGTCTTGATAAGCCTGTTTCTAAAAATAAGAAGCAAGGACAGTAGGTTTTATATTAGTCTTTTTTCTATTTAAAGAAGCAGCAATATTTTAAACTCACTAAGCCCACTAAATACTATAAGTTTGCAAATGCTAGCAAAATGAGGCCATTTCTGCCCACAGGGATTTGGATGTGTCCAAAGTCCTATTTCCCACCACCAGCCAGTCCCAGGACAGAAATAGCATCCTGAGAGTGAGTTGTGTCATCCTTTGAATTGAAAGAGACTCAAAGGCCCTGCCCTAAGGCATTAGCTTCGTGGGTAAATGTCCTGTTTAGCAAACACATCAGTGGGACAAAAGTGAATCTTCAAATAAATTTGATACAAGGCAGACGAGTTTTGCTAAGATTTCCTGGGGAAAGGGTCAGGAAAAGCCTGAAACACGTAATTACCAAAAGAATAAGACAGCTCAGGTTCCAAGTGGGGGCTGGTGTCTGAGCAAAAGCCAGGGCCTTGAAGAAAACCAGACTTCTTTGACACCTGGGCTTGCTACATGCACGAAGCCATGCAATGTTAGACAAATCTTTGAACGGTTCTTGCTATGCTTTGGTGTTCTCAGTTTGAAGATGGGATCAATACATATCCCTAAGTGTTATTGTGATAAGCTGAGGGGCTAACATAAAGCTGTTGGTTCTGCTAAATTCTCAGTCAGTGGTACTGGTCAATATAAAAACCCTCCTCCAGACACACATCCTCACTTCAGATACCTCCCAGCCTGCAAGCAAAGCACAGAGCTGTATAAATGCCAAAGGTACAAAGCCCTACTTTCTTAATATTATACCGTGGTTGGCAAAACTCTAAAAATGGCACCCAAGATTTCACAGTCTAGTCCCTGGAACCCATGAATATGATGAGATGTCACTCTCATCGTTATTTTTATATAATGCAGCCAAGTGCTTGTGTTATGCCATATGGTACAATTGACTTTGAGATAGGGAGGCTACCTGGGGGCATCACATGGGTCCTTTTAAGCAAACAGCTTTCCCAGCTGTTGGAGAAAGAAAAGTTGGAGAGATTTAAAGTAAGAAGGGCTCACGATACTGTTGCTGTTCAGAAAACAGACTACGAGAGAATAAATGTAGTGGTCTGAAGTTGCTGAAAGAACCCCCAGCCACTGGCAGCCAGGGAGTGAGGAGTGGAACCTCAGTTCCACACCTGCAAGGAACTGGATTCTGCTGACACCTAGAGCCAGCATGTGTCTAAGTCCCTCTGTGTGGCTTTCATAGAATAGCGCAGACTGGGTAATTTATAAAGAACAGACAGATCTGAAGGCTGGGAAGCCTAAGATCAAGGTGCCAGCACCTGCTGAGTCCCTTCCTGCTATATATCCTCATGGCAGAAGACAGAAGGGCAAGAGAAAGCCAGCTCCCTTCCCAAACCCCTTTGCAAGGACACCTGATCCCATTCACAAAGGAGGAGCCCTCCTGGCCTACTCACCTCTCAAAGTCCCCACCTCTTAATACTATCACATTGGCAACAGCTGGATTTTGGAGAGGACACATCGAAACCATAGAGGTTTGAAAGTAGATTTTTGCTCTGAGCATCCAGGGAGAAAGGCAGCCCTGCTGACACCTTGATTGCATCATTGTGAAACTGAAGCAGAGACCCCAGCTGAGGTATGCCTGTCTTCTGGAATGGTGAGATAAGACATCTGTGTGGCTTTAAGCCACTGTATTTTTAAGTAATATGCTATACTGCAATAGAAAACTGCTACACTGAGATAGCGAGAGAGAGAGGGGGAGAGAGAGAGAGAGAGAGAGAGAGAGAATGAGCAAATGAAGCAAGAACAATCAACAATTGGTGAATCTGGGAAAATGATATAAAAGACTTCTATGTGTTATTATTCTTGCAACTTTTCTGTAAATTTGAAATTACAGCAAAATAAAAAGTTGCACGTAATTAAAACACAGGGTAAAATAAAACCCTCTGGCATCTGTGTAACTGCTAGTATATCATGCAAACTCATAAACCCTCCTTTAAAGTGTGCAGGAGATGGGTGTCTGCCATGGATGATCCTCAGAGAGAAGACAAGTGTTCAATGACTCTGATAGTGAATTCTCAGGTGTATTCCAGATGGTATGGGGTCAGAAGAAGGCTTCTCTTTTTAATTTTGGCATTAGAATCTCTTTAAAAAAGTCTCTGCCTGAATCTAATATAGGAGGTTCATGACTCCTAACATGGATATTACAGGGCCATTAATTGGAGAATACAGCATTGTGCTAATGCTGAATATTGGTGTATTAAGAAATGCATGATCATTCCTTTAGAAATGTCTAGAAACACATCTGTGTGATGAAGAGATTATTGTCACAACACAAAGGCACACTTTAGACACCAGGTTGTTGGGTTTACAAAAATTAGTGTAGGCACAATAATGTTTATAATTAATTCATCCATCAGTGGTGTTCTGTGGTCCATCTAAATAAAGTAAGGTGAACATGGATAAGCAGAATCTGTTTGCTATTGATTTCTCTGCTTTGCCCTTACCAGAAAATACATTTGAGAGAGCCTAGAAATAAGTCAAACGTTGCTCAAGTTATGTTTTAAAATATCCTCTAGGTCCATTTTCTGTATTTCCTGTCAATTCTCTCTCAGTTCTACATTTTTCATTAAGCTTCTTGGATAAACTTTCATCCCCATACCTTCTGTCAATAGTATCCTAAGATATTTTGACATCGATCATCAACATCAATTTCAGTTTGATGCTGTCTTTTGTGCACTGTGGGACTTCAGCATGCCTTTTCTTTCTTTCCTTTCCCCTCTCCAAGCTCATTTGAATTCCTGTATCTCCTGATAGATGGGCACATCATAATACTACAAAGCATTTCAAACATAAGAAAAACAGACTTTATTGGAGCTCCACCTCTCTTCTGTCCATGGAAAACCATCTTCTTTGCCTATAGTAACTTACCAGTGGCCAAAATACTAAAACCACAGACTCATTCAACTGTCATCAGTCTCTTCAGCGCTGCAGCATGAGATAGAGAGGGAAAGCCTCAGCCTTCCTCTCAAAAGACTGCTTCCCATTTTTGGACAATAATAATGGTTTGTTAGAAAACACTTCTCTGTGTGGATATGAATCTGCATCTCTATAACTTCTAATCACCATTCTTTGTTTCAATTTTATTCAATTATTATTATTCCTTTGGATTGGGTTAAAATTATTCCTTTTTCTAATCAACAGTTCTTTTAAGATGTGAAGACAGCCTGTTCCCTTTCAGGCCCCAGCTCCTCTCTTTTCCAAGTGAAGTATACCAAAATTTTCAGAAGGCTTACCTGTGAGCACCTCACACCTGGTTGTCCTCCTCTGGACCAGCCCATTTAGTAAGCATCACTGTGTGTGTAGGGGGCGGGGTGTATATATATATGTATATACATGTATATACATACACACACATATATATGTGTGTGTATATATGCAGGTATATACATATATACAGTAGCCTGATGTAATGGGGTATAATAAAATTCTTGAAAATGAAACAGAATTATCATTGTCTTACCAATTATTATCTTGTCCTAAATAGGACTGAGGCTTCCGCATCCCCTATAAAAATCAGCCAAGCACACACTGCAGTCTTTTTTATTTTGAGACAGGTTCTCACTTTGTCACGCAGGCTGAAATGCATGGCGTGATCATGGCTCACTGCAGCCTTGAACTCCTGGGCTCAAGCCATCTTTCTGCCTCAAACTCCCAGTAGCTGGGACCACAGGCACATGCCATCACACTGAGCTGTGTGTGTGTGTGTGTGTGTGTGTGTGTGTGTGTATTTTTTGTAGAGATAAAGTTTTGCAGTGTTTCCTAAGCCAGGGTCAAACTCCTGGGCTCAAAGGCTCCTCCCACCTTGGCCTCCCAAAGTGCTGGAATTACAGCTATGAGCCACCACACCCACCCTCAGTCTTTATGTTACGCTAATGGAGGATGCTGTGTTTGCAGTCTGAGAGGTGGTATCATATTTTAATTAAGTGTTATTCTGTCTCTATAAACATTCAAATGCCAGTAGACAATAATACAAATTTTATTTTAACTGAAGTAACTGATATTCTATAATTACCAATTTTATAGTTGACAAATTTTTTTTAGATACTTTTATGAAACTATTGCTTCATTGTAGCAGGGATGCACTCCTACAGAGCACTTTATTTAGCTGTCATTTCATTCATATGGGAATGAAGTACACTTAGTTTTATTTGTTCTCTTAAAGAAACAACCATCTTAAAAATAAAATAGGCATACTAGCTTTCAAGAATCCAGCCATTTAGCAGGTAGCCTCTGTCACAGACAACATAAACAGTACCTAACTCACAAAAAGTTAAAATTTAGCCACATAATGGGTCGGTTAGCAGGTTGAAATATTGGAGGTTGCTCACAATAGTTAGACTGACATTCTGAGAAAACTATGCTGTTTTACTGCAGCTAATAGGCCTAGAAGTCTTTTAGGCTTTGAAATCTCAGAGCAATGTTCTGCGGTCCTACTACCTGAACAGAGTAAGCGGCAGGATTAAAATTTGTAAAGAATGAGTGATAGTGCTGCCCTAAATTCGCAAAATTTTCACACACAGAATACTGTAATTTGTACATTAGACATCCAGTCTTGTTCCTGTACCTCTGTGTAACCCATTTAAACCCATTCAAACTGTTTTATTTAGATAATGATGCTATGTTAATGCTTAATTCTCTTCTATATGAAATTTGAGTGAGCAAAGAAAAATATCACATTGATCCAGAAACCTTTTCATATTTGTGTCATCTTAAAGAGCCATAATCCTGGTTATCTATAGATAAAATGAAGCAGTGATATTCACAAAACAGAACTGAAGCTTTTAACTAAGTATAACCTGCACTTACATTTTGGAAAAATTAACAGTTCCTTTGAGTGCCATTATCCTTCCTCACATTCTGAACAAGAATGTTCATATCCTTTGCAAAATAAGACCTAGGATTTCCCTTGAATCTACATTTAAAATTTGTGGTATAATAAATATAATAATAAATATGTGCCTACCAAATACAGATGTTCTTAATCTACTACAAAATTAAAATTACCATTCCAGCTATTTCTGCTTATGAATGCCATTCATTTTCAGAGGTTCCTGCTTTCTCCCTAATGTCTCTTTGCAGTTATGACCAGCTGTTCTTGCTACTTAAATGTTTGATAGGAAAACACCTGGAAATAAATGACTTCCACAGGGAAATACATTGTGCCATTTGCCAAAAAAAAAAAAAAAAAAGGTGGGGGAAGCATGAATGACTGAAAATGAACAACTTTGCTACTCTATTTTTATAAAAATAGCATCTTAAGGTACAGATTTCATTTATGTAGAAAAGCCTAAGTTTTATGAAAATTTGACTCTTTAATGGGAATGCTAGGTTCAGATTTACTATTTTGTTAATCTAATATAAATGCTAGAGTTGACTTCAGCTTTTTTGTGTTTTTGTCATCCCTAGATCTAAAAGTATATATGGCTAATTAATTAAAACTAATTTTTAAAATATGCTTGCAAAACAATATATTGTAGAACCATAAAATTTTCTGTTTTGACCTTGTGCTGAACCCCTTCCCCCACCCTACCACCTCCAATACCAAGATGCTAAGCCATACCCTCTACCTTCCTTCCTGGAATCAACAATTCCATAACAGAACATAAAGGGCACAGACAGGCCAGATTGCAAAAAAAAAAAAAAAAAAAAAAAACACCCACCATGATGGAATATGTATGCCAAGCATTTTGTGGCTTGTTCCAAGTGAAGAATTGAGATCCAGTATGAAACCAATATGCCATTATTTCACTCTTGTAAATATGCCATTATTTTACTCATGTATTTCACTCTTGTAAATTTACACACATGTAGAAAATGTCAAGAAGTAGTTATAGTGAAATGCCAGAAGTAGTTTCTTCTGGGGTATAATTAGAATTGGGCAGAGGCAGAAATTGCAATTTTGTTCTACTTGCCTTTAAAATCTGTTTTACATGTAAAACAACCAAAAAAGAAAACCAACCACAAAATAACTGACTTTGCCACACTGATGCCTTATGAAGGATGCTTTGCTTGTGAGTAACAATCTTCTCACCATACCTAGGCCTAAGTTTCCATGCCAGTAGCATGTACTTTCTCATGCATCATTGCTTAAGTTCCTTGTGACAGCTCTCTACAGCTGTTAGGCTAGATAATCTTTGTTTTGTTTTATTGACTAGTTCAGTGGTCTTTAAACAAAATTTATCAATAGAGTTGAACCATTTCATATGGACACGCAGAGAACCTGCAAAGTTTGTCTTTCTGTACCTAGCTTATTTCACATAACATAATGATCTCCAGTTCCAACTACGTTGTTGCAGATGTCAGGATCTCATTCTTTTTTATGGCTAAATAGTACTCCATTATGTGTATATGCACCACATTTTCCTAATCCATTCATCTGTTGAAAACAGGTTGCTTCCAAATCTTAGCTATCGCTAACTGTGCTGCAACACACACTGGAACGCAGATATCTCTTTGATACACTTGAGTTCTTTTCTTTTGGATATATAGCCAGGTATTAGTTCATTCTCACACTGCTGTAAAGAACTGCCCAAGACTGGGTAATTTATAAAGGAAAGAGGTTTAATTTATTACTGTATCCTATAGGTTTTGGTATATTATGTTTTTATTATTATTTTTTAAAGAAATTTATCAATTTGTTTCTTAATTTCTTCACCAGCTCACTGGTTACTAAGGAGCATATTGTTTAATTTCCATGTATTCATGTGTTTTCCAAGATTCCTGTTGGTAATTTTTAGTTTTATTCCATTGTAGTCAAAAAAGATGCTTTATTTATTTATTTATTTATTGAATGTTTTAAGACTTGTTTTGTGACCTATTACATTGTCTATCCTTTAGAATGATCCATTTGCTAAGGAAAAGAACCTGCATTTTGCAGCCATTAGATGACATATTCTGTAGATATCTATTAGATCCATTTGGTCTACAGTGAAGATGAAGCCCAATGTTGCTTTATTTTGTCTGTTGATTTTCTGTCTGGAAGATCTGTCCAATGGTGAGAGTGGAATGTTGAAGTCTCCAGCTATAATTGTATTAAAGCCTATCTGTCTCATTAGTTCTACTAATAGCTGCTTTTTTACATACCTGGGTGCTCCAGTGTTGGGTCATATATGTTTAAAATTGTTATATCTTCTTGCTGAATTGATTCCTTTATCATTATATAGTGACCTTCTGTATCTCTTACAGTTTCTATCTTGAAATCTATTTTATCTGATGTAAATATAGCAACTCCAGATTCTTTTTTGTTTCCATTAGCATGGAATACCTTTTTCCATTCATTTATTTTCAGTGTATCTGCATCTTCATAGATGAAGTGTGTTTATTGTAGGCAACAGACCAATGGATCTTGTGTTTTCATCCATTTGGTCAGTTTACGTCTTTTGGTTGGAGTATTTAGTCCATTTGCATTTAATGTTATTACTGATAAGTAATAACATTATTTATTTGTTATTTGTTTTCTGGTTGTTTTGTGGTCTTCTTTTCCTTCTTTCTTTCTTTCCTGTCTTTCTTTAGTGTGGGTGATTTTTTTCTGGTGATATGATTTCATTTCTTGCTTTCCATTTTTTGTGTATGTTGTTGTATGTTTTTGGTTTGAGGTTGCCATGAGGCTTGCAAATACTGTCTTTAACCCATTATTTCAATCTGATAATAACTTAACACTGTATGCATAAACCAACAAGCAAAAAGAAAACTAATAAAAACTCTATACCTTAACTTCATCCCCCCACTTTTTAACTTTTTGTTGTTTTTCTTTCTTACTGTACTATGTCTTGAAAAGTTGTAGTTATTACTTATGATTGGTTCATCATTTAATCTTTCAACATAAGGTAAGAGTAGCTTTCATATCACAGTTACACTGTTATAATATTCTGTGTTTTTCTGTGTACTTACCTTTACCAGTAAGTTTACTGTCTTCAGGTGATTACTTAATGCTCAGTAACATCTTTTCCTTTCTGATTGAAGTACCCCCTTTAGCATTTGTTGTAGAACAGGTCTGGTGTTGATGAAATCCCTCAGCTTTTGTTTGAGAAAGTCTTTATTTGTCCTTCATATTTGAGGGATTATTTCACCAGATATACTATTCCAGCGTAAAAGTTTTATTCCTGCAGCACTTTAAATATGGCATGACACTCTTTCTTTGCCTGTAAGGTTTTCACTGGAAAGTCTGCTGCCAGATACATTGGAGAAATATTGTGTGTTATTGGTTTCTTTTCTCGTGCTGCTTTTAGGATCCTTTCTTTGTGCTTGATATTTGAGGTGTGATTATTAAATCCCTTGAGGTAGTCTTCTTTGGGTAAAATTTGCTGGTTCTATAATCTTGTACTTGGATATTGATATCTTGCTCTAGGTTTAGGAAGTTCTCTGTTATTATCACTCTGAATAAATTTTCTGCCCCTATCTCTTTCTCTACCTCCTGTTTAAGGCACATAAGTCTTAGATTTGCCCTTTTGAAGCTATTTTCTAGGTTCTATAGACGTGCTTCATTGTTTTTTATTCATCTCCTTTGACTGTGTGTTTTCAAGTAGGCTTCCTGCAAGGCCACTAATTCTTTCTTCTGCTTGATCAATTCAGCTATTAAAGGACTCTGATGCATTCTTAGTATGCCAGTTGCATTTTTAACTCCGAAATTTCTGCTTGACTCTTTTAATTATTTCAATCTCTTTGTTAAATTTATCTGATAGAATTCTGAATTCCTTCTATGTGTTAACTTGAATTTCTTTGAGTTTCCTCAACACAGCTATTTTAAATTTTGTCTGTTTGAAAGATCACATATCTCTGTTTCTCCAGGATTAGTCTCTGGTGGCTTAGTTTATTGGGTGAAGTCTGTTTACTTAGATGGTGTTGATACTCTTTGATGTTCTTTGGTCTCTGGACAATGAAGAGTTAGGTCTTTATTATAGTCTTTGCTGTCTGGGCTTGTTTGTACTTGTCCTTCTTGGGAAGGCTTTCTAGATATTTGAAAGAACTTGGGTATGGTGGTCAAAGTTGTATCTGCTTCAGAGGATACCCTGAGCACAGTAACAGTGTGGTTCTTTCAGACTCATAGAGGTACCGGCTTGAGGGTCTTAGACAAAGTCTGGAGAATTATCTGGATTACAGGCAGAGACTCCTTTTTTTTTTTTTTTTTTTTTTTTTTTTTTTGAGAAGGAGTTTCACTCTTGTTACCCAGGCTGGAGTGCAATGGCGCGATCTCAGCTCACCGCAACCTCCGCCTTCTGGGTTCAGGCAATTCTCCTGCCTCAGCCTCCTGAGTAGCTGAGATTACAGGCACATGCCACCATGCCCAGCTAATTTTTTGTATCTTTAGTAGAGATGGGGTTTTGCCATGTCAACCAGGATGGTCTCGAGCCCTTGACCTCGTGATTCACCTGCCTCGGCCTCCCAAAGTGCTGGGATTATAGGCTTGAGCCACCGCGCCCATCCTGAGACTCCTTTTTTTTTTTAATTGTCCTTACTTTTTCTTAAACAATATCTCTCTCTGTCCTGAAACACCTGAAGCTGGGTATGAAGTCACACTGACACTGCTGTGGACACCCACTATGACTGCACTGGGTCTCACTTAAAGTTTGCTGTAACTACTACCTGTCTACTGTCTGTGTTTGCTCAAGGCCCTGAGGTTGCAAAGTCAGCCAGGCTTGTGTCCCTTTCTTCAGCATGATGAGAACCCCAAGGCCCCAGTTGGGTCAAGAGGTGCCACCTGGGAACCAGGAACTAGTGTGAAAAAACTTAAAAGTCTACTTGTTAGTCTATTATACTGAGGCTGAGCTGACACTCAAACCACAAGATACAGTCCTTTCCCATTTTTCCCTCCTGCTTCCAAAGGCAGAGGAGGCTTACCCCTTAGCCACCACCACCACAGGCCATGAGGAGTACTACCAGACTCCTGCCAATATTTCCTTAAATCACAAGGGCTCTTAAGTCAGCTTCTGATGAAAGCTCCCTGGTCTGAGACTCACCCTTCAGAGCAGTGGGCTCCCCTCTGGCCCAGGGCAGGTCCAGCAATGACATCCAAGAATTATATTCTGAAATTGGGGACCCCAAGAGCCCACTTGATGCTCTACCCACTTGTGGCTGTGCTGGTATCTAAGATGCAAACAACATCCCCTTAACTCTTTCTCTGCTTTTTTTAAGCAGATGGAGCTTTGTCCCATAGCCACCACAGATGGAAGTGTGTTGAGTCTCACTTGAAGCCAGTAAGTCTCATAGACTCACTCAAGACCCTTGACATAGTACCTGGTTGTCGCTGCTGGTTATTCCTAGCCCATGGGCTCTTCAGTTACCAGGTAATGAATGCTGACAGGACTGGGTCCTTACATTCAAGGAAGCTATTTCCCTTCTGGCCCAGGGTGTGTCTAGTAATGTCGTCTGGGAGCTAGGGCCTGGAATGAGGGTCACAGGACTCTGACCAATGCTCTGTCCTCCTGTGGCTGAGCTGGTGTCCAAGATGCAAGAGAAAGTCCTCCCTTCTATTCTTTCTCCTCTCCTCTTCTCAAGCAGAAGAAAGGGGTCCCTTTTTGAGCTGTGAACTGTGCAGCCTGGGATTAAGGGATGGGTGATGCCAGCACTCCCTAGCCTGCCTCAGTCGATATCTCCATGTGTCACATGCCCTCCCCCCAACCCCCACCAAGTCCATTGTCTCTGGGTCGATTTCAGCACCAGGATTCTCCTAAGAGTTACAGACCTCGTGGCCTAGACTGCATTTCAAGTTTACTTAGAGACTCAGAGCACTTTACCCCTTGGTGGTCAGGTTTGTGAAAACTCAAGTTGAGACCTCTGGGTTCTGCAGTTCCCCTCTGGCTAGGGCTGCTTTCAATGCACACTGCAAGGGTGGCTGAGTTTGGTCTGGTTTTCCTTTCTGTGCTTTCCCTCCCCTAGCACCCAGAGATGGCTCTCCACACCATGCCACTGGTGCTGCTGGGGGGAGTATGGGAGGGGTGGCATCAGTGATTCGGGAGTGTTTTTGCTATCTCTTCAGTGCCTCTCTCAGGGATATGAAGCTAAAACCAGGTACTATGAGGGCCCACCTGATTCTTTGTTCTGATGAAAATGTTTTTTCTCTGTAGACAGTTGGTGGAACCTTCAATTCTGGTACCTTGCTTTGCCTCATCAAGTTGTAATATTTCCAGTGCCTTTTTTTAATCCTGCCTCTAAAATTAAGCAACCAAACTTACTGGAAAGATTTTGCTCAGAAAAGGCTCAGTGAGCACTAAAAATGTACCAGTAAACAAAAGGAAGTCAACACGTATTTCAAAAATCTTTCTGGAGAAGACCCATAGACTAAATCCGAATAAACCCAGACAATTACTTCTAGAGTCTAATACTGACCAAATAACTTTTTACAGCCTCAGTGTGTTTTGAAGAGGCAGTCACTGCTATCAACATGAGTACTTTCATACATTTCATTGATTTGTTAGTATTATTATTATTTACCTCTTAACTTCTAATTTCAGGTTAGGAATGTATTTAAATTGGTTTACTCCTGTTTTTTGGACTTACTCCTTGCAACCTGGGCATCCCTTGCCATGCTCTTCAAAGTGCTGAAAGGCTTTCAATCAAAGATTTATGTCTTTACGGCATAATTACTCACCATGCAATTTGTACTGTCTGTGACTATTCTGAAATATTCGTCGTACGTTAATTGTTTTACCTGGATAACAGATCTCAGCAACAGCATATTCTGATTAGGGCATCACTCAAGTTTATTATATACCAAATATATTTTGAGCACCCACTAGCTCATAGTATTCTATACTGTGGCACAGGTATAAGGTGCCCTAAGAGTCTCGTTTCACAAAAACAAAGCAAGCAATAACACAGAAATTAAGTAATTATTTGTAATGTAGTAGGAGACAAAGGACATAAATAATAAAACACTACATATCAAAGGCCTTCCTTTTTGACATGTAGAAAATGCCCCTAACCCCCAAGTACCTGGCAGTGTGAGAGAAGTGTGAGATGCAAAAAACATATATTTCAACAAAATGTCATCCTAGTTATCAAGGAATCCATTGCCAAATTGGGTCCAAAGGCATAAAAAGAGGGCATTTCAATAAAGCAAGGTTATCGTTCTGAAAGGAATAACAGGATACTTTGTTTGTTAAGTGAATAGTGGTCAGAAGACCCATTCCTAGAGAAGATGATTCTTGAGCCAAAGCTGTAAGACTGAGTAGACGAATGGCATTGGTGAATTAAGGTTATGTCCTAAATAAGCACATTTTCCCCCAGGAAAATTCTAGATGCTTTTGTTCCTAGCATCAAGTTAAGAATGTTATTTCTTCAGGCTCAGTAAATGAATGAGTGCTTTTTAAAAAATTCAAGTTGATGTATGAAAAAGTTATCTTACTTAAGAGTTTTAATATGCAAATACAGAAGTTTTAACATTAGCGATGACATTACCTTCAGAGAGTCTATAGAAAAACTAAGGCTGCAATCATAAGGAAAGCAGATTATAACCCTGTGGAGGCTGGCAACCAAGGAGCAAGAGATCTGAGAATGTTCTTTCTAAACCCAACATCTTACACAACTCATGGGGCTTAAAGTTATCTAGTGAAGATTAGCAAAGTGGATCCAATAATGAGCTTTGGTTAAAAAAATGAAAGATTTTAGTAGCTAAATTTCAAAAGGAACACATTTTATATACTAGAACTTTTAAAAAGTTTATTTCAGGTTGAAGAATTATATTTTCATAGTATTCTAATATAATCATGCTACTTAATGCATGAGATTTTTAACAAAGCCATAGTCAATAGCACTGTATTGCTTCATAATCATGGTAGTGATAAGTATCATTTCACAGACGGGATTTGAATACTCTTTGTTCAATGAATCATCATTTTAATATTCCTGAAATTCGTATATGGCATGCATAAAAACCCAGACTTTATCAATGTAATCAATTATAGTATCACTTGGTTAATGTTTATTGATTATTTTAATTTTCCTTTTAAAAGTTTTTCATTTCATTTTGATGTTGCAAAATAACTAAAGGATATTGCAAGACTTGTTAACGAATATAGAAACTTCGTATAAGATAAAGCCTTCATGTCAAAGCAGTAGAGAAAAGATGAATTCTGTTCTAAGAATACTATTGAGACAATTGCTTAGTAGTGTAGAAAAAGATAAAATGAAAGCACACAAATAGCTCAGAATAGAAAAAGCTTTTCTTAAATATGACTCAAAATCTAGGAACAATTTGAGGAAAGAAAAATAAATGTGCTCACATTTTTAAAACCATATGAAAAAAACCAGAGCAAATAAAATGACAAATGAAAAACTGGGAAAATATTTGTGACTTATATTAGGCCAAAGGGTTAATATACCTAATATATAAAGAGCTCCCAAACATAGAGAACGTTGTAACATAAGAATGGAAAAGAGGCATGTATGAAGAGTTCATTGGAAAACTAATGCAAATCGCCCTTAAAAATAAAGATGCTCAATTTTACTCAAAAATAAGAGAAATGCAAATTTTAAATACTTTGCAATTTTATTTATCACCTATCATCACCTTTCCATTACCTATTGGTAGGGGAGAGGGTTTGACCATTCACTTGGTTGACAAGCTTTAAAGAAACATTGCTGTTAAGAATCAAAATGTTGATGAAATGAAAGTATTGATAGGATGAAAAATAGCACAACACCTATATAGGGAAATCTAGCGAAATATAGCAGAACTGCATGAACATTAATTTTGTGTTTGACCTTAGTAGTGGAATAAAATTACCTTTTTATTAAATGCTGCTATGTTTCTACTTAATAAAGTATAAAAGCTAATCTGAAGGGATCAAACTGCTTTCAAGTAACTTAATCCCTAAAAGTCAAAAGCAAAATGAAATAGACAGACCTAACCACCAGAGTGATTGCTTGAAAACTCAAAAAGTATTTCAAGTGAATTTAAAACACAGCAATTTTGCTAGTGTGATAAGTCTTCAGGATAAAAGCAAAATTAAGAAATCTTAGATTGTTTTGAGTAATATCAGTTGTAATAATAATATTGTTAATCTGAAACTGTTATGTATATACACAAGCACACCTAGACATACACATAGTTGAATAAAGAAAATGAGGGATAATATTAATCAATATTTTAGTGTAAATATATATATATAAATACTAAAAGAAGTTGAAAGTCTGTAATTCTACATTTAAATTCAAAATATCAGGATGAGCATATATTTTTTTTCTCTGGAAAAAGCAAAAACAAACACATATTCCTAATTACATCCATTGAAAAATTCTAGAAATAACTACCCAGACAAGGAACAGTGAGCCCCTAGCACCCAGACTTTTTTCATGTAAATACCATTTGTCACTAAAGTGAACCAAGGCATTTGGAATAAGCATCTGATTCAGATGCATCTGGAGCATTTTACATGAGAAATCAAAAGACAAGACAATTTGGCATCAAAATGAAGTAACTGCAATGGATGAAAACATAGAATGTTAAATCTAAAAATGTATAATTTAAAAATTCAGTTGTTACTTTTGGAGAATGCTAAGGAATCAGCTTATTATTCTGAAAAGCAGTAAGCCAAGGGGAAGTACATAGTACTTATTATGGCCTTGACTTGATTTCCTCAGTGTAATCAAACATATGATTAGATAAATAAATAAATATATATGTAATTCCAATTGTTAAGACAGAAGTTATAATTAAATCAACAATTACTATTTTTGCCCTTGATAAAACTAGTGGTTCCAGGGACTCTTCAGCAATAACTAATATAATGTTACATAAAAAGTTGAGACATTTATAATGAATGGATCAATCTGACATCACTTGGATTTGCTCATCCCGTTTAATATCATGAAAGAGGCAGGCTGGGTGCAGTGGCTCAGGCCTGTAATCCCAAAACTTTGGGAGGCCGAGGCGGGTGGATCACAAGGTCAGGAGTTCGAGACCAGCCTGGCCAAGATGTTGAAATCCCGTCTCTACTAAAAATACAAAAATTAGCCAGGCACGGTGGCACGTGCCTGTTATCCCAGCTACTCAGGAGGCTGAGGCAGGAGAATTGCTTGAACCTGGGAGGCGGAGGTTGCAGTGAGCTGAGATCATGCCATTGCACTCCAACCTGGGTGACACAGTGAGTGAGACTCTGTCTCCAAAAAAAAAAAAAAAGAAAGAAAGAGGCAACCAGACATTAATTGTCCCTTGATGTGTTACAATAGAAGGTACCAAGATGCTGCCTATGAGATGCTCTTGCCAAAACACTGACTCAAATCTCACAAAGCCCTCAGATCTAACTACAGTTTATATTACACACAGAGAAGAGAGGGACATGCCAGGTAAAACCATGACATTGCAATCTCTGAAAATCAGAATGTGGAATATTCCACACGACCAACAATCTTGACTCTTCAACAAATAAATTACTGAAAAAAATAAATACTGAAACCTATTGATGAATACATCCTTAAAAACATAACCAAATTCAATGAGTTGATCTTATTTGAATTTTAATTTAAAACATATATATGCATATATGCAATGACAGCTGGGTGTATAGTTATGGTCATAGTGATGTCATAGTTATGAAGGGACTACTTTATTTCAGACATTATAGATGTTGCAGAAAAGAAGACACCATCCCTGGCCTCAAGGAACTTAAAATCTATTAAAAATAGGAGTGAACAGAATCTGAGATTGGAGTTTTTTCTATCAACTGAGTTAATCTTCCATTGCATCCTCCACCACAGCACATTATAAATCTTCTCTAGTCTTGTGCTGTCCCTAATGTTATCTACTAGCCGCATGTGGCTATTAAGCCATTCAGTGCAGCTACTGTGACTGAGAAAACACATTTTTTATTCTTATTAATTTCAATTCAAAAATCAATGCTTATTTAAGTTCTTGGAAATATTTTAAGTATCACTGGAACAGCGTGAGTATGTGAATTTACTTTTCAACTGTGAATTTTAGAAAGTCTTAATAACACAGCTCAAGTATTTCTAAGGAAAATTTAGTGTCCAAATTAAGGTGTACTATAATTATGAAATAAACACTCAATTTTGAAGGGTTGGTATAAAATAAATTTTGTGAAATAGCTCATTAATGATTTTTATATTGATTTCATATGTAAATGATAATTTTTACATACTAAATAAGTATAAGTAGTAGTAAATTAATTTTTACTGTATGAATGTTGATGTCAGAAATTTTAAAATTATAAATATGTGATTTATAATTTTAAATTATGTGTAACTTATCATTTTAAAACATAAAATTTAAAATTTGGATCGTTTCTTTTTTCCAGTATTTATTGGGTGTTTACTATATGTCAAGTTCTATTTAAAGATGAAGAGATCACAGTCTCTGTCCTCAAGGAGCCTAAAGTCTAGTGGGTGAGGGAGACATTTAATTAAACATTACCACTCATTCTGATAAATGCTAGAGCAACACTGTCCAACAGAAATGTAATGTACAACATATTATAATTTTAAAATCTGAGTTATATAAGACTCAAATGGTACAGTATCTTCTTTCCAAAGATGCCACAGATGTCCCAGACCACACTGCTACTTTTCCAGCAGCACCCTCTCTCAAACACATTGACTTGGCCAGAAGTCCTGAGTATACACCACACCAATGCTGCCCTTTTTGTGCTGAGTTTTCTCTCCTCTTCTTGACTTAGAAGAAATGTTCTTGGTGGATAGGATATGGCTTCAAACAAATCTTGATAGTATTATACCCCCAAGGTTTAGGTATGTTTCCTGCTTCAGCATAATTTAGTCTGTCTTGAGTGATGCAAACTATCCATCCATCAATTATCTAACCACCTATCTACCTATGTATCTATCTGCATAGCTTCTCTGTTCCCACCATATGTTATGCTCATCTGTCTCTCTGCCTTGATTCATGCTGCTTCCCTTGCCTGAAAGCCATTTTCTGGCCTTTATTCTGATCCACCATTTCATAAGAGAGTGTTGTCGGATTATTTTAACCATCGTTCTCCCTTTTCCCTAAACTCCCAGTCCCTTCTATGGAAATTGTGACATATTTTTTGCAACTAACTACTTAAATGATTTTCTTTTCCAAAGTAATAGTAATTGTATATCTATTTCTTCAAACCCCTCCTTTGAGAACTTTTGCCTCTCTGTACCTTCATGAAGTCTAATCCATACCCTATACTGGAGCTTTGCGGCGTGCTGCAGCAGCATCAGTCATTTTGAACAGAAGTTTGGCTACCATCATGCAAAGCCATGACTCAGATGAGGAAAGTGAGGTGCTTAGGATGCGCACTTCACGGCATCACAGGGTTGTTCGAGTGCTGATGTCGAACTGCAAATGGTTTAATATTACTGAAAACTTAGGGGCAAGGATGTGGAATAGTGAGAGGTCAGATGGGACAGGCAGGTAAGGGCCTGATCATGGACAGCCCTTCTATGTCCTGGAATACAATTGAACTCTATCCTAAGAGCAAAGTGGATTAAAAGTGCAGTGTGGATCAGGAGAGGAACATGATTTCAGATGGGCATGTGTAGAATAACTGACTTCATATCCGCCTAGAGAATCAGCAAGAAAGAACAAGAGACCAAAGACGGAAAAGAGTTTAGACTGTTTCATCCATGGTAGTAGCTGTAAAAAATAGAAAAAAGATTATTCAAGATATCAATAATGAAGACTTGAGAGGATGAGGAAGGAATCAAGGCAAGAAGTTCGAAAGGAACCCCCATCTTTACTTGGCCTCCTGGGATAATGAAAATCCCATCCACCAAGATGGATCTTTCACAAGGCTATTGATGTTACAGCTATATCTTGAAGACACGAAGACTATGCATGTGAAAATGAGTGGATGGTAATAGGATTGAAGAGAATAGTTCCTAGACAGCTTCAAAATAATGAGGAAAAATCCCTTTTCTGGTGATTTTGATAGACGGCCAGATTTGGGAACCATGTAGACAAACCTTATAATTTGTCTACTTTGTAAAACACACTTAAAAATTCCAACACTCAGAATACTTCACTGAGAACCAAAAAGTTAACAAGAGGCTCGTACAGGTCCCACCAAATGATCACCCTGTGTGCCACTGCCTGCCTGCTGCTAAGTCATTTCCCAGCTGGCAGCTGTCAAGGCAGTCGTAAGAATGAGTTCCATGAAACTCAGCTGAGAACTATGAAACTGGATGTGGGAGCTTTTAGGAAGCAAGGGAGAAACAGCAGCACTTGGACAAACTGCGGAGATAGACGAACTTTTGGAGATGAACACAATCCCTATGAAGAAGAGCTCATCCAATTAGTCATGTTAAATTGCCAAGGTACATTATCAGCATGAGCCACAGCTGCCCCATCTCAGCGCCAGGGAATGTTATTTTTACTCTTACAGTTACAGCAAGACTCTAATTACTGAACCTGTCGATGTCACCTTAATTACAGTTTTATTTAATGATCACATTGGGTACTGCCGTATGATGTGGAATTTTTTTAAATAAAATATGGCAGAGAAGTGAAGTAGGAGAAATTAGCTCTCAATGTATTATCATTCAGCTCATTGGGGGGCACACACTTAAGAGAAGTTATGGTACAAAGAGCTCCCATTCACAGAGAATGTTGTTGGAATTTAGCATTTGTTATTTAAGAGATAAGAAAACAGCATATTTTTTTAAACGCAGGCTCGTGCTTTTCCAGCCAGTCATTATTGGAAATAATTATCATTCATACCTGTATTTCTCAGTATATAGAAACCTGTTAGAAACACAACCAAATTAGAAAGTTCCTACATTTGCTGACAATTTGCAAAATTTTTGAATGCCTACTTGAATAACTGAACCAGGCAGACTCCATGAGCTTGCAATGTAATCATAGGAATAAGAGACAAAGAAATACATTAACTGCACACAAACAGCTGGGCACTAAACATTTCCAGAAATGACGTGAGTGACAAGCATGATTCTAGGCAGATGTGGTCAATGCAAATCATAAAAGGCTCAATATGGAATCCGCCTTAAGAATTATCTCTTTCAAATCCTTCATTCTAATGGCAACAAGAGTGAGACACACAGAGGTCAGGGCTCTCCCAAATTGCACAGTAAATTAGTGACAGACCTGAATGTGTAATCCAGGGACTCTGGGTGTCAGGGTTGTGCACAGGGTCAAATCTTAAAGCAGTCATCAGAAGAAGAAAATGGAAGGAGAGAGAGAGAGTGTGTGTGTGTGTGTGTGTGTGTGCGCGCGCGCACGCATGCACCTGTTTGTGTGTAACAGGTGGCAAATACAGGAATATCCACATGCAGATACTGTCTCCAACACACCCAGAGACAGAGGCTAGCAAGTGAACGTGCCATGATTTGTTACGTAAATAGAGACAACACAAAGAAGGATGGGAGAAAACTTAGGGAATTGGGTAAGAAGTAATGAGCAATGTATGAACAACTACATTCCTGAATTTGAAGGGAGGATTGGAGGCCGTTTCAAAATTACAAACAAAGAAAAAGTGCTTTGCATGATCAAAGCTTATCTTGTTGATAAATCTTGCTTCTGCAAGTAGGACAGATTAAGTGTGGAAAAATCTGGAGCAGTGAAAAAAACAGAAATAGGGCTGTCACTGTGAACTGGATGTATGCTTGGGAAACAGGAATCCCATAAGGATTTTCATGAAAAAATAAGTGAGCAACTCTGAAGATTTTATTCAATATTCGAGGATGAAGGAATTTGTTTTAAATCTAAGAACACAAGTTGGTAAGTCTTGTGTTCTTAGATTTAAAATACTAGTGGTATAAATCTGGATTTTAGAATAAGAAAATAAACTCTGACTTTCTTTTAGATGGCAGTGGGTCTCCCAGGTAAGGATATAACATAATGAAAACAAAATATCCAGTTATAACATTAACTGGTTAGAGCCAGAAACCGAGAGTTTGGCATATTTTGAATACAACAATTATCTTCAAATGCTTGAATTCCTAAACCTATTAAAAATATAGACTATTAAAGCTTCACTTGATCAAATTTTTAAAAGATTATTTTGTTCAAAATACAGTTTATTTTATACCCATAGCTTTTAAAAATTGGAAAATAATAATGAGCCTTTCCTATACTACTCTGATTCTGTGGAATCATCCTCAAGATTATCAGAAATCGCCTGTAGCTCCATGAGGCTAATGTTACTCTTTATGGAACATAAAGCTGCTTTAGCATCAGGCTTATTGCAGAAGGCAGCTTGAAGAGACATATTTGCCCTGCTTAAGCCTTTAAAAACTTATAAAAATAGCAAGTGCATCTCATCTGGCTCTACTGAAATAACATCCCTGAAAAGAAAAAGCATTTCAACAAGCCTGAAAAACAATGTCTCCCTGGAGATCAGGCTGCTCTTTGTAGAGAAGACTTTTTGTCAAAGCTCTTGGGGAGTTTTATGTAGAACCAGATGGGGCAAATTTTTCCTTTTATTGCCTTCACCTCTAATTGATGGGTATCCAGAGAGAGCCTGATTCATAAAGTGCAAGAAAACCATCTTCATCCACACTCTTTAAGTTCTTTGCAAGAGGTTTATTTTCAGGAAGTCTAGTCCATTGACAAGAGTACAATCAATGCAATTAAAATGAACAAATCGCTTTGCAAATCACCACCTCTAATTTCTACAATGAGCCTCCTGTTAAAATCCATGAACACTTTTATGGCCTTCTACTTTTCTCTGTGGAATTCAAATTGCTAAACATTCATGAAAGTGTAGAAAAGTTGGAGATAAATCCAACCTTTAGGATCAATGCATGAAACTACTCTTAAAATCCAATCTTTGTCCCCAATTCTTACCTTTGGGAGTAAACTGCTTATTTCAAATTATTGCTAGACAGTGTTGCCCGATTTGTGCTTCCCTTCATCCCTGTGGTTCAAGTCAACCCTCAAGGAAGTATCAATAATTATCAAGGAAACCTCCAAGTTAACATAGAAATATAAATATAAATACATATACTATATATATACACACACATACATGTGTGTGTGTTTGTGTGTATACATATATATATATGGCAAATGTTGTCTGCACCCAGTTCATGATCTCATGGCACTAGCCACCGGAGCACATGGCAAAGTTGTTCTATTGACTCTGCAGCCCCTGCTTGGAAAACCAAATGAAAGTGCTGGGAAAGAAGGATGAAAAGGAATTTCAGGATAAATGTCTCATCTCCATTGTCCCTGGGCTGGATGATTCTGAGATCTGTCATTGAATCTCAGTGTTTCTGCACTAGACTCAGCTTCTATATCCCGGTGACAAGCCACTCCATAAACATAGCCTTTACTGGCTTCCTACACGTCCCTGCCTCTCTTCCCCTTACCCCTGTCAATGCTCCCTGGAATTACCTCCCAAATAAACTACTCGATTTAAGTAAGGTCTGCTTTGGGGTAAACTAAAATAGTGTTATAATATTTGTCCATGGAAGCCTAGGTAGGGAAGAAACAGATCGGGGGAGTACAAAACTTTCACCCCAATCGCTCCTCTGATAATGGCAACCTGAATTGGCAAAAAGCATCCAGCATGTTGTAGCACATTAGTACATGTGCTCTCCTAAGAACTTTATCCCCTGTCTCTAAAGACAATTCTGGTGGACATACCTGGGCTGTTATGGCATGTATTTCCATTATCCTTCCATTTTTTGTCCAGCTGTCACAAGTAACCGAAAGCAGGCCGTGTTTTCGTGCACAGCAAAGCCAAGTGCCATGCATGGAAGTTGAAATATTTTCTTTGAAACACAATATAAACTTCAAGTTTGGGCCTCAGA
Source organism: Saguinus oedipus (assembly GCA_031835075.1). Lineage (NCBI taxonomy): Eukaryota > Metazoa > Chordata > Mammalia > Primates > Cebidae > Saguinus > Saguinus oedipus. The sequence goes on from CM063189.1 coordinate 35,870,405, forward strand.
TTATTCATATCTTCCTGGAACCTGCCTTATTTCACTTTCATAGAAAGTCATCTGTAAATGAGAGGATTGGAAATCTGAGAACTTGGCCTGGCACGGTGGCTCATGCCTGTAATCCCAAAATATTGGGAGGCCGAGACAGGTAGATTGCTTAAGGCCAGAAGTTCGAGATGAGCCTGGGAAACATGGCAAAATATCATCTCTATAAAAAATACAAAAATTAGCCAGATATGTGGTATTTGTCTATTGTCCCAGCTACTCAGGAGGCTAAGGTGGGAGAATGGCTTGAGCTCAGGCAGCAGAAGTTGTAGTGAGCCGAGATCATGCCACTGCACTCCAGCCTGGGCAACAGAGACCTTGTCTCAAAAAAGAGAGAGAGAGAGAGAGAGAGAGAGAGGGGAAGGAAGGAAGGAAGGAAGGAAGGAAGGAAGGAAGGAAGGAAGGAAGGAAGGAAGGAAGGAAGGAAGGAAGGAAGGAAGGAAGGAAGGAAGGAAGGAAGGAAGGAAGGAAGGAAGGAAGGAAGGAGAAAAAAGAAAGAAAGAAGGAAAGAGAAAGAAAGAAAAAGAAAGGAAAGAAAGAAAGAGAAAAAGAGAGAAAGAAAGAAATTGGAAAATTTACATCAGTTGCCATTTTATATTTGCATAAATCAAGTGCAATTTCTGTAAAGTCTAAGCTGATAAGGAAACATTTTCAAAATCTATATGTTTCATCAGAAGTTTACATGAAATGGGAAATCTTCCAACCAAGTCTTCCTTAGGTACTTTTTTTTTGAGCATTGTTTGCCATCACTGTCTGGAGATTTACCATTTATCAAGACGACTAGACTGCCCATAGTTGCTCATGGATAGAATGGACAGAGGGGTGATTTCAATCCTAATGCCTGATTAGGTGCTTGTCCCTCAGCAACAGGCTGGGTAGCTCCCAGCTATGACTTCCTTCCTCCAACTCTTTTCCCCTCTGGCTGAACTTCAAAATCAAAGTGAAATTTATCTGCTTAATGTAATACCTGCTTTGCCCAATTCATTTATCAATGTTTGGCTGATTTCTTTCCAAGAGGCAGATATTTGGGCATAAATATTTCCTATTCTATATGTAATATGTAGCCCTGGGTAACTTTCATCAGGGATGGCATTAAGCTCTGTGATATGATGGACTGTTTTCCTTCACATTACCTTCCTGCAGGTAAACTACTCTGTAGATTAGTAACTGGTTTTCCTTGATTTATTTTTGAAGGTTACTCCATATTCCTCTACGCAGTACTTTTCTATGAATTATGCATGCTGCTAAAGTCCAACACCCAGCAAAGGCAGCAGACTATAATTTCTTCTCTTGTAATTTACATCATACCACCATAAATGACTTAAGCTTCTAAATTTTTCATTCAGAAGATACAGCTTGATACACAAATGGGAGGTTTTCAAGCCATCCAATAATACTTCAGTTGAGTCCCATTAATTTTGAGTTTTATTTTTCTATGTTTTAATTATAAACCTTATCTACATACCGAAACATAAATATATAGAACCTAGACTGACCCCTAAATATGAAACATCTGAAATATGAGCATTTCCTGTTTCTTTTGTACCTGAGGCAATAGGGTGAGTTGAGAATCGAAAACAGAACAGATGCGAATGGGGAAAAAAAAAAGAAAACATCTCTAGGATTTCAGTTTTTCTTACCTTTAATCATCACAAATTATCCTGGTTTGTTTCTCAAGCCTACATAAATATCACATTTTGGCTTTTATTCCTTTCTTAATGAATTTCAGAATTTTCTAATTTTAATACAATGAATACATATTACTCTCACGATAGCAAATGTTAAGGAAATATCTTTAAAAGTAAAATACATTTAAGAACAGCAACAAGTTCCCAAGAAAAGCTTTAATTCAGGCTTCAATTCTACCTCTCATGCCATTTCTCTTTCCTTATAATTTTTGAACATTGATAGGAATAATTGTTAAAAGTTGAAAGGATGCAAAGGCATAAGAATGATAGAAAGGACTTAGGGGACTTGCAGGGAAGAGTGGGAGGAGGGTGAGGGATAAAAGACAAAAAAAATATGGTGCAATGAATACTCCTCAGGTGATGGGTGCACCAGGTTCTCACAAATCCCCACTAAAGAACTTATGTAACCAATACCACCTGTACTGTAATAACTTACAGAAAAATAAAATTAAGGCCAGGCACAATGGCTCATGCCTGTAGTTTCAGCACTTTGGGAGGCTAAGGCAGGCAGATCACAAGGTCAGGAGATCGAAACCATCCTGGCCAACATGGTGAAACCCCATCTCTACTAAAAATAAAAAGAATTAGTTGGGTGTGGTGGCACACACCTGTAGTCCCAGCTACTTGGGAGCCAGAGGTTGCAATGAGCTGATATTGCACCACTGCACTCCCACCTGGTGACAGAGCAAGACTCCATCTCAAAAAAATAAAATAAAATTTTTAAAAAGGATCAGAATATAAAAAATTCTGGAAAATAAGTATTTTTTGTAAGAATTAAAATAGTATGGGATAGAGAAAGTCTCAAGAGTTCACAGGAGACCATCTGTTTTACTGAAGTGCGGGACAGGATTAGCCAGGGGAATCAGGTGTGAGTTCAGATCCCAGACAAGACACCAAGGTAAGTTACAGGGGGAATGTGGGGAGGATTCAAGGAAGAACTCAGAGTGGCTAGAATTTTTATTTAGAGAACAACAGAAATTATCCGATGAACTAGGTAAACCACTTGTCATTTTTTGTTTAACTTTTTCCTCCTCTATTGCTTCGATGAACCATGTTTTAGCCTGTACTTGTTATTCTCTATGTTCCTCTTCTGTTCATGGAAATTTCTCCTGTAGTTTTAAAAATCATAGCCTAAAAGAACAGGAGAAACTGAGGAATTCTCAAACCTTTTGATCTCAAGATATAATCACCTGACCAACAGCAGAATTAGAAAGTCTGGGGGTGGGGCCCCAAAATATGTTGTAATCTGTTCTCCAGAAGACTCTGATTACGTAGCTAGATTTGTTTCCCAAACCTAATTGCCAGAGATACCTCCTGTGCACTGCCTTAGATGCTCTCTGCTCCTCCTTGACACCAGCAACTGTTTGCTAGATAACCACTTTTTTCAGCTGTCTTCTGGCAGTACTTGGCTTCAGTTGCCTCATTCAAGTTTCAGTTTTTCTACTGGGCTCCAGCCTCCTGGGACACCTTTAAAGGGTTTAAGAGTAGTTAATGCCTCGAAGTTCAGCTTTTGATGAATGGAAATGTAAGCCCATAGGTAAATTTCTGCAACCACCCCTTGGATGGAAATTCTGAGGCACATTGTAAATGTGATGGCCAATTGAAAAACAGACATTTCACTCACTCACCCTCTTTCCCAGTTTGTCTGTTACCTTTGTCTGTTACCCTTCTTCCCTGAGATCACTTACCAAAATAAATTGTCTGCATATAAGCAGGGTGGAAGAAATTTAGCCTATTGGAGTTGGGGGAGACTATTTATTTTAAAGATGAAACAACAGAACATTATTGGCATTGCTGTTTAGGCGAGCCTGCTGGGAAGAACTGGACAAGTCCTCTGTAGAGAAAGAAGGGAATTCAGTGGTTTCCATTTAACATTGCAGTAGTTTGGGTTGGCTTTATTTTGGCTTTTTTTTTACTTCTCTTGAAGAGTGAGGTTTAATGAGAGCCCTGCATTCTTCAATAAAGCAAATGGGCCAGGCTCAGTGGCTCACACAGATAATCCCTCCACTTTGGGAGGCTGTGGCAGGAGGATCACTTGAGCCCAGGAGTTCAAGACCAGGCTGGACATTGTATTGAAATCTTGTCTCTACAAAAAATATAAAAATTAGCTGGGTGTGGTGGCGCATGCCTGTAGTCTCAGCAGACATGCCAGGATTGCTTCAGCCTAGGCGTTCAACGCTGCGGTGAGTTATATTCATACCACTGCATTCCAGCCTGAGCAATAGCGTGCTCCCTTAAAAAGTAAAAAAAAATAATAATAAAACAAATGAAAGTGTCAGTTCAATGTGCATTGAAAAATGTACATTAAAAAATGTTTTATTATTTTTTTACACCCTTGAAAAAAAAGTAATAAATGAAAGGGACAGTTCAATGTACATTCAATCTTAAGTAATTGCTAAAATACCTTTGCATCTATCTATAAAAACAGATAAATCTTTCCATAATTCGTCAGAGAGTAGTGGGTTTTAATAATTGTGTAGTTTAACATGTAACAAATGTGCTTCATGAAGCACTAACTTCCATATAAGTAATTTTTTGTATGTGTTTGTGTATGTATATGGGTGTTGGGAGAAAGTCGAAACTCCTTACCCACAAAAAGAAAGTGAATTCCAGGAAAAGTTTAACTTACCTAGGAAGAGAAAAACATGAATGCAAATATTGCTATTAACTTAATGCATCACAAAAACGACTTCACCTAAGTGTTTTGTGCCATATTTTCTAGCATCTGTAGTATGATTATAATAATAACCTTCTTAGAGAAGGCAATCTTTTTTTCCAAAAATTACGCTGCCCTCAATCATGAATATTGCTTCAAAATTCATGTTTACATTCTGTTTTATAAGGTTGTATTTTTCTAAATACTTTTTTAGCCCACATGTCATGCAAATGTTTTGAAATCATCACAATGAAAAGCATTATGTTCAACTCTAAGAAGGCAACATTCCATTGTGGATGTTGTTTTATTATTTTCCTTTTCATACTTATATTCATACGTTTTAAAAATATGGTATCAATATGTTTGATTTAGCAATATATGTTCGAGTGAAATACTTGCATTTTTTTAACTCATTTATAGGAAGACAAAGATACGGCTTTGTGGACAAAGAATAATTTTGTCTACATTCTACATAAATTATGCATTTCTAGTAAATGAAAATTTTCTCCAATTGTTTTTCATTTTTTTGTTGAAAATGTTCTACATTTTACAATACATTTTTTATATTATTACAATTAAAGGGTTGGAACTACAATTACAAAGTTGCAGGAGAATATGACCATTTAAGAGTTTGATTAATTTTTGTTTTTTTAAATTGTGTTTTGTCTTAGAGGACTTCATAATTAGTTTCAATTCAAGTGATATTGTTTAGAGGTATCACCCCAAAGATTACAACATGTTCTTTCTCTATTTTATAGCCATTAAGGACATATTTGGGATTTTTAATGAATCTTTACAAAGAGAAAAGTTGTGAATCACTACTGACCCTCAGTCAATAAATGAGGCTGGTTGTAAAAAGCTTCACATAGATAGAATTTAAAAATCACTTTCTAATTTTCTATGTTTTAGAAATGCTCTTTAAGACCAACTGGAGGTGCCAATATGGCACATGTAAATTTTACAGAAGTCAATTTGATATAGAAACCAAGTTGATGTAGAAGTCAATTATACGCTCATACACACAGACACACAAGTGTGTGGGGGTGTGTATCTTTTATTACTTACAGAAAGCTATTTATGAAAGTTTACTTTCACAAAAAGACAAAGTCAGATTCCTTTATGACCACAGACAATGTTGTAAAATGAATCCTGTCATTTTAGCAGACCGTATAATATTTTCATAACATTGTAGTTAAAGATGCAGGCTCTGGTACAACCATATAATGGATTCTACCCAGAAATAAAAGGGGAGGGGATGCTTGATTTAGGCAACAGCATGAATGATTCTTAAATGCACTTTTCTAAATGAAAGACACCAAATTCAAAAGGCTGCACACTGTATGATACCCTTCATGTGACGTTATGGAAAAGGCAAACTATAGGAAAGGTAAACTATACTAAGATCTGTAGTTCTCACAGCTTAGCTGCCTCTCAAGGGAGCAGGAGCTATCTAAAGAGTGGCCACACAACGGAATATTTAGAGTGATGGAACTGTTCTGTGTGGTACTTTGATGCACATCTGATGCATTTTCACACCACAATAATAAACATAACCGACGTTTCTTACAGTTTTTGATAGCTTCGCTGAGATATAATTGACGTAAAAAGAACTGTACATAAACATATATAAACATTAACTCCAGATAAAGAAGAAAACCTAAGAAACACTATTCTAGCTAGACATCCGCCTTTGGAAATAATTTATGACTAAGTCCTCAAAAGCAATGGCAACAAAATCAAAAATTGGCGAGGGGGACCGAATTAAACTAAAGAGCTTCTGCAGAGCAAAAGAAACTATAAACAGAGAACTTACAGAACAGGAGAAAATATTCACAAACTATGTATATAACAAAGTGCTTATTTCCCCAGAATCTATAAGGAACTTTAACAATTGAACAAACAATAAATTATGAATTCCATTAAAAACTGAACAAAAGACATAAATGGACACTTCTCAAAAGAAGACATATGAGCAGCCAACATGTATACGAAAAAATGCTCCGTATCACTAACCATTAAAGAAATGCAAGTCAAAACCACAATGAGATATCATCTCATACTAGTCAGAATAGTTATTATTAAAAGTCAAAAAAAAAAAAAAACCAGATGCTGGCACAGCTATGGAGAAAAGGGAACACTTACATGCTGTAGGAATGTAAATTAGTTCAGCCACTGTGGAAAGCAGTTTGAACATCTCTAAATAAACTTAAAACACACCTGCCATTTGACCCAGCAATCTCGTTACTGGGTATACCCAAAAGAAAATAAATTGTTCTTCCAAAAGAACACATGCACTCATATGTTCATCACAGCACTATTCATAATAGCAAAGACATAGAGTCAACCTAGGTACCCATCAGCTGTCGATTGGATAGAGGAAATACGGTACATGTACACCATGGAATACGATGCGGCCATCAAAAAGAAGAAAATCATGTTATCTGCAGCAACATGGATGTAATAGGAGGCCGTTATCTTAAGCAAATTAATTCAGGATCAGAAAACCAGTTACCACACGTTCTCATTTATAGGTAGGAGCTAAATATTGCTTACTCATGAACATGAAGACGGTAACAATAAACACTGGGACCACAACAGGATTGGGAAAAAGGAGGACAGGTGTTGCAAAACTACATATTGGGTACAAGGCTCAGTACCTGGAAGACCGAATGAGTTGTACTCCAAACCTCAGCATCGCACAAAATACCCAGGTAAAAAACAGGCACATGTACCTCCTGAATCTAAAATAAGCATTGAAATTATTAAAAATAAAAAATAAGCTTGCAGACAGATATTCTTTTGCTCTACTTACCTCTGTAGGCAACCTAGTGTTTTTGTAAAACAAAAATACTTGATGATTATGTGGAATAAATGAATAAATAAAAGGTATGAATTTTTTTGTGTGTCACAGGTTGAATTTCTTTTTTTTTAAATTTATTTATTTTACTTTAGGTGCATACTGTCTCTGGCATTTCTCCCCAGGTTATCCCTCCCCACCCTCCCCTCCCTCCCCTCCCCCACTGTCTTTCCCCTACCTCCCCTAACTGCCCCCAGTGTGTGATGCTCCTCTCCCTGAGTCCATGTGTTCTCATTGTTCAACACCCACCTATGAGTGAGAACACACAGTGTTTGGCTTTCTGTTCTTGTTTCAGTTTGCTGAGAATGATGGTTTCCACATTCATCCAAGTCCCTACAAAGGACACTAACTCATCGTTTTTTATGGCTGCATAATATTCCATGGTATATATATAACATATTTTCTTTGTCCAGTCTATCCTTGATGAGCATTTGGGTTGGTTCCAGGTCTTTGCTATTGTACACAGGGCTGCAATGAACATACATGTGCATGTGTCTTTACAGTAGAACAGTTTATAGTTCTTTGGGTATATGCCCAGTAATGGGATTGCTGGGTCAAATGGAATTTCTATTTCTAGATCCTTGAGAAATTGCCACACTGTCTTCCACAATGGTTGAACTAATTTATACTCCCACCAACTATGTAAGAGTGTTCCAGTTTCTGCACATGCTCTCCAGCATCTGTTGTCTCCAGATTTTTTAATGATTGCCATTCTAACTGGCGTGAGGTGATATCTCAGTGTGGTTTTGATTTGCATTTCTCTAATGACCAGTGATGATGAGCATTTTTTCTTATGTTTGTTGGCCTCATATATGTCTCCTTTTGAAAAGTGTCTGTTCATATCCTTTGCCCACTTTTGAATGGGGTTGTTTGTTTTTTTCTTGTATGCCTGTTTTAGTTCTTTGTTGATTCTGGATATTAGCCCTTTGTCAGATGGGTAGATTGCAAAAATTTGTTCCCATTCTGTTGGTTGCCGATTCGCTCTAATCATGGTTTGTTTTGCTGTGCAGAAACTCTCAAGTTTAATTAGATCCCATTTGTCTATCTTGGCTTTTATTGCCATTGCTTTAGGTGTTTTAGTCATGAAGTCCTTGCCTATGCCTATGTGCTGGATGGTTTTGCCTACATTTTCTTCTAGTGTTTTTAAGGTGTTAGGTTTTATGTTTAAATCTTTGATCCATCTGGAGTTAATTTTAGTGTAAGGTGACAGGTAGGGGTCCAGTTTCTGGTTTCTGCACACTGCTAGCCAGTTTTCCCAACATCATTTATTAAACATGGAGTCATTTCCCCATTGCTTGTTTTTACCAGGTTTGTCACAGATCAGATGGTTGTAGATGTGTGGCATTGTTTCTGAGGCCTCTGTTCTGTTCCATTGGTCTATGTCTCTGTTTTGGTACCAGTACCATGCTGTTTTGATTACTATAGCCATGTAGTATAATTTGAAGTCAGGCAGTGTGATGCCTCCAGCTTTGTTCTTTTTGCTTAGGGTTGTCTTAGCTATGCGGGGTCTTCTGTGATTCCCTATGAAAATTAAAGTGGTTTTTTCCAGTTCTGTGAAGAAGGTAATTGGTAGCTTGATGGGGATAGTGTTGAATCTACAAATTACTTTTGGCAGTATGACTCACCAGTCAGATGCACTTTCTGGATGAAGCAACACCCCTCCTCTCCTTGGTCTGCCCTGAGTGAGCTTTGCTCACCATTGGACCAGACCTGTTGAAATGCACCAGGTACCTCGGTTGGAGCTAGGAGATCTCTGGATTTCTACATCTCTCTCATTGGGTGTTGTGTGCTGAAGTTGTGTCTAATCAGCTGTCTTGAATCTTCTTCAAAAGGTATGAAATATTAAAATTACTTAGCCCTTTAATCAAAATAATGGTATCTGAATTTGAGAAATAAATGATTCTTTACATCTGAGACTTCACTTATGCTAAAATAATAATTGCTACAATCATTTATAGGTAATTAAATTATAATTCAATATAAAGTTTTGTTATTTTAACTTTTAAGTTCAGGTGTACATGTGCAAGTTTGCTATATAGGTAAAGTCATGTAATGGGGTTTGTTGTAAAGATTATTTTGTCTCCCAAGTATTAAACCTAGTATTCATTAGTTATTTTTCCTGATCAGCTCCCTCATCCCACCTTCCACCCTCCAGTAGGCCACAGTGTCTGTTGTTGCCTTCTATGTGTCCACATGTGCTCATCATTTAGCTCCCACTTATAAATGAGAATGTGAAGCATTTGCTTTTCTATTTCTGAAGAATTCACTAAGGATAGCAGCCTCCAGCTCCATTCATGTTCCTGAGAAGGACATGATCTCGTTCTTCTTCTTTTTTTTTTTTTTTTTTTTTTTGAGATGGAGTATTGCTTTGTTGCCAGGCTGGAGTGCAATGGTGCCATCTCAGCTCACTGCAACCTCCACCTCCTGGCTTCTAGTGATTCCCCTGTCTCAGCCTCCTAAGTAGCTGGGACTGTAGATGCCCGCCACTAAGCCCAGCTACTTTTTTGTATTTTAGTAAAGACGGGGTTTCAACATGTTGGCCAGGATAGTCTCAATCTCCTGATCTCACGATCTGCCTACCTTGGCCTCCCAAAGTGCTGGGATTACAGGCATGAACCACCAGACCTGGCCAATCTTGTTCTTTTCTTTGTGGCTACTTAGTATTCTATGGCATATATGTATGATGTCTTCTTTATCTAGTCTACCATTGATAGGCATTTAGGTTGATTCCTTATTTTTGTTATTGTGAATAGTGTTGCAGTGAACATAACACATGCAGGTGTGTTTACGATAGAACAGTCTATATTCCTTTGGGTATACCCAGTAATGGGATTGCTGGATTGAATGACAGTTCTGTATTTAGGTCTTTGAGGAATCGCCACACCGCTTTCCACCATGGTTGAGCTAATTTACACTCCCACCAACCCTGTGTAAGCATTCCTTTTTCTCCTCAATTAAAATTTTCTTATGTGTAGTTTTATCCTCATAATTGGAGTAGCCATGTGTCTTGGTTTATTCTTGCTCTTCCAGCATATTCTTTGATCCTATCTGCTTCGGCCAACATTTGTCCTTCATTTTCGGCATTTTATTCAAGTATTATTTTAATACTTGCACTAGCATAAGCTAAGCTGGATTTGGTAGAGCAATATTGTCTTTTCACCTTCTTCCAGAACCTACAAAGGAAGTGTCTGAGTCACAGGTGCAGGGAAACAGAATGCTTATTGAAACGTTGTTAAACCCTCAAGACAACTGGCTGTGACCTTTTTCTCTCTTCCAAGTACGTTACAGACACAAGGTAATTAACACCTCCCTTTCAAGGACTGCCTGCAGGGCACTCACTGACAAAATTAAGCCTCTGTCACAGGAGCAGCTAGATACTGCAACCCTATCGGCTCTTGGACAGTGGTAAGAGGAGAGCACAATGCTCTCTGCCCCTGCTGGTCACTTGGTATACCTGATTACTCTCTGTGTTTGCAGGAGCTCAAAGCAGCTGGGCTACTGGGTAGGGGAGCAGAGGGGAATGTGAGAATGACAGGTTAGGAAATTACAAGTTAGTATGTGAAATAAGTGCGACGACATAAAAGCTCGAATCCTCTTGCTTCCAATGTTTTATCATTTATTGCATGTGCAAATGTCTTTTGTTACTTGGGTGTTTTAAATGGGTTTTTGTTTTGTTCTGAAATAAACCTTTGACACCAATGAACTTAAAAAAACAGATTTAATTTTTAAAATCAAGAAATTTGATGACGCATGTGTATAGTGTCTAGATTTCACCGACCACAGAAAAACCAAGAGATGCAAACTTGCTGAGAAGTATCTATTTCAAAGTCAGTTGTTATTTTGAGAAGAAGGTGGCCCAAAGTCACAGTCCTCATTCAGTAGCAGAAAGTGCTGAGTGTTTCATTTAGATCAAGTAACTGTTCTACTAGATTAATTTTGCTTAGTTTTGATTCCAAATTTTTTGCGTACACATAAAAAGTGAAGCAGTTGCTGTTAATGTTAGGTCTATTTGCAAAATAATAACAACAGAGGTAATACAGCAGCAATCGTAGCAACAACTCCTTAAATTTAAATGATGCCATTTTATATCAGGGCTATCGCATATTTTCAATGCAAAATTACTTGTTACTATATTTTTGTAAATTTGCTATTTTTCCATCCAGTTATTAAAATGAGATTTAAGCTTGAGGAATTTAATTCGGGTGGAAGCTATCTGTCATTGTTACAAATAGTTATAAATTCATTAAAATTCATTTTTAAGAAAACATTTGGTTTTGTAGCAATTATACAGATAGAAATTTTGGTGGAGCACAACATTTTGGTAAAATCCACATTCTTAATAAATTAAGAAACATTAGGATTAGAAATATACTTAAATTTGGCCATGTGGTACATATCATTCATCTGTGGCAACCTAACAAGCTGAAGCTTTAGAAGTTTTGGAAATTTTCAAGAACTTGCAATTCTCGATGTATATTTTGCCAAGAGCATAATCATTCTCACAAGGCAAAAGACCCAAAATTATTGACAGATGAGAACTAAAATGATGTATGAGATTTCGTTCTGTACTTCTATAATTGTCTTTGAGAATATTCCAAGCTCCTATTTATAACTGGATAAATTTTATATTCTGTGCTGGAACTATGTTGAGAAAGCCTGTAATTTGGGGAACTATGTAAGTTTGATAAAATAGTCAAAATAATCACAAATAGTAACAACTTGTTGACAAGTTTTGCTTGTAAACATATTTGACCAAAAAACAACAGTACTGTATATAAAGGCAAAAAGTCAGTTCCTATGAAAATTTTGGGGCTGAAACATTTATATGCTTCAATTGTAAAACAAACTTGAGGATATTTTCCATTTAGCATGATAAGTTCTAATTTTACCTGGTGACTAGGCATGTACATACAAGTATTTTCTAACATTAAAAAATATTGTGGTTTATGTAAAAGTCATTTGAACATGTAAATACATTCACATTTGTTAACCATTAAATACAATTTTGGAGCAAAATACAGGCACTTTTCTTTTTAAAAATGAAAATAATTTCTACAAACAAGAATTTAGGAAATCACAGATATACCCATTAAGGAGATAGCTGATAAATCCACAGAAATACACAAATACAAACCAAGAAACATTATCCTAGTCTTTTTCTAAATTTTCAAATAACTAACTTAAAGGATTTTTTGTTTAATGTACATGAATTAAACAATGTGTTATTCTTAGTTTTATAGACATTGTTTTAAGAAAATAATTTTAACACAAAACTATATTGTAGATACAATTTAATGACCTAATAGATAGTATTATTGACTGATAAGTTAGGTCATTATATTGGCCTAATTTAAGATGTTTAACTATTTAAAATTTTTTCTTCAAAAGCTTTTATCCAAAATGTTTAGATGATAAATTATAAGAAGAATAAAAACCCTATGAAGTAACTGTACGACAGATATTGTTTACATGTGTGATTTGTTTAAAGTCACACAGCCACAACATGGAAGGTCTGGGACTGGAGCCAAGCCCTTAGAGAAGGATTGAGTGAGAATCTATAAACTAAAGAGCAGCGTTCCAAGTTCAAGAAAAATATGCATTGTTTTCAACATGCTTCATCTAGTTGGAATACAAGACAAAGCATGGAAATACAAGTAACACAGAAATCTTTAAGAGATCCAATATGCCAAATTTTAAGGAACCCAGAAAAATGATACATAAAATAACGTACTGCTGATCAAAAAAAAGGCATAGCAGAAGGCTCCTGTTTAGAATAATTCTGAACCATGTTTTGGAAAGGGAGGAGAGAGGTGTTCGTAGCAGAGATCTGGGCCAGAGCGTGGTGGCTTAGTGGGTGAGTGTGAAGATGCATATATCAGAATCGACACAATGCCTGTAAGATCTGGTGGGTTTCTAATGGCCGGAATATAGGAGCTTTAAGTGTTGAATTTGAGATTCGTAAACGGATGCTAGCTTTTAAAGGTTGCATTAGAAATGCTGGATAAAATGGAAGTACTACAACCTGTTTAAACAGAAAAAAAAGATGTAATACAATTTGCTATACTTAAATATAATTTACTATATAAATTACATTTGGCAGTCATTTATTCATTAATGCATTTAACAAACATCTACCAGATGTGTACAATGCACCAGGAACTGCTCTATGCAGTGAGGAAAGAATAATAAATGAGACAAAGACCCTATTCTCATGAAAGACTAGTAGAGAAAACAAATGATAATTTATATAAATCTTAGGTTACAATACAATATAGAAGTACAAAGAAAAAAAAACAAAGCATGGCATGGGGATTATAGCAGCAGAGCGTGACTATAAATAAGATGGCCAGGGAATCAAGGTAGTGCTTACATAGTTTGTTTTCTATATATGAAAATATTTAATCCTCACAAAAATAGTATGAGATAGGTGTGCAAGTTTAGTAATTTATCCAAGGGTGCATGACTAGAAAGTGATGCCATTATTTCAAATTTACACTGTGTGGCTTGAGTACAAGTTCCTAATCATCATGTTAATACTTTTCCATGACATTGAGGGTAGTGACTCTGAGCTAAGGCCTGGATTAAGTAAGAAAGTCAGCCATGTGATTATTGGAAGGAAGATTTCTTCAGAGGGAACAAAGGGTGCAAAAACCCTGATCAAGGGTGCGCTTGACTTGCCCAAGAAACACCAAAATTGTATGATGTGGCTGACACTGAGTTAACCAAGGAAGAAATTGAGAGGAAAATACAATCATATTATTAGGACATTGTGGTCCACTGAAAGGAGATTAGATAGTAGCTATCTAAGTGTAGAAGTAGAAAGACGTCACTATCTCTCTGACAGATGGAGCTGGCTTGGATTAGGGCACTGATGGCTGTGATGTTGTTTTTGACATGTCACCTTGGCTAGGCTACAGTCCCCAGTTAATCAGTCAAACACAAATCTAGGTGTTGCTGTGAAGGTATTTTGTAGATGTGGTTAAAGTTCATAATCTGTTGAATTTGAGTAAGGTAGATTTTTCTAGGTAATCTGGGTAGCCAGATCTAATTAGTTGAGTCATAAGACCAGAGTTGAGGCTTCCTGAAGAAGAAAAAATTACTGCCATGGAGAGTAGCTTCAGTTCTTCATGGCCTGCCCAACAGATTTTCAACTTGCCAGTCCAGTCCCCACCATTGCATAAAGCATTCCTTGCAGTAAACCCTTGAAAGAGTATTTCCTTTTATGTGGTAAAGAGGTAGACCCTGGTAATATTCAGGATATATGTCAAAGTGGTATTAAATATTAAACGTGAATGAGAATGGGAGAAAGAAGTGCTTGCTTTGTCAACAATGCTACATTTTAATTCTCCCCCCATTGATGTCAGAAAACAATGGAGAAGTCACTTTTGTAAGAAGAGTAGAAAGTACTTCATAGTCCACATTCGTTGTGGAATAAATCCAGTTATCTTCTTAGAGTGCTCATATGATATATATGTGTGTGTATATGTATATATAAAATACTATATTTGTATATAATATAGAGGTATATAATACACATATATAGAGATAAAATACTATATGGATATATAGTATATATACTGTATGTTATATATATTTATATAAAAACACACAAAACTATTTTCATTTTACCCTGTATGCCAAATATGAACAGGTTATCTCTGGCTAGGTTTGTGGGTTTATTTTAGTCATTCATTAAATATTTGTTAAGTGCCTTTATGGTCCAGACATGAAATGCTAAGAGAAGATAAGAGTGAATATGAATATGAAAACTCATTATAGAAGTTTTCTATAATGAGTTTGACTTACTTTTTAAACACATAAAATTCTTTTTAAGGATGATGTAATCTCACAATTATTTTAAAAGAATATTTATTCTCTCGAGCAGAAAGAAAAACAAAACAAGCAAACAAACAAAAAACACAAGGCACCTCCTTCTGTCCAAAACAGGACTAAATCATCCTGAGTCTGCTTTCCACTAGGTATGATTTTTTTTCTGTTCTAAGTGCTTAACAAGTAAAATTCAAACTTCCCTTCACGTTGAATCCTGCTGCTATTAGAACACTGTGTCTTGAATATGTCTCCTTTTACAATAGTCTTTAGAGGGTCATGGACAGATTTCCACTGGTCACAAGTCTTCCTAAAAGTGATCTCGAGCAGGATTTGCCTTTGTGGAAGCTGCCTCATTTGTGCAAGAGAAAGTGATTGTGTGTTTGACTCAATCACTCATTCTGCTACTTTCTGTACCCTGGCTGAAAGGGGAAATACTACATATGTGTTCTATCTTGGCTCTCCCAACATGGATCCCTTCCATGTCCTCAATTTCTGTCTCTATAAAATAATCATAATAACTGTTCTGCTTCTTTCCCTAAATAAAATACATTAGCAGTTATTAAGTGGGCTTAGAAATGGAAGCATGCCGTTCTGGTAGGGAAAAGCTTGATGAATTTTGTGGTAAGCAACTAAGAGGACATCTCCTCAAAGGCATTTTCTTTTGAGGCCATTGCCTTCATTTCATACAAGAAGAAGGATAATACCTGGACCAATTTCACATACTATTACGAAAAGCATCTAAAATGTTATTTTAAGCTACCAGAAAATTATCCTCCAAAAAATGTCAGCTTAGCGCTTATCGATAGTAATTTGAAATACGCAGGATGTCAGGGTGAACTATGTACTTCCGTCCTTACAGATAAAATATACTACATGAGTTCAAAAGCATTTATTCAAATGCCTCTCCTGAGAGGTTCACAGGGCTGCTGCTGCTAGAACATTCAATGCACTGGATGCAGAAAACCCAAGGAGCCTGTGGCTCTGCTGGAAGATTAAGGACTCTCCGCTCCCTGTGTCACTGCCAACTCCCAGCGTCCTCATCAATCTCTCCAGCAGGCTGTGCAGGCATTGCTTTCTTGTCGCAGTTTTATAAACAGGAGGAAGTGAGCTATTGTGGCTACATACACTCATGCCTGACCATAAAAAGATAAATACTTTAACTCTTAAGCTTCAGAGAATAGAAATCTGGCTAAACACTAAGAAACAAGAAAATGAGTTCACTAGGCACCCACAGAAGTGAGTTTACAGAAAACATTGAATGAGTGGTGACGTCACACAGATATCCAAGAGATACTGCGAAGACCAGCACAAAGGTGGTTCATCGATATGCATTATTTATTGTTCAAGGTTAGTTGTCGATACCAATTATGTTTTATTTCTGTTGTTTCCTGTTCGGGTATAACGTTCATGTCAGACTTGATCATTCCTCTCCCTGCGGTCTCATGGCAGGTTGTTTGTACCTCACTCTGTCTTGTGTTGTCAGCAGAGTCTATCAGCTATTCTCAATCTGTTCTCCTCCCTAACTGCAATACACACCTACCTACAGGACTATATCTCACATAAGAAACCCTCACGGGTAGACCCAGGGTGGTGCACTGTGAACACTTCAAAAGCATACTACTGCAGAGAGAACCTTGAACACACTCTGATTTTGCTATTTTTGACCTTGTTTGATGACCATGGGGTCAGCTTCACAATAACCACAGTGGCTTCCATAACTAAGATGTGATAGCCAGAAGCATCTGTGTTCAGCTGCTACTGTCCCTGTTGGAGGCGTTGCATCCAGAGCCAAATCAGGCATTCCCATGCTAGAAGGAGGAAGTCCAACTCCTTGGTATTTTCTCTGTATTGTTCCTACTTAAGGGAAGCCTGCCCCAGGGTTTGGTAAATACCAGTCAGGCTCTCCCAATGTCTGAAGTCTCTGAAAACATGCAGAAGGGGAAGAAGAGGGAAATGAAAGACTTGTACCCATGAAGAGGAATATCCTTGGGAAAAAGCAAGAAATTGTGTGTTTGCTAAGTGTGGGAAAGGTCACTGTCCCAAGGTGGCCCCGTGCTTTTTCCTGTCATCTTGGGATTCTCACTAGTTCTACCCTGACCAGTCAGGGAACTGCAGCTTGCATAACTGCTATTGTGCAAAGAAGCACTAGGATATGAGTATGTTCAAGCCTGTGGGTGTGCCTTTTAGATGGAAACGACCTCAGAGAATCCCTCCCAGCTCTGGTGTTGGCCAAGCAGAGTCATCCTCTCGAGGGCACCCTGGGGAGACTACAATACTTAGCAGGAAATATCATTTAGAGATCTGTGGACTTCCTGACAAAGAGAATTGAGATAAGTTTTATCCGGTTAATTTAAGGTTCAAAAGAAAGCTGAGTTTGCAATGCACCCTGCAGCTCTGACTGCCCTGTGTGGAGCACATGATCAGGGATCTCCACTGAAGAGTAAACTGACTATATGAGGCCCAGGAGTCCTAATGTCTTTCTGTGCTCTCATGCCCTCCCTGGGTGACCTAAGAAAGGAAGGCTTCAGGGTGCCTCAGGCCATCTCCAGGCCTCCTCACAGTTCCTTCAGGCAGTGGGCCCTCAGTGTCTTCCTGTTTAGCCCCTGACCAGCCAGGCCCAGAACCCACCTGTCCTGAGAAAGGCAAAATGTTCTTCCACAAAGAAATATCCAATCCATCCTCCTTAAATAATAATAAATCAAGAGTTAGAAAATAAACACTAGCTAGGGCCTCTGGGAGGGTGGAGGGTGGGAGGAAGAAGAGGGTCAGGAGAAATAAATAATGAGTACTAGGCTTAACGCTTGGGTGATAAAAATAATCTGTACAACAAACCAGCACGATGCAAGTTTACCTAGGTAATAAACCTGCACATATAACCGTGAACTTAAAAGTTAAGTAGGGGAAGTATTCATAGACACCACCATGGCCCCAACGTTTGTGTAGGACAGATGGATTTTCAATCCTTAGTCACTTTCTGACTGTATCCTCTTTGCAGGTGCTTCACCTCTCTAGACCTCAAGTACTGCCTCATCTGCAAAATGGGTACAGTAATCGTATCTATGTTATGGGGTTTAGTATCATATTTTTAAAAACTCCTGCTAAGTGCTGAGCATACAGCCTAGCAGTGTGCTAGAGAAATGTTATTTTTTATTAAGAAACAATGATAAGCTCTGCAGCACTGGGTTAGATATTGGGCATAATATTGGTAACAGTAAAATAGCATAGAATTTGTCTCCAGAGACCTCTGATGTGTACTGTGGCAGTAACTTAATTTGGCAAGAGCCATGCAGTCTCTGAAAGAGATGTTTATGCTACTGCAAACAGTTATCAGCCCTCCTAGGAAAAAAAAATGCCATCCCAGGCCAAGAGGACGCAGCAGAGTTGGCACAAAGCGCCTTGGTTGACGAGAGCCTGGGAGGGTCGGGAGTGGCCTCAGGAAAACTGTGAGCAGAACACACTGCTGTGTTTGGTGGGTCAGCCAGCCACAGAGCTGGAAAAGCCAGAGGCGTCCACTTCAGAGAGCAGAAGAGGAAACAAGTGGTTGACCTTATGTAAAGATTCTTTTCTTGGCCAACCCTTTGTCAGGCTCTTGAAGCTCCTGCTAGGCCCATCTGTGCGATTCTTTATAAAACTGAGTTTTAGCAGAGAATCTGGCTAATTCGGTTTAGCAAGAACTCCCTATCTGCAATGTCAGATCACCCTCAATACCTGACCAGATTCCTCACCCTCTACTGTCCTCCAGGGGATGTCTGCTCACCTGTCCTGTCTTCAGTAAAAGTTCTGTTGGGAAGATTTAGCCAAAATCCTTCTTACGCCTGATGTTTCTTCTTAGTAATTTTCTGTCCATCCTGTTCCTTGGCTTTAACTTCCCACTTGCCCATGCTATATTTGAAATTGAGTCTAGTCTCTCTCCCCCACCGAAAAATCCCATTGCGGTGGTCCCTATACCTATCACAATGATCTTGAAAAAAGTTCACTTCACCGTGTTTTTAAAATATTAGTAAATAATTTTTTTTCATTATCTGGTTAATCTCTCCTAGGCGGGAGAGATCCTAGGCCAGGAAGGAAAAGGGTGGGAAGGGCACAGTAAAAAATGCATTCATTTTCTTTGCAGGAAAAAAAAAAAAAAAAAAAAAAAAAAAAAACAATGCAAATTGAGTCATACCCTGCACCTAGGCTGGTGAGAGTCAGGAACCCACTCAGCCCATTTTCTTCCAGATCACCACCACTAGAAGAATGGCCAAGAACTTCCCAGAATTTGAGTAAGACTAGACAGCTTACCTTTCTTTTTTCTTTTTCTTTTAATTTCCAACTTTTAAGTTCTGGGGTAAATGCACAGCATGTGCAGTCTTGTTACACAGGTAAATGCGTGCCTTGGTGGTTTGCTGCACAGATCATCTCATCACCTGGAGCTGGAAGCCATTATCCTCAGCAAACTAATGCAGAAACAGAAAACCAAATACCACGTGTTCTCACAAATGAGTGAAAGCTGAATGATGAGAACACATGGACCATGAATACATTCAGGGGAGCAACACACAATGGGCCTTGTCAGAGGGTAGCGGTGGGGTGGGAGGAGGAAGAGCATCCGGAAGAATAGCTGAAAAACAGCTTGCCTTTCCTTGCTTCCCTGATAATAGAATAAAAGGCAGTTTTACAAGAGTGGCTGGTCAGGAAGTTGCTGAGTGACTGGAGAAGTCACAGGTTCTCACAACCAGGGACTGGTGAAGGGCAGGAGGAGGAGAAGAACAGCTGTAGGAGCCTGGTATGTGCCAGGTACAGAGCTGGTCTCTGTAGCTACATCATCTGATTTGATCCTTACATCACCCCAAGGTAATCACTTTTACTGTTCCCATTTTGAAAATAAGGAAACAGGTGAGTTACACCTCTCAGACAAGAAACTGAGGTTTAAACACAGGCCTGTGTGATGCTGAAGTTTTTAGGATAAAGTCCCGATGGCACTCATACTTTGGTGGAGTAAAAGTGCATGATCCTCCAGGCCATAAATTGCATAGGAAATCAGAAGAGCTCATGGGCCAGACACTGGGCTTCATGTGTATAACAATTTACTCTTTACAGAGCCCCTGGAAAAGGTTACCATTATCACCTGTATTAGTCTGTTCTCACATTGCTATAATGAATTACCTGAGATTGGGTCATTTATAAAGAAAAGAGATTTAATTGCCTCACAGTTCCTCAGGCTGCATAGGAAGCATGGCTGTGGAGGCCTCAGGAAACTTACAGTCCTGGCAGAAAGCAAAGGGGAAGCCAGCAAGTCTTATATGAAAGGAGCAACAGGAAGAGAGAGAGAAGCAAGAGGTACTACACACTTTTAAACAACCAGAGCTTGTGAGAATTTACTCATTATCATGAAAACAGCAAGGGAGAAATCCACCCCCATGATCCAATCACTTCCCACCAGGCCCCTCCTCCAACATTGAGGATTACGATTCAATATGAGATTTGGGTGGAGACACAAATCCAAACCATATCCTACCTCTGCTTTAATGTTAACAGAAACTGAAGCACAGAGACATTTAGCAATATTCTCAATATCACAGGGGTTGAAACTTAGGCTTTGTGGTACAGAGTCTAGGCCTCTAACTGTTATGCTATATTGCAACTCAGATAAGCACTAAATTATTTTCCATATAGTCTGACTGCTAAATCAAGAAAATACAAATGTTTGAACATTAGAAATATTTCAAACCAGGAATGGAATACTTCTAGTTTAACTCTAAAGCTCTCTTAACTTTACCATCTGTTTCTCTCTTCTAATGGAAACATTTGGTTTCCATTATAAATGTTTACCACCTATATAGGCTGTTCAGAAGGCAAGTGAGTCTGACTTTTTACAACCTACAAATGGACTTGTAGGTTTAGACTTTAGGTTTGTGGACTTGAGTTTAGAATGGTAAATTTTCTGTGGGTAGAATGATAATAAAAATAGAAAGCTCTACCTCAGATATAAATGACTGAAAGATTATAGTATGCCCCTCCCTCACTTAAAATCTAGTGGTTGTACCATACAATAAAGCCAGCATGTGAAATGTGTGGGGAAAACACGGGTTAGTAAATAAATGGCTTTCAGAAACCTGGAGTGCCATTTCAGAAAAAAAATAATTGCATCCATACCTCAAATAATACAACAGAATAAATTCCAAGTGCATCAAAGATTTAGGAAACTTGTAAAACCCATTTTTAAATTATGGAGTAACAACTGACCAACACATCCTTCTCTCCAGTGGGTCATCTTTAAAAGCTCAGGAAATTTAGCTATGGCACCATCACACACCAAGGCACGTTTTCCCAAAGGTTTTGTGTGAATCGAATTATACTTATTTGTAAAATTTTCAAACCAACTTGTATTGGCTTAAAATTGAATATCTTATTGCAGCTGTATTCTATTCTATATTTTAGGACAAAAACCTGGCTCAGGAAATACCAGGTCTTATTACAACACTACTTAATGATGCCTTTGCCTATGCATGATATTTTAGGCACAAAGTGTGAGAAGAAATTTTAAATATGTCCCTCATGTGTATTACAGAACAACCCCAACCACACAGGCTATGAAAGGGAAAATTAATGAGCTTATATAGTGATTTTTAACCCTTCCTTCCTTTCTTCTTTGTAGTCTCTCTCTCTATATCCTGTGTTTAATTTTTGAAAAGGGTAATAATGGATAAGTGCTGAAAATTATTTTAAAAATGTTGAGGACTTAAATTTGGTCATATATCCCAAACTCAATTAGTTAATCTGTGAACATAGCAAGGGATTTATGGATGGGTTCAGTCTTTCTTAACATAGAATAACAATATAAACTATAACAAAAACTCCATACACCTTTTCCTGTTACAGGTAGATAATGTTTCTAAAAATAGCATCAGTTAACCATAAGACCAGAAGCTCCCAGAGCAAAAGGCAACTGTCATTTTCTATTAATGTCGATAGGTAGAATTGAGGTAGCATGACCATAAGAGATGTGTGAATGAATAGTCCTGTAAATGTGGGAAGAGCCCTGCCCAGCTCCTTCCTAGAGGCAGCTGGCTACATGAGTGCTTCCTGAGATATCTGTCTGCTCATCATGGACAGGAAGTCAGAACACCCTTACTAAATAGCATTGCGATTTTAGCAGATAAGAGTAAGATACGATTTTTTAGCATTTTCCAAACTCTTCTGTCTGGAAAACAAAACGTGTTTGCAACTATTTGGAAGTATTTAAGGATAATTTTTCCACTTAGGTTTATTTGTTAATTTGGAATATTTCTGACAAATAGCATTCTCTGTGATGATGGAAATGTCCTGTATCTGTGCTGTCCAACACAATCACCACTAGACACGTGGCCACTGAGCACTTGAATTGTGTCTTCTGTAACTGGGGAATTTCATGTTTAATAGTATGTAGTCTTAAGTACTTGAAATTTAGTAGACTCATAGGTGGTTGTTGTAGGTAAGATGGAATAAGCATGTGTATCCCTGTTCTCTCACTATATGTAGCTATAAAATCCAGACAGAAGCTATTAAGGACTTTCAAAAGTAACTAGTAATAATTTGCAAGAGAACAGCATTTGAATTATCAAGCCATTGATATATTTACCATTTTTTATCTCCAGTATTTCTCAGCAAGGACAGAAGTAAGCATTGGGACAGAGAGAGAATTCCAGGGGAAATCCTTCAGTCTAGCATGAAGAGTGAGAAAGAGGTCTCTTTATGCTTGATTGTGGGGAGAGAAATATCCTACCTATTATTTCTGTTTTTTTGTGCCCTGGCCTGCAGTGGCCCAAGAGCTTTTCTGTCTGATCAGAGAGCAATGGCACCAACAGGTAGGGGTAATCATCCATTGAATTTTGTCTTCTTGCTGGTTGGTGCTGGACTTGAGCACAGCTGCAGAAAGTGTGCAGCAGAGAGAGGAAACAAAACCTCCATCTTTCTTTCCAGAAGACTAAAAAGAGGAACTCGAGAAAACTACAAAGTAGTGGCATGTATATAGCCAGAGAAAGAACGTCCCAAAAAAGAAGGAAGAACCTGGGGGCAGAGTGGGGTGGTTGCTCTCTCCCTGTGTCCCATGCCTGTTCCCATTTTGTTGGAACATCTGCTTGTTCATCTTTTTAAAACTATTAGTAAAGCTTAATAATGGGTAAGAGCTTCAGGTCTCCGTTTCCATTAATCTAAATGGAACTAATAATCCCTGCCTCGTTTCTCTCATTTTTTTTTCTGGTGGAAATAGTTCTAGAGATATAAGTAGTTTATCAAGTCGTAAGTTTTACCAACACAAACAGACATATTAAAAAAGCATTCATAAAATATATACAAATACTGTGTTCCAAGAAAACTTGCCATAGTGGACTTTCCTAATCTCAATACTCTCTCCCTGCCTCTGTTAACAATGCCCATCAGATTTAAAACTTTTCCTTTTTTAGCTTTTTTCCTTCTGGTCTTGTATTAAAGTGAGAGCAGGAAACATGCCCTTTTCATCTCTCATTTTTCCAGTGCCTACAAAAATGCCTCATTCACAGCAGGGCTCCAAAAATGCCTTGAAAATTGAACATTTTTACTGGAGTGTTTCATGTTAAACACCTTACACTTCACAGAAATCCTCCTCCCTGGGACACTGTTTAAAGGAGATCTTAATAGGTGCCAAGACAGTGATAGTGCATGGAATTTTCTGGGCTAGAGGAGAACTTGAATACCATGAATTCTGCACTATTATTTTTTAAGTGGTTAATTCCCAGAGAGCAGGAGTGGATCCCTCAGAGTCATCTAACTAGAAAATGGCAGAGCCAAGACTGCAAATTAGCTACCTTCACTGCCATTGTTTCCCCTTCAGGATTATTATCTCATATAAGCATTTAGAAATCTTTATAAAGCATGAGATACCTCTCAAGTATTTCTAAGATTGTATGGTAAAAATGAAGAAAAACTGTGGAAACTAATATATAAAATATTTTATTTTTGGACAACATTAAATTGTGTGTTTTATTTTTTGAGACAGAGTCTCCCTCTGTTGCCCAGGCTGGGGTGCCATGGAGTGATCTTGGCTTACTGCAACCTCTGCCTCCTGGGTTAAAGTGATTCTCCCACCTCAGCCTCCCAAGTAGCTGGGACTACAGGCACCCACCATCATGCCTGGCTAATTTGTGTATTTTCTTTTTGTTTTTAATTGTACTTTAGGTTCTGGGGTACATGTGCAGATCATGCAGAATTGCTGCATAGGTACATACCCGGCAAGGTGGTTTGCTGCCTTCATCCCCCCATCACCTATATCTGGTATTTCTCCCCAAGTTATCCCCTCCCCACCATCCCCACCCTGGCTGTCCCTCCCATAGCTCCCAACAACTGACTGCAGTGTGTGATGCTCCCCTCCCTGTGTCCACATGTTATAATCGTTCAGCACCTTCCTATGAGTGAGAACATGCAGTGTTTGGTTTTCTGTTCTTGTATTAGTTTGCTGAGAATGATGGTTTCCAGATTCATCCATGTCCCTATAAAGGACAGGAACTCATCATTTTTTTATGGCTGCTTAGTATTGCATGGTGTATATGAAGATGAAGTTGGCCAGGTGCGGTGACTCAAGCCTGCAATCTCAGCACTTTGGGAGGCCAAGGTGGGTGGATCACAAGGTCAAGAGATCAAGAATATCCCAACAACATGGTGAAACCCCATCTCTACTAGAAATGCAAAAATTAGCTGGGCATGGTAACGCATGCCTGTAATCCCAGCTACTCAGGAGACTGAGGCAGGAGAATCACTTGAACCCAGGAGGCAGAAGTTGCAGTGAGTGGAGATCACCCCACTGCACTCCAGCTTGGCAACAGAGTGAGACTCCATCTCAAAAAAAAGTCTCTGAGGTGAGTGCCATGTTATTGCACACAGGAGGAAATGTTTAGTTATGAAGCAACTCCACTTTACAGTCCTATCTAATCTTTTTCAGGAAGTTGTATTTCACAAATCTGTAGATTTGGGGGACTATTTATGCAACCCTGAACCATGGACATCCTATTAATGACACTCATAGTTTCATGTATGGTAATAATTATTATGTCCATGATAGATAACTTGTTTTATCTCACTCATGCAATAATTATGTGAGGTAGACTTTGTTACACCCATTTTAATGAGAATTTGCACGTGCCAGTAACTTAAGTGATCAGAGTCCACAGAGTTCAGCTCTGCCCCACAGGCCTTGTCTTCAGATCACATCACAGTTTTACTGTAACTGCACAGCTGTCTGTGTCTGCTGTGGTCCATCTGCTCTGCCATGGGAACTGATGAGTGAGTTCTGCAGGATTGGCCCTTGATTGACCAATGACTATGATGCCTCAGTACAAAAGGGGTGCATAGAGGTGTTAGAGGAATTGTAGTTGAACCTTTTGGAGTAATTTGGTATTCACACAAACATAATGGCGCTAGTAGGCCTAAAACAGTGAATGCACACATGCCCCTTTCCCACCTGCAATGAGTTTGAACACTGGAGAAATCAGCATTAATGTTTTTCGCCCTTGACATGCTTTATTGAAGTAGGAAGGAAATTCGTTACAGTCATTGTCTATTAAAGTACAAGATTGGGGCTACTAGCTTTAATTTTACTAAGTCTTGACATGGATTTTGGAACCACAAGATATAAGTAATAAGGAAAAGATCATGTGATATTCCAGGAGAAAAAAAATCATGCAAGGTTAGGGCTAATTTTGTGATGTCAGTCTTAAACAGTCTTGGAGCTATCCACCCTGTGGAAAACTCTGTGAGACTTGTTTTTTTTCCCCTTTGATGTGGACCATTTCATTCTGTGTTCCATTTTCCAACTCACTGTATTTTATAATGATATCCATCATGTCTGTTTGTCAGTTTATGGCAGCTTAAAAAATTGCCTCAAGGCCAGTAATGAGAAGAAATCCTTCCCACTTCCTGTAGATTGTTTTATGTGCCTCACAGTTTTCTGCACCAAATAATAAAAAATAACATTGCTTTCCAAACTGTTCTGTATTTTGCCTCTTTTTCTTTTCCTTTTAATCCTTTATGGTTTACTTTCCTTTGCTTTACTATGCTTATTCTACTGTGTTTTGTTCATAATTAACAAGATATAGAAGAATATATTCTCAAAATGGAAAGTTTTTTAAAGGCCCTAATTTAGCTGTCCTTTAATCCAACAAAAAGGAAACTATCTAAGCTTTTAGTGAGAGAGTCCACACTTTAATAACTGTTCTTTGAAACAGAGAAATCAATACTTGCTAGCTATGAGGGTGGACACTTCATGAGCTGAGTTCTCATGAAACTGCAAACTAACTGTAACATGAAAAGAAAACTAAGTTTCTCAGTGCAATTATATTAGCACGTGGAAGTGCCGATACATCTCGGAAAGGTCAGTTATTTCAGCTGTTATTAGAAAAACTCTGGTGATGGTCAGAGAAAGTAAGAGAATTTTCCAGGATGACGTGTCTTTTATGCTATTACTATTTTTTTTATTTAAAATCCCTGCCTGTCTCTAAAACATCAAGTGGTACAGTAATACTATGCTTGGATTACTCTTTAGTAGTGCTTGACATTTCCTGAAACATTATTTTCACTGCCATTCTATCATGCAAAAGCCCCCTCCTGAAGTCAGTAGGTGGGTAATAAATGTGTTCTAAAGAATATTCTTTTTCTAAGAATCAACTGGAGTTAGGATGCTTCATCAGCTATGAGTTCTTGATTCCTCAACATTTAACAGCAAAAATGTGGAAAAATTAGTCTTTCATAGCTGAAAATGGTGAATATGTAAAATGTATTTTTTTTTTTGCTTTTGACCTCAATCCATATGGATTCAAAGGAATGAATGAAGTAATGGATGGATAGATGGACACACAGTTGGACAGAAGGGTGGATGCATGGAAGTAATAGGTCTGACTGCACTTCTGGGAAGAGCCCAGCTTTTGCACTGAACTGGCAAGCATACTGGTGCATGACAACTCCGACCCCCGCCTCACACTTTTGTTTCTTATTCCTTTAGAGGAATAGCTGGAATCATCTTTCATCTTTCATACTGATGGATTGCACCAGTCTATGTTAAACTTTCCCTTATCTTAAAATCAATACTGATTTGCTTAAATTTTCCATGGGGTCGAGTGCAGTGGCTAATGTCTGTAATCCCAGCACTTTGAGAGGCCAAGGCAGGCAGAACACCTGAGGTCAGGAGTTCAAGACCAGCCTGGCCAACATAGCAAAACCCTGTCTCTAATAAAAATACAAAAATTAGCCAGGCATAGTGGCTGTAATCCCAGCTACTCAGAAAGCTGTATGAGAATCACTTGAACCCAGGAGGCGGAGGTTATGGTGAGGCGAAATTGTGTCATTGCCCTCCAGCCTGGGCAACAGAGCAAGACTGCATTTTGGAAAAAAAAAATGTCCCTGGTATCAGTAAAGAAATCTTACAGACATAAATTTCTTTTATTTCCAGATGCCTATTAGACTGCCACTCTTTATACTTAAAAGAATAAAGGAGAGAGAGAGCAGCTAGGAAACTGTTAGGGGAAAAAGCCATCTTGTAAGGAAAATTAAATTGTTCTTAAAAAGTAGTTGAAAAGGAAGTTGATATAGCTGAAAAACTTGAGATGTAGGTCCACAGACAACCCATGATTGTCCATGTAGTCACAAAGTGCCATCAAGACCAAGATAGTCAGTGTCCTACAGAAAAATCTCAGTAAAAGCCCAGATGGCTCGGGAAGAATGTCCTTCATGAGATATAATGACATTTTTATGGATTTGGATTAATTGGGCTCTAGAAAGGTAAAGAGAAGAATTGATGCCTTCCCCAGAAGGACTTTTCCATGTCCATGCAAGAGAGAATTGAGCTGGAGCTCTATGGTATCAACAATATAATATAATGTCTGGCATCAACAAAAGCCCATGTACAGGCATACCTCAGGGATATTGCTGGTTTGGTTTCAGACCACTACAGTAAAGTACACATAACAGTAAATGAGTTACACAAATTTGTTTCCCAGTAGTGTATATGTTCATATTACACTACAATCTAGTAAGGGAAATAACACATCTTTTAAAGTACGTCTTAATTTTATTATACAAATACTTCTTGAAAATGCTAATGATCATCTGAGCTTTCAGTGAGTTTTAATCTTATTGCTGGTTGAGGGTCATGACTTGGTATCGATGCCTGCTGACTGATCAGGGTGGGGATTTCTGAAGGTTGGGGTGGCCATGGCAATTTCTTAAAATAAGACAACAGGGAAGTTTGCCACACTGATTGACTCTTCCTTTCATAGCAGATTTCTCTGCAGCATGTCATGCTCATTGATAGCATTTTTTCCCACAGTAGAACTTCTTTCAAAATTAGAGTCAATCATCTCAAACCCTCCCAGTGACTTATCAACTAAATTTATGTGATAGTTTAAATCTCTTTTTGTCATTTCAACAATCTTCACAGAATCTTTACTAGAAGTAGTTTCCATCTCAAGAAATCACTTTCTTTGCTCATTCGTAAGAAGCAACTCCTGATCTATTGAACTTTTATTATGAGACTCCCGCAATTAAGTCACATCTTCAGTTTCCAATTCTAAAACAAGTTATCTTGCTATTTCTACCACACCTGCAGTTCTTCCTCTACTAAAGCCGTGAAACCCTCAGAACCATCCATGAGGGTTCCTCCAAACTCCTGTTAATGAGTCACATGAGTCACAAATGTTGTTAATGGCATCTAGAATGGTGAATTATTTCCAAAAGGCTTTCAATTGACTTTGAGGTTGTAGCCTTACAACATACATTTCTTAAATAATAAGACTTGGAAATCAAAATTACCCCTTCCTTCATGGACTGCAGAATGAATACTGTAGTAGCAGGCATTAAAACATTAATCTCCTTGTACGTCTCCATCAGAGTTCTTGAATTAATAGTTATATTGTCAATGAGCAGTAGTATTTCAAAAGAAATCTCTTTTTTGGAGAAGTAGGTCTCAACACTGAGCTTAGAATTTTAGAACGTTCAGTCGACAATGCTGTAAACAGATGTGCTGTCATCCAGGCTTTGTTTCATTTATAGAGTACAAACAGAGTTGATTAAATATATATTTTTAGAGACAGGGAAGTTCTTAATTTGTTGCCCAGTCTGGAGTGCCGTGGCCCATTTATAGCTAACTACAACTTTGAACTGCTGGCCTCAAGCAATTCTCCTGACTTGGCCTCCCAAAGCACTGGGATTGTAGGCATAAACCACTGTGTCCCACCACATTTAGCATAATTCTCAAGATGCCAGAATTTTTAGAATAATAAATGAACACTGGATTCCATTTAAAGTTACCAACTTCATTAGCCCCTAACAAGAGAGCCTTTCCTTCAAAGTTTTGAAGCCAAGCATTGACTTTTCTAAAGCTGTGAAAGTCTTAGATGGTATCTTCTTTTGACAAAAAGATGTTTCACCTACATTGAAAATATATTTTGTGTTGGCACCTTCATCAGTGATCTTAGCTAGATACTCTAGATCACTTGCTGCTTCTCCTGCATCAGCACTGCTGCTCTACCTTGCATTTGTGTGTTGTGGAAATGGCATCTTTTCTTATGTTTCATGAACCAACCACCGCTACCTTCCAAATCTTCTTCTGAAGTTTCCTCACCTCCCTCAGCTATCATAGATTTGAAGAGAATTACCTTCCTCTGAATTAGGCTTTGACTTAATTAGGCCTTCCTCTGACTTATTTTATCTTCTCTCCAAACCACTGAGACTTCTCCATTCCAGAAATCAGGCTGTTTCAGTGTGTCATTTGTGTGTTGAGTGGAGTAGCACTTTTAATTTCGTAAGTTTTCCTTTGCATTCACAACTTGGCTAACTGTCTGATGCAAAAGACCTAGCTTTCAGCCTCTCTTGCGTTTCAACATGACTTCCTCACTAAGTTAATCATTTCTAGCTTTTTATTTACAGTGAGAGACAGGCAGCCCTTTCTTTCATTTGAAGACTTAGAGGCAATTGTAAGATGAATAATTGGCCTAATTCCAATATTGTTGTGTCTCAGGGAATAAGGAGGCCTGAGGAAAGCATGAAAGACTGGGTGACAGATGGTCAGTGGAGCAGTCAGAACACACACAACATTTATGTATTATTGTTTAAATTTGCCACCTTGTGTGGGTGCATTTCATGGTGCCCCAAAGCAATTATAATAGAAACATGAAAAACCACTGATCACAGATCATAATAGCAGACATAGCAATAATAAAGTTTGAATCTTGTGAGAATTACCAAAATATGACACAGATACACAAGGTGCACACATGCTGTTGGAAAAGGGCACCAATGGACTTGCTTGACATATGGTTGCCACAAACCTTAAACTTGTTTTTATTTTTTAAAGCAATATCTGCAAATTTCAATAAAGCAGACAGCAATAAAATGAGGTATGCCTGTATATGTTTCTGTCTTAGTTGAAGCTGCTAAAACAAAGTGCCACAGATTGAGTAGCTCAAGCAACAAACATTTATTCCTCAAAGCTCTGGAGGGTGGGAAGTCCAAGATCAAGGAGCTGGTAGATCTGGTGTCTGGTGCCTCCTAGTTTGCAGATGGTCTTTTTCTGTTGCAACCTCACAGGGTACAAAGACAGCAACAAACTCTCTGTTTCTTAGAAGGGCACTAACCCCATTCATGAAACTTCATCTTCACAGTCTACCTCCCAAAGACCTCATTTCCAAATTTCATTCCATTGAAATTAGGGCTTCAACATATGGATTTTGGGGTGACACATTCAGTTGAGATTTGTATGTATATATAACCTTTTCTTAAAATTTGGGGAAAACAGACTTTTAACATTTGTGGAAGTAAGCACCCTCCCACTCATCATATTTTACTGCTTTTTTGTATTTCTCTGTTTCCTCCATTTTCTTTTATGTCTATTACAAACACATACACAAATTACTACGGACATATGTTCTCTTATTCAGTAAAAGAGAGATTTGCCTATCCAAAAGAAAGTTCTCTGTGTGTGTGTGTGTGTGCATTTTTAAGTCAGTAGAGTTTATTGCAAGTAATTGTTTAATGAGAAAGCTTTGTCAGTTGGGTGTGGGATTCCCTGCAGCACAAACCAGACTCTTATTGAGTGCCTCATCAGTCACTGTGATCAGGAAATGTTGATAACAAGCCCAGAACAGGCACCACACACTGTCCACGGCAGCAGGACATAACAAGCTCCTCTGCTGGATGCCTTTGCTTACATTGAGAAAAGGAGATCCTAGGCAATTTGTGACTTTAGAAGACCAAGTATTCATCTAGTAATTTGCCTTGCCCTGGGCTGCTGCCTTTATCGTGGATGCAGGTGTGTCTGTGCAGTCACATTCAAGTGGGTCACAAGGAAACCGCAGGTGGTGGCCTGTGCAGTCACATTCGAGTGGGTCACAAGGAAACTGGCAAGGCCAGGGAAGAGCAGAGCTTGTCAGCAAACCAAAATTAGCCCCTCTCAGCTCCCTTGTCCCTCCCTGCCCTACAATCACATTAAATCTACCTTATTCAATTTCTGCTGAAGAGCTTTACTTGATTTACAAAGGATTAATAGATGTTACTTAAGGAAATGTCTCCATAGTCTTCATGTTGAGATCATTTAATTATAAGAGATGAAGCACATTGTTTTTCTAAACTTCTCTGGAGTCTCAATGCCCTGAGGTTCCAGATGTGAGATTTGTGAGCTCTTCTCACACTTGTATAAATAAATAGCCTTCATTTGTGTATCATCTCATGGGATTAGTGTTTTTGTAATACATTTATGAAACTTTGGTTTAATGTGGCACCTCCTAAAGTTGTTTATATTTCAGATTTTCTCCAGATAGAAGTAACAAATTCCTTTGGAATAATAGCATTATTAACAGCTATCATTGAGAATCTACTATATGTTGAATGCACTGTTTGCTGTGGACTGAATGTTTGTGTCCTCCACTCCCAAGTTTATGTAGAAGCTCTAACCTCCAATGTGATGGTATTTATAGGTGGGGGTTTTGGAAGGTAATTGGGGTCAGATGGGTTCTAAAGGTGGGGTGCCAGTGGTGGGATTACTGCCCTTGTAAAGAAAACAAAGGAGAGGCAAATATCTTTCTCTCTCACTTCATGCATGCATCATGGAAAGACCATGTGAGGCCATAACAAGGAAGAGGACCCTCACCAAGAACCTAACCATGCTGGTACCTGATCTCTGATCTCTGGAGACCTATCCAGTCTCCAGAACCATAAAAAATGTTTGTCATTTAAGCCATCCAGTCTATGGTAATTGGTTATAGCAGCCTTAACTGACTTAGATGCTATTTCTGAGCGGTTTAATTATCACAATGAAATAGAAAAGAAAACTGAAACAGAAGCAACGTAAGTTATTTGCACAAGATCACAAAACTGTTCAGTGGCACCTCCAAGATTCAAAGGCAGTCTAATTTTATATATTTACAGACATGATAGACATTGGGAAGGAGATGCACACAGGGACTTTGGTTGGGTCTCATGGGAGATAAGTGATATGCATATAGGAGGTTTATTGGAGAATGCTCGTGGTACAACATGCATAAGAGGCTGAGAAAAGCAGGAACGGGAACAGGGAGACAGTAAACAGTTATGCAATCACAGCAGAGGCCTTAGCAAATGTGATTTGCATGACTAGAGGTAGGATGATCTTATGAAGACATTCCAAATTGAGAGAAGGAAGCCAGAGTTTATAACCCCCGCTCCTCTATTGACCTATCACTGGACATGGGCTTCTGTCCGTAGGTAAGGTATAATCTTGAATGGTACAGCACCCTTTGGTTAAGGGCAAGGCGTCAAGAGGGGCAGCTGGAAGCCATTAGCAGCCAATATTCCCAGCAGTGGAAGTAACTGACCTGTCAGTTAAGGGGTGATCTTGGTAGTGCACCACGGCATCACCTGCACACAGGGCCATAAATAGAGAAACTGTACCAAATCAAAGGGACTTAGAAAAAAAAAGTTCCTCAAGAAATAATGATAAATCTGCCATCTAAAGAAAGAGAAGAATTTAACCATTCAAGAAAAGCAATGAGGCTTTCTAGGGGGAAGAAAAAGCACATGCAAATCATTTGTGAAATGAGTAGCAGGTTGTGTTTGAGGAATTTTAAAAGCCAGGGTGGCAGAGGCAGAAAGCAAAATGAATGCTTGGTGTGGACGTGGGAGCAGATTATGCAGAGCTTTTCTGAAAAGGTAAGGATGTCCCCTTTATTCAGAGAACAACGGGAAACTCTTAAACCATTGTAAGTGCAGGAATGACAATGATAAGATTTATCCTTCAAAAGATAATTCTGACTCAAGGATTGGGACTCAATGCAAGATTGAAAAGGATTTGAGCAAAGAGGTAGAAGGCTATTGCTGCTATCCAGACAAAAGAGATGATGTTTGTTTGAGCGAGGGGCAGAACAGGTGACAGCAGAGATGGAAAGAAGTATATGTATTCAAGAAATATTTTACTTTAAAACTCAGAGTAACCGGTGATTGTATATGAGAATGCATGAGAAGGAGATATTGAGGGTGACTCAGACGACCCTAAACTTACGCAATTGGGCAGAGAGACGGGCTTTTTATGAAGATGGGTCAATGTAAAAAGTGAATTTTACTTAATCACTGAAGATGAAGCATTCCATTGTGGGCAGGTTGATTTACATTTCCAGTGAGGTCAACGGGCAGTTAGACACATGGATTTGAAGAGCACAGAAAGCCTAGGTGTCTGGAATAAACCTGAGTATGTTCTGTGTAGTTTGTAATTAAGTTATGTGCCTGAATGAGACCACCGAGGAAGAATGTACAATGTGACAAGAAAGGGGGCCCGGGAAATGCCATGAGGTAGCCAAGGCAAGATGGTGTTTCAGGGAGGAAGTGGGCATCAGTGTGAAATATTGCAGAGAAGTCAAGCATAACATAACCTAAAATGCCAACTAGATCCCGTGACACTGACTATGGTGCCTTCAGTGGAGTGATGGGCACAGAAGACATATTGGATTGGATTGAGTATTGAGTGGGTGAGAGAAAGTGGAAACGTCGACTTCAGACTATGCATTCTAGATGAGTGGACTCAAACAGGGCAAAGCTCTATCAAGACAGTGGAACTAGGAAACAATATTTCTGTTTTTGTTTCATGTGAAAAACTTTTGGGCACATATAGAAGCTGATGGTAAGGTCCAGTTGAGTAGGAGAGGATGAATGTATAAGCAAAGGCAAGGTGAAGAAAATGGATAAAGTTTCTCAGCCTAGTGAGAAGATGAGAGGTCCCAGCACAGGTAGAGGGATTAGTGCTATTTGGGCAAACAGGTGGCTCCTTTATCCTCCCAAGTGTTCACGTTTACTTTAATTTATACAGAACAAGTACCAATTAAAGTAAATGTGAACACTTGGAACCCAGACGTATGTGAGCTCCCATCTGATTTTCTCAGCGAATGGAAGCGAAGGTCAGGTTGACACCATGAATGCTTATTTAACTCAATTAAATTAGGTTAGAATGGATTGGACTGAATTGGTTTGGATGGGGGAAATTGACCCAAATAAAGTAAAAGGTATAAATCAGAACACTAAACAAATAGAGATGCACCCAGCAAAAGAACAAAATGAATTGAACCCAGAAAGTTACAAGAAAGGAATTATCAACTCTGAATTATTTTTCCTATACCTGTTCAGAGTTTCTTGGTATCACACTGAACAAATCAGAGAGGACTGCTGCCTGGTAGCTCACACTAACAGTAAGGCCAAAATCTTAGATTGTCTTCTCCAACTATTGCAACTTTTATGAAAAAACTAAATCAGCATTTCTTAAAGTAGCTAGTTTTGAAAGACATAGGACAAATTGTTCTCTAGGGCCTGTTTAAGAATTTGGAGAAAATATAAGGCAATTTAAAAAGCAATAAGCTATTTTACTCAGCAGTCTGGCCATCTCAAAATGCATCCTGCTTCAGCTTTCAACTCTGTCTCCTGCATCTTTGATTTTCATCACTAAGAAATAACATGGTAATGTTTCTCTCCAAATGAATATGTTACTAACGGTGTCCATAGTGGGAAAAGAACAAATCAGAAAATTACATTTCAGCTTCTTTATATACTTCCTGACAGTAGATTAGTTTAATTTGCACTACTAAAACAGTTGAACTTTATCTAAGAATTTAACACTTGAAACTATGCAATGAGTTTAGGCTCTTATTAAAAAACATTGTCATCCCGGCACTTTGGGAGGCACAGGAGGGAGGATCATGAGGTCAAGAGATCGAGACCATCCTGGCCAACATGGTGAAACCCTGTCTCTACTAAAAATACAAAAATTAGCTGGGCATGGTGGCATGTACCTGTAGTTGCAGCAACTCCAGAAGCTGAAGCAGGAGAATTGCTTGAACCTGAGAGGTAGAGGTTGTAGTGAGCCAAGATCACGCCACTGTACTCCAAACTTCATCTCAAAAAAAGAAAGAAACATGATTCATGAAAATGCACCAATATTTGTAATCTGGGAATAACAGTTGGGACTAAAATTTGTATTTGAAATTTAACTTGATTTTTATTTTATGACCATAATCATATTTCTATTATAATACTCCCATTTCCAATTAAATATTGATGTATGACTTTTAATTTGTAATACAGGTGAGAATTTATAGAATTTGAAAACTATTAAGCCTAGATTTCTATAGAAATTTAAAAGTATATTTAAGATCTTTAGGAATCTGTTTATTTTTTATTATTATTATTGTATTTGGGCTCTGGGGTACATGTGCATGTCCTGCATCCTGCAAGATTGTTGCATAGGTATCCTTGAGGAATCACCACACTGTCTTCCACAATGGTTGAACTAATTTACACTCCCACCAACAGTGTAAAAGTGTTCCTATTTCTCCAGATTTTTTAATGATCACTTTTCTAACTGGCATGAGGTGATATGTCAATGTGGTTTTGATTTGCATTTCTCTAATGATAATGATGATGAGCATTTCCTCATATGTTTGTTGGCCACATATTTGTCTTCTTTTGAAAAGTGTCTGTTCATATCCCTTGCCCACTTTTGAATGGTTTTTTTTTTTTTTTTCCTGTAAATCTGCTTTAATTTTTGTAGATTCTGGATATTAGCCCTTTGTCTGATGGGTAGATTTTGAAATTTTTTTCCCATTCTGTTGGTTGCCAGTTTACTCTAATGATTGTTTCTTTTGCTGTGCAGAAGCTCTTAAGTTTAATTAGGTCCCATTTGTCTATTTTGGCTTTTGTTGCCATTGCTTTTGGTGTTTTAGTCATGAAGTCCTCACCTGTGCCTATGTTCTGAATGGTTTTGCCTAGGTTTTCTTCTAGGGTTTTTATGGTGTTAGTTCTTATGTTTAAATCTTTAATCCATCTGGAGTTAATTTTTGTATAAGGTGTAAGGAAGGGGTCCAGTTTCAGCTTCCTGCATGTGGCTAGCCAGTTTTCCCAACACCATTTATTAAACAGTTAATCTTTTCCCCATTGCTTGTTTTTGTCAGGCTTATCAAAGATCAGATGATTGTAGATGTGTGACATTGCTTCTGAGGCCTCTGTTCTGTTCCATTGGTCTATATCTCTGTTTTGGTACCGGTACCATGCTGTTTTGATTATTGCCTTGTAGCATAGTTTGAAGTCAGGTAGTGTGATGCCTCCAGCTTTATTCTTTTTGCTTAGGATTGTCTTGGCTCTGCAGGCTCACTTTTCGTTCCATATGAAGTTTAAAGTGGTCTTTTCCAGTTCTGTGAAGAAAGTCAACGGCAGCTTGATGGGGATAGCATTGAATTTATAAATTACTTTTAGCAGTATGGCCATTTTCACAATATTGATTCTTCCTAACCATAATCATGGCATGTTTTTCCATCTGTTTGTGTACTCTCTTATTTCCTTGATCAGTGGTTTGCAGCTCTCCTTGAAGAGATCTTTTACTTCCTTTGTTAGTTGTATTCCTAGGTATTTTATTCTCTTTGTAGCAATTGTAAATGGGAGTTCGCTCATGATTTGGCTCTCTGTCTGTTATTGGTGTACAGGAATGCTTGTGATTTTTGCACATTGATTTTGTATCCTAAGACTTTGCCAAAGTTGCTTATCAGCTTAAGGAGGTTTGGGGCTGAGATGATGGGGTCTTCTAAATACACGATCATGTCATCTGCAAATAGGGACAGTTTTACTTCTTTTCCTAACTGAATGCCCTTTATTTCTTTTTCTTGCCTAATTGCTCTGGCTAGAACTTCTGATATTATATTGAATAGGAGTGGTGAGAGAGGGCATCCTTGTCTTGTGCCAGTTTTTAAAGGGAATGCTTCTAATTTTTGCCCATTCGGTATGATATTGGCTGTGGGTTTGTCGTAAATAACTTTTATTGTTTTGAGATACATTCTGTCAATACCTAGTTTACTGAGAGTTTTTAACATAAAGGGCTGTTGAATTTTGTCAAAGGCCTTCTCTGCATGTATTGAGATAATAATGTGGTCTTTGTCTTTGGTTCTGTTTATGTGGTGAATTACATTTCCAGATTTGTATATGTTGAACCAGCCTTGCATCCCCAGTAGGAAGCCTACTTGATGGTGGTGGATAAGCTTTTTGATGTGCTGTTGGATTCTGTTTGCCAGTAATTTTATTGAAGATTTTTGCATCAATGTTCATCATGGATATTGGCCTGTAGTTTTCTTTTTTAGTTTTGTCTTTGACAGATTTTGGTATCAGGATGATGTTGGTCTCATAGAAAGAATTAGGGAGGATTCCCTCCTTTTGTATTGTTTGGAATAGTTTCAACAGGAATGGTACCAGCTCCTCTTTGCATGTCTGGTAGAATTCTGCTGTGAACCCATCTGGACCTGGACTTTTTTTGGTCAGTAGACTATTAATTGCTGCCTCAACTTCAGACCTTGTTATTGGTCTATTGAGGGTTTCAACTTCTTCTTGGCTTAGTCTCGAGAGTGTGCAAGTGTCCAGGAATTTATCCATTTCTTCCAGATTTACTGGTTTATGTGCATAGACCTGTTTGTAGTATTTTCTGATGGCAGTTTGTATTTCTGAGAAATCGGTGGTGATCTCCCCATTATGGTTTTTTATTGCATCTATTTGACTCTTCTCTCTTTTCTCTTTTATTAGTCTAGCTAGTGGTCTATTTTGTTGATCTTTTCAAAAAACCAGCTCCTGGATTTATTGATTTTTTTGAAGGGTTTTTTTTTGTGTGTCTATCTCCTTCAGTTCTGCTCTGATCTTAGTTATTTCTTGTCTTCTGCTTGCTTTTGAGTTTTTTTGATCTTGCTCCTTTAGTTCTTTCAATTTTGATGATAGGGTGTCAGTTTTAGATCTTTCCTTGTTTCTCATGTGGGCATTTGTTGCTATAAATTTCCCTCTAGACACTGCTTTAAATATGTCCCATAGGTTCTGGAATGTTGTGTCATCATTCTCATTGGTTTTGAAGAACATTTTTATTTTTGCCTTCATTTCATTGTTTATCCATTCGTCATTCAGGAGCAAGTTGTTCAGTTTCAACTCCATCAAGTCGTTTATGTTCTTCTCTATGCTGGTTATTCTAGTTAACATTTCATCTAACCTTTTTTCAAAGTTCTTAGTTTCTTTGCATTGGGTGAGAACATGGTCTTTTAACTCGGAGAAGTTTGTTATTACCCACCTTCTGAAGCCTGCTTCTGTCAATTTGTCAGATTCATTCTCTGTCTTTTTTTATTCCCTTGATGGTGAGGAGTTGTGATCCCTGGGAGGAGAAGAGGTGTTCTGTTCTTTGGTGGTTTCCTCCTTTTTGCACTGTTTTTTTTCCCCCATATTCGTGGATTTATATCCCTTTAATCTTTGAAGTTGGTAATTTCAGGAGTCGTCTCTGAGTGATCTTTTTTTTTCTGTTGAGGTAGGAGCTGTATATTTTTTGGCCTGTAGAGGGCGTTTCTGGGCTCTCTCTGGTTCAGTCAGGTTGCCGGGTGGGTGGTCCTTCCCCGGAGTTTGTTTGCAGGTGAGATTGGCCCCGCCTTCCCAATGGCATCTCTCCTTCCCCAGCTGGGTCTTCTTGGTTGGGGTCAAGCTGTATTTGCTACCTCTCTAGCGAGGGCTTCAGTTGGAGGTCTGTGGAGGTGGGGACTGCCAGGCCTTATGGTCTGTTTCCCTGCTTGCTTTCTTTTTTTTTTTTTTTTTTGAGAGGGAGTTTCGCTCTTGTTACCCAGGCTGGAGTGCAATGGCGCAATCTCGGCTCACCGCAACCTCCGCCTCCTGGGTTCAGGCAATTCTCCTGCCTCAACCTCCTGAGTAGCTGGGATTACAGGCACGCGCCACCATGCCCAGCTAATTTTTTGCATTTTTAGTAGAGACGGGGTTTCACCATGTTGACCAGGATGGTCTCGATCTGTTGACCTCGTGATCCACCCGCCTCGGCCTCCCAAAGTGCTGGGATTACAGGCTTGAGCCACCGCGCCCGGCCTGTTTCCCTGCTTTCAACTCTGCCTCCCTCTGTGGGATGGTCCGTCCCACCGGTGTTAGTCCGAACTTCCACCCAGGTCCCTGCGACAATGGAGAAAAATGGAATTTATACCCAGAATGCCCAAATTGCCAGAAAATGAACATGAAAGTATGGGGGTAAAAGTAGAAATATGGGTTGAAACTCTGAAGAAGGAGGTACACAGATGCCCAGACTTCTTCCACACACTTACAAAAAGATTAACACTCCATTCTCTGAGAAGAGTGGGAAACTATACAAGGAGAGTAACATTTAAAATCAAAACACTCATGGTTATTCTGAAAGAGTCAAAAGAAAACAGCAGAGCCAGGAAACAAGGATAGTACAAAAGAGGAAATATATATGGAAGCTCCCCCAAAATATTTATGAAAAACTCAATAGAAAATTTAGAAATTTAGCTCAGGACATCTTTCAGAAATTAGAACAATTCTATTTTAAAAAAGGGAAAAAATCATAAAATTAGAAGAGTTTAAGAGGCCTAAGATGTGAACAGAAGTGCCAGAGACAGATAATTTATATATAAATACAAGAAAATTCCCTAGAAGCGAAGGATACATATTGCCAGAAGAAGCGCATAATGAGAGTACAGGCTCAGACCAAGACATATTGGTGGGGCAGGCGAGGATGGGAGGGGTTGGCAGGTGATAGATGGGAGGAAGAAATAACCTACAGATTCCAAGCAAAGCAAAGCAAATAACAACAACAGAAACCGGTCACATGCAAAGGTTCTAGTGTAGTTAATGACAATGCTAGGAGATAAAAGCAATAAAACAATGCCTTCAAAATCATTAGGTAAAATAAATTCCTAAACTAGTGTTATGCTCAGGTTACAGTTAAATTAAATGGAAAAATGAAAGCACTTTTAGTCTACAGAATCTCAAAAATTATACTTTCTAAACAACTTTTTCAGAAGTTTAGTAAAACCTACTCTAGAGTGTGGCGATAACCAACCTGCCTGGGTTTGCCCACAATTTTTGAAGTTTCAGCACTGAACATCTTGCATCTCTGAAAAACACTCAGTCTCAGATAAATGAAGACAATGGGTAACCCTACTTTAGAATTACCATTAAGAAGATTAAAAATAAGCCTTAAAATGATTCAATTTATCCTCAGTAATCTAACTGTCCACCTCAACAAAGTCTAACATTTTAAGGAAAATAAATAAGCACTGAAAAATTAAAATCTCATAATGCCCATTGGCTAAAAAAAAAAAAAAAAATTCTAGACAATAAACAGAAAAATGAGATCCATATTGGGAGGAAAATCAGTGAACAAAATATCATAAATGACTAAGATGATGGAATTGTCTAAGACAATTCAAACACCTTTTATAATTATATTCAGTAGGCTGAGAATTTAAAGAAAAATATAATAAAAAAGAGAAATAGGTAAACAGGAACCATGTAGGACTTTCAGAGATGAAAAATGCAAGATCTGAAATGAATAGTTCACTCAATAACTTTAACAACAGATGAACAGAGCCTGATAATCACACCTTCTGAGAAACTAATCTGATGGCAAGGAAATCTGGGTTGCCCGAACTTGAGACCTGTTCTCGTTATAAGACACTGACAAGATCAGTGAACCTGAAGCCATGCAACAGAAGCTACTCCAAGTGTTAAAGAATTCTTACAGATTTACTTTCTGGGAGCCCAGCAACATGATTAAGAAGTCAATATCGGCCTGACACAGTGGCTCATGCCTATAATCCCAGCACTTTGGGAGGTGAAGGTGGGCAGATCACAAAGTTAGGAGTTCGAAACCAGCCTGGCCGATATGGTGAAGCCCATTTCTACTAAAAACACAAAAATTAGCCTGGCATAGTGGCATGTACCTGTAATCCCAGCTACTCAGGAGGCTAAGGCAAAAGAATCACTTGAACCCAGGAGGTGGAGGTGCAGTGAGCTGAGATTGCACTACTGCGGTCCAGCCTGGGCAACAGAGTAAGACTCCAACTAAAAAAAAAAAAAGTCAATATATTTTGCTGGAGAGTTCACATGGAGAAACTACACAGAGATGCTACCTGGAGAGAAAATACAGAGACACTGTTTATAAAGATGGTGAAAGCCCCAGTTGTCCCAGCACCTCCTTCAACCCTCTAGATGAGCAGAGCCTCAGTTACAAGTAGCAACAACTACAGGGGACATCTCAAGCCAGAGCTGCAGAAGAACTGCCCTGCTGAGTGCAATCAACCCATTAAACTAAACGAGATAAAATAGGTATTAAGTCATTTTTAAAAGTGGAAAAGTGTAGATTAACAGAAATTTTCTGACTTTTTGGAGACATGGTAAAACAGAGAGCTGTGGTTTATAACTATTTGTTATTTAAATATGTGACCTTACTTTTCAGATCACTTTCAATCCAACAGATCCTATGTTACTATTGAAGTTAAATCATTCTACTACCCCCAATCTTTTCTCTGAAATAACCTTCAAGTTATTGAATAACCAAAGACCTTCTTCCAGTGTTTCTACTACCTCCAGAAACAGTGTGTGTTGGTCTAAGTATAAGATGGAAGAGAGGAAAAAAATACGTTTCATGACTGGGGAGCAAGGAGAGTAAACCCAGAGGTTTGAGGCATATGGAGTGCTCCTAACAAGACTAACGTCAAGAGTTCAGGACCAGCCCAGTCAACATGGTAAAACCCCATCTCTACCAAAAACACATGAATTAGCCAGGCATGGTGGTATGCACCTGGAGTCCCAGCTACTTGGAAGGCTAAAGCAGGAGAATCATTTGAACCCTGGAGACAGAGGTTGCAGTAAGCCAAGATCACAACACTGTACTCCAGCCTGGGAGACAAGAGCGAAACACTATCTCAAAAAGGAAAAAAAAAAAAAAGACTGCAACCAAATGACTTGAAATATGCGAGGCTAGGCCGGGTGCAGTGGCTCACTCAGGCCTGTAATCCCAGCACTTTTGAGGCCGAGGCAGGAGGATCACCTAAGTTTGGGAGTTCAAGAACAGTCTGACCAACAAAGAGAAATCCTGTCCCTACTAAAAATACAAAATTAGGTGGTCACGGTGATACATGCTTGTAATCCCAGCTACTCAGGAGGCTAAGACAGAAGAATGGCTTGATCCCAGGAGGTGGAGGTTGCAGTGAGCGGAGATCATGCCATTGCACTCCAGCCTGGGCAACAAGAGTGAAAATCCATCTCAAAAGAAAAGAAAAGAAAAATAATAAAATGAAATGTGAGAGGCTTAGTCCTTCAATACAGAGTGAAAACATATAATACAATGTCACAGTATTTCAGTTATATTTTGAGTAACAAACATTGGCTTCTGGAGGCCTAACCACCATTTTTAGCATGTTTTCCCTGGAAAATGTGCCTCACATTAATCTATTTATGAACCTTCCTACCAAGAAAGCTCACATTTGTAACATCACAAAGCCTAGTCATTCATCAGCCAGATACCAAAAGTTCACTCCTGCAGATAACAAGTTTTTCATAAATCAGGGTTAAATAAGACTGATAAAGATGGCTCATAATTCTTCCACATCTCTCCCTCCTTAGCACCTCCTCGTTACTGCTGTTGTAATCTATGACTTTTGCTTTTCCCACTCATGGCTTATCTCCTTGTGTAGGTTATAAGCACAATGACAGCCATGGACCATGACTCACACTCCTCCACAGGCTTTTAGACAGTGTCAGGCACTGTCATTTCATTCATTTATGTCATAGGATGGTAGTGATATAAAACTAGAGTTCCTTGGGGTTTTTCCTGAAAGTTCTTAGGCATACATGTCGTAGGCCTAAGGTAGCTCACTTTTGAGTGGGTTGACATGCACTACAGTCATAACAAACATAAGAAAATCTGGGTTGCTCAAGCTACAGACTTGTTCTTGACATAAGCTAGGATAGCTGGAGCCACTTTGGACCCACATTGCAGAGACAAGATCAGTCACTTCATGGCCCAGAACAGCCTTAAAACCAAATAAACCAGCCAGGTGCGGTGGCTCACGCCTGCAATCCCAGAACTTTGGGAGGCAGAGGCAGGTGGATTGCTTGAAGTCAGCAGTAGGAGACCAGCTTGGCCAGCATGGTGAAACCCTGTCTCTACTAAAAATACAAAACATTAG
The DNA here is from genome assembly GCA_031835075.1 of Saguinus oedipus. NCBI lineage: Eukaryota > Metazoa > Chordata > Mammalia > Primates > Cebidae > Saguinus > Saguinus oedipus. The sequence goes on from CM063189.1 coordinate 35,913,974, forward strand.
CCAGGCCTGGTGGTGCATGCCCATAGTCCTAACTATTCAGGAGGCTGAGGAAGGAAAATCACTTGAACTCCTCGGGAGGCAGGTTTGCAGTGAGCCAAGATCTATCTAGCCACTGCACTCCAGCCTTGGGTGACAGAGCAAGACTCCATCTCTCTCTCTCTATATATATATATATATATATATCAGAAGATAATGGGAAGTTTAAACAAACAATTAGCAGGCATTTTCTAGGAGATATCTGAAGCAAAGGGTGAGTAGATATTACTGTGATCTTTTCTAGGGCAGGCTTTAGGGTCTCCTGAGTTTCAAGAATCCAAGGTTAAGGGCAGGGAGCCGAGTATGCAAAGAGAAGTTGAGCTCATAGTTGCAACTGAGACAGGAAGAGCCTTTGAGAATCGGAATATCTGGGAAGCTCATTGGGAATCCTGGAACACTGTCAATGAGGCTCACTCTGGGCAAAACTTGTTTCAAATTTCTCCAGGGACATGGTGAGGGAAACAAACAGATGCATATTTTCCAGCTTTATGTGTCCTCACATCTTTAATTTTTAGTGTTCAGCAAGTCTTACTCATCTGTGCTTTGTTCATTGCCTCATCTGCTTTCAATCCTGTTTGTTATTTTATCCATTGGATGTTTGGCACTAGTTTTTGCTTCACACTAATAGTAGTTGTCATCTATTGACTGAATATGATACCATAGAGAAGGTGAGAAAGAATGATACAGCAGGAACATTAGAGGGTGAAGATGCCGAGAACAACAGAGGACACAGAGCCCGATTATCACACCTTCTGAGATATTAATCTGATGGCTACTGAAGAGACCTATAAACTTAGAGCATTCTGATTCTTTAAGAGAATGCCCTTTCTTAGAAATCCAATATTTAAAAATCAAAATGTGTGCTTTGTAGCATGAACCTTTCACTGAATCAAAAGTTAAGGGCCCTGTGAACATCTGAAAGCAAGGCTGGCATAGAGTTGCATGCCAATAATTAAGAGTAAGAGCAGCCATGTGCGATTGGGTCTCACCTGTAATCCCAGCACTTTGGGAGGTGGAGGCGGGCAGATCACAAGGTCAGGAGTTTGAAATCAGCTTGACCAATAGGGTGAAACCCCATCTCTACTAAAAATACAAAAATTAGCCAGGCATGATGGCGGGTGGCTGTAATCCCACCTACTGGGGAGGCTGAAGCAGAAGAATCATTTGAACTAGGAAGGTGGATGTTGCAGTAAGCCGAGATCATGCCACTTCATTCCAGTCTGGGAGACAGAGTGAGACTCCATCTCAAAAAAAAAAAAAAAGAGCAGTGGTGGTCTGGATTTGAAGTGGTGGTGAAATTACCCCAATGGTCTACCCACTGAGTGGACAAAAGGCAGGTTATGGCACAGGGCGCTCTCTGAATTGACTTGATAAATTTCATAACAATACATTAGATGGAGAGTTATAATGATGAAGCACTAACCTGATTATTTATGTCTGAGTTTGGAACATTTGTAGAAATTTATGAATGTTTTATACACACCGAGGAAGTTGCCGAGAATAGAAGTGAAATCTCAAGTCTTGAGTACTGTGGAGAAAAAAGCATTACTTGAAGTTGAATTGCTCCTAGAAGTTATAATATCTGGAGTATACATTCTTTTCACTCAGAAAATTCTCTGTATGAGAGACACTGACTCTCAAAGAGCACTGCAACAAAAATGATGGCCCCTTTTCAAAATGTATCCCATTACATTTTACTCATCCTTCACCACTGCCCCTGTTCTCTCTCCCATCCGCGGACGAATTTACTGAGATGGAAATGTCAGATTGATTAGATGTGTCTCCAGGTCACTTGGAAAACAAAGAAGTACTGCTCAGAGTACTGCTGGAAGGGGAGCTAAATAATCGCAAATCACCCAGAAAGCACAAGAGCAATGTTGTAACCAAAGCACACACTTCTTTAGGAGCTCGGGAGAGGAAGAGGTGAATTCCAGCTGGTGCGGTGGGGAGAGCTCTGGGCACTTCCCTGGAGCCTTGACCATTGGTGGGGTTATCAATGGATTGGCTTCAGCACCTAGCAGTACTAATCACTGGTTTATGAGTGGTTGAAGAAACTAGATATGGTCTATTTGAGGAAGAGAAAAATCAATGAGAAACATTAGAGTTGTCTTCAGCATCTGAAGGATAACCAAGTTGGAGAGGATGAACATTTGTTTTGAGCTCCTCCAGGGGAAAAAAAAAAAACAGGATTCACCAAGGTATTCAAGGAGAAAAAAACAAGCACCAGGGAATTCTAACAATTCAAAATTGAATACAATGTTCTTAAAAAGTGAATCTCTTCCTTCAAAAATCAACATAGAGCAAAGGGTATATAAATATAAAAAGTATTTCCTCCAAATAGTCACCTTGCTTAATCTAGAGAATTCCCAGAAAATGTGAAGCATGTTTATAAGCATGTTAATTATAAATGTTAAAGGCAAATATCCTGTTAAAATGTAGGTGTATGCTCTGTGGGAGTCCCCCCAGCAAATCCTTCCCTCCCCCTTTTGCCCCCCAATAAGCAAGTGAGTTTTATAAAAGAGGAACTCAGCCAACGTGATTTGCATGAGTTTGATCAGTGATGAGCTCCCACAACAGAATAATAAGAGGAAAATGGAAATCAGGTGAGTAACAAATATGCCTTCCACCACTTTGATGACAAAGTCAGTATAACTATATTAAGCAATGTGAAAGAGCTCAGAGACAGAATCTGACAACACATTTTGATGTCTTTGCTGGCAGATTCTTCAGAACTCCCTAAAGACCTATTTTTCCATAACCAGGTTAAGCATCATTGACAGGTGTATTTCATAAATATAGTAAAGGCATTGAGATTTACAAAAAACACAGTGGATCTTATTCGTTATGTCACAGTGGAGCTGTGATATATTCCAAGGGCAGAAACTCACTCTAATCTTTTAAAACAAAGGGACAGACTCATTCATCCAACTAATCAATATGAATTCCCTGATCCAGAAAAGGAGTATAAATCAGCAGCTGCTCCATGGTCAGTTTTCTCATCTACCCCTCCTCCTAGCTAAAAGAAGGTAGAAAGTGGGGCATGTGTCAGCAGGAAAATGACTTGGGCTATTATATCGACAAGCATTGCCATTGGGCTACAAATTCCCCATGGCAGCTGTGCTCAGATCAATGGTGCTGAAGGTAAGGAAGAGGAGTTTGTTAGGTTTGGGTATTTATTACATTCTCTACTTTGGTGTATTGCAGATGATGTTATTGTTTGTTAGGGGATGTGGAAGAAAAGAAAAAAATCATGTCCAGTTGGCCCCATCCATCTAGCAAGATGCACATGCAGTTAAAGGAATTATTTGGCTTGCACCTTTAACTGAAACTTCAGTTTCAAGCTGACCCATCACGATATTCTTTGAGGAACACCAAATAGGTGTTAGACATCATCCTAAGCGGCTGCTCTCTTCCCCATTATAATGTTTCCTGGTCCATCAGAGTCAGCAAATGACTTCGTGACTTTATTATGGCAACTTTGCCTGCTGAAGAGCAGAGCTTAGTTTAACACTTTATCCTCCCTCTTCTTTCCTCTTTGTGTGCACATTCTCATACATTGCACACCCTCAGGAGCGTGTCTACTCCTCAGTCCTAGCACTGACCCATAGAATATATTTGAAGGGTTTTTTTTTTTTTTTTGGTTTTTTGGTTTTTTGGTTTTGGTTTTTGTCTAGCTCACCAGTCCATGAGCTTTCTAAATGCTAGAAGAGATTCCCTTTACCCTTTTGATGGACACTGTAATGTACTGTCCAGATCATCCTGCAAGGGAAGATTCACTCTCCCAGCAGATGGGAGTGCTGTCAGCCTTTAGGGGTTGCCTCAGCTGCAGCACTGCCTCATGCAAGGTCATACCCCTTCCTGGGGTGGCCTATATTCAGTGGCTGGTGGATGCAGGGTTTGAAGTCCTGATTTTCCAGGATAACTAAGGACAGTTCTGAATGACAATTTTAGCCCCAGATCTCTCCATATATTCAGGCAAGGCATGTAGGTCAGAACTGTAGCTCAGTTTCCCAAACTCCAAATTTTTCCCTCCCTTCAACATGTGTTGATCCTGAGGTTACTCCTTATTAAGGCTCCTGCTTTCTAAACTCTCAGTATCTGCTTTCCACAGAAAGCAGGGCCACCCATGTATTCATCCCACTGAAGTCTGTAGCCAGTGGCATGCTCGAAAATGGCAAGAGGGAGCTCTAGGCAGAAGATCCCTGATCTATAGTGTCTGCCATAGTTCTGTGGCATAAACATAGGCAAAACCGTCTAGGACACAGGCATAGGCAAGGACTTCATGACTAAAACACCAAAAGCAATGGCGATAAAAGCCAAGATAGACAAACAGGATCTAATTAAAGTCCAGAGCTTCTGCACAGCAAAAGAAACCATCATTCAAATGAATTGGCAACCAACAGAATGGGAAAATAATTTTTGCAATCTACCCATCTGACAAAGGCCTAATATCCAGAATCTACAAAGAACTAAATCAGATTTACAAGAAAAAAAAACAAAGAAACCCATTCAAAAGTGGGCAAAAAATATGAACAGACACTTTTCAAAAGAGGACATTTCTTAGGTCAACAAACACATGAAAAAATGTTCATCATCACTGGTCATTAGAGAAATGCAAATCAAAACCACATTGAGATACCATTCATGCCAGTTAAAATGGTGATCATTAAAAAAATCTGAAGACAATGGATGCTGGAGAGGAACAATTTACACTGTTGGTGGGGGTGTAAATTAGTTCAACCATTGTGGAAGACAGTGTGGGGATTTCTTAAGGATCTAGAAATAGAAATTCCATTTGACCCTGCAATCCCATTACTGGATACGTACCCAAAAGATAATAAATTGTTCTATTCTAAAGACATACACACACATATGTTCACCGTGGCACTGTTTACAATAGCAAAGACCTTTTGTCCAGTCTATCATTGATGGACATTTGGGTTGGTTATTGTTCATCAATGGTTGATGGTTGTAGATGTGTGGCGTTACTTCCAAGGCCTGTATTCTGTTCCATTGGTCTATATCTCTGTTTTGCTACCAGTACCATGCTGCTTTGATTACTGTAGCCTTGTGGTATACTTTGAAGTAAGGTAGCGTGATACCTCCAGCTTTGTTCTTTTTACTCAGGATTTTCTTGGCTATACTGGGCTCTCTTTTGATTCTATATGAAGTTTAAAGTATTTTTTTCTAGTTATGTGAAGAAGGTCAATGGTAGCTTGATGGGAACCAACCCAAATGTCCATTAATGATAGACCGGACAAAGAAAATATGGCACATATACACCATGGAATACTATGCAGCCATAAAAAAGAATGAGTTCATGTCCTTTGTAGGGACATAGATGAATCTGAAAACTTTAATTCTCAGCAAACTGACAAAAGAACAGAAAACCAAACACTGCATGTTCTCACTCATAGGTGAGTGTTGAATAATGAGAACACATGGGCGCAGAGAGAAGAACATCCCACACTGGGGTCTGTTGGAGGGTGAGGACTAGGAGAGGGACAGCAGGGGGTGGGGAGGTTAGGGAGGGATAACACTGGCAGAAATGTCTAATGTAGGTGATGGGGGGATGGAGACAGCAACCCACCATGGCATGTGCATACCTATGCAACAATCCTGCAAGATCTGCACATGTACCCAGAACTTAAAGTACAATTTAAAAAACCCACAATAACTTCTACATTGACCTAATACTTGATAAGCGGTGATGAAATTTTGAGGGAATGATCCTTTATATAAGAAGAAATTTACTTTTATGTTTCAAAATTTTTTTAAATTTTTATTTGTATTAATTTAGGGGGCACCAATGCAGTTTTGACACAAGGATATATTATATGGTGAAGTCTGGGATTTTTATTATACTCATTTCCTGAATAGTACACATTGTACCCACTAAATACTTTCTCATACCTACCCCTGTCCTACGCATCTAAGTCTTCAAAGTCCATTTTTTCACACTATGTCCATCTCTACACATTATTTATTGGCATATAAAGACAGTGGTGAAATCCACTTCCTATTAAGTAGCTAGTACTAACAGAAAAACTAACACTAGCCTAATTCTGTCATGATCTTAAAAAGCACTTTAGAGATTAAAAATGAGTATTTTTCTTCTGCAGACTTCTGGTAAACTTAAGAGTTTGTCATAAATGCATAAAATGTTTATCAATACTAAAGACTAAGTAAATCAATGAGTAAAAATGAACCAATTCCAAGCACCTCTTGATTATAGACAAACAAGACCAAGCAGTTTGCAAAGAGGTGATTTGGGGGAAAGGACAAGTGAGAGTACAAGTTATGAAACTGGACATTTAGTTTCATAACTTGTTTCATAAAGTAATCACCTGGGAAACTTCTACCCAAGTATCTTGGAAAATGGAAAGAACGTTGATTTGTGGGAGAAAGTCTAAACTTGGGCACTCAAAAGGGTTAGGTTGAGAAGAGAAGAATATTATGACAAATTGCACCCAGAGGTGTTCTTACTGAGATCTGGAGACAGCGTTATGTTGACGTGAAGACAGTCCAGTCCAATTACCACCACAAAGAAGGGTGTTGCCCTCAGGCACTAAATCAGGGAGTCACAAGCCCCATCTAACTGGCCGCTTTCCAGTTTGTTCTGAGTTTTCTCCTCATCACCACCTCCTCTCAGCCATCCTTCTTTTAAAAAATTTAGAAGAAACCTTCCATTTCTACCCTCACAATTACAAAGGAAAAGAACAAAAGGTGCAGATATCCTCAGTGTGGGTTTAGGGAAAGTTTTTGATAAAGGCTGTTTCCAAGTACCAGAACTTTGTCACAATAACGGGTTTAAGAATTCTAAACTTCAAAGCAAAGTTTTGACTTTTGGGGGACCATCGCTTCCTGTTCTATAGTTGACAGTTAAGTCAAATCCAACCTCCGTCAGAGGGAGACAGAATGAGAACTTTTTAGGATCATAACACCAAGATTGGTTTTGGTTGCGTTTTTTTTGTTGTTGTTGTTGTTTTTGTTTTTTTTTTTTTTTTTTTTGAAGTGAAGTCTTGCTCTGTTGCCAAGACTGGAGTGCACTGCAACTTCTACTGCTCGAGTTAAAGTGATTCTCCTGCCTCCACCTCCCAAGTAGCTGGGATTACAGGGGCATACCACCACACCCAGCTAATTTTTGTATTTTTAGTAGAGACAGGGTTTCAGCATCTTGGCCAGGTTGGTCTCGAACTCCTGACCTCAAGTTCCATCATCCACCTCGGCCTTCCAAAGTGCTGGGATTACAGGCATGAACCACTGTGCCCGGCCCAAAGAATTGTTTTATAGAGAAATTTAAAATATGTTTAAAAATGTAGGAACTTTTAAAAATATATATTAGAAAATTAGACAACATGACAAAACCCTATCTCCTAGAAATGCAAAAGTTAGCCAGGCATGATGGCACATGGCTGTAGCTTCTTGGGAGGCTGAGGTGGGAAGATTGCTTGAGATTGGGAGGTGGAGGTTGCAGTGAGACAAGATCACACCACTGCACTCCTGCCTGAGTGACAGAGTGAGAACTTGTCTCAGAATAAAAATAAAAATAAATCAGAAAAATGTAGAAAAAGCTACAATTTAGAAAATATTGTGAAATGTAGAAAACTTTGGAATGAAAGAGGAAAGAATTACATAACATAATAGGCACACAACCTCTCTGACAATAAATTAAAGAAATATTAAGTGTAAAACTTGGTAAAGTTTGCTTTGAAGGAAAACATACATCAGAAAAAAGATTTAGGTTTTTTCTTATTCCTTAACTGCCACTAGGTCCAATTTTCTTAAATTAAAGAAAATTTTATAGGAATTTTTGCAGCGATATGACAGAACAAGATATACTCACCTAGAAACTGACCCCATGTAGCATTTTTCAATACAAATTGAAACACTTGGGTGATGGATCAGTTCACCAAAGAAGAATTAAATAATCCTTGCCCTGAAATGTATTCTCTGGGATCTCATGGGGAAAGCATTACATGTGGGGGCAGCTCTAATTACAAGAAATAATTGCAGGTGAATACAAGGCAGTTCCCCACCTCAGATGATGAATTATACCAAGATACAAGGACACCCTATGTGAAATGCTAATGCTTTCATCTCCATGACATTGCAAGGAAATCTCAAGTCCAAAAAAATAAACCCAATGAAAAACACGTTTGACAAATACTGCTAATGGAAACTAGTTATTCCATTTGCAATTTGCAATGGAGTTTTACTCAGTAAGTACATACCATAGATTTAGTATCTACAGATTATTTACTAGTAGTAAAAGTCTCTAAGATCAGAGAATGAATCAGTTGCAATGGAATAACATAGGAAAAGCATCTTTGCTAAATGCTATATAACTTGAGGGCATATTACAGATCTCAACATTACTGACAAAATCCATAATTATAATTCCTTGTGACTGATGAATATTCATTGCTGGTAATTTCTAACTTCACTGGCCTTTAAGGCATCTTGGAATCACCTAGGGAGCTTTAAAAATACTAGGTTCCACCCTCTAACAGTATAATTTAATTTTAATTAGTCTGGGTAGTGGCCTGGGAATCAAGATTGTTTTAAAGTTGTCTAGGTCATTTTAAGGAACAACAAATGTTTGAGAACAACTGCTTTATGGGCACAGGAGACCTCACTACTCATCTTCTGCCTTAAAATCTCACTGACTTGGTTAACATCATGTTTTGGCTTTTCTTTACTCCATTATTTATTTGCCATTATTTCTGTAAGACTGCAAGATTTAGGATCGCTTCCAGTTACCACACAGTGCATGAGACCTGGGAAGGTCAGTGCTCTATAGTTCTGGGAAGGGCTGCCTTAATAAGTATTTCCTCCCTGTAAAATCACAGTCTGCCAAATGCCACTTTCCTCAAGGTCCCTATTACTGTACAAAACTTCCCACAGATTGTCAGTACATTCTCCAGGTCCTGGTGCACAATATCATACAGAGCTCTTTGAAAAGTCTTTGAGCCCAGGAGGCAGGCTGATATTTAAATACCCAGGACAAATCTCATGACATTTCTCAATCCCCTTCATTATTCTCCTGATCAATTTGGACACATAGCCTACATTTCACTGTAATTTTCCTCTCTTTATTTTGACTAATCCTCAATTAACTCTTGTTCCTCAGCTTCTCAATTCTCTTTATTCTTACCTCCTACTGCACGAGTGTGTATATCTCTTTATTCTCCAATGTCAAGAGGAATTCTACTTCTATGAGTTTACAAAAATGCACGTTTGCACAATATTGTATATGTAAGGATGCTTGCATGCAAGCAACATGGTTGACCCTAGCAAATAATTTGAAGACACCTGTCTCTCAACAAGGCAATGGTTCATAAATCCATGGTATCTTCATCCTGTACATTATTAATAATGCTAAAAGGAAGTACTTCGGTTTATACCAACATGGAAAATCTCTAATACAGGGATCTCCAACCCTCAGGCCATGGACCACTGTGGCCTGTTAGGAACCTGACCACATTGCAGGAGGTGAGCTACAGGCGCAAGCATTACTGCCTGAGCTCCAACTCCTGTCAGATAAGCAGTGGCACTGGATTCTCATAAGAAGCGTGAACCCTATTGTGAACTGCACATGCGAAGGATCTAGGTTGCATGATCCTTATGAGAATCTAATGCCCGATTATATGGGGTGGAATAGTTTTATCCCAAAACCAGTCCATGGAAATGTTGTGTTTGACAAAACTGGTCACTGGTGACAAAAAGCTGGGGGCTGCTGCTGTAATAGATTTTTTTTTTTTTTTGAGACGGAGTTTCGCTCTTGCTCCCCAGGCTGGAGTACAATGGCGCGATCTTGGCTCACCGCAACCTCCGCCTCCTGGGTTCAGACAATTCTCCTGCCTCAGCCTCCTGAGTAGCTGGGATTACAGGCACGTGCCACCATGCCCAGCTCTTTTTTTTGTATCTTTAGTAGAGATGGGGTTTCACCATTTTGACCAGGATGGTCTTGATCATTTGACCTCGTGATCCATCTGCCTCGGCCCCCCAAAGTGCTGGGATTAAAGTGTAATAGATATTCTTAAATGAAAGCATATTGTGGAATATGTATAGTTATGATCTTCCTAATGTAAAAAACATGTAATATTAGTTGTCTATATAGAAAAACAAACACATACCACAAATATAAATATATATATGTATATGCACACATAAACACATAGATGGACACATAAATGCAAAGAGAATGGGGTACGGAAAAATCTTCCAAATGGTCAATAGTGATTACAAAGTTGAGAAGCATGTAGAATTGGTAGCAGGCTGGGCTGAAGGAAAATTTAAACTTTTTACTTTAACCATTTATGTAATTTTTGCATTCTTTACATATATTTATGGATTTTTAAATCACTTTTAAATGAGAAAATTACCCGCCAAATATAGTAATTAAGTCATTGGTAAAAAATTGGCAAGATTTTCAGTGCAATAGTGGGGTTGGAGGTCATCGCCAAACTTTTTGTTACATAATCTTATTATAATAAATCTATTGGCATATACTCAAGGGTGAATTCAGTTTTTATAGAAGCCAAAATTTATACAATTTGAGAATCTCTCTTTAAGAAAAAAGAGCAGAAAGTTGTTAAAATTATATTAGAATAAGAAATCACAAACATCAAATCAGAAATCAGAAAAATATAATATTTTTTAATAGTTTCACACAAATCAATAATTTTGAAGATATTAGCATCTGCTCTGGACAGTTTATATATACCTTGCTTCTCCTGCTATTTATAGTGCCCAGAGCCAAAGGATACATTTATATCACTGTAGACTTTCTGGTCCTATACCTTGAAATCATGATGCAATACAGGTCAGCACAGTGGGTAGTAGGACTATTCCTAAAAGACATTCCTATACCGGTATGGCTAGCACTAATTTAATTATGCATGAAAGTAACAGCCTTAAAATATATGACATTAATACTAACCAAATGTATCTCCAAATTAATTTCCCTGTAGCTTGGTTTCCAAAATACTCATAACCTTTCCATTGCTCTCTGATAGAAAGAGAATTGCAATAGTGAGAAAGACCAGCCTTTTTTTGTGAATGTATGATGAAAAATAATCTTGGGAATAGTAAAATCATGATGGTAAGACTGTCAGAAATATATGTGAAAGACTTTAAAATGAGCAAAAATGATGAGAGGATATTCTGGCTAGTATACCCTTCCAGATTGTCTAGTGTAAACATAACCCATATATACTGACTATATCCCAAATCTCTTCTCACTGTTTAGCAGCTGGGATATTTCAAGATACCACAATGTCAACTCTCTCTCTTCTATTAAGAGCTAATGGTATCATTCTCTGTTTTAAAACCTGTGATAGGTCTTAACTGCTCTGGCCCAATTCCAAAGCTTGACATTGAGGGATTTCATAATTTGGTCCAGTCCCAAATTTCACATCTTCCCATTTACCTGCAGGGGTGTCCCCACCCACAACCACACCCACACCTACCTTCCTCAGAGATAATTTTCCAGCCAAAATTCCCTTCCGTGGCCCACTGCCTTTTCAAATATTTGCCCTTTCTTCTTTCTTTCAGTGAAAACCATACTGCAAGACTCAACTCAAATCCTGCCTTCTTCACAAGGCAAAGCACATTCTGTCTCATTGGAATTCATTGCTTCTTCAGTCTCCAAAGACATTTTCCATGGGATTCTATTATTACACATAACATAACATATAGCATCATCAAGCTTGGAGCTGTAATTGTACCCATGTGAACTATATGGGACCCAAGTGGATCTTATTGATTTCTGATACATGTACATGGAACAAGGGCTCAGTAAATCTTTGTGGACATGAATTAGGCTGGATAATTGCAAAATTATGTCACTGAAAGTCATTCTTGTTAGAAAACCTATGAAATGCCAAATATGGCCTTTACTAAAGATTGTATAAGAGAATTACTAAGCAGCTATTACGCCCTGGTGTTAAGACATATTTCTTCCCAAAAAATGTTGAACTCATGACTGTCATACAGATACAAAATGAATGCTTGTGAAAGATTTTATTTAACTTATTAATTAACAAGGGAATCAGTAAGTAGTTAAAATGTGTTCAAAGAATTCTGAGAAGACACATGTAAATAGGCAATCTGGAATACTAAAATGAATTTATAAACAGAGGCAAAGCTGTGAATAGTCACAAAACAACAATCAATTATTCAGTACCAGAAGAAAATTTATTTACTTTTATATGGACAATAATCATTTGCATTCCCATTAACTTTCTACAACTCACTGAGTTGTAAATAGCTCAAAGCCAATGAAAGGCCCAGTTAACCTGGAAACACACCCTAGAAAGAATATCCATTTACCATTTTTGCCCATTTCAAAGTCTTTCCCATTTTTTACTAACAACTTTCCTCCTACAGTCATAACTTCAGAGATTATTCTTGTTCTTTTTTTTTCTTTTGAGACGGAGTCTCACTCTGTCGCCCAGGCTGGAGTGCAGTGGTATGATCTTGGCTCACTGCAACCTCCGCCTCCTGGGTTTAAGCAGTTCTCCTGCCTCAGCCTCCCAAGTAGCTGAAATTACAGGCACACACCACAATGCCCCACCCCTCCCCCCCAAAATATGTAATTTTAGTAGAGACAGGGTTTCAACATGTTAGGCCAGGATGGTCTCGATCTCTTGACCTCGTGATCCACCTACCTCAGTCTCCCAAAGTGCTGAGATTACAGGCGTGAGCCACTGGGCCCAGAATTTTTGTTTGTTTGTTTGTTTGTTTTATTTTTTTGAGACAGGGTCTTACTCTATCACCCAGGCAGGAGTGCAGTGGCACAATCTCTGCTCATTGCAACCTCCACCTCCCAGGTTCAAGCAATTCTCCTGCCTCAGCCTCCCAAGTAGCTGAGACAACAGGCATGTGCCATCACATCTGGCTAAATGTTTGTATTGTTAGTAGAGATGGTTTCACCATGTTTGGCCAGGCTGGTCTTAAACTCCTGGTATCAAGTGATCCACCCGCCTTAGCCTCCTGAACTGCTGGAATTACAGGCATGAGCCACCATACTTGGCCCAGAGATTATACTTGACCACAAAAAAAGGCAGGTCTCACTAGGATTGGCCTAGCTGCTCTTTACATATTAATTGCTACTTTACTTGTCCATCACCTGCATTAAAATGTCACTTCCCAAGGAAAGAAACCAAACTTCTCTGTCTTAAATATTATTTATTGCTCTATTGTGTTCTTTTTATGATAATCCTTGGTCAAGTAAAGCTATTATGTGTGTTTTCTTCTCCTCAAGAATAATATTTGCGAACTGCAGTTGCTATTGATATTTCTTTTCCAACTAGGTCTTTGTCTTGAAAATGAGCCCTTCTGAATTAGAGAGTAATGACAGTTTTGTACTATTTGATACCACTGTGCTGTAGCATATAGAGCATGTAACAGATCTGCTATGCTTGCTGACAATTAGAAACATCGTACTTAGAACTAAATCCAACTTTATCACTTGGTCCAGAAGAATTTCAACTGAATTAGTACGACTGTTTATAAAATCTGCTGTCAGTTTCCTATTCGTGTTTATAAAGATACAGATATACAGAATCAATGAAGACATGCTCACTATGGTTCTATAAAAGATTTAACATATAGATGGATTCAACACCTTTAAAAACTATTGCTATGTAATTATAATAGAAACATTGGAAAACTTAAATGTCCAACCAAAGGGATATAGTTTTGGAAAGGGTGATTTATTACTTGTATTGTCATGCAGTTATTTTTAAAGTGCCATTTGAAAACCATGCTTCCAAAAAGAAAAAATAAAATAAAATAAAATAGAACGTGAAAGATTTATGCCTACCTACTTAAAAATATATCATCTTTAGAACAAGGCTTGAACAGTAATGATGCATATTGAACAGTTGGATTATAGGACACATATTCTATTTTTGACATTTCCTTTGTATTGTTACATCAATAACATTTTTTGAAAAAGGAGGAAAGAAAGAAATGGTGTTCTATAAAGGCTCTTCAGAAGCCTGTGATTTGGGTACTTGTAATAGAGTAAAGTAGAGGGTTTCATTATGCTTTGTTTTGCTAATGGACGTCTGATGTCCTTCTCCTGGTGTGATTTTCATTATAACTATTTTCAAAGTGCTCGAATTGGGATTAGTTCCTTAGTGAGAGTCTTCGTGTTCTTTTAGTTACTAACACAAATTTTTATGTGGCCTGAAATGCAGAATTCATCACTATTCTGAGTTCTTTAAAGTCTGGGCCACCATGACCTTGAAAATGCCCAAAGAGGAAGACCTAGATTTGAATGATACCACTGTTCAAACAAGAGGTCTTAGATCCTTCATCAGCCCTTCAAGCCTATTTCTTTCGCAGGGCACAGGATTTTAACAGGTTGTTGTGACCTGATGCTGCTTGGTTATGGGAGTGAGCTTACTAGAATTAAAGCATTGCCTACTTATTCATGGAACTTGGCAGATACCAGGAAACCAGCTCTTGGGCAGTGCTTTGTTCTTATTAAAATTACTTTAATGGAAAAGATCCCACTGGTTAAACGACACTTGTAGCAAAAGGAATACCCTAAAATGTATTTCTATTCTGTGAGATGTAGAAACACCCATTATAGACATTCACAAAATAATTATTTGAGAAGCAAGTACACATAACGCCATGAACAATAGTTCCTATCTATAAGTTTCTTTAGTGTTGTTTAAATGTTTATATTCCTTCACTCACCACCTCTCATGATCCAGTTAAAAAGTTAAACCCAGCTTGTGTGTCAAGATGGAAAAACCCACGTGTGGGTCTGCTTTGAGATGTCTTCTTTACTTCTGTATATACAATAAATACTATATGAATATCATGTGCATAAAATAGAATATTAATTGGGTCTGGAGACCTATGATTTGAGAGGTTTATTATTCGCATAGTAAAGCTCTCCGTGGAAAGCTGAGTGGGCTCCTAAGCAAGTATAAGAATTCCTCAAATGAGCAGAGGAAGAAGAGTAGCTTAGGGTTTTCTGTTGATACAGGATGGGGCTGACACAATGGTTCCTACACGTGGGTCCGGATTTGCATTGTGTGAACTTCCTGCTGGTGCCAAAGAAGAGGGAGACTGGGCTCTTTTATTGTTCTAGATATGGGGCAAAAGGGGAAGGAGGAGTGAAGAGAATTAAAAGATACTCATATTAAACATCAAAAATTGAGTTGAGACCAGGCACAGTGGCTCACGCCTGTAATCACAGCACTTTGGGAGGCTGAAGCAGGTGGATCACAAAATCAGGAGATCAAGACCACCCTGGCCAACTTGGTGAAATCCCGTCTCTACTAAAATACAAAAAATTAGCCAGGCATAGTGGTGAGTGCCTGTAGTCCCAGCTACTCTGGCAGCTGAGGCAGGGGAATCTCTTGAACCTGGGCAGGTGGCAGAGGTTTCAGTCAGCCAAGATCGCACCACTGCACTCCAGCTTGGCAACAAAGCAAGACTCTGTCTCAAAAAAAAAAAAAAAAAAAAAAAAAAAGAAGAAGGAGTTGAACCCTTAATAAGGGAATAAAGAAGTGAGACTTTATGTATCTTCCTTCTTGTTCTCTTTAAAAAACTCTTGCCCTCATTCCACAAATTATAAATTGGAATTTACAATCTGGTATAGAAAGCAGTAAGTAAAGCATTATTTATAATTCCAGAGAAAAACTAAAAGTAGATATATGTAGAGAAGACCAATGGGAGCACATGAAAGGAATATATGAGTAGGATTGGTAAAGATAAGACTAGAACCATGTTGTGAATGAAGAACAGAAAGACAGCAAGGGAGCTAAGGGCTGTTTGACCAAGGAAACAGGATGTTTAGAGGCATGGAAGAAAGAGAGCATGCCCCGTTAAGTACATTTTTTAAGAGATCAGGCATAGTTATGATATAAAAGAGTTCTGAGAAATAAGGGTGGAGCTTTCTCCCCAGAGTAGGTCAGAAACCCCCTTGAGTACAATATCCTAAAAAGAAGGTGTGTTATTAAAGCCTTTTAAAATAGAAAGCAACAGATGTCTTAGGCATTTTAGATAAAACACCTGGCATCCAACTGAAAAATGGACAAGATGCAGACCAGACTAGAAGCAAGAGCTCTTATGAAAGGATTTTACACTGATGCTAGAAAGAGATAGAAAATGACTTAGAGCAGTCAACAGCAGAGAGAGTGATGAGGTGAAATGATTTTAAAGAGATAGCTGCTTCAGGACTTAGTGGCTGATTGCACATCTATGAAAAGTAGGGAGATGCAGAGTAATCAAAATGTAGAGAAAACTAGGAGTGACTCCCAGCCTTCTGCTTGGATCAAGAAGCAGGGGAAAAAAGAAGTTGTGTGTAAGTTGCCTGTGTAACTTACAGGCAATATCCAGAAAACAAGAGAGGTAATAAGGCTGCAGATGGCACCACCAAACCATTACTGAGAAAAGGCAGGGTGAGTTTCCATCCCCTTCTAAAAGTACAAAAAAGATATAAGTTATATTTCATGACATCTCACAAAATAAAAACTTTGTTCCTTAGGATAATGATCTGCACAAGATCCTCTGGGTGACACACACAAAAAAACCCACAAACCTAGAATATCCAAGAATATTTCATAAATACTTTAGGAACCAGCTTATGTATTTGTCTTTCATAAAAAAAAATTACCTTTTTTAGTGATGCCATCTTTGGTAGAATATTTTAAAAATTATGTCGGGAAAAGTCAGAAAACAAGTTTGAACTCTGCATAATTACTAGTTGCTGCTTAATGGAAAAAGCAACACAAGGACACAGTGATAATTATAAACAGTATAAAAGGTGTACAGGAAAAGTAGGTCATCCCCACAATCCAGAATTCCAAGTCCCCTCTCTAGAGGGGACTTGCCAGCTTCTCGTCTGTCTTTTCAGAAACCCGAATCGCTTTTCTGTGAACATAACAACTGGCTATCCACCTAATCTTTCAAAAGGATTCACTTATCAGGAAGTCTATTTTTTCCGTTCTAAGACCCACAGAGCCAGAACTGACCCCAAAAGTCAATTAAGTAGCTGAGGAATAGATCAAAGTAATGAATAGCTCTTAGACCCAGTTGAGTCAGTTTTTACAAGTTGAGTGATTTATTATCTGCTTTTACTGAACATTCCTCCTGCTAGCTTTACATTTCTTCCATCAGGCCTGTGATCCCAGGTAGCCCACCTATTTCCCCACAGAGATCTGAAAATTGTCTTACCCTGGGAACCAATCAGAAACGTCACTGCAGCCAAACGCAGTGGCTCATGTCTGTAATCCCAGCACTTCGGGAGGCTGAGGTGGGTGGATCACCTGAAGTTGAGTTCGAAACCAATATGGTGAAACTCCAGCTCTACTACAAACACAAAAACTTAGCCAGGCATGGTCATGGTCGCCTGTAATCCCAGTTACTTGGAAGGCTGAGGCGGGAGAATTGCTTGAACCCAGGAGGCGAAGGATGCAGTGAGCTGAGATCAGGCCACTGCTCTCCAGCCTGGGTGACAGAGTGAGACTCCATCTCAAAACAAAAAAGGAAAAAAAGAAAAGAAAAAATAAACAGCACCCATAACATAACTGCAAGAGAGATGCTTAAGTAGAATCTGTCTCCTCCCCTAATTTGGGGTCAGAATAGTTCCCATGAGAGAAAATGCCCTGGACATGCTTTTATTGACTGCTATCTCAAAAACAAAAGACTCTAGGAAATAAATTATCATCAAATACTGAAATGAATTGCTATTCTACAATCTCTTTAAATGTGAGATGCTATATTCAGTACTCATTCTGTTTGGAAACATTTAGAGACTTACCTGCTCATATGGTATTCCCATGCTCCACTTCATTCCGCAAGCTATTTGCATATGTGAGCTATCTACTCCATGGCAAACTTTTCCAGAAAAAGACGTGTGTTTGATTAAGCTCTATATTAATCAGCCGGGTGTGGTGGCTCACACCTGTAAGCCCAACCCTTTGGGAGGCCCAGGCAGACAGATCACCAGAGGTCAGGAATTGAAGACTAGCCTGGCCAATATGGCAAAACTTTGTCTCTACTAAAAATACAAAAATTAGCCAGGCATGATGGCTCATGCTCATAATCCCAGCTGCTCGAGAGACTGAGTCAAGAGAATGGCTTGAACCCACAAGGTGGAGGGTGTGCAGTGAGCCACTGCACTCCAGCCTGGGCAACAGAGTGAGACTCCATCTAAAAAACAACAAACAAACAAAATGCTCCATATTAACTTTTTTATGATGCCTGAATAATAAGTGTTTGCAAATTAAATAAATGTCATAACACTTGAAACTGCTATCTTCAAGAATAAAGTTTCTTCCTGACCTTAAAAAAATAAAAAGTAAATATGAAATGCTTGGATAAAGCATACATTTTTAAACAGCTTTTATGATTATAAAATATATTGATATTTGTTTTAGAAAATATAAAAAGCTTGTGGAAATAGAAAAAAAATCAAAGTCACCATTATGCCACTGTAATTGCTAATATCTACCAAGCTATATTCCATCTATAGATATTATAATTTTGCTTAAGACCTTTGTGAGATTTTTATTTTCTGATATACAAAATTTTCTTCAGACTCAAATCAAAGTGGTAACTCATTAAAGTGGGCTCTTTGTGTCTTTGTCCCCAAGCAGGAAGCCAGCTGTTTTGGCAGGTGTGGGGATGATGTGGAGTTCCACTGCAGCAGGTGTTTAATAATCCTTTGCTTTACCTTCTACTTCCTCCAGTGGTGCTGTGAGCAACAGAAACTGTTCTGAAAACGCACTCTGGAAGGTAGCGATTAAGCAAGAATGATTAATACCTGCGAGAAAGATTGTTTCCTTTAAAACTGTCTTTAAATTGTGGTTAAGATACATTTGTTTGGGAATGCTGCTGGTTCAACTTTAGCATTGGGAGAAAGCTGAAAGGTAACTAGGAAGATGATCTGTGGCTATTTATTTAATACCAAACTGACTCCAGCTTCTCCAGTATGCAGATGGTACAGGTTTTCTCTCCCCATAATATATAAAAATAATAAAGACAGGAGGAGAGTACACAGAGCCTGATACTAATAGAAATCTTCCAGTTTTATATTCAATTTTATAATGTTATATTCAATAAGTTAAAGCTACTTTAAAAATAGTTTGTAATGAAATAATGGAAGGGTAGTATATTCATTACCGCTTTAAGGGATGTCAAATACTGTTGTAATATAATCTGGTGCAATGGGTGGCTTATGCAGTATGAATCAACAGAGGATGTACAGATTACTTGGTTAACCTAGAATATAGCACGAGGTATTCTAATCAAGTTATTTCCTATGCTTACATAAAGTCAGTAGATTATATTGGTTTTGCATCAGCAGACACTACCATATTGGTGGCTTTTTCAAAGTGACATTGATATGACTGAACCTAAGGCAAAAGCAAACGTATATGCCAGTAAAAGTAGCAAATATGAATGTAGCAAAGTGAGCAATAATGTATTTTTTTGTCTGAAAATAAACATTGAAAAGAGTCTGAAAATGAAAACACCTTTGGTAATCAGATATTTTGTCTATTATACTATTTTACATATCCTGGGGCAGATGTCAAGAAAGTTGACCTCATCAGCACCATCTTTCATAGTTTAGGTTAATGTTGAGAAAACTTTATTGACAATAAGCTTTTCTACAAATGTAAAATGAGTTCTTCATTTTGGGTGTGTATTTTCCTTCTTGGCTCAAATCTAAGGACCTGTATGACAATCCTGTGGTTTGGGAGGAAAATTAGAGGCCTTGAAGAATAGCATTGGGCAGTCCACTCAGGTAATGCAGGAGCCAATTAAGGCTTTTTAAAACCTAATTTAGACATGACATCTGAATTGTTACACCTGCTTCCTTAACTACATAAACTGAGTTGGGTGACAGATCTCCCTGGCAGTAAAAAATATTGCACAACTCTTCCAAGACAGACATTTTCACCAGTGGGCTATTAACCTCAGCCCTTCTTGTATCATCTGCATTCCACCAAAGCTTATTATGTCTTAATAATGAAGGCGAACCACTGAAATCTAATGGTTTTGCTTTGTCATCATCTGCATCAGAATTGGTTTTACATTTACCATAATCCCAATTTCTTTTTCAATTTAACTCCCATTAATCCACATCTTCCTTAATTCTGTGCATCCTTTCTTGTTTCTTCTGATTAACTTAAATATATTTTTTAGAAAAAGTAGCACGTGGCCAGGCTCAGTGGCTCACACCTGTAATCCTAGCACTTTGGGAGGCCGAGGCCGGTGGATCACAAGATCAGGAGTTCAAGAGTAGCCTGGCCAATATGATGAAAGCCCATATCTACTGAAAAAACATGAAAATTAGCATGTGCCTGTAGTCCCAACTACTCAGGAGGCTGAGGCAGGAGAATCACTTGAATCCAGGAGGCAGAGGTTGTAGTAAGCCAAGATCATGCCACTACACTCCAGCCTGGGCAACAGAGTGAGACTCTGTCTCAAAAAAACAAAAACAAAAACAAACAAAAGAAAATATAAAGAAAAGTAACATGTGGATATTGAAAAGCATCATAAACAGTTAAAAAGAAAACATGAGCAGTAGAAAACTAACACAAGTGTCATTTGTCGTCCAGATCTCTAGTTCTTCAGCACCTCTGCATAGCAAACCCTGTTACCATATTTTTGTGTCCCTCCAGAAATAGCCCTACATATATACACACACACAGTTGTGAGTGTTTACCTATATGTAGCCCTTGTTTGTTCACAAATGAAATTATACTATATACATTGACACCTTGTAGTATTTCTTTTTCCACGTAGCACAGTTAGTATAAAGATCTAAGTGAAGAATAGTATTTCCTATGATTATATTCCTACTACATCTAACCCAGGGGAATGTGTAAGTTTCTCAAAGTTACTGTCACCAGTAAAAATTCGTAATTATGTCATCCATATCCACTCTGTTCCCACTGAGTAGAGAGAGAACCTGTGACACTTCATTGCCGACTCTCTCTGCCCCGGAAAATATTAATAATTAGTCTCAACTGATTGTGAACCTACTTAATAGTATGGCTACCCTGCCCACATTTTTCATCTCATACTCACAAATATTATGTAAAACTTTGTCAAATGTTGTGTTGAATCAGGGCTCTGTGTTTTGTTTGGTTTGTGGCTTTTCTCAATGTGTGTGCCTTCAATCATTTGTCCTGAAAAACTGAGTATAATTCATTTGTGAATATACCAAACATATCTAAAGCTCTGAGGAGAAAAAAACAAAATTACATATTTTTTATTTAATTCAGAATCCATTAATCATTTGTGGCCCCAGATCCCCATGCTTTTTTCACCAATTAATATCATGCCTTGGGAAACACCACCTGATGGACCAATCTAATACCAGTCTAATGCTCCACCCTTACGTGATGGACCAATCTAATTCCTTGATCAAAAAATGAAGTAAGTGTAGCTTGCCTGACCCTAGTAATCATCATTCTTGTAAACACTCACAAACCAGCCATTTCTTAATCCTTCCTAAACTTTTGTTACGGCTATTATTGTAAGTCAAGTATCTTAGAAGTTGAAAGTGATAGAAAGCTGATGCAAGGTGAAAATAATCACTATGGGTCTATGAAGCTGCCAAGTTCAGCAATGTGAATAACTTAAAGTAGGGCTTTCTTAGATCTACTCTGCCTGTTCTTGTTTCCTTTTCAGATATACCTTCCCTTCTGCATTTAGCAAGTTTTCCTGCAAGAACTCCACACACCCTGAGATATGGTCAGAAGCACCAGAAGACTTAACACATAAGCATAGTGATGTCCTCAGTTATTTTGAGTTACAATTTCTATTGATCCACCACCACCACCCCAACCCATTCCCATTCCTCAGGTTTGAGGAGGGGGAAAAATACCTTTATAGGTTAGGCATCCTCTCATACAAAATGCGTGGACACTAAGTCTGGAAACATCAGGGACAGCAACAAAATAAAGGTAATGATGAAGGCTAAAATCAACAAGTCATAGTAGCCAGCTTATCGTGGACCACAGATTTTTATTCCTCTCCAGCGAGCTTCCAAACTGCTTCTAGTTCAAAGAAAGACACATCACAGAGCTGTGTGTCTCAGAATAGATGATTCCTGTGGAATATGGCAGTTCAGAGACCAGATAGGTTTATTTCCATTTGTCTGTCCATCTGGGACTCTTCTTCTTCTCCTATACTTAGAGATCCAGCTTTCCTCCAGGAGAATTCATTGATACAAAACATAATGAACACATTCACTGGGCCATGGTGCCTTTTACTGCTACACAAATTCTCCAGGACTCTCTTTTCTCTAAGCTTCTACTTTTAATTCCTCCTGCAGGCATATTTTTATGCTATTGTTAGCATATGTGGCTACATTGTTTCATAAGAGAATAACCCAATGAAAATAATTGCATCAACTGCTACCTAACACCATGATTTATGCTAAATTGTATACACTGTTGCCATTGAGAAGTAACAAGACTTTTAGTCTAGGGACAACCTCACTTGACACATACTTTCCATTTTAAAGAAGGTATACTCAGCTTTGAGGAAGATATGAATACATAATTTAGTAATATGGTTTCAGAACTGAAAAGAGTTTATCACAGATGAGCTATATAGTCTATCTTTGGTAAAACCCTAAGGTTTTATTATAAAATGCAGAAATCAGAGAAACGAGTCAGTCATGATTTGATTGCACATGTATCTGCAATTGCAGGTACATTCCCATTTTTATGAAACGTTTATATTTGGAATTTTTGTGAGGATACCATTTATGAAATCAATCTTTTTCTATTAATATTATACTTCCTCCTTCGTGCTCATTAATAGGGCATGTCTCCTAGGTGTACTTGAAGGGATGCTACCTATAGAAAATAAATACTTCAGTTGCTATAGCGTGCATGTAAAGCTTATTTTCTTCATCACATTGTAGGTAAGAAAAATAGGAAATATTACATTTGTAATGTCTAATTATTCTAATAATTATTGTTATTTGAAACCCCGTAACATGTACCCCTGGATCAAATTCAATACACATTTTACATGTATGTTCACTTTTGCTAATACATAATTCACATCTTTTCCTTTGATCAAGTTTTTATGCCCTCCAAAAGGTAAGGCTATATGACTTCAAACATGTGGAAACTTCTGTTTTAAGGAACTTCAATATTTTCATAGATTTAATAATGCCACAATAATCACACATTTCATGAGTGTCTATCATGTTCCATTTAGTCCTTATGACAATACTGCAAGGTAGATACTATTACTAAAGAGGAAATTAACACCCAGCAAAGTTGTCTAATATGTACAAGTATTTATATGGAATATGAGATCCACACCTACTTCAGACAAACTTCTTTCATGTTTTACCATCACTGCAAATCAATACCAGAAACATCAGGGAGGAATGTTCTATCTTTCATTCTGTTTGTAGTAGTACCAGTGAAGAAATGTGATCGACCTAAAGGTGCATGTGTCTACCTAGGACCAAGCGTCGATGTGCATAGGTATTACCTTTGGCCAGAGTGAGATCATATATCCACCTTGTGGTAAATGGACAGAAAACATTGAAACCACCAGCATCCTATGAAATGGATGGTAAAGATGAACAAGTTCCCCATAAAGAGACAAATTATCTTATCAGAGGAAGGGTGACAATGCTACATTAAACAAACACACACACATAAACACACACACACATATACACACACATACACTTTAAAGCACAGCTTCAAGTTCCTTTAACATGCTTCCATTGAGAAGTATGTCTAATGGAACTTGAACCTGGTTCTGTGCTTTCTTGACCAACAGAATATAGTGGGAGTGCCACTGTCTAGTTCGTAGTCCAAAGAATTAAGAAACTGGCAGCTATCTTATCTCTCGGCCTCATTCTTGCAAACCAACCACAATGCTACAGAGAGGTTTGTGGGAAATTCATACAAAAAGGAAACAAAGTCCAGGCCCTCCTCCCCAGGAGCTCTCAGCCAACAGTGAGGATCATGTTGCCAGTTATGTGAGTATAGGATTCTGTAAGTACATCCTCCAACCCGAGTCAACTTGCTTTAACCGATGCTGTATGAAATAGGGACAAGCCTTCCTTGCTGAGCCCAGCCCAAATCACATGTTTGTGACATGCTTATTATTGTTGTTTGACATCATTAAGTATTAAGGGCATCTGTTATGTCAACATAGGTAACTAAAACAACCAGAGTCACAAAATTTTTGCTCTTTCTTTTGCATTGCTTACACAAATCTGGCTCAGTATCTTTTGCACAGCCCTCTAAATACCCAGTACTATGCCAAGCACATTATAGTTGTGCTATAAATATGCATGAAATGATTGAATTATGCATTATTCACTTTGTAAATGGATAAATAGCACAAAGAACTTAAGTGACTTTCAGAAGTGGGTCTTAGGCTGAGCTGGAAATAAAAGATTTTCATATCCAAGTTGAATGCATTATCTATCAGGATCATCAGAATAGTCTCTTTACATTAAACAAAATCTAACTCTTCTAGTTCTCGTGGAATAAGATGACGGGTGGTGAATGCTTTCTGAGCTTTAAAAATAAGCATGCTAAAATGCCTGGAAGGATAGGCTATAATCCATTAACAGGAGTTAACTTTGGAGAGTAGTCCTTGGAGTTTGAAGAAGCAAATTGATTTCTACCTTCTGTACCATTCTTACTTCTTACAGTGAATGTACATTAATTTTATACTTTTCGATAACATTAAATTAGAACTAGTAAGGAAATTCACCAAAATGTTAGCAGCAAGTGTCTTGATTATAGGATTATGAGGGTTTTACACTGACATTTATTATCTAAATTGTACATTGCTGTAGAAAATGTATTCCCCTGCAGTTCCTGAAGAATTTAATTTCAAATTCTTGTCTGTTAAGATTCCAAATTTTACAGAACAGAAAAATTTCATTGCACATTATCCAGACATGTCATACAAAATGAACCGTAATGTCCCAAGCTTCAAAGTCACACACAGAATTACACATGTGGACACTCACTCCCACCTTCATCAGGAAACCATTATGGTAAAGCTCTGCTTTTGAACACAGCACCAGTAAAAATGTTGCAAACAATTCATTGATCAGCCTTTTTGCCCTTGAAGGTTTTGTCTTGCTACAGCAGCATTTCCAGGAAAGAGGTTTGAAACATACTCTTGCTCAGTGCTTCCTGGTTAAGTGGGAAGATGGCAAAGAGCCCATTTGTGTCTGCCTCTGAGGCTCAAGCACTGCTAAGGGATAGTAAATCTTCAACACTTTCAGAGCTTTCCAATTTATGTAAAAGCTAGAAAATTAGTTAATATGGTACTTTAGATTCTCTTCAGTTATAACTAAAAATTTTCTCTGGGCACAAAATTTCAGGGTACAGACACTTTGCTCCTGATTTTCTATTTCTGTCAATGGATTGAGTAATTTTCAGCTCAAGGTACAAGTCATCAAAAACCAAGCATTTTATGTACTCATTATCTATTAAGGCTTCAGCTAAAAAGCAGGTACCATTTGACAGGCATTCTGAGCACTGAAGAAATATGAAGTTGGAAGATATACAATGGATAATTCTTACTCTCAACTATTGGGTTGGTGCAAAAGTTAATTGTGGCTTTTGCCGTTACTTTCAATGTCCAAAAAAAAAACCCAAAAAGATTATTTCCCATCTGCCATGGACTCTGTTAGTTACCTACTCAGCCATCATCCTTGCTCTCTTTGTTCTTGCTAACAGAACTTAAATTTTGTTCAGGATGACAGTGTGCCAGGCTATGAGGGATGAATCATGATTGGCCTAATTACTCATATCATGTCTCTTATATTCTGCGTGCTCGAAACAGTCTCAGATCCCTCTGCAGCTAGAGGTAGTAATGTGACATTGCTCTGGCCAGCATATATAAGGGAGGACTCAGTTGAGAAGAAAAAGCCCATCTACTCTGACTCTTCCTTTCTGTTAATGATAGACTGGATAATTAAAATGTGGCGCACACACACCATGGAATACTATGCAGCCATAAAAAAGGATGAGTTCATGTCCTTTGCAGGGGCATGGATAAAACCGGAAACCATCATTCTCAGCAAACTGACACAAGAACAGAAAAACCAAACACCACATAGTCTCACTCATAAGTGGGTATTGAACAATGAGAACACATGGATACAGGAAGGGGAACATCCTACACTGGGGCCTTTTGGGGAGTGGGGGGGCTAAGAGAGGGATAGCAGGGGGTGGGGGGAATAGAGGAGGAATAGCATTAGAAGAAATACCTAATGTGGATGATGGAGTGATGGGGGCAGCAAAAACCACAATGGCACGTGTATACGGATGTAACAAACCTGTGTGTTCTGCACATGTACCCCAGAACTTAAAGTAAAATTTTAAAAAATAATGCAGCTGTATGAGTAGCCTTGTAGTTATCTGTCACCACTTAACGACCACCGCTAAAAGGGAAGGGCATTCATTGAAGCAGAATGGAGAGAACCTGGGGATTTGATGCCACTACTAAGCTAAAGAATCCTGTTAACATTGACTTCTTAATCTTTTGCGTTTTAAACTATGGTTTGTATTCCTGTGCTTGCAGTCTAATGGATCCTAAAAATCCTAATAAACTGCCCTATTGATTTATTTCTGGGAAATTTTAGGAAAGGCTTTTTATTCATACAATGCATTGACATTGATATTTCATGACTTTGCAGTAAATACTGAAATTATTGAGCATTCCCAGTATATATATTTTCCTGTCTGAAAGAAAAAGAAAATACCTTAAGTATTTTATGTTTCTTTTGCTTTCATGATTCCTTTACTTTGGCTTTTCACCATTTGACTATGATGTGTCTCAGCACGGATTTCTGAGATGGTTTGCTTTAGTTCTGTGAATGTGTTTATAATTAATTTTAAATCTTTATCTAACATAATCAACATTTTGGCTTCCTTGGGAACGCTGACTGCTTTTTTCCTTGTATATGGGTCATATGTACTATTCTGTTTTTTCATATATCTGATAAATTTTTATTGAAGACCGGACATTGTATATAACATGTCAACTGTCAAATCAGATCTCTCTCTTCCCCGAGTTTGTTGATGATGTTGTTGTTGATTCTTGCTTGTTTACCTTTCTTATTCTGTATAGTCTGTATTTTTGTCATGTGACTATGGAAGTCTCTATGCAGATTGTCAACTAATGATTGAACAGAGGTTTGCTTACATTCCTTCGGCCATTAAGTCCTGTTATTTATTATTTAATGTGACAGAAATATAAATAATCAAAATGTCTAATATTGTATAGTTTATAAACTTCAAATAGATTCATTTTTTTCAATGAATATATCTTTGAAACATCACATTTTGAAGGCTTTTGAACATAAGGTGAAAAGACAAAATGAAAAACTCTAAATAGCCTAACCTGAATTTTAAAAAATATGCATGCATATAAAAAAACAAAACAAAACAAAAAACCCTAGAAGAAAATGTTATATCTGATACAAAACTTAACTCAAGATGGATTAAAGACTTAAATGTAAAACCCAAAACCATAAAAACCCTAGAAGAAAACCTAGGCAGTATCATTTAAGACACTGGCATGGACAAAGGCTTCATAACAAAAATGCCAAAGCAATTGTCACAAAAGCCAAAATTGACAAATGAGATCTAATTAAATGAAAAAGCTTCTGCACAGAAAAAAAAAAAAAAAAAAAAAAAAAAAAAAAAACTATCATCAGAGTGAAAAAGCAACCTACAGAATGGGAAAATATTTTTACAATCTACCCATCGGACAAAGGTTTAATATCCAGAATTTACAAGGAACGTGAACAAATTTATAAGAAAACAACAACCCCATCAAAAAGTGAGCAAAGGCTACGAACAGATACTTCTCAAAATAAAACATTTACGCGGCCAACACACATATGAAATAAAAGCTCAGCATCCCTGATCATTGGAGAATGCAAATCAAAACCACAATGAAATACCATCTCACACCAGCCAGAATGGGGATTATTAAAAAGTCAGAAAACAATAGATGCTGATGAGGCTGTGGAAAAATAGGAATGCTTTTACACTGTTGGTGGGAATATAAATTAGTTCAACTATTTCATATCTCAACAAAAGTCTCAAAATGTGAAAATAATAATAGATCTTCAAAAAGCAGTTATAGCTATCTTTTTATTTATTTATTTTCATCACAGTTTTTAGGACAGTTACACAAAGAGGACATGGTTCTGTAGGTGAAATTCCTACCTCCCACACCCCTAAACCTTCCGCCCCAGCCTCTACTTCCTTCTTAACAAACTCAAACAAGATCTGGCAAGAGGCAATTCTAGAAACCAATTGTGGTGCTCAATTTGAGAGAAGGAATATAAAATGAAAAAGTCAGAATTACATACAAATACGTTTGTTTATTTGGAATACAGAAGAGAAATCACAGAAATCTATAAAAAGCTGAAAAAACCAAAATTTTCACAAAATCTGAGCACATATTTTATTATTTTTATTAACACATCCCTAGAAAATATTTTTCTACTTTTTTTAGCCTGCATATTCTTTGATTGCTTTCTCATATGACAACAACTTTGTTTCTACTCTCTCTAGAAAGAATAGAATGATAATTTTTATCTTTCCTCTAACGTGGTTGTTGAAATTTTTTTTTTCAGTTTTTATAGTTGGTGTTCATTAAACATGCAGTTTCGTGTATGGATGTACCTTTGGTTTGCAGTGCTACTATAGAAGTGTACCTTACAAACATATAATTTCTGATGAATTCTATTTCATACTGTTTTCATTTAAAATGTAAAGTGACTTTATAATTTCCTACGCTAAATTATATTTCTGCAAAAAAGTGAGAGATTAGGTAAACCTGCCTGAGGTTACACAGCTGGCAGATTGCTGCCATGGGATTCTGTTCCTGACAGCTGGCATTCATCATGACTCACATTCCTACCCACTCCTCTACGCTATGCCTTCCAACCTCATACGTCCACCTCTGAAATCTTGATTAACTGTGAAGAGGGGAAAGGAGAGAAAGGAAACAAGCCAGAATTTACTGAATATTTGCTGTGTGTTAGTCTCCTATGTTTGGCATTTTTCTTACCTCGTTTACTCTGCAAAGAAACTCTGAAAGGTCAGTACCACTCTCCAAAATTACCAGTGAGTAAACTGAGGCTGAGACGTTCCAGGTTACAACACTAAGAGTCAACAGTGTAGTTCCAAAGCCCATACTCTTTCCACTATACACACGTGATTCTGTAAAAATTTGAGGGAAAACTATGGATTATTTGGAACCAAACTATAAAGTTAGACTTCACAGTATTTTATTTATTTTACAAATACTTTTGTTGGTTTCCTCTTATTTCCTACATTGTGAATGGATCCCGGAAAGCACTTGTGTTTTGTGCTTTCGAGATGTTCCTTTTTGAGTATTTCTTTTTTTGTGTTTCTATTTTGTATATTTGTTTCTTTTTGTGTATTTGCTCAACCAGATGTTTCTTCTTTTTTATTTTTTTTTTGTTAAACAGGATCTTGCTCTGTCACCAGGCTGGAGTACGGTGGTGTGATCTTGGCTGACTGCAACCTCCACCTCCTGGGCACAAGCAATCCTCCCTTAGCCTCCTGAGTGACTGGGATTACAGGTACATGCCATCACACCTGGCTAATTTTTTGTATGTTTGTAGAGACAGTGTTTCACCTTGTTGTTTAGGCTGATCTTAAACTTCTGGGCTCATGAGATGTTTCTCAGAGATGGTGAACCTCGTGTAGACCTCTGGTAGCTAATGGGCATTTGACTGGCGCATGTTGGCGAGAAAGGGAAAGAAAGCATCTCAAACACATGGTACATGTTTTAGTATTTACAGCATCCATGTATTTTTGCTTCATCCTTATGCATTTTCCTTGTTTTCATGGTTGCCACACCCGAGTCATTTCCCAATCTTTCAGAAGCATTTGGCCTCTGTTTATCTCTAACAATGCTAGTCAAATAGTCCATCATTTTTCCATAATACCAAGATGTCCAGGTATCTCCTTGTGATTACCTTTTTGTTTTTGTGAAAGATTGCGGGGTTTTATACAATTTGTTTTTTATTTAACGTTTTAGAGACAGGGTCTTATGCTGTCCCCAGGATATAGTGCAGTGGTACCACCATATCTCATTGCAGCCTTTACCTCCTGGGGCCAGGCAGTTCCTCCAGCCTCACCCATACATGTAGCTGGGCCTAGAGGTATATACCACCACACCAAGCTAAATTTTTTAATATTTTGTAGAGACAGGATCTCACTTTGTTGCCCAGGCTAGTCTCAAACTCCTGGCTTCAAATGATCTTCTTGCCTCGGTCTCCCAAAGTACAGGGATTATAGGCATGAGCCACCACACTGAGCCTTTGGTACAATTTATTATGGTGGGGGAAATGATTGCCTTCTTGTTTTATGATTTTTATTTATTTTTATTGCATCAAAATAAACATAGCATACAATTTACCATTTTAATTATTTATAAGTGCACATCTGAGTATCATTAAATACATTCATATTGTTGTGTAAATATTATCACCCTCCATCTCCAGAACTTATCTTCCCTAACAGAAACTCTACCTATTAAACAATAACTCCCCATTTCTCTCTCCTCTCAGCCCTTGGCAACCACCATGCTATTCACTATGAGTATGACTAATCTAGGTACCTCAGATAAGTGAAATCATACAATACTTGTCCTTTTGTATCTGGCTTCTTTTACCTTGAACAATGTGCTAAGTGATCAAGGTTCATTTGTGTTGTAGCACATGTGACAGCTTCATCTCTTTCAAAGCTGAAAAATATTCTGTTTATAACATGTTTACCCAATCATCATCAATGAAATTTTGAGTTGTCTTAACTTTTCAGCTATTGTGAATAATGCTTCTCTGAACATTGATTACTAGTGTCTATCATGTGATTTTAAAGATGAGGAATTAACCACTGTAAATATGTCAGTTTGAAAATCAGGACAATCAGTAGTTCTACCCCTAGCTGCCAGGCCTGGGGAAGAGGGGAAGCGGAGCTCAGGTGTCTGCCATGGTCCCGCTGCTTGTTTGCAAGGCTAGGTCCTCATGGAAAAGGCTTCAGTCAGCACTGCTCATGGTCATCCTACCACTGTTGTCATGGCCCAGGTCAAGGAAAGAGAGTCATGGGAATGCCTGTAATTTCCCATCTTATGTCATGGTACAATCTTCCCAGGGGCGAAGCCAGTTACCTTCAAAAGCAGGGAGGTTAGGACTCAGCTTCACTGAAATCTGCAGTCTTCAATTCTCTAAAAAGAAAAAGAACGCTTTGTTTCACTAATGTTAGTGGTAAACTGCTCCAGGTCCATCAGGCTAATTATAATCAGAAGTCATCCAGATTTGATAGCCAATTGTATATTTTTTAAACAGTTAGAATTAACTGACCTCCATGTGTGAGCGTCCCTCTTAATTAAAGTAAGCCTATACTCTCTTTCTGTCTTATTGATAAATTACTCTCAGGGTCTTAGGATAATTACCTACTGCAACACTAAATCAAAATCTACAAATGATATGACAATACTATATACAAGGGTATTTGTTGTTTTTAAAGATAGGCTTTATGGATGAATAGATTCTACATTTATATTTTATGTTTAATATACTGATTTATGAAGCTTCATTTATGATCAGTTTGGCATTATAGATCATCCATTTCGAAAAATGCAAGAAACATTTATTTGTCCTTTTCATCTTTATTTAATATTCCAAAAATATTTGGTTCTCATCACTGCAGAGAACTGAACAAATAGTATTTTTCATTGTATCCAAATGAACATAAACTCTAAAGGTGAAAAACAAATATTTCCCAATGAAGCTTATTTTACTCTACTTACTTACTTTTTCATAAGAACACTCTTCTAATTCATGGAAAGAATATGTCATTTGTTTGTTTTTGTTTTTTATTTTCTCTTTATGTGTTTTCTTCTACAGGCTTAGCTAATGCAGTGATGACTATCTACTTAAAACAAGCCTCCCTTGTTTGGTTTTTTGTTTTTGTTTTTTTTTGTTTTGTTTTTTGAGACGGAGTTTCACTCTTGTTACCCGGGCTGGAGTGCAATGGCACGATCTCGGCTCACCGCAACCTCTGCCTCCTGGGTTCAGGCAGTTCTCCTGCCTCAGCCTCCTGAGTAGCTGGGATTACATGCACACGCCACCATGCCCAGCTAATTTGTTGTATTTTTAGTAGAGACAGGGTTTCACCATGTTGACCAGGATGGTCTCGATCTCTTGACCTTGTGATCCACCCACCTCGGCCTCCCAAAGTGCTGGGATTACAGGCCTGAGCCACCGCGCCGGTTAGCTCAGTTGGTGAGCTCCTGGTGCTCAACTGCCCAAGGCCGTGCACTCACCTCCCTTGTTTTTAACTTAACAGCAAATCTCTGCTTTGCTTATCACTGGTGTGAGGCTCTACTGCGAACAGTGAAAAATCTCCACATACAGAAAAGGGTCTTTTCGCTGGAAGAGTGCTTTTGTTAAATAATGGAGTCACAGCCGATTATAAAATGAGAAAGAGAGAGAGAGAGAAGGCTGAATTGGGTTTTTTTCTATCTTCTTTACCAGAACTCACTTCTGACTGTCAGAATGCTTAGTAGTTTGCTCCTTAATCCCTGAGAAAATAAGCAAGGCTTAACTAAGCAAACGCTTAACAGGGTGCTAATTTTTTTATGTACAACCTTCTTATTTAGTGGCAGCCATTGTTAATATGCTGCTTTCTATCCTTACAAACTTCCATGTGTGTGTGTTTATAAGTAACAAAAGGAAATGGTATCGTGTATTCTTATTTTTTAAACCACTTTTTCATTTAAGATATGAATAGCTTCTGTATCCGTGCACTTACTCTACACAACCTATTTTATGTTTAATTTTTTCAATTAGAAAAAAAACTAAACATAAGTCTTTTTTATAGGTAGCATTGAAAGTGAAATCCACCCCTCTTGTCTAGTCTCTAGGAACAACTATTACCAGTAGTTTACTGTCCTCATCTTTTTAGTCTTATTGAGGTATAATTGACAAATAGATATTGTAGCAATTATATATATTTAAGATATACAATTTGGTATTTAGATATTTGTATATATTGTGAAATGATCACAAAAAGAAAGCTAAATTACATATCCCAAAAAAGTTACCTCTTTGGTGGTAAGAAGCATTTAAAATCTAACTTTATTGAGCTTCCAGAAAATCAATTTAGACCTCCATGTAGAATTCCTTTTTTGCCCTTTTTTTTTTTTTTTTCTGGAGACAGGGTCTTGCTCCATCACCAAGCACCAGGCTAGAGTGCAGTGGTGTGATCTCGGCTGACTGCAACCTCCGTCTCCCAGATTCAAGCAATTCTCCTGCCTCAACCTCCTGAGTAGCTGGAACTACAGGCATGCGCCACCACACCCAGCTAATTTTTGTATTTTTAGTAGAGACAGGGTTTCACCATGTTGGCCAGGATGGTCTCCATCTCTTGACCTCATGATCCACCCGCCTTGGCCTCCCAAAGTGCTGGGATTACAGGCGTCAGCCACCACACCAGACCTAGAATTCCTTACTCAGGGGAGATAGGCCAGGAGGGAGCTAGAGACATCCTGCACTAAGTCCTGATTATGCATCCTCCAAGTGAGCTAGTCTTGATCCCAGGGTCAGGAGCAGGCGCCAGGAGGCTGGCAACTGTAGGTCCCGCCACCCACTTCATCCACCAGTATTGTGAGTATCACCAACAAAAGAAGTGAAAAAAAGGAATCCCACAAAACTCTGGGGCAAAATCAACATGTTGTAGCTCCTTCTTTTCCCTTTAGGATTCCTTTAGAAATGGCTGGCAATGGAAACTCACTCTGTATTCCACCACATGTCAGTGATTTGAAGACACAGGTTTTTCACATCTTAATGGCTTTAAAATCTAGATGCGTCTTATGATTGATTTTTGTTGGCCAGGCAGAAGCTGTGATGTGATAAATTAACCCTGTGACTAGGGTAACACTGTAGAGAAGAGAGAGAGAGGACAATAAAGGTTTTGAGTACAATATGTAAGTTGTTCTTTAGAGCACATTAGAGTCACCTGGAAAGCATGTTAAAATCCAGATTGTCAGAGCCCTTCTTCAGGACTTTGGATTCCCTGGTCCTGCGATGTGGCCAAGAATTTCCATTTCTGACAAGTTTCTGGTGCTCCTGATACCGGCCTGGGAAACATACTGAGAACTGTTTCTCCGGGAGCTAGGGACTGAATGTTTGTAACCCTCAAGATTAATTTACTGAAACCTAATGCCCCAGTCTAATGGTATTATCAAGTAGAGCCTTTGGTAGGTGATTAGGTCGTAAGCATAGAGCAGGGTGTCCAGTCTTTTGGCTTCTCCGGGCTGCCAAAAAAGAATTGTCTTGGTCCGCACATATATAATACACTAATGATAGCTGATGAGCTAACAGAAAATTGTGAAAAAAAAAAATCTTATGATGTTCTTTCCTTTTTTTCTTTTCTTTTTTTTTTTTGAGATGGAGTTTCGCTGTTACCCAGGCTGGAGTGCAATGGCGCGAACTCGGCTCACCGCAACCTCCACCTCCTGGGTTCAGGCAATTCTCCTGCCTCAGCCTCCTGAGTAGCTGGGATTACAGGCACGCACCACCATGCCCAGCTAATTTTTTGTATTTTTAGTGGAGACGGGGTTTCACCATGTTGACCAGGATGGTCTTGATCTCTTGACCTCAAAGTTTACAAATTTGTGTTGGGCCATATTCAAAGCCATCTTCAGCATGTGGCATGTGGGCCACGGATTGAAGAGGGTTAGCATAGAGTCTTCGTGAATGAGTTAGAGTCTGTAGAAGGGTTTGAAGAGACCACAGTTTGCCCCTTCCACCATGGGAGAACACATATGAGAAGGCACCATTTATGAATCAAAAAGTAAGCCCTTCTGCCAATGCCTTGATCTTGGACTTCCCAGCCTCCAAGACTGTGAGAAATACATTTATATTGTTTGAAAGCTCCCAAGTCAGTGGCATTTTGATATAGCAGACCAAAAGGACTGAGACACAAGCCTTGGAACAGGTATTAGCTGGTCCCAGCTGCAGCCCTTTCTAGCTTGCAGGTGTATTAGGCTGTTCTCACACTGCTAATAAAGCCATATGTGAGACTGGGTATTTATAAAGGAAAAGTTTAATTAACTCAAAGTTCCACATGGCTGGGGAGGTCTCACAAGTATGGCAGAAATCAAGGAGGAGCAAGTCACATCTTACAAGGCAGCAGGCAAGGGAGAGCATGTGTAGGCGAACTCCCCTTGATAAAATCATCAGATCTCATGAGATTCATTCACTATCGTGAGAAAAGCATAGGAAAAAAACTCACCCCCATGATTTAATTACCTCCCACCAAGTCCCTCCTATATCATGTGAGGATTATGAAAGCTACAATTCAAGGTGAGATTTGGGTGAGAGCACAGCATAATCATGTCAGCAGGTGATTTCTGCAAGTTGCTGGTCATCTGTGTTCTCTGTTGATTTTTACTTCCTTTCATGTTTAGAATTTGTCCCAATTTCTTACTGTTCACTGACCAAAAATGTGAAATGACAATATCTGGCCTCTTATATCAACCTCTTTATATGCTTTTTTTTTCCTGAAGTCTCACTCTGTTGCCAGGCTGGAGTGCAGTGGCACAATCTCGGCTCACTGCAACCTCTGCCTCCTGGGTTCAAGAGATTATCCTGACTCAGCCTCCCAAGTAGCTGGGACCACAGGTGTGCACCATCACACCCAGCTAATTTTTGTATTTTTAGTAGAGATGGGGTTTCACCATGTTGGCCAGGATGGTGTCAATCTCTTGACCTCGTGATCTACCCACCTCAGCCTTCCAAAGTTCTGGGATTACAAGTGTGAGACACCACACCCAGCCTTTATATGCTTTTAATCATGAAGTCCTCTCACCTACTTCCTCAAGGGATAAAATTAGGGATCCTTGTAGACATGCTAGCAATATGAGGTCACCCTATAGTTATTGGACTCTCAGATTGGATTCCTCTACAGTGTAGTTGAGTCTGAAAAAACACTTATTCAAACTAATGAGCACTATTGGTGTTATTACATGTATTGCATCTATCAGTTTTCTAAATGCTGTTACTTAGGTTATTTTGTTTGAAATCTTGAAAGAGGTAAAATATACTTCTTTATTCATTTTTATTACCATTGAACGTTCTCTTCTTTGTTCCATGAACATTTATTGAGGTCCTGCTAATGGATGTGAAGACTGAATTCTACAGGAGGGAAACAAGAGGAAATTGTGGGCCCTAGGGTAGCTTGCAATTGACAAGAGATGCTGTTCAGTGGGATGGAAGCCACAGCAGGGATGTACATTAGAGACAGAGGGAGGACTTGGGAGGGGAGTGATTCTGCCAGCTGTGCTTTGAGTCAGATTCATGGAAGCTGTCATGGATGAAGAGATAGTTGAAGGGAAGGTAGATCTTGGAAAGGAATTAGAATTTATCAGCATACAAACAAGGGAAGGGACACCCTGGACAGAACTGTTTAAGTAACTCGTTGGCTTTACTCATTGTCATATTCCTATGTCTAGCCCTGGGCCTTATGCAAAAAGACTTACTTAACTGAATTTAGACCATCTTACACTTCTATAACTGCCTTATGGTGCTCTCTCAATCCTGACTGCTCATGGCAATCATCTGGGGTATTAAAACATATATATCTGCTTATACCCCAATAAGGAATTCCATTGATATTGGTGGGGTCCAAGCACTAATATTTTGGATAGCCCCTATGTGATTGCTATGGACTGAATGTCCATATTCCCTCAAAATTTATATTGGAGCCCTAATCCCTGTTATGATATCTGGAGGTATGGGGCCTTTGGAAGGTAATACAGTTGCAAGGAGAGACCCTTCAACAATAGGATTGGTTGCCCTTTTAAGAAGAGTTATGAGATATATCTCTCTTTACCTTGTGAGGATACAGCAAGAAGGTAGCCATATGCAAAGAAGGAAAAAAGCCCTTCCTCACCAGGAAATGAATAAATCAGCACCTTGGTCTTGGACTCCCCTAGCCTCCAGAACTGTAAGAAGTAGATAAATGTTGTGTAAGCTCCCTAGTCTGTGGTATTTTTGTTACAGCAACCTGAACTGACTATGATAGTAATTCTAATATGCAGCCAGATTTAAAACTCTCTGCCCTATGGTAGACTCTGTGGGCTCAGAAGCAGCATTGTGGGAGAAGCAAGAAATACAGATGATGTGATGTAACTGAGATACTCACACTCTAAGCATTACTCTTCTCATCTGTGAAACAGAATAATTGTACCTGCTTTATAGGATTGTTGTGCAAGTTCAATGGACTTCAATAGATGCAGCATACTGCTTTTCTAAGTGAAAAGTCTCTGACAGGGTGCCATAGAATTTTAAATTATGATAACTTGTCTTTTAGGAATATTAGCCACTGATTTAGGGATATGTAATTACCTCTTTTTAAATAATAACAATGCAAACAATATTAAAAGTAATACAGAAGTTAAAGAAGTTTGATCTGGCTGGGCACAGTGGCTCATGCCTGTAATCTTAGCACTTTGGGAAACTGAGGCAGGTGGATCGCCTGAGATCAGAAGTTCAGGACCAGCCTGACCAACATGGAGAAACCCCCGTCTCTACTAAAAATACAAAAATTAGCTGGGTGTGGTGTCACATGCCTGTAATCCCAGCTACTGAGGAGGCTAAGGCAGGAGTATCGCTTGAACCCAGGAGACGGAGGTTGCAGTGAGCCAAGATTGTGCCACAGCACTCCAGCCTGGCCACAGAGTGAGATTCCATCTCAAAACAAACAAACAACAACAAAAAAAAGACTCAGTGTAAGCCCTGGAAATATTACTTGACCTTGGTTAGCCCATTGGCTAAGTGACAACAGAGGTTTCTTTCTAAAGTCTTCAAAAACAATAATCATTATTCTTCAGCTTCATGACTTTCTCAAAAATCTCTATTATTGTCTGCAATGATAAGAATACTGATGAAAAAAGAAATTATTTCTTTCTGAGCTCCTTTTCAAATGAATTGTACACTATTCTTCCAAAATTCACAAAACCCTCTAATTCCTTGTGATTCAAAGTGTGGCCTAAGACCCCTGTCCCAGACCTGCTAAAATGGAATGTACCTTTCAACAGGATCTACAGGTGACACCCTTAGGTTTGGGAGGCACTGTTCTAATAGTGCTGGGATTGAAGAAGGAAGTAACTTCCTTTCCTGAATTAATTGTATGCATAAATCCCGGAACTGGCCCTGTGTAGTCTCTTTCCTGGGGAATTGAGTTTATTTTTCTATTGTGGTGAGATATTTTCTGACAAACCCTCATAAAGTTTCTCAGCTGTTCTACATGAATCCTGAAAGCCTCATTCGCAGCTCTCTCCTTTGAGTAAGAACTGTTGAGCCTTCTTGCTGAAAGTCCTAGCTGAAAAATGTGTGCCCAAGAAAGAGGGGGGAAAGGCTGCCATTTCAAAACATGTGCACCACTTTCATTCCCTTTTAAATTAAAAACTCAACAGTGTGTCTATTCTGTTCTGCAGAATATCTTTTTTTCTTCCCTGATCTGGAAGAACGTATCAAGTTACAGTCCAGTGGAAGAACATAACAGCACACACAGGGTTTTCTTTTTTTTCTTTTTCTTTTTTCATAAAGCATTTATTTATTTATTATTTATTTTTTTAATTGCATTTTAGGTTTTGGGGTACATGTGAAGAACTTGCAAGTTTGTTGCATAGGTACACACATGGCAGTGTGATTTGCTGCCTTCCTCCCCATCACCTGTATCTGGCATTTCTCCCCAT
This sequence comes from Saguinus oedipus, assembly GCA_031835075.1. NCBI lineage: Eukaryota > Metazoa > Chordata > Mammalia > Primates > Cebidae > Saguinus > Saguinus oedipus. Next base: position 35,952,818 of record CM063189.1, read on the forward strand.
GCTATCTCTCCCCAACTCCCCACCCACCGCTGTCCCTCTCCTATTTCACCCCCGACAGACCCCAGCACACACAGGGTTTTCTTAACCTGCTGTGCTACTTGCTTCTGCAGACTAATCATTCTGCCCAGCCTCCATTGTCAGGAGAATGAGAAGAGTCTGACCTATTAGGACATGATCCTTAATTATGTAATCAAGAAAGTATAGACGAAAGAGTGAGATGTTTAAAGATAGTATTACTTCCAATATAGAAGGCTCATATATTTTAGACATTGATCTAAGAATAGGTGATTTTTTTTCTTGTTTAATAATAACAATACAGATATTGTTAAGTCATATTAGATAGAGAAGTTTGACCTTTATAGAGATAGCTGCCCTTTGAAGGCAAGTCACAATTACTCATCACCATGCCTGAAGTCCTCCGTGTATATGTATTAGTTCATTTTCATGCTGCTGATAAGGACATACTTGACCCTGGGTAATTTATATAAAAAAAAAAGAGATTTAACGGACTCACAGTTCCATGTGGCCGGCAGAACTCACAATCATGGCAGAAGGCAAAAGGTACATCTTACATGGCATCAGGCAAAGAGGGAAAGAGAACCAACCAAAAAGGGAAACCTCTTCAAAAACCATCAGATCTCGTGAGACTTCAGTACCACAAAAACAGTGGGGGAAACTGTCCGCCCCCATGATTCAGTTGTCTCCCAACAGGTCCCTCCCACAACACATGGGAATTATGGGAGCTACAATTCAAGATGAGATCTGGGAGGGAACACAGCCAAACCATATCGGTATGTCTCTCTGAAATGTCACTTTGGGTCTTCATGAGCCAATTCTAACCAAGCTTTAGGGAGGTGTAGTTTTCACACTACAAAATTCATCCTCTTTGAGTATAGTTTGGTGAGTTTCAGTAAATTTGTATGGTTACAGAATACTTCTAGTACTCCGGAATTCCCTCATGTCCATTTTTGGTAAATCCCTGAATCTATAATCAGCCCCAAGGAATGACTGCTCTGTTTTGTGTCTCTAGGAATTTTACATAAATGGAATCAGGCAATATGTAGTCTTGTGTGACTGACTATTTAGTAAATGTTTTTGAAATCCGTTCCTGCTGCATATACCAGTATTTTTTGCTTTTTGATTGTTGAGTCATGTTTCATTGCCTGAATATGCTACATTTTCCTCATTCATCTTCAACCAATGGGATGTTTGTGTGGTTTACATTTCTTAGCTATTATAAATAATGCTGCTATGACAGTATGGATGCAGCTGAAGGCTATAGTCCCACACAAACTAATGCAGAAACAGAAAATCAAATACAACATGTTCTCACTTGTAAGTGGGAGCTAAAGATTGGGTACATATGGACAGAAAAGTGGGAGCAATAGACACTGTGAACTACAGGAAGTGGGAGGGAAAGGTGGGGGAAAAGTTGAAAAATTACCTGTTCGGTACTATGCTTACTACCTGGGTGATGAGTTCAATTATTTCCCAAACCTCAATGTCATACAATGTCATACTTTTGTAATAATCCCTCACATGTACCCCTGACCTAAAATAAAAATTGAAAAAAAAATATTTCTACAATTCATGTGGACGTTTTTGTGAAGATATATGTATTCTTTCCCTTGGTAGATTTTAAGAAGTAAAAATTTAAAAACTGACTTGAATATAATAACAGGCATATATGAAAGTCCACAGCTAACATCATACTCAGTTGTAAAAAACAGAAAGCTTTTTCTCCAAGATCAGGAGCAAAATGAGAATGCCCACTCTCACCACTCTGGTCAGCATGGTAATAAAAGTCCTAGCTAGCCCAATGAGGCAAGAAAAAGAAATAAAATGCGTCTAAATCAGAAAGGAAGAAGTAAAATTATCTCTGTTTGCAGATGACATTATCTCATATGTAGAAAACCCTAAAAAGTTTACACACACACACACACATGCACACACACACACACACACACACACAGAGAGAGAGAGAGAGAGAGAGAGAGAGAGAGAGAGAGAGAGAGAGAGAGAGACTAACAAATTTAGTAGCAAAGTTCCAGGACGCAAAATCAGCATGCAAAAAATCAATTGCATTTCTACACATTCATAATGAACTTTCCAAGATATAGATTAAGAAAACCCATTTAAAATAGCATCAAAAAGAATAAAATAATTAGGAATAACCTTAACCAAACAGGTAAAAGACTTGTGCACTAAAAACTGAGTCTTGGTAGGAGAGTTGTATTAAAGCAGAGTTGCTAGTGTGTCCAGAGAAATGCCTTCTATCTTAGGATAATCATCGTAAAACAGAGATTGTAATAATCTCTTCTCAAATTTATCCTATGAACATAGGTTTACATGGCACTTGTGGCATTAACTAATGTTTACAAAACACCTGTGTTCTACATATTTACACCTGAATAATAAAAGCATGATGTCAGAAAAAAGCATAAAAAGTAGTGCTTAAGAAATGAAATTACAGGAACTCCCCACATTTGTCAGACTGTTATCTTCATATAAAGCTGAACCAAGAGCTGTTTATTTTTTATTCGAAAATGTGGTATATACAGGTTACTTCACGTTTTAAGTATGGAGTTTTCTGCAGCAGCTAAAATTCTAAGTGTCTAGAGCTCACAATATATATCTACTTTCCAATTATATACAAGCTAAGCAAACAAATGTTTATTAAAAATTAAGATCTTTCCAAAATATTGAGAAAAGTGAGTAGTCCTCTTTTTTTATAGAGGTTGGAGCTATTTTGGTAAATTACTTTTCTCCAGGAAAGAGCATGGTGTACCAGCTAGATGTACATATTTTAATACCCTAAGAGACGCAAGAATGTGCACCGTTAAGATTCTTTGCATGTGCCCCAAATATTATCTGTCCATCTATTTAAAAAAATTTTAAAATCTTCAGCCACATACCTATCATCCTTGTCCAAAGAAGAACGCCTTTCCTTCAAAGCTGTTAAATTAAAATGCTCTTTACTCCTCAGGTTTGCTATCACTTTATCAAATGAAGAATTGCATAGAAAAGCAGGCATCTGTTGCCATAGGTCATTAAGTTTTTCTCTCTTCCTCTCTGTAAGCAGCCACTTACAGGATGGAATGGAAGGAAAAAGGAACACCATAAAGAAAAATATCAGTCAAGTTTGCTGTCACTCCCCTGCATTTTATCCCCTCATTAAGTTTTACCTCAGAACCAAAAGGAAAAAAACAAACAAAAATAGCACAGAGGAAACCTTCCTGCTGTATTACAGTCTTACTGTTTTCTCCAGCTTGGATGCAAATGTAAGATTGTCCTTTTCGTGGCTGGAAGCCTACAAAAGCAGTGCTTTGAGACTATTTCTTATTTCATCTATGTGTTCAAATCTCTTATTAGGAGAGGAAAATAAGAACTGGTATTTCTTCCAACAGTAACCATCTGATACCGCACTAGTCTCCCAGGTCATTCCACCTAAGCTCTTGAGTGGCCATTCAAAGAATTTTTTTTCTACATTGATAGCCACATTCCCAGTAACCTGATTGAAAACTGCAGGGTTGCTCAACAACTCTGCTCTTTGAAATATCTGTGCCGCCTCCACTAGGTTCTTATCTATCTCAAGGGTAGAAGCTCTCACTGGGAGGTGAGTTTCACAAACCTTTGTTAATAAGTAGAGGAAAGGAAGCCTGGAGCCAAGAAAATATATAGGCTACTCCGCTGAAAGCCACATATCAGCTCAGTCAATTTCCAGTTCCTCCATTGAAGCCTAATTTTCCCTTTGAACCCAGAGAAAACTAAGGATGTCCCTTTCACGGGCCAAAAAGAAGAATGCCCTTCCTTCGTAGAAACCTGTGTTGGACTTCTAAGTGAATATGGATGACAAAAGGACAATGGGCCTTTGGGTGGAGGTGCAGAGATGAGGAGGAAAAAACATTAAAGAGGATTTTGTGAGGGGAAAGACCTGGGAGACACTTTAATAGCTGCCTAGAGTTGCCCAAAGCCTTGGATTCTTTCCAGCAAAGTATTTCTTTGTTGGAATTGTGTTCTGACAGGCATAAATTGAAATCCCAGCTTAGTCAATTATCAGGTGTATTTGTCAGTTGATTTAAGTTTTATGGACCTCAGGTTATAATTCTGTAAAATGAGAAGGACTGGCAGTGTCATTCCTTTGTCTCTGCAGCAAAGAGGAAAGACATCTGAAAGTGTTTGTCATGATGTTATGAAGAGAAGGTTGAAGAAGGGAGGGACCACACACTCTTCTGCTTAATAAACTCCAGATGCATGTTGATATCCTTCCTGCCTCCCCCAGACATTTCCATCCAGATCGCTTTTCTGCAAAATCCATGCTAGAGGTTCTTAACTAACTCAAGCAGACAGTGCACGAATGTTGTGGTCTTAAAAAGCAAGTTGGCTAAATTTTCAATTGAACTGGTTTGTTAGATTGTTTTGCCTTGAATAATACTTTCAGCAATTTTTTGGAGAGGTTCAATTAAAAATAAGTATTTAAGGCCAGGTGCAGTGGCTCATACCTGTAATCCCAATGCTTTGGGAGGCTGAGAAGGGAAAATCACTTGGGGCTGGGAGTTCGAGACCAGCCTGAGCCACATAGTGAGACCTTGCCTCTACAAAAAGATTTTTTAAGTTAGCCAGGCATGGTGGTGCATGCCTGTAGTACCAGCTACTGAAGGGGGAAGAGGGCGTAAACCCAGGAGTTCAAGGCTGCAGTGAACCATGATCCTGCCATTGCACTCCAGCCTGGGTGACAGAGCAAGACTCTGTCTCCAAAAGAATGTAAGTAGTTAGATTCAGTTCAGTTTAGCAAGATAGGCAGTTCCAGTTCAGGCTCTGCTTCTCGACAGGGGCCAGAGTGACTTGAAGGAAAGATAGTCTAACATAAGCCAGCCTGCAGCTACTCTCTGGGTTTATTCTGGGTTTTTAGCAAAATGGGACTAAAAACACTATTGATTACAGCCCTGGTTTCCTAAAAATGTCATGGACATTTTACACTTTTCCTCTGAGGTATTAAATACCAGGCCTGCCATTAACCAGATTGTGATAACAGACACAGATAAAGGCAACTGCAAAGTTAACAGTAAAAAAGTATTTTTCCAAAGGTCAGGCTGCAGCGATAGCACATCATAATGACCCTTTTCTTTGAGGACTACTGATGGTTTAAAAAAAAAAATACGTCCCCAGCCCCAGCTTTGCAACTTCCACCTCTCCAACAAAAGTAAAACTTCATGATAGCCAACAATTCAGAACCGATGCATGCTTCCTCTAGCCTTTCCTAAGACTCATTTAACACAGCAACAGCCTCATAAAAAATTCTGTCCATCTCTTCTTCACGGTTCACCTAGCGTACCCTCCCTGATTGCCAAAAGTCAATAAATATATTTTGTTGAGTTGAAGGTTTGTTCCTGGTGGACTTTGGCTGTAGGAATTCTGTGTTTTCCTTGCAGCTAAACAATTTTTCCAACATACCCCAAACCAGTAGGCTCAGGTAGAGGAGCTTGTTCTTCCCTGGAGTTTGGACAAACCTGAGGTTTGTAAAGAGCCATTCCCACTTCCTGGCGTGGTTCATACGTCCACCAGGATCAGCAGAATGGCAGGAAGCAGGAAGAGATGTTCCTCTGTGATTGAGCACAGTGGCCTCCTTTACCTGGTTGCAGCCTGTGTTTTCCAACCTTGCCCTGAAAACAATTTTGTGTTCTTGAGTTTCTCATCTGACATCATCACCTCCTCTTCCTCCTGCTCCTCTTCCTCCTCCTCCTCCTCTCCCTCCTCTTACTCCTCCTCCTCCTTCTCTTCCTACTCCTCCTCTTCTTCCTCCTCTTCCTCCTCCTCCTCTTCCTGCTCTGAACACATGCACCACTGACTATGCCTATCTCAAAGTCTGGCATTTGACACTCATCCTCCACCTGAAAGCAAGATAGGTCTGATCATTACAGGTCTTGCTAAAATGTCATCTCCTCAAAAATATGTTCCTTACCCACTCTGAACCAAGCAGCCTCCTCACAGACAATCTGTAACTCAATAGCTAACTGTGTTTTCTTTTTAGTACTTTTTAGTACTGAGAGTCAGTTAGCACTAGCTGATATTATCTTGCTAACTTGGTTATCATCTGCCTCCTTGCCCCACCCCACCACTCCCCAAATCTAGTGTTAAAGCTTTTAAGGGTAGTTTCCTTGTCTATTTGGTTCACCTAATTCATAAGGGGAGTCCCAATGCATATTTGTTAAGTGAGAGTACTTGTTACTTTGAAAAGGCAATTTTTTAAAAACAGTGAAAGTACAGTTGACCTTTGAACAACATGGGGGCTAGTGGTATCCACATAGTCAAAAATCCACATATAACTTTTGGCTATCTAAAAACAACTGCTAATAACCTACTGTTGACAAGACGCCTTACTGACAACATAGTTGATTACTACATATTTTGTATAAGTATTATATAATGTATACAATAAAGTAAGTTATAGAAAAGAAAATGTGATCATGAAAACTAAGGAAGAGAAAATATATTTACTAGTCCTAATTGGAAGTGGATCATCATAAAGGTCTTCATCCTCATCATTTTCACATGGAGAAACAGGAGAATTGGTCTTGCTCTCTCAGGGGTGGTGGTGTCAGAAGACAACCTGCATATAAGCGGACTGGCAAAGTTCAAACCTGCATTGTTCACAGGTCAACCATATTACCTTTTCTTCAACCAGGTTTTAAGCCACAACTGGTCTGTTTATCTTTTCCGACAACAAAGAGTCATAAGTGATGTGAAAGGGAATTAATTTGCAGATATTCTGCCAAGGACCTTTCCATTCTATAAAATGAATAGCTCAGTTCTATATATCAGTTTTAAAAAGTTGTAAGTATAGACACAAATTATATTATTACGACATGCAACCAGTCCACACTATCCAAGTGGCAGTTAAGCCACAGGGACCAGTTCATACAAGTATTTAATACATAGGAGACGGCCTTGTCATTCACTCAGGCACCCAGGCCACAGCCCTGAGCACCACCCTTGGCTTTGTTCTCTTCTCTCACAGTTCACTGTCAGCCATGCATGAGGTCCCTAATCAGATCACTATTCCCTGCCAAAAATCCATTAGAATAAATTTCAAATCTCCCAGGCCCATACATGAGATGGGCTCTGCCAACATGATATCCCACACCGAGCTCCTTCCTGACTCTAAGCCCTTGCATTTTCAGCTCCTTCCAGAGCAGCAGTGTCCAGAGATTCCCAGAGCTCTTTCTTATCTGTCAGAATAAACATTACCTTCCCAGAGTCCCCTTCACTGTTTATCCTATTACCTGCTTTATCCTCTTTTAGTTTATTCGTAACACCTGTTACTCTCATGATTATCTTCCTCATCTGCATATCTGCTTGTTACCTGTCTCCCTGCTCCAGAATGTCAAGCCATGAGACCTGAGGGCTAGCACACAGTAACTAGAGTCTAGGTTATTCTTTTCACTGCCCACCAGTCAGCCAACTCTCAAATCCCAGCATGAGAGCCTATTCAACTGACTTCTGGGAGGCAATAGACAGGAATTTTAGCACAAATCCAATCATGCTATCCCTCTGCTTAAATTCCTTTCATTGTTTCCCATTGCCATTAGAACATATCCAGATTATTATGTTTATTATTTTACTTTTTCTGTTTCAATTTTATGTTATTGTAAGTTCCAGGATACATGTGCAGGATGTGCATGTTTGTTACATAGGTAAACATGTGTGCCATGATGGTTTGTTGACCCTAACAACCCATCACCTAGGTATTAAGCCCTGCATGCATCAGCTACTTATCCTGATGCTCTCCCTTCCTTTGTTCCCCTGACAGGCCCCAGTGTGTGTTGTTCCCCTCCTTGGATCCATGTGTTCTCATTGTTTAGTTCCCACTTATAAGTGAGAACATGCACTGTTTGGTTTTCTGTTCCTGTGTTACTTTCCTGAGGATAACAGCTTCCAGTTCCATTCATGTCCCTGCAAAGGACATGACCCTTTTATGGCTACATATTATTTCATGGTGTATATGTGCCATGATTTCTTTATCCACTCTATTATTGATGGGCATTTGAGTTGATTCCATGTCTTTGCTATCGTGAATGGTGCTGTAATAAACATGGGATTGCATGTATCTTTATAATAGAATGATTTATATTACTTTGGGTATATACCCAGTAACATAAACCCAAATTCTTTACCTGGCTTACAAAGGCCTTCTTCTCCATGTCTATTTCCCACCAAACAATCATTTGTAATGCTTTCTACTTTCATCACTGGGTCTAGTCCATGGTTAGTAAAGCAGACAAAAAGCCATGTTCAATCCAAAGGCTGGAATTCAGTGACTGACCAGAGTGGGTGCACAGAGTTGAGATGGGTGCAGACATAGTGGTGTGAACATGGAACAGGCCCCTGACCACTGAGGGCAGGATGGTCCCAGAGCCTACATTGATGTGAAGGGCAGGTAAGGTCAATGACCTGAGCTCTGGGGAGTCAAGGGGCCACTCCTTCCGTTCTGCCCAATTTCATTGTGAAGAAAGCCTGAGCTCCAGATTAAGAATTTCAGAAAGAAGCACACGGAATAGAGTGGGATTGGGGGTCTAAACCATGAGACTGGACCCTAATAGACAGATTAGTGGCAAAATAGGCTAATGGACATTTGAATTTTCATACATCCAACAACAGTGGAACCCTAAGCCACCAAGCTGCCATGAGGGATGAATGGGATAACATGAGAATGCTAGGAACAATATCACAAACTAGAGGATCTGGGGACAGGTGGGATTGGGTGACAGAAAATAGGAAAAGGCCAGAAGTGACACACCAGTCAAAGAACTGTGGAGCAGGGATTCAAATCCTGCATTCTGTTTCTCCAAATCTCAGCTCTTTCCACTGGATGTGGCAGAGTCATTGACAAGACTAGGGGGATCAACGTTCTTTATCTAGGTTTGAAGTAGGAGCTGGGGACAGCACTCGTAATTACTGAGGGGCTTCTTCATGCTAGTCACTCTCCCCCAGGCTATCTTATCCTAACAGCTTTGTGAAATAAGTACTAAATTCTCATCACTGAAAAGGATCTGAGCCTCCGAAAGGTGATTTCCCAGCCACGGTCACACATGAATCTCATGCTAATCCTGTCACAGTATGCTCCGACCTGGGCTTTTTAGAAATTGTGAAGTTGAGGCTGAGGATCCTCTCCCATGGTCCTACCTTTTTCTATGCTAAACATGTGATATTTAGTCCACAGCAAAAGTAATTCAAAATAAACTTCGGCCAGACACGGTGGCTCACACCTGTAATCCCAGCACTTTGGGAGGCTGAGGCAGGTGGATCACCTAAGATCAGGAGTTTGAGACCAGTCTGGCCAACATGGCAAAACCCCATCTCTACTAAAAATGCAAAAGTTAGCCAGATGTAGTGGCAGACACCTGTAACCCCAGCTACTTGGGAGGCTGAGACAGGAGAATCACTTGAGCCCAGGAGGCAGAGGTTGCAGTGAGCCAAGATGGCACCACTGCACTCCAGCCTGGGTGACAGAGCAAGACTCTGTCTCAAAAAATAGTAACAATGATAATCTTTCCTAAACCTAAAAATTACTTGTTAAAACGCTGTATGGTTTATACAGACATAAAATAAAATAACTTGATTAAGGAAGAAGTAAGAAAACAGAAATAAATTCAAGCCTTAGAGACACCTTGGATAATATTAAAGTTTTTCTCACTGCCACCTCAGATTCTTCTCAAATCTACAGTTCCCTCCCCATGCCAGCTCATGCATCAGTTGATGAAGTGTAGCCTCCCATTTTCTATTCATTCAGTGAGTCAGTCTGTCCATACATCAAAATACCCTCTCACCACCCACTACGATGTTCCAAACATCATTCTTGGGGCTAAAGATAGAAGGTCTAAAAGGGCAGGAATCCATCCACCAGCGAATTTCCAACCTACTGGAAGATACAGAGAGTAAATCAATAAGTCAATTCCTACAGTACAATGTACATAGCAAACGATAGGCTAGAATAGGATTGGGTAGGGCACAGTAGGGTAGAATAGGGTAAGGGAAGGAAGGGAAGGAAAAAGTAATGTCAGCCGGGCGCGGTGGCTCACGCCTATAATCCCAGCACTTTGGGAGGCTGAGTCGGGTGGATCATGAGGTCAAGAGATTGAGACCATCCTGGTCAACATGGTGAAACCCCGTCTCTACTAAAAATACAAAAAATTAGCTGGGCATGGTGGTACGTGCCTGTAATCCCAGCTACTCGGGAGGCTGAGGTAGGAGAATTGCCTGAACCCAGGAGGCGGAGGTTGCAGTGAGCCGAGATCGTGCCATTGCACTCCAGCCTGGGTAACAAGAGCAAAACTCAGTCTCAAAAAAAAATAATAATAAAGTAATGTAGTGTAAGATACCATAGGATACTGTAGAATAGGGTAGGACAGTTTATTGTGGTCACTGAAAATATAAAAGTTGAAAACCAGGAGTTGGGAGGCAGGAGTTGTCTCAATTGGACTGTGGGGCCCAGGAAGCTATAGGGAAACAGGCTGAGTTTCAATGAATCAGTGGACATTAGCCAGATAAAGAATGGTAAAAACAGATGTATAATGTAATAAAGAGGGCATTCTCTTGGGTCAGATTGCCCTAAATTCAAACTCCTCCTCTGTCCTCTGCCACCTATTAATGGTTTTAGAGCTTACAGCTTACAGCTTAGACAAGTTGGCAATTAAATTAATTGGCTGCTTGGCAATTAAATGCTCAGTAACCTGGTGTGCCACAGGGCTCCTTTCAGGTTCCTGATTCTATGCTTCGAGTTTTATTTTACAAAAGAAAAAAAGAACTGAGGTCATGTCCTTGGTTTTGTTTAATGACACACCAAAATCTGGACTACATGAGCAAGATGAGGTTTTTGTCGTTTGCTTCCTCCAGCCACGATCAGCCTGTCCTGCCTGTTCTTCCACCACTCCCTGCCTCTAGTCTTAAACTCAGGCCCTGCCAGCTAACCTGAAGTTCAGGGCCTGGCTCAAACCAGGCTGTGTCTTGCCTTCTTGCCTTCGCTCTTGTGATGAACTCTGCCTACAAATGCCCTCTCCATTTTGTTTACTGGAAAACTCCTGGGTAGTCCTCTAGAATAATCTTATTGATCAGCCATCACCCCACACCCCAGTGTTCCTCCTCTGTACAATTCTGTAACATGGTTTCCTATCTGTGGTTTGTCACACTCTCTGAAAACCACCGAGGTTTGTACCTTCTGTTCTGCCTGTGAGAACATAGGATCCCTAAGGACAGAGATATTGGGGATCTCTATAAATGCTGTTGCATTCATAAACCAAAGGCTTCCTTCACGCCCAAATGCATCTTTTTATCTGGCAGAGGAATCTAGTTTGATGGTATAGCCATAAATTCATTTGTTATAAAAAATTTTATGTTTCCTCTTGAGAGGGGAAATATCTCCTTCCTTGGTACTTTAAGAAAATAAATTCACATAGTAATTACGATAACTGAGATAAAACTATAGTTTTTCACTGAGCATTTAATTTACTTTGTTCAGATAAAATCTTATGTTAGATTAGGCCTTGGACATGCCCAATCATTTCTTCACTTATTTTTATGTTTTTGTTTTTGCTTTTTTTCAACTTTGATTTTAAGTTCTGGCATATATTTGCAGAATGTGCAAGTTTGTTACATAGGTAAACGTGTGCCATGGTGATTTGCTACACCTATCAACCCATCACCTAGGCATTAAGCCCAGCATCCCTCAGATATTCTTCCTGATGCTCTCCCTCCAACAGGCTCCACTGTGGGTTGTTCCCCACCAGGTGTCAGTATCCTCTCATCATTCGGCTTCCGCTCACGAGAACATAACACTGGTTTTCTGCTCCTGCATTAGTTTGCTGACAATAATGGCTTCCAACTCCATCTGTGTCCCTGCAAAGGACATGATCTCATTCCTTTTTATGGCTGCATAGTATATATGTACCACATTTTCTTCACCGAGTCTGTCATTGATGGACATTTGGGTTAATTCCATGTCTTTGCTGCAATGTACATATGTGTGGGACATGCCCAATTTCTTCGGAAGTTCTATTGGGATTCTGAGAAAACTGATGGTTTATATTCTTAACTTGGCATGAATTAATATTTTTGGTTAAGTTCTTCCATTTAGGATCTTGATCAGCCTTAATTCTTTTAAGTCCTTTGGTTAAGATTTTATGTTTTTCTTTGCTTATACTTTCCAGTTATATTAATTTCCAGAAATTTATGTCTCTGTTGCTATTCTGAATAGAATTTATTTTCCAATTTGTATTTTTAATTTAGTATGTAAATATAAAAAAAGCAGTTTTATATTTTTGTTCACTACTTTATCCAATTAACTTTCATAGAGTTTTAACTTTTATAATCATATCAACATGTCTCTTTTCCCTAATATTTATTGGAACTATATCATTTTTTGTTTATATTACATTAACTGGTGCTCTCAAAACAAAGATCAAAATAGAGTAATGATAGAATCTAATCTCAGGTTTTTTTGTTTGTTTGTTTGTTTGTTTGTTTGTTTGTTTTTGAGATGGAGTCTCACTCCATTGTGCCCCGGCTGGAGTGCAGTGGTGCAATCTCGGCTCACTGCAACTTCCACCTCTCTAGTTCAAGCGATTCTCCTGCCTCTGCCTCCTGGGTGGCTGAGATTACAGGTGCAGGCCACCACGCCCAGCTAATTTTTGTATTTTTAGTAGAGACAGGGTTTCAGGCGGGTCTCAAACTCCTCCCAAAGTGCTGGGATTACAGGTGTGAGCCACTACGCCCAGCCCTAATCTCAGTTTTTAATGGGAATGACCTTCAGATCTTGCCCTATAAAATATTATTTGCTATTTGTAGTAAATAATGGTTGTATGTTTTAGCTTCCTTAAAATCCTACTTTCTTTGTAATTATTTACAATAACTCTACATTTTACTGAATAGCTTTTCAACACCTATTGATATCCTTTGGTTTGTTGCTATAATAAAATATTTTATAAAGTTTCTATTTTTTAAGTCCTTATGTTACGGTAATTAATTCCATTTGTTTATGTTGTATAATTTTATAAATATCTGGATTCAGACATCTGATTATTTGAAATATTTGCCTCTATATACTTGGAATGTGTCTAATTTTCTCTTGTGTGCTATCTTCATGTTTTTTTTTTTTTTTTTTTTTTGAGACAGAGTCTCACACTGTCGCTCAGGCTGTAGTGCAGTGGCATGATCTTGGCTCACTGCAGTCTCTGCCTCCTTGGTTCAAGCAATTCTCCTGCCTCAGCTTCCCCCCGAGTAGCTGGGACTACAGGCATGCTCCACCACGCCCAGCTAATTTTTTTGTATTTTTAGTAGAGACAGGTTTCACCATGTTGGCCAGGATTGACTCAATCTCCTGACCTCGTGATCTGCCTGCCTCAGCCTCCCAAAGTAATGGGCGTGAGCCCCCGTGCCCAGCCTCTTCATGATACTTTATACCATGAATTAAAGATCTTTCATCTTTCTCTGTGGACTAGAATTATTTAAATGTCACAGGAATTACATGATGTGTGAATTTAGAGAAAACTTAGCAGTGAAACCATCTAAGCCTGCCACCAAATTTGGCAATGGTTATGGTCTGTTCAGATTTTCTCTTTTTTGGGGATCAAATGGAGTATTTTATAGTTTGACAACAAGTTATCCATTTCTCCAAGATTTTCCAAACATTATCACTGGTTTGTAAAGAAGCTTTAATATAAATGTTTAGGCTTCTCTATATTTGAAGATGACATCTCATTGTTAACGTTGTATCCTGTATATTTGTTCTCCCCTCCCTCTCTCTGAATCTCTCTCTCTCTCATTTGGGATTGTATTTTATATTTAATTCTTATGAAAAACAAAATTTGTATTCTGTACAACATGGAATATACAGTATTTTACATAACATTAATAATAATGTCTTAAACAAGATAAACAATTTCTTTTCTCTCGGATAAGAGAGATGCCAAGCTGTGCAGTCTGAGAGAGGTATGCCAGCACCCCAGCATCCTCCAGCATCTAGACTCGATCTCATGCCCTGATTCCCAATGCCTGCCTTACATCCTTGTGGTCCTTATCATTCAAGATGACTGTTGGGGATCTAATCAACTGATCTGTGTTCCTGGAAAGCAGCAGGTAGAAGAAGGAAAAGATAAAAGGATCACCTCACCAATAACTTAGCCCCTTTATTATTCCTCTTAGAATTTTTAGACCAGAACTTTGTTCATATGCCATCTTCCCGGACTGAGTCACAGAGCCAGAGCAGGAAACTAGGGGGAACTAGGAATGCAGCTTGAGCAGCTTTCCATCTCAAAAAGAAAATCAAAGTTCATTACTAAATGAGAGGAGGATGTATACTGGATGGAACTGAAAGTGTCTGCTACAACTTCATGTCTCCTAGCAAATGTTTCTGCTTTTGCTTAATTTTTATAGCTTGCAACTTTCATCTCAATAATTTTTTCCTAATTTCTAATAGTTTATTTTGATACTGATTTTTTCAAGTTCTGAAGTCAAAGAGTTTATGAATTGTTTCTTTTTTGAAAATTATACTAAAACATTTGAAAATATAAATTTGAAATCCTATATTTTATTACCAAATTTGCTACATCTTAACGTAATACCAGTGGGGTAAGCGTTTATGGGGCTGCCCAAAGGCTGCTGGAACTAAGAGCATTGGATTTTAGGGTTTATGATCTTTGAACATTTATTTCCTGAGCTTGGTGGTTATTTGACATATTAAATATCTCTTTTCAAGCACATAATCTCTCTGTATCATAATTCATTTAACCAATTGCCTTTTGCCAGACATTTAGTGGTCTCCAATTCTTCAAGATTGTAAGTAATGCTGTATCTGTCATCCCTATGATCTATCTTTGTCCATCTGTGTAATTACTGCTGTAGGATTAATTTATTGAAGTGGAATTGCTGTGTCAAGGGGTATACGCATGTAAAATCAAATACCTATCATAAAACTACTTATTAGTTTGGTTTTTGCTCCCGAAAGTGTTTTCTAGAAAATATAAAATTTCTTTCCCATATATGCTTTTGGTGAAAGTGTACTTGGTAAAGCTGATTTAAACAGCAATCTGGTAGTATCAGTCAAAACTTAAAAAGGTATAGCCACAGTCTCTCACTGATGGGCATTTGGGTTGGTTCTAAGTCTTTGCTATTATAAATAGTGCTACAATAAACGTACGTGTACATGTGTCTTTATGGTAGAATGATTTATAATCCTCTCGGTATATACCCAGTAATGGGATTGCTTGGTCAAATGTTATTTCTGGTTCTAGATCCTTGAGGAATCTCCAAACTGTCTTCCACAATGGTCGAACTAATTTACAATTCCACCAACAGTATAAAAGCATTCCTGTTTCACCACATCCTCACCAGCATTTATTGTTTCCTGACTTTTTAATAATCACCATTCTAACTGGGGTGAGATGGCATCTCATTGTGGTTTTATACACCATGGAATACTATGCAGCCATAAAAAAGAATGAGTTCATGTCCTTTGCAGGGACATGAATGGAACTGGAAATCATCATCCTCAGCAAACTTAACACAGGAACAGAAAACCAAAGACTACATGTTCTCACTCATAAGTGGGAGTTGAACAATGAGAACACATGGACATAGGGAGGGGAACATCACACACTGGGGCCTGTTGGTAGCTGGGGAACAAAGGGAATGAGAGCATTAGGATGAATACTTAATGCACGCATGGCTTAAAACCTAGATGATGGGTTGATAGGTGCAGCAAACCACCATGGCACATGTATGCCTATGTAACAAACCTGCACATTCTGCGCAAGTATCCCAGATCTTAAAGTAAAACAATAAATTAATAAATAAATAAATAAACAAAATGTCAATCAGGTGAAGTTCAGGAAAAAAAAAAAAAAGGTAGAGCCAGACGCAGCAAGTCCTCTTCTAGGAGTCTGTCTTACTGAATTTCTTATATATGTACACAAATATGCACTGTATGTGTTGACTTGGAAATATAACGTAAAGACATTCAATGAAAAAAATCACTTTGAAGACATATACATATACTATGATCCATTTTGTACAAAGAGAACTATATGTGTATATATAGACATATATTAGTTCTTAAATGCAAAATAAATGAATGAGAAGAGCACATATCCGACAACGGCCAGTGGTTACCTCTGAAGAGGGGAGTGAGACTGGGCCCAGTTCAGAAAGGTTGGAGTAATAGTATAGGTCCTCTCAAGCCTGTGATCCCAGCACTTTGGGAGGCCAAGGCGGGTGAATCACAAGGTCAAGAGATCGAGACCATCCTGGTCAATGTGGTGAAACCCAGTCTCTACTAAAAATACAAAAAATTAGCTGGGCATGGTGGCGCGTGCCTGTAATCCCAGCTACTTGGGAGGCTGAGGCAGGAGAATTTCCTGAACCCAGGAGGCGGAGGTTGCGGTGAGCCGGGATCGCGCCATTGCACCCCAGCCTGGGTAACAAGAGCAAAACTCCGTCTCAAAAAAAAAAATAGTAAAAGTCCGTCTATGTAGGTACGCTTTTGTCTTTCATGTGGCCGCTAAGAATATATTTTCCACTAAGAATATATTTTCATCTTGCTACTAGAGGAAATAAGATGCATATTATTTAAAATTAAATTAGAATATGGTACATATTTTTAAGTTATCTGTATTTTTTGATTATTTATATTGTTCAGTTATTTGTTTCTCATTGCCTTGACAACACCATCAAGGATCTAGGTTCTTCCTTGCTGCTCTGCTAGGATACAGACTGGCTGCCGCATAGCAGCTGTTATATAAAGACCCAATAAAACTCGGTGAAAAAAGAGGGGCTACTTTCAAAATATGTCCTCCAAAGAAATATTAACTAGGAGACCACCCAGGAGACCCCTCCAAATATATACGCATATGCATCCTTCCATGGCCATAATTTTCCCATGTCCATTTCTAGGCTAGTCCCTGGCAAAAGAAATGGGATGACCAACAGAGCCTTAATGAAAAACCTGATCATAAGAAAGAAGGTATATACTTGAGCAAAACAAGGAGGCTTTAAAAAACAAAACAAAACAAAAATGAGGTAATGACTATTGTACAAGCAACCAGTGAGTTCTGGCAATGCAGTGAAAGGGATCCCTCCTGCCCTATGATAAATATTCTGCCCTTTAGATTTTTCTTAAGTAATTCTTCTAAAATTTAGACCTCAAGGCAAATCTTACAATGGGTGTCCTTCCCCAGAAACATCAGTTTTCATGGTTCAGCTGATGCGAGTTGTGGTTTAGGACAATGCATATTGGGTAAAAATTTGTGTAGTAAGGGTCTTAAAAGAATTCTTCTGTTCTAGGTACCTACAGTCAATGAAGTTCTCTAGGGAACTTAATGGACTACTATAAATCTGAAAGCCTATACAATTTGATACGTCATAAAATAAAGACATAGTTTTAGGAATCTACAGCTTGGATCCCCAGCCCTTTGTTCCCCAAAAGGGTACCATCTAAACACAGAGTCACCTGGCACTGGGGCTTGGAGTAGGGAAGGGAGGGAGGGGAAAGGCAGGCTTCCAGAAGTCAGAGAAAGGCTTGATATGGACAGAATTTTGCCTTGAGTGAGGAAATCATTCTACTTTCTTCACCAAGTCTGGCCCAACAAGCCTTACAAGTAAGCTTTTTTTTAAATTGCTTTTTAGGTTTTGGGGTACATGTGCAGAACATTCAAGATAGTTGCATAGGTACACATATGGCAGTGTGTTTTGCTGCCTTCCTCTTCTTCACCCACATTTGGCATTTCTCCCCAGGCTACCCCTCCCCAGTAAGATTTAAGCTAAAAGTGTTCACGACTTGCTAAAGGCAAAGTGTGGGAAAGTGTGAGAGTATAGAACCCCAGAGAGATTGAGACACAAGGGGAGTTTATACCAAGTAACAGATTATTTTTGCAGTGGCTCATGCCTATAATCCCAGCACTTTGGGAGGCCGAGGTGGGTGGATCACGAGGTCAAGAGATTGAGACCATCCTGGTCAAAGAGGTGAAACCCTGACTCTACTAAAAATACAAAAATTAGCTGGGCATGGTGGTGCGCACTTGTAGTTCCAGCTATTCAGGAGGCTGAGGCAGAAGAATTGCTTGAACCCAGAAGGCATAGGTTGCGGTGAGCCGAGATCGTGCCATTGCACCCTAGTCTGGGTAACAACAGCGAAACTCCACCTCAAAAAAAAGAAGAAGACAAATGGGAAACATGATGATACAGGAGGCATAAAGCTCCACCCAGATCCTCTTCCCCTGTAGAACAAAAGCCTTAAGCTGTTGGGCAAAGGGCAACAAGAACTGTCAACCCCAGAACACAAAGACCCACTTCAGCCAGAGAAAGGAAGAAGGAAAAAATCCACTATTGCCAGGAAAAAATTTCAGAAAACCAGAAATCTATGACCTTTGCAGGAGTGGCAGCATCACTGAATGTGCTCCACCAGGGAGACCCAGGGATACAGTAGAAGCCCAAGATTGAAGCTTTAGAAAGAAAACTAGAAAGTCCAACCCCCTACCCTAAACCAGGCTAGGGAGCATTGGTCAACAAAAGAAGAGCTGTCTATCTCATGCAGGGGAGCAAGAGTGTGCAGAAAGACCATCTCTGAGGTTTTGGCTCACAGGGAAAGCCTAAGCTTGAGAGTTGAACAGGAACATTCAGAAAGATCCTCTGGCTCCCCAACTCTACCCTCAGCATGAGGTAAAGCTAGAAGAATTCAAAGATGGTGGCCAATTGAATGTAACCACAGCAACAACAAAATGCACACCTGGCTCACCCACTGACTAGATTGACTCAAAATCCCCTACTGCAAGTATATTGGAAGAAGACTTGGGCCCATTTCCCAACATAATGTTATTTCATCTCTACCATCTACATGGTGGCCAGTTTTCTATCTCCTCACAAAAACAGAAGACTCAAAAAAAAAAAAAAAAACAACTGCCAGACTAGGCATGATGGTTCATACCCTTAATCCCAGCACTTTTGTAATCCAAGGCAGACAGATCACTTGAGACCAGGAGTTGGAGTCCAGCCTGGCCAACGTGGTGAAATACCATCTCTAGTAAAAATACAAAAATTAAACCGGTGTGGTGGTGCTCTCCTGTAGTCCCAGCTACTCGGTAGGCTGAAGCAGGAGAATTGCTTGAACCCAGAGACAGGGGTTGCATTAAGCCTAGAACACATCACTGGGTGACAGAGCAAGACCCTGTCTCAAAAAAAAAAAAACCCTACCAAAAAACAAATTAATCAAAAGAGCTATATTCAGAGATGACTCAGTTATCCAAAAACCAGGGAATTGAGAAAAACATCACATATATATACACATATGTTTATATGTACATATGTAATTAATTTATTATAGTCTGTAGTAAAACGCTTCATCAGAGGAAAACCATTAGAAAGACTCAAATGTCCATACTATGAGATAAAGTCAGGATAAATATAGTTTCAGGAGCTCATCCAAGGACTCAGCACAGCTGAGAAACTAATTAGTGAAACGAAAAATAAATTTCTGAAGCACAAATTGGTAAATTCAAAGTGAAAAAAGGTGAATGGAATATCAAAGAGCTTTGGGACAACATCAGATAGTCTGATATACCTGCAATAAGAATCCCAGAAGAACAAGATGGATCAGGGGAAACATCTATTCTTTATTCCATTACTCCTATTTCTTCATATCTTTTCACCTCATTTTGTATTCTTTTTTAACTTAATTATATAATCACTTGGGTTTTGTTCTACCTTTTATTAATTTTTGTCATTACATTCAAGACCACAAAACATACACTGTACTTATTACAGCAGACCTTAGATGATTATTCTATCATAGACTGAATTATACTTGAGGTCATCAAAGTTTAATTATATTTCCCCTTGTGGATTTCTGGTTGTTGCTGTTTTTTTTTGTTTTTGTTTTTGTTTTTGTTTGTTATTGTCACTATAAATGTTATTCCTATATTTGTTATAAACTGTTCATTGTTTTCTGTTTGCTCATTCTAGGGCTATTGGTGCCTTCATGCATGCCTCTGTTTGTTTTCAGCTGGTGGGGGTTCCTTTAGCCTGAGGAATTCCTTTTAGTATTTCTTATAGAGCAAGTAGGTCTCCTGATGATAAATGCTCAATTTCTATGGCTGAAATGTCTTTATTTGATCTTTATTTTTGAGCATTATTTTTCTGAATTTCACATTCTAAATTTATAATGTTTGCTTTTTCTTTTTGGCACTTTATCCCGATGAATTTATTTCTCTTTTCTTTTTTAAATATTATAACTTTTATTGTGGTGTCGGGGGTACATGTGCAGATTTGTTATATAGGTAAACTCATGACTCTTGGGTTTGGGATACAGACATCTTCATCACCTAGGTACTGAGCACAGTACCTGATAGTTTTGTTTTTTCCTGAACCTTTCCCTTTTCCCACCCTTCACCCTCAAATAGGCCTGAGTGTCTGTTGTTCCCCTCCATCCACCCCTATCCAGTCAATGTCTTATTATTTCCATACTTTTATTAGGTTAGCCATTATTTTTATTCTTGTAATCATGAAAGTAATGTTTGTTTCTTATACTGTTAAGAATTTCTCTTTATTTTTGGACTTTGGTAGTTTGAATATGATGCACGTGGGTATTGTATTTTTTGTAGTTATTTGACTCAGTTAATTGCGGTTCTTGATCTATGGAGTAATGGCTGTGATCAGAGTTGGAAAAATCTTGGCTCTTATTTTTTCAGCTATCATTTCTGTAACTTTTTTTCCATTCGTCCTGTTTTCCAATTACATGTACATTAGACCTTCTGAGCCCCACATTATCTTTTTTGCTCAATTTTGTTTCTTTTTGTTACTGTTGGTTGTTTGCTCTTTTACACTGGCCTTTGAACTTTCCTCAGGTATATTAATCCTCTTTTGTTATGTCCATTCTACAGTTTAACTAAATGAGTTCCTTATTTCAAATACTATATTTTCTTATTATAGAACACTCATTTGATTTTTTTACAGATCACAGTTCTTCATTGATACAGTTCACATTGCATTAAGTTTCTCTTTTGTTCTCTTTTATTTCATGTATTATCCAGTTTTCTGAAGATTTTGCCTACCAGCATCAGATCATCTCCACGTCTGTTTCTATTGACTATTTTATCTATTTTTAGATACTTTTTCTTGCTTCTTGTCATGCATAGTAATTTTTTGTTGTATGCTGAGCATTGTGGGTGAGACTCTAATTATGCTATCTTTCTCTAAAAAGTGTGGACTTTTGTCCTGGGTGGCAGCTGAAGTGCCAACAGATTATTTTGTTCCAGTGAGGGTCACTTTTAGAATATATGAGGTTGAGTCTATTTCAGCTTTCGCCTAACACATATGTCCTTCACATATGTGTTAGGACATAATGCTTTGGCATTATAGAGTCTCAAGCTAAATGACCTGGTAGTTCACATACTTTTAAAATATTAATCTTTTTTGAAGGAACAATATTATTTTTTTCATTTCTAGATTTTTATGTCTTATTCTTATATAAACAATAAGTTTGCTGCTCTTTTTTTAAGTCAGCCTAAAACACACCTGATTGGTGATAGGAGAACAAAACAGTTTAATTTGACCACTGCCATGTTATACCAGTTATGCTTTCTCCATAATTCTGTGCAGAACAATATCCAAATCTGCATTTTCTTTTCCAACAATACTGCCAGCTATCTAGATATCATAAAAAGAAGCTACATTCTTTTAAAAAAACTCAGGGTTGAAGAGAAATAAAAGTTTGTTACAAACAAGAACATACACTCACCTGTTCTATTAATTCCCCATTCACCATTCTGTCTGCATTCACAATGAGATGAACTGAGTTGCATGTTAACAAGGATGAATGTCAAGTTCTGAAGTTGAACTAAAAACAACAACTTCTCTGGAATAAAATAAGTAACACTTGGCTTTAATGAGCATCTCATGTGAGAATAAAGCTCAGTGTGAATTTTAAAGTTAAAGCTTTAAAATTCACACTGAACATATATTGGTTAGGAGGGTTTAGGTGTCTGAAGATATAGGAGATACAGGTGTCTGAGGATGCCCTCAGACATCCGGGGCAGAAAATGTGCCACTGACCTACCCTACAGGAAAGGTCTGGAGCTTCCCTGCTACTCTCTTAAACCTGTATCCAATGAAAGAACATGAGAATGTCAACCCACATCCTTAGCAGGGTGGCAATGTATAGATACAAGGAATCATCAATTATAGGCATGAGACCTAGAGCTCCAGGTTTCCCAATAAATACCTTGAAATAAATTAAATGTCTCAATTTCCCTCCTCTCTGTTTTATTGTGCTGTTTCTGAAAAGTTTGTATCTAAGTCTTGTAATCAATTCTGCTTCTCTGAGGATTCAAAGATGGTAATACCACCTACTGCAGAGCTGCTCAGTTAGCACAATAAATGAGGGCTAAAAACAAAATAAAATGTACAGCAAGTTAAAAGAAGAAATTGATGTTTGGTTTAGAATGAGAATTCATTTTACTGCATAGGCCTTACAAATTTTGATAGTCATTTCTGCAGAATTTCAAGTGAGCCACAATTAGCTAACTTGTGAAATAACATGAGGGAAAATGGTATCAATTTTTAACTTACTGGTAACTACCTATTTCAGTTGGTTGAGCACATACTTCCTATCTTAAGTATGCTGGACATCATTCAGTAGATCAGATATATGAGGTATGCCCCTAATATATGCTTAATGACATCAGATGATTGATTTCACTAAGATAAAAACCTGATTTGGCTTTTGTCATTCAAAAGTTACAAACCATGGCAAGATAACCCACTAAGAAATGTGAATGACTGTTGATCTTATATACAGTTGAGTAAAGAAGTTGTAAAGCATTTAATTTATTGCACAGAATAAAAGGCATATTTGTGTTTTTTTGGTAGTATCACTCTCTGTTAACATTAACTGACATCCACATTCTGGACAGCAGACTGTGGAGACAATGAGAAAAAAGACAGGGAAATACTATGTAGTGTACAGTACATAGAACACCGCTTAATTCATGTGTGTTGAATTGGTAGCACCTTGCTTGCATTTTCCTATATGTTATTTTATTTCGTCTTCAAAATTTCCCTGTAAGATACTTCTTGCGCTCATTTCATACATGACAAAATTGAGTCTTAGGGAAGTTGATGAGCTTTCTTGACCCAGGTCCCAAAGCTGTGGGCGAACACACAATGCTTACCCTACCTGTGCTGTGCTCACATTTTCTGCTGGCTCAGCAGGAAGCAGCCATGGGGGCCAGGGAGTGAGAAAGGATCTGGAGTTGCAGCTGAGAAATAAAGTAGGTATATGCACATGCCTCCTGAGAGGAGAAGTGAAAGTTTGTGAAAAATGTCAGGTTCCACGAGCTGTGGGAAAGACAGAAAGATGGGAGAAAGTAAGCATGGCAGCTATTTGCAGAGCCTACCACTTGGGGAAGATGTGAAGGCAGGAAAGGAGGCTTATTGAAGACACCTGGAGGGAGATGGCGAGAAAGCCAAAATCATCCCGGATGTCTGGACAAAGAGCCTTGATGCAGAAAGTGGACATCTTGAGAAGCTGCCATGAAGCTGTGTTAAAGAAAGTTATCAAGCCAAACTTGTAGGTAGAAAATGCAGGCCCTGAGAGGGATGTGTGCTTACTAAAATTCCATGGCTATACACTGGGGGCCTGTATCCCAAATCTGGCCTAAGTCATCCTTTGCCTTAAAAATAATGGAACATGGTGGCTTGGGCAGTGTCTGTATTCTTCAGGGAGCCACTATTGCCTATGCACCCTGCATCCCATCTCCATCTCCCCTTCAGTCACCTGCAGAGTTATATCACTTCACACAGATGGGTCTGCTCCACTGATACAGAGCCCCAAAACTTCAGTTCCAAAGGAACAAAAGTTACACCAGCATGAAAGACTTCTCTCTAGACTTGCTGGTGGATTTCTTTGGCCTCATCTTTATTTTTACCAACTCTTTTCAACTTGGCTTATAATTATGCTACTGTGGTACCAACTAGAATCAATTGGCCTTCCAAACCCAGACAGGTTCATCTTTATCCAAATGTAATTTATCTGAAATGCCATGTTGTTGTGAGCATTATGCATTACTGCATGGGCCTCTGTTTTCTTCTTAAATAATAAAACACCCTAATGGAAAATATTCCCTCTAAATAAATTTTAATGAGCACTTATTTGCCCAAATTGTCCTCTGTCTGAATGGAAGAAAATTAATGTGAACTTGAAATTATCAGGAGCCTTTTGTTATAATGGGCTTTGGGAACAAATCATGCAAATTTGAAATATTTTCCTATATCTTTGTAAACTGTGAGTGCTGTAGTAACAACTTACTCCCAAATGCAAAGTGATTGTCAATGTCTTATCTTTCATCTGTACAGAAAAATATCACATCAGGAATCATGTCAAAGTGTTAGATGTTACTGGAGTTTGAAGTGAATAAGTAGGAAGCCTAATTGCCAGAGAAGGGTAGATATTCCAGACTTTGTTACTACAAATGACAATGCATGTATCTGCTACATTTTTTAATTGTATGCATTAGAATTAAATTCCGACGAAAGAAAGCAAATGGAAAATATTACCCTGTATCCTGGGCAGACTAGAGAACTTGGTTCTCACCGTGCTCACCAAGAATTCAAGCAGAGGCCAGATGGAAAACTGGAATGAGTGCCTTCCAGAGAAGAGTTTCAGCCGGAGCAAGAATTATGAGCCAATGAAGTAGGAAGCCAGATTTGAGGGTTCCCCCTTAGACTTCAGAGTACACAACATTAATTGCTCCTATAGACTTGCTCTCCATCTCAAGTACTGCCAAAGGGAGCTGTTGCCATTTCTGACTCTTTTTTTTTTTTAAATAATAGAAATGACAGTGAGAGGAGCCATTTCATTCCATTCAAGAAATATGTATTGCATACCCTCAGAGTATTAAAAAGCAACAATGAAAGGGATCATTTCCATTTTCAAGAAGCTTTTCTCTGGAATGAGAAGCTCATCACCAAGTTAAAAATACCAGTGAGTATCAGAAAACCAGATTCATCCTTTTAAACAGGAAAGTATCAGTTCAATGAGCACCTCCAGGGATAACAGGGCACCAAAGTCCCATAGGAGGCTTCTAAGCATGGCCAGAGAGCCAGGGCTCCACATGCTGACAGCTGCAGCACTCGCTGGCTGAATGGCCTTGACAAAGACAATGGATGTGCTAAAAATGCTACTTCCCTATCAACAAAATGGAAATAATCTTGTAAGGTGGTTCAAAGATACAGACGGCAGTCATGCAAAGAACCTTCTTCTGGCCTCGTCTCCCACAAGCAATCTCCAGTTGCCTCTGCCGCCACCTCATCATCAAGGTCCCAGATCCCCCCACTCTCCTGGCAATTTTGTCCAGGGCCAGCTCTGTCCACAGAAATGACCAAATGATTACATCATGGAATCTCAAAGAAAATAGAAGTTATTTAGTCCAAGTAGAGAGAAGGTGAAGAGAAATTATCAATATGATTTAAATTACTTTGAAATCAGCCAGGCACGGTGGCTCATACCTGCAATTCCAGCACTTCGGGAGGCCAAGGCAGGCAGATCACGTGCGGTCAGGAGTTTGAGACCATCCTGGCCAACATGGTGAAACCCCATCTCTATTAAGAATACAAAAATTAGCCAGGCATGATGGCATGCGCCATAATAATCCCAGCTACTTGGGAGGCTGAGGCAGGAGAATCACTTGAGCCCAGGAGGCAGAGGCTGCAGTGAACCAAGATCGCACCATTGCACTCCAGCCTGGGTGACTGAGCAAGATTCTGACTGAAAAAATAAAAAATACAGAAATAAGCAAGTAAATAAATAAATACAGTTGTAATCAATAATGGTAACATACCCCTCTTAATTGAGGTATACTAATCATAATTTCTGTTTTAAAAAACATAAAAATGGCTATAAAGCATTTAAAAGTTGCCAAGCACTTTTATATTTATTTTCTAATTTAATCCTTAGAACAATCTGGTATTATTAGCAGAGCAAGAAATTCTACTATCAATTTTAAGGAGTGAACTGAAGCACTAAGAATTTGTCTGGCCTGACCCAATCACTTAGCCAGTTGCTGGGAAAACAGGACTCGGGCAAAGCAAGATCATATTTTTTTTGCAGCATGTCACACTTCCTGAATAAATTTCTCTAACAGGACCAGACTGAAGTTTTCTTCCATACCAATATGCCTGCTCCATTCCTTAATGTGAATGTCATTTATGTAACTCAAGCTAGGTCCCAAACTTTATTCCTGAACTGTCCTCAGACTGCCATGCCTTCAAGTTTCCTGCCTTCATGTACATACAACCAGTCATCCAGGTGTTCACTCCAGTAGTCTTGCGGTCACCCCTGACAGCTCACTTTCCCCCACTCGATGGTGTCTATCACCCGTCTCAGTAGACTTCACCTCTTAAATATCTTCTGAATATGACCCCATAGACCTAGACTAGCCACCACTATCTATTCCTTCTTATTGCAGTGGCACCCAAGATTGCAATCTTGCCATCTCTAATCTGATCCTCCAGAGAACCATCAGTCATCTTTGTAACACACAAAGGTAGATCCATTTCTTCCCTTCCTGAGTCCTTCCTCCCCAGTCCTCTCAAACACATCAAATCTTTCTGGGTCTCCGCTGTTCTCATCTCCCCTCTCCCTATACCACCTGCCCAGGGCCCTTTCAATCCCAGCCTGCTAAATCTCATCCCACCTCTGGGGCTTTCCATAAGACACTCTGAATTGCGTATTCTTGCTGCCCACTACACCTGCTTACCTTCTATTCACCTTCACGTCTTTTTCTGAAAATGATCTCTTCTCAGTGCCTTTTTCTCTACTCCATTTTTACTCCGTGTTGTAGGAAGCATAATGGCCTCCCCAAAGATATCTACATCTTACTCCCTGAAACCTGGGAACAGCAAAAGAGGGTTTGAAGAGGAGATTAAATTAAGGATCTTGAGATGGGAAGATTATTGTAGATTAGCCAGTTAGCCAGAGGTCCTTTTCAAGGAGAGGAGAAGACAGGAGGGTCAGAGATTTTTTAAATTTAATTTTTTACTTCCAGGGGTTTTGGGGGAACAGGTGGTATTTGGTTACATGTGTAAGTTCTTTAGTGGTAATTGGTGAGATTTTGGTGCATCCATCACCCAAACAGTGTGCACCCAACCCAATTTGTCATCTTTTATGCCTCACCCCCTTCCCACTCTTTCCCTCAGCCCCTAAAGGTCCAATGTATCCTTCTTTTTTTTTTTAATTTTTATTGCATTATAGGTTTTGGGGTACATGTGCAGAACATGCAAGATAGTTGCATAGGTACACACATGGCAGTGTGTTCCGCTGCCTTCCTCCCCTTCACCCACACTTGGCATTCATCCCCAGGCTATCCCTCCCCAGCCCCCACTGCTGTCCCTCCCCCATTCCCCCCAATAGACCCCAGTGTGTAGTAGACACCCTCTCTGTGTCCATGTGTTCTCATTTTTCTCACCCACCTATGAGTGAGTATATGCGGTATTTCTTTTTCTGTTCTTGTGTCAGTTTGCTGAGAATGATGTTCTCCAGATTCATCCATGTCCTTACAAAGGACACAAACTCATCATTTTTGATTGCTGCATAATATTCCATGGTGTATATGTGCCACATTTTCCCAGTCCAGTCTATCATTGTTGGGCATTTGGGTTGGTTCCAGTTCTTTGCTATTGTAAACAGTGCCAATGTATCCTTCTTATGCCTTTGCATCCTCATAGCTTAGCTCCCACTTGTAAGTGAGAACAGTGTTTGGTTTTTCATTCCTGAGTTACTTCACTTAGAGTAATAGTCTCCATTCCCTTCCAGGTTGCTGTGAATGCAGCATCAATTCATTCCTCTTTATGGCTGGGTAGTATTCCATCAGAAGGGTGTGTGACGATGGAAGCAGAGGTTGGAGTGATGGGATTGAAGGCTGAGAGCCAGGAACCAAAGAATGCAGACAGCCTCTAGAAGCTGGAAAAGACAAGGAAATGGGATCTCCTTTAGAGCTTCTAGGAGGAATTCACCCCTGCCAAAAGCTTGATTTTAGCCCCTTGAGATGTATTTCAGACTTCTTGCCCCAGAACTGTAAGATGATAAACAGGTTTTGTCTTTCCCCGCCAACTGTATGGCAACTGGTTACAGTATCAACAGGAAACTTATACCTCTCAACTGTCTTACACCCCAGGCCTCTCGAGGCCCTTTGTTTTGTGCTTGTACAGAATCTGTGCTTCTCTTAATTGCACATAGATCTCTTGCAAATGCTTACTTGGAATATTGTTTTTGTATCTGTTCTCCTGGTCACAGAGTGTCCTCACATAGTATAGTTTGGCCACTCTGAATCCCCAGCTTCTAGCATAGGACCTGGCGCACGAAGGAATTCACAGATCCAGTGAAAAGATTCACAAAACATTGTTGTGGCAGGACAAGCCATCATGTATTAGTAAAATGATCATAAGTGAGCTAAGACTACAGAGAAAGGAGCAGCTTCCAGGTGTTGTTGAAGACATGGAGAAGGACCATCTTCCAGGGCTAGCTCAAGACCCTTCTAAGTTAGCACTGGGGCACTTGCTGCTTGCAGAGTCCGCAATGAGTTTCTGAGTTTGTACAACAGGAGAATGAAAGGTCAGGTGCCTCTGATGGACAGAGGATACCCAGGAACCTGATGCTCTGAGTCTCTTTCCTCTGAAAGGGAATCCTTCGCTAGGCAGAAGGAAATGTGTGGCAGTGTTTGGTTGCTACTGCTCTGGAATACAGAGATATGGGAAACAGACAGTGTCTCCTTGTAGGAAAGGGGGAGAATTTTTGAGTGCCTAACATTACACATGTGACTCCCAAGTGGTAAAACGCACGCATAACCCAAACCAGCTTAGGTACAACATATCAAGCATTCTCTCTATGAGAAGGAGCTTGTGTGGTGCTTGAATTAATCCATTATGAAGTCAGATACAACTGGCTTCCAAATCTGGCTCTTGCAGTTATAGTTAAGAAACTAGAGTCAGATCTCTAAATCTCTCATTTTCTCCATCTGGAAAATGAATGTTAGTGGCTACCTCATATTGTTCTTAGGATTACAGAAGAACATGAAGATTAGATGCCTGGTGCACATCACATGCCCAGTAACTGGGAGGAATTCTCACTCTGTTTCAAGGAAGAAAAGGACAAGAATGCTCATTGAGTGTTTTTATAAGTCACACACTTCCTCAGGGGCATTCACAATTAGAATCTCATCATATTTGCAATCCACTGAGGTAGACATCATCATTCCAACCAAGCAAGTGAGAAATCTGGCCCATGAAGTGGGTATGACCTGCCCAGATCCACACAGCATGTACATGGTAGAATGTTTGATCATTCTAAGCCCGAGCAGCCTTGCCGAAGGTGGACTTGTTCTTTTACTGTGGGAAAAAATAATCAATACACTTGCAGGAACACTGTGGAGAGAATCCTGACATGAGCACAAAGTTGCTGTGAAAAAGAAATTGGCAAACATTACTATTAACAATCAGGTGATCAACAGGAGAAAAAGTACTAGGAGAAAGCATTTTTTTTTAATCTTCTTTGAAACAGAGCTGATTTCCCTAGGCAAATGGAGAGCTGAATTCCTATAATTATCTATGCACACACTCCTGTCATCTTCTATATTTGTAGAAAGTACATTTTATTTCCTAAGTAAAGAAAATAAAGACAGAGATGCCATTGCTCATATGTTAGCAAGCTGAAAGAAAAATCTCGCCCCCCTCTTTTCACTGTTGCAGTCATCAGCACAATGTGTTATGAGTTCTGGGTATAGGTCAACAAATATATCTGTAAAAAAAATAGTAAGAGAAATATGTGCGGCTTGTTAGTGTGAGAGTATAATGAATTGCTTCCAGATTCTTAGGAGAAGGGAACTAAGGGCCTCTCCCCTGGTGGAAAATGAACTCTTAGCTTCAGCCAAATGGGTCTGGTGAATAGAAACATGAACTCATGGGGGCCAACCTACATCAATGCCTTGTCCAAGGCCCATCTAGGTTCTATCATCCCAAAGTCAGGAAAGCAAAGCCTGATGTCTGTTTGCTGAGACTTACTTGGGACAGTATGTTCAGATATGGAGAAGCCCAGGCCCATACTGGCTACATGTCAGGGTTCTGGACTTTGAGTAAGTGAGTCTATCCACTGCACATAGAGCTAAGAATACAAATTCACACCGTGTGCTGAACTCACTGTTTTCTTTCAAAACATTTTCTTGAGGCCCAGAGTGCTAAATATCCTTCTTCCAAACCCACAAGTATGAAGACACACTTCCAGCTATATTCAGAACTGCCCAGCAGGCCAAAACAGGCTTTTCTGTATTCTGAAAACTTAATCTGTTAGAATACTCAGTCCTGGGGCTCTTCAGGGAAGCTGGTGGGAGTGGCTAGTCAATTTCAGAGTCCACGAGGAAAAGGCTTCTTCCTTTTCCAGGCCTACAATTGTATGCAAAGAAAAGCTGGAGGTGTTCAAAGTAAAACCCAGAATATCAGAATCTTCTGAATCAGTGTTGGCAGCCACCAGCCACATGTGGATGTTGAAATGTGGCTAGTCTAATAAAAAAGAATGAGATCATGTCCTTTTCAGGGACACGGTTGGAGTCGGAAGTCATTACTCTCAGCAAACTAACACAGGAACCAAAAACCAAAAACACCACACAATCTCACTTATAAGTGGAAGCTGATTGATGAAAACTCATGAACACATTGCAGGAATAACACATACTGGGCACTTGTTAGGGCTTGAGAGGAGGGAGAGCATCCGGAAGAATAGCTGATGGGTGCTGGGCCCAGTACCTGGGTGATGGGATGATCTGTGCAGTAAACCACCATGGCACATGTTTACCTTTGTAACAAATCTGCACATCCTGCACATGCATTCTAGAACTTAAAAGTTAAAAATTAAAATTAAAACATTAAACAAATGTGGCTAGTCTAAATTGAGATGTGCTTTATGTTAGTTTGCCAAGTTGTCCTCACAAAGTGTGGAAACCGAATGGCTGAAACAGCAGGAATTCATTGCCTCACAGTGTGGAGGCTCGAAGTCTGAGATCAATGTGTGGGCAGGAAAATGCTCCTTTTGAAGGCACTGGGAAAGGACCTGTTCTGGGCACCCTCTTCTAGATTCTGGTAGTTCTTTCACTTAGGGCAACATAACTCAAACCTTCCCATGGTGTTCTCCCTGTGTGCATGTCTCTATGTCCAAATTTCTCCTTTTTAAAAGGACCCCGGACATATTGGAAAAGAGGCTCACCCTGCTCCAGTGTGGCCCTATCTTAACAAATTACATATGCAATCGCCCACATTTTGAGGCACTGGGAGTTAGAACATCAACATATACATTTTTAAGGGACACAGTTTCACCCACACTATGCTGGATGTGTAAAAAGATTTTGAAGATGCAGTATGAAAAATATAAAATCATTATTTATAATTTTAAATTGATATTACACTGCTAATAACTAGGATATATTGCATTAAACAAAATATAAATTATTAAAATTAATCTCTCATGCACTTTTTCCTTTTTCTGTTATTTTATAGTTTTCATGCACCTTTTCCTGTTTCTAATGTAAAATCAGTATGGGTCCAACATTATATTATATTTCTATTGGATAGTGCTGATCTGGAAGAAAAAAAAATTTTTTTTGGCTGGGAATAGGGGCTCACACTTGTAATCTGAGCACTTTGGAAGACTGAGGTGGGTGGATCACTCGAGGCCAGGAGTTTGAAACCAGCCTGGCCAACATAGCAAAACCTCATCTCTAGTAAAAAATACAAAAATTACCTGGGTGTAGTGGTGCATGCCTGTAATTCCAGACACTCCAGAGGCTGAGGCACAAGAATTGCTGGAACCTGGGAGGCAGAGCTTGCTGTGAACTGAGATCATGCCACTGCACTCCATCCTGGGCAACAGATCAAAGAAGCATGTATTTTCTTGTGACATATATATGTAACTTCAATTACCTTTGTCGTTCTGGCAGAGTACCAGTGGTTTTGCATTAATTTCCTGGGCAACAGGTCAAGTTTTCTTTTGTTGTTTTTTCTTTCAATTTTTTTTATTGCATTTTAGGTTTTAGTGAAGAACGTGCAAGATTGTTGCATAGGTACACACATGGCAGTGTGATGTGCTGCCTTCCTCCCCATCACCTATATCTGGCATTTCTCCCCATGCTATCTCTCCTCAACTCCCCACCCCCTGCTGTCCCTCCCCTGTTTCCCCCAACAGACCCCAGTGTGTGATGCTCCCCTCCCTGTGTCCATGGGCTCTCGTTGTTCAACTCCCACCTATGAGTGAGAACATGTGATGTTTGATTTTCTGTTCTTGTGTCAGTTTGCGGAGAATGATGGTTTCCAGGTTCATCCATGTCCCTACAAAGGAAAAAATGTTTTTTTCTAGAGAGAGACACTCTGCATGCTCTCCCAGTCACCACATGGCATGAGAAAAGCATTCTGTGAAGTACACTTGACACAGGGCATTTGGAAGATTGATGGTACTCCACCACCCTAGTACTCTCCAAGTTATGACAGCTGTGACTTGAGCCACTTTTTCCCCCTCCTTTCTCTCTCCCCTCCTTCTTCCTCTTCTTCTTTGCTCTTTCTTCTTTTCTTTTCTTTTTTGTAAGATTATTTATGCCAAAGTCATCTGCTATTGTTGAGCTCTAGGAGTAGAGAGGTGTCAGAGGGATCATTAGTGGGCTGTATTTCCTTCATCATTAGCAGCTGATTTACTGAGAAAGCTTGACTCCAGGTAACATCATTACCCGCCAGCGTGATGTGAACTGGTAGAGACAGGTTTGCCTGCTCAGAATACTTTCAATGTTCTTTAAGTAATTGTGTTCTGCTTTTTTCTTTGCAACTGATCAATTCCTTTGGTTGTGTCAATCAGTGTCCCATCCCCTTCCCTTCCCCACTGGATTTTTAGGACAATCCAGCTCCCTTTCCTGGAATGTAGATCTCAGGAAAAATAACACATACTGAGAATGGAGGTGAAGCTAAGCCATTTTTATGTCAGTATTCAAAGGAGATTGACCAATCGTTCTTGCTACTGGATTCCTGGAGGGGCCCTTGATACTGTTCCTAATCACTTTTCAGTTCTTCCTTTGATCTAATGAACTTCCCAGTAGTCTTGAAATAGCTTCCTTTTGCACTCAAGCCACCCAGAGTCATGTTCTGTTTCTGCACTTACAGCCTCTATGTTATTATTCTGATTTTGCAAAACAGTGAATGCTGCAAAAGGTATTTAAGGGCCTCTATTTCTGGCTGCAAATATGAGAACCAACAGAAATAAGACAGAATAAAGAGTTACATTGGTTGCAATACAGCCATCAGCTTTGTCTTTGCAAAAACTACAATCCACAAGGTCCTGAGCTAGCTCAGCTAAGAGTAGAATTGATTCCCACCAGTGCTTTGCAGACCTCATTTCCATGGCAGGGGACTGAGCTCTGGGCAATGGGAAGTGTAATGGGATGGCTGGGATTTCCCTGAACTTTCACTTTTGAAACACTACTATGATGAGTTCTTCACACTCAGGTTGTCCCTTATGAAATCAAATTCTGATGTTGTGCCTGAAGCTATACATCTCTGAATTATCTTTGCTGTATTTCTTAAATTTCATCCTCAAAGAAGCATGTATTTTCTTGTGACATATATATGTAACTTCAATTACCTTTGTCATTCTGACAGAGTACCAGTGGTTTTGCATTAATTTCCTGGATAAATGAGGTAAAGAAGGGCTTTCCTTCCTCTCAAAGGTACCCAAATTTCCTCCTACTTAGGGGGGGCGGTTAAAACTTGGTCATAGTCTCTCACTGATTCTAATTGTTACCCAATATAAATTCTTTAGATTTTTATAATGGGAAGAAGAGAGGAGGTCACACAAGATTTCATGTAAGTTTGGCAACTGTAAGCAGTGAGTTCGCCATCACTAAAATACATTGCATTTGCAAAATAAATTATCAAGAATTTGTTGTTTCTTCATGAGCTCTATGTCTGTAGGTCCTGGATCTGCTTGAAAAGTAGATGCCAGTCAGGAGAAAAGGACTCAGGTGTAAAACTAACTCCCTTGATGTGTGTGAGATACTCAATATTCATCTATTCAGAAAGTTTCTTGTTTGCATACTGCGATTCAGGCACTGAACTAGGGTTTTTCGTTTATTATTTCAATTGTTTGACACAAAAATTCTGAGAGTTAAATATTATTATCCCAGTTTTATAGATGAGGAGGCAAAGTCAAAATAAGTTATCTGACTAAAGTCACCAGCTAAGATGTATCCAATCAAGGTTTCAAAGTCCAATAACATCTAATTTCAACTCCTCTAGTTAATTCTATCATATCTATTTCATTGCTTTCATTACTGTTGCTGTTTAATAAAATTAATTTTACTTAAAAAAATTATAACTTTTACCAAGCCCGCCTTGTTTCTTATGTGCTAGCCTTAAGTCAAATATGAAACAAGAATGAAAGAAACAGACGCCTCTGCATTTGGAACCAAATCATTTTCTGAGTGCTTAGAAAAAACAAAAAGAAAAGAAACAGGCACCCCATCAAAGATAGGTACACTAAACCGAAACAGTATGTCAGGTTCCAGTTTTTAAAACTTATCTCCAGTTCCCAAGCATCAGACCGAAGCTGATGTTAAGAAGCCATTATCCTCTATCTGCACAGATAAAATAGACTTGGCATACTTTCCCAGGTCCTGCTGTCTGAAGTTTCTGGATCCAGGGACACTGTCCCCTGCAGGCATTCTATGACTTCTTGGCTGTCCTTCCTCATGAAGAGCATCTGAACATACTTTGCCTCTAGGCTTGTCCTGCCAGGTTTCTCCCTGAGGCTTAAACTAGGCTGAAGCCAAAAGGACCTCACTGCAGCCCCCAAAACTGCAGTCCTAAGTTTCTAAACTTCTAAGGACCAGATCCCCCTCCTTTTAAATAAATATTTGAGCAACTATACAGTGCTGTTAGTTTTCCTCTGGCTCTTCATCCAGGATAAACCACTTCTCAAAGTCTCATGACTTTCAGCCACACATCTGAAATAACTTAAAATACAAAGTATTAAATTATATGGTTGTTTTCTAATAATGTCATAAATGGGGACTTATTTATTGATTTATTTTTTATTTTTTTTTTAATTGTACTTTAGATTCTAGGGTACATGTGCAGATCATGCAGGATTGTTGCATAGGTACACACATGGCAATGTGGTTTGCTACCTCCATTCCCCCCATCACCTACATCTGGCATATCTCCCCATGTTCTCCCTCCCGATCTCCCCAACCTCCCCACTCCTCCACTGTCCCTCCTTTGGCCCCCCCAACAGACCCCAGTGTGTGACGCTCCCCTCCCTGTGTCCATGTTCATCATTTTCCATCACCCTGTGTCATTGTTCATCACCCACCTATGAGTGAGAACATGCAGTGTTTGATTATCTGTTCTTGTGTCAGTTTGCTGAGAATGATCGTTTCCAGATTCATCCATGTCCCTACAAAGGACACAAACTCATCATTTTTTTATGGCTGCATAGTATTCCATGGTGTATATGCGCCACATTTTCCTTGTCCACTCTGTCGTCGATGGGCATTTGGGTTGGTTCCAGGTCTTTGCTATTGTAAACAGTGCCGCTATGAACACACGTGCACATGTGTCTTTATAAGAGAATAATTTGTAATCCTTTGGGTATATACCCAGTAACGGGATTGCTGGGTCAAATGGAATTTCTATTTCTAGGTCCTTGAGGAAGCGCCACACTGTCTTCCACAATATGTGGCTATTTCTCAATAAAGTCATGGATAGATTATCATGTGAGACTTAGTTAAAAACAGCAACACACAAAGGCAAGTCAGAACTTGGATCTAGGTGTTCTGGTTGTAGAGAGTATCCTCTAACCCACAGTGGCATAACTCTTGGTTCACTATGTTTCATACTATTCTGATGCTCCTGACTTCCCCTGATTGGGTGAGCACCCCATGCAAAGGTGGGCAAGCTCAAGTCCTGCAAGACCTGGCTTGAAAAGATGAGCTAGACCAGTCTACTTCTCACTCAGAAATTTGAACTAAGATACAAAGAGTTTTCCAGTAAGCGGTGGAACTTTGGGTTCAAAGTTTTAATTATAGGTCAGGTCCATATCAGTAGGCTATGTGATGTGCAAATAAAGTTTGATGGTAGAAATTAGAGCAGGCTGGTGGAGCAGCTGGTAGGCAGGGAAGAAGCAGGTGTGCTGAGTAACTAAGTCAGGTTGATAGCACAGCACCGGGGGCTGAGATCCTTCCTGAAGCTGAGGGGCTCTGCCTCCCCGTGCACTCTGCAAGGCTGGTCTCTAATATTCCCCACTTGGGGTTTCTATGCCTGTGTTAAGCAGAGTTTTTCAGATGGTCCCCTGAAGACATCCTTCTGTAATCCTCAAAAGCTGAGAATATGATGAGATGTTTTGGAAGACAAACAAAAGAAACTTTGTTTGGCAGGGGGCTTCGCAGATATAATTAAGTTATGAATCAGCTGGCCTGATTAGTATCTTTAGATAGGGAGATCATCCTGGAGCATTCTAGGTGAGTCCCGAGCAATCGCATGAGCCCTTCCAAGCAGAGATCCGAGGCAGAAAAAGAGGGATTTGAAGTTCGAGAAGAACTACCTGCATGATTGCTGGCTTAAAAATGGAGGGGCTCTGTGGAAAGCTGGAAGGAAATAAATTCTTCTGTCCCATTAACAACCACGCTTGAAGAGGACCTTGAACCCTAGGTGAACTCAGCGGGCCGATAGCTTGAGCAAAGAAGTCAGGTAAGCCCACGAGAGTTTTGAGCTAATAATACGAGATAATAAATGTTTTACTTCCTTTTGTTTTGCTAGCTGCTAAGTTGTGGTCATTTGTTATACAACAATAGAAAACTAATACAATGTTTCTTTGTCCCTATGTTCTTATGTAATAGAGCCAAGTGTTCCATCTATTCCTCATCAAAGGTGGGTGAAGAAACAAAACAATGTAATGCAGACCTCACTAGAATGGTCAATAAGAGCCCTATGTGGGGTGAGGAAAGGGGCAGATGTTGAAGAATAATATAGCTTATATATTGTTCCAGCGGACATGAAATAGAACAGGAGAAAATGCTCATGATACTTTCCTCATTGTTACCAACACTATCTTAGATTATAATGTTCCCTGGAGAATTCTTATTCTCCCTTGATAGATGTGCAGGTGCTTGCTGCAAAAATCTAATAGTAAACGAAGGCTGAGGTTTTCTGTGGTTCGAGTGCAAAACATAGACCATACCACCCTGATAATGCCTACTAGGGCAGGTGACCTAGAGGACTGTGGCTGTCCCTGCTCCACCTGGCCCCTCCATGGGCCTTTAGTGTCACAGGCTGTAGTGATGTTCAAAAAAAAGCTCCATGTGTTCTGGTCTTGATGACTCTGACTTGATGGGGACTGTCAAAAAATAAAATTTTAACAAATTCATTTTCAAAGATCTAATTGGCTTTTATTCCCAGCTCATGAATCAGGTGGTATTGTATCTTCAAAATAGAAAGGCATTCCAATGAACTGAGCAGAGGCGGGTGAGAGTTACAGTCAGAAATGGCTGAAGAAAGAAAGAACAAGAAACAAACAAAAAACTGGATGGATATTTTCAAAGCGAATTTTCTTATTGGGTTCAAGCAGAGGGGGCTTTCTCATCATGCTGATTCTGTTGACTGAGGCCCTTCGGTTGTTCTGTTTCTCCTGGTTTTGAGAAAACTGGCACTTTCTGGGTTCTGTGTGGTTTTGTGGCTCCTGGTGTGAGTGACTCTCTTCTGGCTCAGTCTTGTCCGTTGAGATGGAATTCAGTCCAAAGCAGTGGCCTCCCAAAAATCTTTCTTAACAGGATGAAGTGCTCAGAAGTTTAAATACTGCTTTGAGGGACACGTATGAAAATTGGCAAGGAAAGACTCAAAGACAGTTTTGGGGTGTAAACTAAGTCCATGGGTGAGGAAAATAAAAACAGATAAAAATAAGAAGTCTTTGGAGGAAGAGAAGAGGCCATATGGTCAAGATGAACTAGGGAAAGAATACCCTTTTGAAAGTGCAGGCAATTCAAAAGTACTCAGTAAGGCCAGACTTCTTGCTTATCACAGCTTGATGGAAGCTTCCTCTGGGAATGAAAAAGTCCCAGTATCTGGGTTACCCTACAAGCATCATTTCTCCTCCCTACTAGGAGCTGGATTCAGTTCACTACTCAAGTATGTCCATTATATTATTTAGCCATCTCTTGAGGATTTTAAGGTGATTATGGTAGAAATATGTGGAAAGAAATAAAAACATTTTAATTGTGGCCAACTAAGCTAAAACAAAACATTTCAAAAATACTGTTACTCCTTTACATATAACTTTCACAATCAAGAGAGGGAAAAAAATCATCATGTATTCCTTTGGAATTTTCCAAAGTCTCAGTTACTATTCATATTAGCGTTCTCTAGAGGGATAGAACTAATAGGATGTATGTATATGGAAGGGAATTTATTAAGAATTGACTCACAGGATCACAAGGTGAAGTCACATGATAGGTCATCTGAAAGCTGAGGAGCAAGGAAGCCAGTAGTGGTTCAGTCCAAGTCCCAAAACTTCAACAGTAGGAAAGCCAACAGAGCAGCCTTCAGTCTATGGCTGAAGGCTGGAAAACCCTTGCGAACCACTGGCCTGAGTCTAAGAGTCCAAAAGCTGAAGAACTTGGAGTCTGATGTTCCAGGGCAGGAAGCATCCAGCACTGGAGAAAGATGAAGGCTGGGAGACTCAGCAAGTCATCTTCTTCCGCCTTCTTCTGCCCGCTTTTTCTAGCTGCACTGGCAGCCAATTGGATGGTGCCCACCTCCATTGAGGGTGGGTCCTCCTGAGAGTGGGTGTTCCTCTCCCAGTCCACTGACTCAGATGTTAATCTCTTCTGTCAATACCCAGATACACCCAGAAACAATACTTTACATCCTTGAATCCAATCAAGTTGACAATATTAACTATCACACCTTTGCATAAAGTGTCTTTTGTGTTTCATTAAACGACAGGGTTAGGAAACCACAAAGCTCTCAGGATAGCCCCTCAATTGGGTGGGATCCTGTGTCTTCTTTATCAAGGATATAAGATTATCTGGCCGGGTGGGGTGGATCAAGCCTATAATCCCAGCACTTTTGGAGGCCAAGGTGGGTGGATCACGAGGCCAAGAGATCGAGACCATCCTGGTCAACATGGTGAAACCCCGTCTCTACTAAAAATATAAAAAATTAGCTGGGCATGGTGGCGCGTGCCTGTAATCCCAGCTACTCGGGAGGCTGAGGCAGGAGAATTTCCTGAACCCAGGAGGCGGAGGTTGCAGTGAGCCGAGATCGCGCCATTGCACTCCAGCCTGGGTAACAAGCAAAACTCCCTCTCAAAAAAAAAAAAAAAAAAAAAAAAAGATTATCAATGACAGCAATACAGGATAGGGATATACAGCACAGCTCTTGTAAATCTTGCAGTAAGTCCACTCATTTTCTGAAAGTCCAGTGAAATTTGACAAAACCAAAATTATCTGGATAAGAATTGTTTCCTTTTGGAGTGGCTATTTTCTGAACCACAGTGCAATGGTTGGCTGGCTTTCTCACTGTGTCTGTTTCAGAGCAGTCTATTTCTGCTAGCGTTTTGTATCCTCTCTATTTTATGGCGATACTCTACTTCTTCCCTCTAAGGATGCTAATTATACTAAAAGTCTTACTCTGATTGTTCCACCAACACTTGTCTCACTATAAATTCCTTTCTTATTTGGTTTGTAGATTCTCTTTTTAGAATTAGTACTGAAGTAAGTATTTTAGTGATTCTTGACAGTGAATTCATCTTTCAAGAAGAGCCCCTTCTACTCTTCTCTTCCTGCCCCTGCTTCTGTAGACAGCTGAAGGAAGCATAGCATAGAAGTAACTTATGGATGTATGCTCTGCACGGGTTCCAGTAACAGTGGAGCAGGCTATTAGGTACAGGCTCTTTCAAGGTGACTTTTTCTCTCAGTGTGGCTATTTCTGATTCTCCAAGGTATTATTGGCAACGTGGGCCATTTAACTGCCTTAACCTCCAGTATTGTTTCCGTTTAAACACAGACATGGTGGAGGGGAGGGATCCACAAGGACCAACTACTCTGATCGCTTCTGTGTAACCCCTAAAATTCCCTATCAGATGGCTTTAGCTTCCGTAATTTCTAGGGATAGAGTATGGGATGGTACCCATATTTTGTAGTTGAGCTCTCATTAATACTCCTGAATGCATTTTTTTTTTTTTTTTTGGCTATCACCACTTCAATATGATCCTTTCTGATTTCAGACTTTTAGAGATTGCATACCATTTTCTGGGTCCTCCAGTACAGCTATGGATTCACTTACTAGGTTTGACACATATTTCTAATCATCTCTAAGGAGTGGAACAGGGAAGGACAAAGAAGGGGCAGCTGCTTGGCCTTAGTCTACCAGATACTTCTTGGCTTCAGTCTTCAGTGCTTATAGAGAGAGAGAGGTGGAGGGGAGAAAGGGAGGGAAGGAGGGAGAGGGAGAAAGGCAAATTTCAGAGAAAAGTGTGTGTTGTATAATCTTGGAGGGGAATAAGGAAAGGTAAAAAGTATAAAGGCTTGAATCAAAGAACAGAATAAGTGATCTTCATCAGTTGCATATTCTCTGCCTCTGAACCTTTTTGGGGGGAGAGGGACAATAAAGAAAAATATTTCCTGAAACAGCAACA
Organism: Saguinus oedipus; assembly: GCA_031835075.1. Lineage (NCBI taxonomy): Eukaryota > Metazoa > Chordata > Mammalia > Primates > Cebidae > Saguinus > Saguinus oedipus. The sequence continues at coordinate 35,993,568 of CM063189.1, forward strand.
CAGGGTAGGCATACAAGGAAGAAAGTAGATGATACTTATGCCCCATGGTACTATATCTTATGTGTCCCAATTCTATGAATCTGATAAAACTGAAAATTCAAATTTGTTTCTTAAGAAAGCACTGATCGCTACTCTGGAATATCAAACACAGCATACCCATAGTTATGGAGTCACACATACCATTTACAATCACACGCCGGGCGCGGTAGCTCACGCCTGTAATCCCAGCACTTTGGGAGGCCGAGGCGGGTGGATCACGAGGTCAAGAGATCGAGACCGTCCTGGTCAACATGGTGAAACCCCGTCTCAACTAAAAATACAAAAAATTAGCTGGGCATGGTGATGCATGTCTGTAATCCCAGCTACTCGGGAGGCTGAGGCGGGAGAATTGTCTGAACCCAGGAGGCATAGGTTGCGGTGAGCCGAGATCGTGCCATTGCACTCCAGCCTGGGTAATAAGAGCGAAACTCCATCTCAAAAAAATAAAATAAAATAAAATCACTCAGCAGAAAATTCCAAAAGTTAAATAAATCTAGCCCCAGTCATCTCCTAGTTTAGTTGAAAAATAACCTTTTGGATGGCTATTAAAATGGCAGAACATGGAAGTTCTGCAGTTCTATGGAAGGAAAACTGAGGTTGTCTTATCGTGGAGACCAATGGCGGATAACATGTGCCCTGAAAAATGTATAAGCCAAATAAATAATCTCCACCATTTTGGTTTCATGGGGAATAAATGAAGATGACCATCTGGACCTCAATCTTGGCTCCTCTGGTAGCTCGCTTTGTGACTTTGGATAGAATGTTTAACCTGTCTATCAGTTCTATCAGTTATAAAAATGGGCATAATGATATATGCTTCATGGACTGTTGTAAAGATTGAGCTAGCTAGTGTGTGTAAATAAGCTAGCTCAATCCCTGACATAATATGAGCTTAATGAATATTGGACTTTTTCCCTCTTATTTTGAGTATATCTAATACTTCTGTTGGAAAAGAGCCTTGATTTTTAACTACAAATACTGTTGCAGCCAACTGTGGGTTTAGACAAGAGCTCAGATGAGAGCTCCCATCAGCCTTCTCAGTTTCCCCAAAAATGTCAAATATGGAATTTTAATTTTCTGAGACTCAGAAGTAAGGAGCTATTCTTACCTCACAGGATTGTGTTAGTAGAAAATTAAACTATGTAAAACATCTTGCACTGTAGAGCACTGACACATACTGTATGTGAGTATGTGGGTGTATCCCATTGAGGAGATTATTGCCAGCCCCAAAGTCATGAAGATATTCTCCTAAATTGCATCTAGAATCATGATAGTTTTCTCTCTCATAGTGAGATTTACAGCCCACCTGGAATTGATTTTTGTTTATGGTATGGGAAAGGGAGTTTATAATGATTAATGATATTTATGAGACAAAACCATGAAAGATACTCAAGACCGCCTAATTCTTCAGTAGACTCTTTTTGATCCATGAGACACTCGTGACCTTGCCCCTCCCAAATTACCAGTTGCCGCTGCACTCTGTCTTCCTTCCTTCCTCCTGCCTGTGTCAAATTCTCTTTCCCATTCTTCAAGCCAGTTTCCTATATAAGCAGACACATCTAGCCAGCAAAGGAGATTGCCTATCTGCTCTTCTGAAGCACCCATCCATCATAAAAGATGGTCCTAGAAAATCTCTAAAAGGTTGAAGAATGGGCTTTTCACAGTAGGAAGAGTCACACCACACACTGGTCCCTCTTTCTAATCTTCTGTTCATATAAGCTTGGCAGGAAATAAGAATAGGATGATGACTGAGGTAGCAGAGAGAATTTGGAGACTTCTCCAGGGGTCTAGGGTTTGACCCTAATTGTTTGGTCTCCGATACCTGCTTCTGGGTTCCATTTATCAATTCCCAAGACACCAGACAAGTGTCACAGGTCAACTTCCCATCATGCTTGGGTGGGCATACAAGGAAGAAAGGGCAGTAAAAACACATAGCTGAGGTGCAAATATATAGGTGACCACTTGTCAATTTCACTGGAGGCTTTACCTGCTCACAGGCTTAGAGAAAGGAGGAGTGCTAGCGCCCCCTGCAGTTCAGAATCAAGAATCACTGGTACCCAGGAAAGCATCGGTGACTGAGACTGATTGAAGGCACATTGAGTAGGAGGCTCTCAGCGTCCCTAAAAATTGCAGAACTAAAAAAGTTCTCATGGCTGAGAAGCTTGAGATAATGTTCATTAAAAACCTGAAGCAGTCTCTGTTGTCAAAGAGCTCTGTGACACCTGGAAAAATAGCATGCCAATATTTGGGGAGAAAAAAATAAACCAAAACAGAAATTAAAAGAAAAAGAACACTTCTATCTCAAAAGACACAGATTTTCCCAATTCTGAGAATGTGAATTACAGCCAACTTATAAAGTCCCTTGAAACTAACAGGTTACAAAGAGCTAATACAGCCTTATCTAAAGAGAGCAAGAACAGCCCCATTACAACAGAAAAACAAAACAAAAAACTTCTAAATCGTGCATGGCCTGAGATAAAGAAAAATTAAGGTCTTTGCATAACATTGCCCCAGAACGAAGCCTAGCATGTATTTTCCTGAGGAAACTGGAACTGGGGCCAAGTCAGATTTTCTTGTGTGGCAGAATACCTAATGGGAACTTTTAGAGCTGTGGATAGCCAGGAATTTTATTAAGAAGCAGGAAAAGTTGGGGGCTAAGAGGCAAGAATAATGATGCAGGGAGGGAAGTATAGGCAGGGGTTAGGGAGCACAGAGAAAGATTTCTCAGAATCTTTCTTTCCATTTCTGCTTCCATTTCTCCTGGAGTTCACCTGTTTCCATCCTGCCTGCCATAAAGTAACTTTAACTGATTCTATAACCACCTTTTCAATGAGATGTCTGGGACTAGTTTCTCCTACTTTCAACCAAGAATTCTAACCACCATAGTGGGTTTTAGAAAATGGGCCAGTGAGTGGGGAGGCTATTCTCTGGGCATAGGACCCTGACACACACATTCCAGCATTGCCAAAGCTCACTCCTCCCAGGGATACTGAGCTGCTGCAGGAAGCTCTTGAACATTCAAGTTATGCCATCAGAAAAAGATACCAGATTGGAAGAATTCGGGTGATGTTTTGCCTGTGGAGGAGGTAGGGGATAGTGTTGAGTACATTCCTCGCAGAAATTGGGACTTGCGTTTAGCCACTCCATGGCACCAGAGGGTCATGTAACCTGGAGCTAGGAGGACAGTGCTGGTTTAGAATATTCTGCTAACATCATCCTATCTAGTGTCATAGTATTCCCTTAAGCATTACTTTTGGGCAATACTTACTGTAATACAGCTAAATGTTTTTACCATATCTACTCTTTCTAATGGTCTAATAATGAGAAGATTTTTAGCAAGTGTCACAAGGTCAAGAGAGCAATTACTTTTCAACTGAATTCATATAACTCTAATTATACTAACACAAAGCACCATATTTTAAATTCCATGTAGTATAAATAAATAAAAAGAAAGTAGCCAAGTTCATTTTTCTAACCATATGACCTTGAACAAGTTACATGAACTCTGTGGACATCTGTGTTCTTTTCTGTAAAACAGATTTACTATGCATTGCATCATATAATTATTGTAATGATTAAATAAATTTATTTCTATAAAGTGCTTAGCACAGTGTCTGGTACATGGTAAAGTGCTGAAAAATATCATCCCTTATTATTATTCAAAGTACCTGGCTTTCCCCCATTGACTTGATTTCAGAGGCAGATGAATTCTCCCTTGTTCAAAATTATTTTGTACACCACTCTCGCCACTAGAAATTCATTCACACCGTTGTCACATAATGTCAACTGTTATACATAAAATCCTAGTAGAACCCCTAAAACACTACCTAATTAATAGTAATTCAAGCTTTTTATAAAATAGTTTTCAAAGTTGATCATTTCCTTTTTGGGGGTTTTAAGGAAGAGATGGATGAGATTAACCATAGAACTCTTAAGAGAGGTACAGATTTGGAGGATTCACATGGAGGTGGACTGCTATCACAATGATCCCTAATTTTCTATATTCACAGGGTAGATGAGGTGGTCTCAGAGATACTCCAAGTTTCAAAATCCTTGGAACAGGTGCCTCCATATCAGGTATGTGGGTTTTTTCTGCCATCTAGTGGTCACCTTTAATAAAGACAGTCATCTTTATGTGAGCAAAGGTGTCCCAGCCAGAGCACTGCACAGGAACCTGACTGGCTCCCAGGCATCTTTTTCAGTTTACACTTTTCAGGGAGTTCCCCTAAAATCTCCTCTGAAATTGGAATAAAAACGAAGGTCTTGGTCCTCAGGTAGGCACAAGTCTAGCATAAGTCGTTAGAATAGCACTAGCGGAGCCCCTGATTCTCTGGGTGGCTACAGGCCAAGTCCCTTTTCTTTCCCCAGCCTCTTTTCTTATCTGTAAGATAAATCACACTGGCTGGCACCTGTTAGCTCTGATACTCTGGTGTTCTAGAGTCCCTCCGATTTTAAATCTTTATTTGGACAAGCATGTCTATACTTCCCTCGGTAATGAAACTAGATCAAGGAGAAATTATAACACCTAGACAACTAAGTTACTATTCCCTCAGACAACTCAGTGATAAGATGGTTGAGTATAATGTTTCTGACATCATCTTCCTCTTTTACAATTGCCTTCTAGAGAATATATAAATCATTGCTTCATTTATCCTCGAGTCCATACGTAAAATGCAAATTAGCAAGGAGCAAGTTGCTTATTTCAAAAATTTAGATATTCCTTGACAAACTGTAGAAATGCTTTCATTATACTAATAATGGACAGTAATTTATTTATTTGATGGGATTTCTTTCAATTGTAATTTTCCATTCTCCATGCCACAAAATGGCTTAAGTCCTCCCAAGCTTTTAGCTGAAGGACTGCCATATTCTCGTTAGCATCTCACCTGCTTCTAAAATCTCTTTCCCTTTATCATTATTCCATCCAAAAATCAGAAGGAAAGAATCTTTTTTATTCATTTCTCTAATTGACACATAAAAATTATATATATTGATGGTGTCCACCATGCCATTTTGATATATGTATAGACAGTGTGAAATAGCTAAATGAAGCTAATTAACATATACATTACCTTCAAATATTAAAAAAAAAAATTGCAATACAAACACTTAAAATCTACTCTCTTAGCAATTTTCAAGTTTGCCATACTTGTACCAGAAGATTCCACTGGCTTCCTGTCACCATCCTTCAGTCTAAATCCGTATGGTGCCATTCCTGGCATTCTTTGATCAGGGCCTATGAGGGAAATGTATTTCCTGCTTCCTGGACGTTCAGATTCGTACCAGCTGCAACAACCTGAATTTCTTTGGAAAACTCCTTATGATGACTTGAGTGATCACGCCCAGGGTGAACCTTCATTGCCTTAGCCCACTCTAAATTAATCATTTCCTGGCCATAGCGATTGGTTCTGGCATGGACACGTTTCTAACAAGAGTCAATGAGAATTCCTCTGTGACTTCAAAGAAGTAGATTCTCTCCCATTGCTTCTGGACTTAAAGCAAAACATACATAGTCATAGAAGCTGCTGGACCCCTCTTGGAACCTGGAGGGAGAAAGTGCTAGAAAGTGGAGTATACACTAAGGAAGAAGAGGAAGGAATGAAGAAAGAAACTGAATCTTGGCTACATCATTGGAGCCCTGGGTCAACCCTCACCTGAAGGTTGCACTCACCTTCTTTTCAACTAGCCAATAAAGTTTTTTCATTGTTTAAGGCAGTTCAAGTTGGGTTTTCTGCATTTTAAAATAATAATAATAATAAAATTCATAGCTCATGTAGATTGCAAGCAACCTTTCGATATGTTTCACATTAGTCCTCACAGACACTTTTCTTCCAGTTTTGCCGAACTGAGGGAGAATACTCAGGCAGAAGAGACAGTGTGGTTTACACTAAGAACTCATCCAAGTTGTGAGAGCCCTGACTTGGTCATTAATAAGTGGACCTGAGTATGTAGGAGAAGGCAGAAGCAAGGGTGATCCCAAGATGAGGGACATAAGTCACGGTGAACTAACTTCTGGTGATATTAAAAGGAGAAACAACTTTGGGGAAAGGAGATGAGTTTCCATTTGGAATAACTTGAATTTAAGTAGACTCACCCTTTTGAGTTGCAAACTTTGACCTGTCTGCATCCCCTAGGAAACTGGCAGTTTGTTAAGGGCATGGACTATGAGTTCTTAATCTTCAGTCACCTCCCCCAGGACCCCAATAAATATGTGTTCTAATAATGAAGAAATAAAATCAATGAAAGTTAAATTACCCAAAAGTAATTAGAGAACAATGACATCCCAGTCTCCTCTGTGGGCCTAATGATTACATCTGCTGAAAGTTCAGGAAAATTCTGAGATGCCTGCTGGAGAGAATGAGTTCTGTCAGTAGAAGAGGCAGCACTGAAGCTGTACTTGGGTTATTTATGTGGAAGGAGAGGAGTAGCCCATTCTGAAGGAAGGGCTTGAGCAAAGGTGCTCCTGCTCCCTATCTCACTGTGGAGCGCCACTTATAGGGTACAGAATCATACCATTGATTCAGATAACTAGGGAGATGGCTGGAGTGATACTACCAATAAGAGATCCCACTTCGCCTGACAAGCAGTGACCCATCACCGTGGTCAGAGAATGAGAGGCTACCCAGAAAGGATTGTGCTTGGAGAAATAGATCACAGATAATTACACAAAAAGAGGACTCTTTAATAATGCCCATTCTATTAGGAGTAAGGTGGAATCTTAGCATGGTTTTCATTTGCATTTGTTTGATGATTAGTGATGTTGAGCATTTTTGTTTGCATGTTTGTTTGTTGGCCATTTGTGTATCTTCTTGAGAAATGTCTATGGTGGGAATGTAAATTAGTTCAACCTCTCTAGTAAACAGTATGGACATTCCTTAAATAACCAAAGGTAGATCTACTATTCAATCCAGAAATCCCACTACTGGGTATCGACCCAAAGGAAAAGAAGTCATCATATAAAAAAGACACATGCACACATATGTCTATGGAAGCACAATTCACAGCTGCAAAGATCTGGAAGCAACCTAAGTGCCCATTGACCAATGAGTGGATAAAGAAAATGTGTCATATACACATCATAGAATACTGCTCAGCCCTAAAAAGAAACAAAGTAATGTCTTTTGCAGCAACTTGGATGGAACTGGAGGCCATTATAAGTGAAGAAATTCAGGAATGGAAAACCAAATAACATACGTTCTCACTTATAAGTGGGAGCTAAGCTATGAGGATGCAAAGGTATACAGAGTGATCTGACGGGCTCTGGAGACTCAGAAGGAAGAAGGTGGGAGAGCAGTGTGAGACTGAAAAAAAAACTACGTAGGGGATACAACTAACACTACTTGGTTAATGGGTGCAGTAAAATCTCAGAATTTGCCACTATGCAATTCATCTGCATAACCGAAAACCACTTGGGCCCCAAAAGCTTTCAAAATACGATATATATACATATACATATACATATACATATACATATACATATACATATACATATACATATCTGTATATGTATATGTATATATATACACACACACAAATATATTTATACACACATATATATACACACACATACACACACACACACACACATATACACACAAATATTTTTTAAAAAGAGGATTCTTAACAACAGCTTTCTACCAAATTAGCTGACTCAGGAGATCATTAAGTGTGTCTCTATTGAAATCCAAGGAACAGGAAATGAGGCCGTTAGTGCCGATGCTATGAGCTTCTTTTTTTCTGATTAACATACAAGATGGAGTAAAGAAGAAGTGACTTTGAGCCATTCTGATAAACAAATCCAGAAGCCAGTTGCATTGGTTTGTTGTCTTAACGCTACAGAATTTTCCAGGGGGAAAGTTATAAGGAAAATACCTATTTAAAGAGGAATAGTCTCACACCCATACTTGTTTCAAATTTAAGAAAAAAAATCTTCAAAAGGGAAGCATTACTTCTAAGCTACGAGTTCCATGTGCATTTTAAAAAGAAAATATGGGACAACCTAAAGGAGCTTTCTGTCAGCTACTGGGGATTTGCATGAGAATGATCAAAAGGCCCTCTTCCCTGTCTCTGAGATGTGTAAACACTTACCAGTCTCTTCTCAAAAGGCTCTCTGAGTAAGCAGTTACTCCTCTATCAAACCTGTCTACACTTGCAGGCAATCTAACTCTCATGGCTGGTTTTATGAATTTCTTAGCCATCTGAAAGGAAGTAGTTTTTAACATTTGAAAACCCATTCAAATCTTATTTCGCTGGCAGCAGGTAACTTGGAAATGATTTTGTGCTCCCTCTTTTCTAATTCCTTGAAGAGTGATGATACTGATGGGCTTCATTACTTCCACAGGGAAACAGATCTAGAGATCTGTGAAGACAAAGGTACTCACCCATCATCATGATGAAATCTACATCTTCTAAGTTTTTGGTTGGCAGATGAGATTTATCCAAAACCATACTGAGATAATTGCGGCCTTGAAATTCTAGAAAATTGCTCATGTTTTGCATTTTAATATGAACGCTGTAAGGGAGAGCTAAAGTGGAGAGGAATAGTAGATAAGGCCTGGGTGGCATGAAATCTCAGATGTAAATTCAAGTGTGACTTGGCTAAATCATTTAAACTTTCTCAGCATCTGTGTACTTTAACTCTAAAATGGGATAGCTATTTCCCTTCCAAAGAGGGGGTTCTGAAGATGAAACAAGATTATGTGTGTATATATACATCAGACATCCTCTATACATGTTACATTATTGTTCATTACACAATATTGGTTCAATGAATTGATGGTGGTGGTAGTGACAGTGGTGTTATTATTCTTACTATCAGTATCCAATGAAAGAAAACATTTAAGTGACACAGTCAGTACCTAAGCAACACTGTCAGTCAACATGATCAGCAGCAGAATAACAATTGTTTTCTATTGTAAATGAAACTTTCTCCAACAGAGATGATACTGTGTGATGTAAATCTTAACTATATAAAAGGATTCAAATAATACAGACTATGCTCTCCCATCCAAGTACTAACCAGGCCCAACCCTGCTTAGCTTCCGAGATCAGACGAGATCACCACGCGTTCAGGGTGGTATGGCCATAGACCATGCTCTCTAATCACAGAGAATTAAATCTATAACTGAAATTATTTGGAAATGTTCGGATACATGCAAATAAAACAGCACACTTCTGAGGAACCCACAGAAGTCAAAGAAGAAATTACAGAGGGAATTAGAATACATTTTGAACTGAATAAAAAACGAAAACATTTCAAAATTTGTGGAATATGACTAAAAGAGTGTTGAGTATAATTTGTAGCTTTAAATGCTTACACTAGGTAAAGTAGAATGATCTTATATCAGCAACTCTAAGATTGTCACATTAAGATGCTGGAAAAGAAGTATGTATTACAATGAAACAAGAGAAGAAAAAATAAATATGAGTATAATTCAAGAGAGAAAAATAGAGAATTTCAGTTAAACCAAAAGGTTATATTTTGAAAAGGACAACCCACTAGGTATATTAATAAAAGAGAAATTAGAAAATATGCAGATGGCCATTATCTGGAATAGTAAAAGAACATCAGTACAGATTTTACATACATAAAAGTAAAATAAAAGGATATACCCTCTTACATCTGTGTTACTCATAAGCATATGTACAAATCCCAAAAGGAAATATTAGCAAACTAAATCCAACAATAGTAACATTGGGATTTAGGTTCCAAAGCAAAGTCGGTTTACCTTTAGGAAAATCAAACAAACAAGGTATCTCATTAACCAAAAAAGGTTTTGGTTTTGGTTTTAACATCTATTTAATTATATAACCAGATGTGGGAAAAACATCTGGAAAAAGTCAATATCCATTCTTATTATTTCTCAGAAGCATAGCAATAGAAAAGTACATTTTTAACCTATTTTAAAATGTATAACACAATTAACATCATACTAGTTGTAAAGGCTGAATGGTTTCCTCTTAAGATCAGTAACAGGATAAAGATTTTTTCTGCTTTTTTTCCTTCTAGTTATTGTTGTAACAAAGGTTCTATAGTCATTGTATAGAGCAATTCAAAGGAATAAAAGTCAGTCATTGAAAAGGAAGAAGGAAAACTGGCTTTATTTGCAGATGACATAATTGTATGTGTAAAAATTCCTGAGAAATTTAAAGAAAATCAATAGTAACTGATAAGTTAATTTAGCCAGGTTATGAGACAAGAACAATGTACAAAATTTATGTGTATTTCTACATGACAGGAACACTTACAAATTGAAATTAAAAATCAGTCTTTGTTACAATAGCACAAAAATAGTTAAGGACAAATGAAACAAAATGTGTGCAAGATTCATAACACTGAAGATGCTAAACAGTTGCCAGAGAGAAATATAAAGTGATGTAATAAACGAAGGGTGTAAAATGTTCAAGGATTTGAAGACTAAATATTGGTGTCAGTTTTCCTTAAAAATCTTCCCTAGAGTCAAATTTATTCCAATCAAAATCCTATCAGGCTTTTTTATAGCTACTGACAAGCAGTATTCAAAATGTATATGCAATGGGATTTACAGACAATAGCAAAATTGCTTTGAAAAAGAACAAATTTGGAAGAATTATATTATCAAATTTCAATTATTGTATAAAGCTACAGTAGCAAGGTATTGTATTAGCCTGAATTTAGATGTGTAGATTTTGAAATATCATGTCCACAAATAAATTAACACATGTAAGTTCAGTTATTTTCAACAAAGTAGCTGGAGTGATACAGTGGAGAGATTGGTCCTTTCAAAGAACGATGCCGCAACAATTTATGTCATCTGGGAAATATTAATAATTATCTTTGATTCTGTCCTCAGACCAACCATAAAAAAATTAACTTGAAATAGATCACAGGCCAAATGTAAAAATTTAGGATGTATCACTTCTAGAGAAAAACAGAGTAAAAAATTTTTGCAACCTTGGCATAAGCAAAGACAGGACAAAAAAAAAAAAAATGCTGTATTTTTCTTTTAACTTTTATGTAATAAAAAGGAAATACTTCTGCTCTTCAAAGGACACTGTAAGAAAAAACCAAGCCAGACTAAAAGAAATTATTGAGTATTTTATACAATAAGGTTGAAAAATAAGGAAGCTGATTATCCCTTTTGAAATAATTTAAAATGAAAGACCTGCCAAAAATTAATCTTTTAACATCCTGGGAGAATAACACTGCTAATATTTGTTGTAATAGTAGTAGTGCCAAATTAAAATGGAAGTTTTTCAATTATGGAAAGCTGAGAACCACCTTAATTGCTTGTTCCTTTCATGAAAATTCCGCTATAAAATATCTGCCAAACAACAGACCTTTAAATACTGTTTGGATGTTATGACTGTTGCATTTTGAGAGAAAACACAAGGTTTATTTGGTTAAATATTTTTCCAGTTATGTAAAGTGTGCTCACTTTCACTTAACTTCCCCTAATTAAATCGTACTTAAATCCTTCTAATTAAATTGTGTGCCTACACATAAAAATATTATTTTATTATTAAGTTAATTTTATATTATTCAACTAGTTTACGATTAAAAACTAATTTTGACAAAACCCTGGCCTTCCTCCTCGCTTCTGCATTTACATGGATACCACCCTGCTGTCAGTCATCCCAATTCATAGACCTGACAGCTCTGATCTCCTGCACTTTGGAGCACGTGAGAACTAGAACACCGAGATGCAAAAGACTTCTCTTCCTCTCTAATCTTCCCACTACTTCTTTGCCCATAGTTCCTGACCCTCCATCTCACACCAATTATACATGTCCTTGTTGTATAAGACCCATTTCTATAATATAAGCACTCAGGCAGGTGAAGGTCTCCTGCCCAATTTCCCATACACTTCATGTGTTGCACATGCTTCCTTCCTTCCTTCCCTATCATGCCTGTGACATGTGAACTACATTTACTCATCCTCCTCATTTCATGAATAGAAATTCTGAAACAGTATTCTGTGGGTACCTCTTGATTATGTTATTAGTGATCTTCAAACCCCTCAGCAGGTTCTCCACAACCATATGGCTGGGCAGGGTAACCTGCTGACAACCTAGACCTGCAGTCAACAGACTGACGTCTCAATGCAGGACCTTGTCTCACCGGCCTTTTGCTAGTCAGGACCTGGCTCAGAGTATTGCAAATATTAACAAGCAGAATCTAAAATGAATATGGAGGCCAGGCGTGTGGTGCATGCCTGTAGTCCCAGCTATTTGGGAGGCTGAGGCAGGAGAATTGCTTGAACTTGGGAGGCAGAGGTTGCAGTGAACTGAGATCACACCACTGCACTCTAGCTTTGGGCAACAGAGCAAGAGTCTGTCTCAAAAATGATAAAATAATAAAATATATATGCAATGGGATTTATATGCAATGGAAACAGCCAAAATTGCTTTGAAAAAAAAAAAAAACAAATTTGAATGAATTACATTATCAAATTTCAATTATTTTATAAAGCTATGGCAACAAAATGTAGTATTTGTCTCAAAATAGATGTGCAGATTATGGAACAAAATGTGCAGAAACAAATCTACACATATAAGGTCAGTAGATTTCACAAATACAGACCTCAAAAGAGAAAGCACTTGGCCAGGCATGGTGACTCACACCTGTAATCCTAGCACTTTGAGAGGCCTGATGTGGGCAGATCACTTGAGATCAGAAGTTCGAGACCAACCTCCAACATGGTGAAACCCCATATCTACTAAAAATACAAAAATTACCTGACGTGGTGGCACATGTCTGTAATCCCAGTTACTTGAGAGGCTGAGGCAGGAGAATTGCTTGAACTCAAGAGGCAGAGGTTGTAGTGAGCCAAGATTGCACCACTCCACTCCAGCCTGGTGACAGAGCAAGACTCCATGTCAAAAAAAAAAAAAAAAAAAAACTCTGTCTCAAAAAAATTTTTTTTTTTTAAAAAAGAGAGAGAAAGCACTTTTAGCCAATGACCACTCACTAGATGTGATGGTCAGTGTGAAATGTGAGTTAACTCTATGAGGCAGAAACCATTCTATAGAGAATATATAAATGAGGCAGTCCATAGTTGAGAAGTGTGTTTAATAGTTTTAATGAGGCATAGCCAACCTGTAAAATTTTAGGTTCTTGCAAATGTATATGCCTGTGAAACATCACATGGTTAAGACATTGAACATTACCTGTACCCCAAAATTTACCTCGTGCCCTTTAATAATCCTCCTTGCCTCCCTTTTTCTGCAGCCATCTCTAGACAACCATTGCCACTGTGAGTTAGTTTGCATTGCCTGGAATTTTATATGAATGGAATCCTACACTACCATTTTTAAACATCTCTATTGAGGTATAATTTGTTACTATAAAATTCAATAGCTTTAGCAAATTTATATAGTGTGCAGCTGCCACCATATCCAAGTTTAGAATATTTCCACCACCACAGAAATTGTTTTCATACCCATTAACAACTATTGCCTTCATGCCTGTTTATAACTACCCAGCTCTAGGCAAAAAAAACTCTTCTGTTTCTTTATAATTAATTGTTCTAGACATTTCACATCAGTAGAATCATGTAATATGTAGCATGGTTCATCCATGTTAGAGCATGTATCTCTTCCTGTTACTTGTGAAAGAAAATGCCATTTTAGGCTGGGCATGTAGATAGTTCACACCTGTAATCTCAACACTTTGGGAGGCTGAGGCAGGTAGATCACCTGAGGTGAGTGTGAGAACTAAAGAAAGAGAAAAGAAACACAAAAAGTGGCTCAATAGTCAAAGAGGTTTATTTTGCTGAGCCACTTTTCATGTTTTTTCCTCTTTCTGTAACTGTTACAGTCGGGAGTTTGAGACCACACTGGCCAACATGGCAAAACCCCATCTCTACTAAAAATACAAAAATTAGCCAGGCATGGTGGCAGGCGCTTATAATCCCAGCTACTTGGGAGGCTGAGGTAGGAGAATTGCTTGAACCCAGGAGGCAGAGGTTGCAGTGAGCCGAGATTGCACCATTGTACCCCAGCCTGGGCGACAGAGCAAGACTTGAAAGAAAAGAAAGGGGGCCGGGCGCGGTGGCTCAAGCCTGTAATCCCAGCACTTTGGGAGGCCGAGGCAAGTGGATCACAAGGTCAAGAGATCGAGACCATCCTGGTCAACATGGTGAAACCCCATCTCCACTAAAGATGCAAAGAATTAGCTGGGCATGGTGGCGCATGCCTGTAATCCCAGCTACTCGGGAGGCCGAGGCAGGAGAATTGCCTGAACCCAGGAGGCGGAGGTTGCAGTGAGCCGAGATCGCGCCATTGCACTCCAGCCTGGGTAACAAGAGCGAAACTCCGTCTCAAAAAGAAAAAGAAAAAAGAGAAAGGGAAAGGGAGGGGAGGGAGAGACACTAAGGACAGAAGGGAAGGGAAGAAAGAAGGAAAGAAGGGGGAAAAAAAAGACCATTGTAAAGTATACCTCATTTTATCTGTTCACGTATTAGGCTACATAATGGACACCTGAAGGTGTCAGGTGCTAATACCTGTAAATATTAACTTATTTGGATGATAGGTCTTTACAGGCACAGTTAATGTAAGGATACTAAAATGGGAGGATTACCCCCAAATCATCCATGTGGGCCCCAAATAGTATCACAAGTATCCTTGTAAGACAGAGGCAGGGGGAGATTTGAGTCCCGAAGAACATGGCAGAGTCTCAGGAACGAGGTTAGGTGGTAAAAGGCAGAAACGAAAAGCAGGAGGTGATAGAGGCAGAGAGTCCAGTGGTGTGACTACAAGCCAAGGAATGTGGGAACGTTGGCAGCCCACAGCAGTGGGAAGAAGCAAAGACTGGATTCTTTGGTGGAGGGAGTGCAGCCCTGTGGTGTCTTGTTTTCAGACTTCTGGCCTCCAGAACTGTGAGGGAGTCAGTTTCTATCGTTTAAGCCGCAACATTCATGGTTATTTGCTGTGGCAAATAATGTAATTCACCAACGGATGTACATTTGGAATGCTTCCAGAGTTTGGCTATGATGACCAATGGTTGTTCTGAATATTCACGTGCATGTCTTTTGGGGGACACAGGCTGTCATATATCTTGGATAGATACCCAAGAGTGGAATTGCAAATCTAGGTTTAACCCTTTAAGAAGCCACCAGTCTTTCTTCCAAAGTGGCTATGCAGTTTATATTACCACCAGCAAAATACTAGGGTTCTTGATTCCCCAGACCATTATCAACCCTTGGCATTTCCTTTGCGTTTGATTATAGTCACTTTGGTGTAAAGTGGTTTCTCATTGTGACTTTCCCTAATTGTTAATCCTACTGAACACCTTTACATGGGCATGTTAGCCACTTGCATATATTCTTTTTTTTTTTTTTTTTTTTTTTTTTTTTTTTTTTTTTTTTTTTTTTGAGACGGAATCTCGCTCTGTCACCCAGGCTGGAGTGCAGTGGCACGATCTTGTCTCAAGGCAACCTCCGCCTCCCAAGTTCAAGCAATTCTCCTGCCTCAGCCGTCAGAGCAGACAGGCACATGCCGCCTCACCCAGCTAATTTTTGTATTTTTTTTAGTAGAGACAGGGTTTCACCAAGGCCAGGCTGGTCTTGAACTCCTCACCTCGTGATCCACCCGTCTCAGCCTCCCAAAGTGCTGGGATTATAGGCATCAGCCACCACATCTGGGCACCACTTGCATATATTCTTTAGCAAAATGTCCACTCAAAGTTTTACCCATTTTTAATGAGGCTGTTTTTCTTCTTATTCTTGAGTTGTAAGGTGTGCTGTTTTTGTGTTTTTTTAAGTAGATGTTATTTTTAAAAGAAGTTTTACCTTCACAGCAAACTTGATCAGAAAGCATAGATAGTTCCCATGTACCTCTGACCCCCACACATAAATAGCCTCCCGCTTCATTATCAAACTCCCCACCAGAGTAGTACATTTTTTTAAAACTGATTAACCTACAATGACACATCATTACCACTCAAAGTCTGTAGTTTACATTAAGGTTCCGTCTTGGTAGATACATGTATTGACAAATGTATAACATGTATCTACCATTATAGTATCACACAGAGGAGTTTTACTGTCCTAAAAAACTATCTTCTGTGCTCTGTTTATCTTTCCCACTCCACTAACACCAGGGAACTACTGATTCTTTGTTTCCTTAATTTTGCCTTTTCTAGAGTGTCACATAGTTTCAATCATACAGCATACAGCCTTTTAAGATTGGCTTCTTTCACTTAGCTATATGCATTTACGTTTTTTTTTTTTTTTTATGTATTTACATGGTGTGACATTTAGTCTTCCAGTCCAAAAACATAAAGTGTCTTTCCATTAACTTATATATTCTTTTATTCTTCTTAGCAATGTTTATAGTTTTCACAGTACGAGTCTTTCACTTTTTTTTTAACTGCCGAGAACTTTATTTTTCCAACATGACCACTGTGCCATTACCACACCTTTTAAAATTAAGAATTTCTAAGATCAAATAATACCCAATATATATTCAGATTTCTCTAAAGTATCTTTTTATACATCATTTGTATGAATCAAGGTCCTAACAAGGTACACACATTTAGTATTCTCTTAAGTCTCTTTTTATTTATTAACAGTCTCTCATTTTTTTAATTTTTTAACATGCATTCCTATATACCGTTTTATTTTATGGCTATTTCATTTCTGGATTTCATTTTCAAATTCTTCATTGCTATTATATAAAAATAAAAGCGATTTCGTACATTTATCCCATATCCTATAGCCTCACTGAATTTATTATTTTTTCCTAGTCGTTTTTTGGGGTTTCTTTGGTTTTGTTGGTGGTAACAGTAATGTTGCTTTGTTTTTCAGAGTTATGATTGCCTTTGCAGCTATTTTAATATTTTCTACATACAGAATTATATCAAATGTTAAACTCTTCATTCAAGAGATGTACTCTTTAGTAAAGAGTTTAACATCCTCCTTTCCAAACTGTAAGCTTTTACATTTTTGCCTAATGGCACTGCCTAGAACTTGTACCTCATTGTTAAATAGAAGTGGCAAAAACAAGGATTTTAGTCATTTTCCCAATTGTAATAGGCAACGTTTTTTTGTTTTGCAGCATTACATGTAAAATAAGGTGAAGGCGTTTTGCAGATGTACTTTATTTCATATGCATTTAAATATATTTTACTAGATAAAGAATTATAGGTTGACCTATTTTTTCTTTCAATATTTTAACAATGTTTCTCCATAGTCTTCTTTCTTTCGTTATTACTGTTGAGAAATCTGCTCTCATCCTTATCTTTGTGTCTCTGTACGTAATGTGGCTTTCAGCTGTAGATGCTTTTAAAACTTTATTTTTATTACCTATTTTGAATACTTTAATTACAATGTGTCTTTGTGTCGTTTGATTCTTCTTTATTGTCTCGGAGGTTTGTTGAGCTTTTGTCGTTATTTATTTACATAGTTTGTTCTGCTGCCCACAGGGGACTCCAATTATATGTATTTTCTGTCACTTTCTGTCACAGGCTTATTGATCACATGTCTTTTTTTAGACTATTATGCTTGTTTTGTGTTGGATAGGTTCTATTAGAGTATTTCTAAGTTTCCCAGTCTTTTCTACTACAATGACTAACCTGTTAATTTCATCAGATGACTGTTTCATCTCAGGCATTGTCATATTCATTCTTAAAAATTTAATTAGGATTTTTTCATAGCTTCCATATATTTATTTGTCTTTTAGGACACTTAAAATGCAGTTAAATAATTTGATGTCCGTATCCGGTAATTTGAACATTGTTGTCCATTCTGGATTGATTTCTATTGAATTTTCTCTTCAATATGAGTTACATTTCCACACACATACACACACATTGATCGGTACTCTGCTGAATACATGGGGAGACTCTACAGAACCATGTGGTTGTCTGTGCAAGTCTCTGCATTTGGCTACTCCATCCTACACACTTCAGCTACGTTGATCTTTGTGGATTCTCACCTCTGTCTTCTGGTTCATGGAGTCCAGCAGGTTACACCCAAGTTCCCTTTCCATGCTTAATGGTCTGAATACTCCCTCAAGGCAGAAAGCCAGAACAGTGATAATGTTTTGCATCATTTATTTTCCATTTCAAAGAGATCAATGTCCTTTGTTGCCTTGTATCCAATAACATAAAAATACTCTGATTTTTTGGTTATTTCACACTGGAGGGTAAAATTAATCCCTGTTACCCCATCTTTTCTGAAAGAAGGGATTCTTCTCTGAGTTGTTTTGGAGTGGAACCAAAAATAATAATAATAATGCTTTGTGCGTAGTCTAATTAAATTTTCTATTTGTAATCCTTAACAAAAAGATGCATTGATATGCAATCCAGTATAAGCACTTTCGTTTAATTTTAAATTCTAACTCCACCGGTGTTCCAGTATTATCCAGCCTGACACTAGTTTTTGCCATATTTCTGCCTGATCTGTCTCTGAGGAATATGTTAAGTACCTGTAAAACCTGGTGAAAAATGCTAAGGCTTTTCAACTGCAGGCGACAAGATAGACAGCAGGTAATGCAACACATCTTCTAGAAAACAGCAGTTAATGCAACATGTCTTCCAGAAAACAGCGGTTAGTGCAACATGTTTTCTAGAAAACAAACATCTTACACTGATAATATTTGTTTACTTATCCATGTCTGCTTTTCATTTTAAATTTAATGTTTTCCAGAAGAAGTGTCATGGACACATTTGTTTATTATCTCTTTGTACTCAGTGAGAGAAGTTCTGTAAAATCGATGATGAATGTTCTGTGAGACAGTCATGGATTATTTTATGACCTGATTTGTGGCAGGTCTGAGAGATTAGTGACATACAGTTTAGATAGCAATCCTGGAGATTTGTGTTCAGCTAAGGATGTCTGTGTGGAGACTGACACATGGCCCATTGAGTCAGAAATTGGAAGATATCTATGATCAACACTGAGGAATCTTTGCAGTGCCTAATGGGGGAACTGTGGGGTAAGTTATAAGGCTTTGGGGTTAATCGGGTGTATGACTAATTATTATAGGGTCGGTGATAAGTCTCTGTGGGTTCAGTGGTGGGAGTCAGTGGATCCATGAGGAGAGGCTAAGGGATGAGCAAGAGAGGACTGTGGTATTAGAAATTAAGTTTTTCTGGAGTCAGCAATTGTGTTCCCTAGATGTGGCATCTAGAAGAGGTATGAAATCTGGGTCTGTGATCTGGGGTCTCCAGGCTCAGGATATGGGGTTTCACATGTCTGTGATATGTGGCAGTGATATGAGTCTGTAAGTTGGGTAACACGTGATCTCTAAAGCTAGGGACAGAGTCTCTGGGGCCGATAACAGAGGTCTAGAGAGTCAGCAATGGGAGTACTATGGGCTCAGAAATGGAAAGTCTGTACTTGGGTGATCTGTAGAAAAAGTCATGGTGAATCTCTGGGTTGATGATGGTATGTCTGTGGCTTAAAGATAAGTGGTGTTTGTATTAGGCTGTTCTTGCATTATTATAAAGAAATACCTAAGACAGAATCATTTATAAGAAAAGAGATTTAATTGGCTCATAGCTCTGCAGGCTAAATCGGAAGCATAGTGTCGGCATCTGCTCAGCTTCTGGAGAGGCATCTGGGAGCTTTTTCTCATGGTGGAAGATGAAGTGATTGCACATCACATGGCAACATGGCAATAGCAGAAGCAAGAGAGAGTGGGGGAAGGTGCCACATACTCTTAAACAATCAAATCTCATGAAAACTCGATCAGTCTCATGAGGATGGCACTAAGCCACGAGGAATCCACCCCCCCCGCCCCGACTCAAACACTTCTCACCAGGTCCCACTTCCAACGCTGGAGATTATATTTCAACGTGACATTTGGGGGCACAAATATCAGAACTGTATCAGTGTGGTTTTCAACCGTTTCTGTGACCACGTGTATCAGTGTTAGATGCAAGCTTTATGCAGATGGCAGGTGGAAACTTAATTGTTCTAATTCCCATAAAATGAAAGCAGTTCCTGAGGGTGACTCAGCTATAAGGTGGCAACAACCATCATACCCAGAGTGTCCCAGACCTAAAAGGGGCTGAAAGTGGGAAGCTGCACCCCATACCATAAACTAATACAGACAATATGATTTTAAATGAGAACAAAGGGCCGGGCGCGGTGGCTCAAGCCTGTAATCCCAGCACTTTGGGAGGCCGAGGCGGGTGGATCACGAGGTCAAAAGATCAAGACCATCCTGGTCAACATGGTGAAACCCCGTCTCTACTAAAATACAAAAAGTTAGCTGGGCATGGTAGCGCGTGCCTGTAATCCCAGCTACTCAGGAGGCTGAGGGAGGAGAATTGCCTGAACCCAGGAGGCGGAGGTTGCGGTGAGCCGAGATCGTGCCATTGCACTCCAGCCTGGGTAACAAGAGCGAAACTCCGTCTCAAAAAAAAAAATGAGAACAAAGAACTACTGAAATATCACTGCAACCAACCATAGTATTTCGTAACATAGCAAACTGTAGAATTAACCTAAAAAAACAAAGCACTGGGCATATATAGAGAAATAGAATATGTAATGGAAAGTAATTCTCCATTTACAATCACCAAATAAGTATGTAAATAGATAAATTGATACAAATGTATCAAGAAAGGACCAACTTGAAGATACAATTTTGCTTTATTGATATTCTTGGGGAAACTGCATAAACTGAATTTATAATCATGGGAAATATCGCACAAACTGAAGTTGAAGAAATATTGTCCAAAATAACCCAGACAGAAATTTTCAAATGTGTGAAAGTTATGAAGTAAAACAAAAAGCCAAGGAACTGTTTTTTTGCAAAGAAGTCTAAAGAGACATGATAACCAGATAAAATGTGTGATTCCTGATTGAATCATGGGGATCCAGATATATAAAAATAAAAGTAAACCACTCACAAAGGCATTACTGGGACAAAAAAATAAAAGTCAATAATGCATTAAGTAAACTTATTGAATCATTGAGAAACTTCTTGGCCTTGGGGGAGGGGGGCGGTAATCCTCATTTTTAGTGGCTGTATGAATTCAGGTTAAAATATTATGCTGTTTAAAATTTTCCTTCAAATTTCTTGAGAAATAAAATGTGCATGCACTTTTTAAAGAGATAAAAACGTTGTTATTCAATAGGAAGTTTCAAAACACATGAACTATGAAGTCTGGAAAGACACAAATATAAACTTGAATGAGTGGAAAGATGAAGCATGTCTGAGGTTCTCCAGATTTAAGCTCTAAGATGAAGACTCAGGCCCTCATTATTTATAAAGAATGTGTTCCAAATAGAACGAGGAAGAGAATTGAAGAAGCAGGAGAAGAAAGGGAAGCAAGCCAGTGGACAGTCTCCTGCCGAAACACCATCGTTAGCAGTTTTCAGGCTTGGACTGCAGGGGGCACTAGGGCATAAGCCTGGCCTTAGAGTCATCTGACCTTGAGCACCTGGTTTTATGAGCTCTTTGAATTTAATTGGCAAATGGTCTTCCTCAAGCTGAGATTAAACATGCTGCCTTTTGCACTTTCCACACAAACTGAACATTTCACAACAATGTGGCTCCATTTGCCTGGAGGTAGAATTTTAATGAATCTCACAAAGGGTAAAAGGGATGGAGTATATCTAATGGAGCTCTGATTTTCTATGTCCTGGAATAGGAGTATATATAGCTCAGTGTTGCCTAAGTAAATTAATACATTGAATGGAATTCCACCCCATGGTGGCCAGAATAATGCCCTCCAGAGATGACTTTTTCCTTGGAAACTGTGAATATGCTATGTTAAAAGACAAGTGGAATTAAGCTTGCTAATCAGTCAATTTAAAGAGATTATTATAGGCCAGGCATGGTGGCTCACACGTGTAATCCCAGCACTCTGCGAGGCCAAGGTGGGTGGATCACCTGAGGTCAAGAGTTTGAGACCAGCCTGACCAACATGGTAAAACCCCATCTCTACTAAAGATAACAAAAAATTAGCCAAAGGTAGTGCCAGGCATCTATAATTCCAGCTACTCAGGAGGCCAAGGCAGGAGGATCACTTGAACCCAGGAGGCAGAGGTTGCAGTGAGCTGAGATTGCATCACTGTACTCCAGCCTGGGCAACAAGAGCAAAACTCTCAAGATTATTCTAGATTATCTTGGTTGACCAAATTTAATCACAAAGATCTTTTAAATGTGAAGGAAGGCAGAAGAGTTCATGTTCTATGATGTGATGTGAGAAAGACTTGACAAGCCATTGGTGGCTACACTAAAGATGGAAGTGGAGTCATAAGCCAATGCATGCAGGCAACATCTAGCTGATGAAAGGGGGAAAAAGGAGAGTCTTCTCTAGAACAATATCAAAATATCTAGGACATAATAAAATCTTTTTAGAAGTCTCTAGTGTGATATTGGTAGAGGAATGGACATATAGACAAACTGAATAGAATAAAATACCGTGATATAGATTCAAATGTATGTGGAAATTTACTATATGATAAGAATGACAGTCTAATTAAGTGTGAAAAGAATATCTTTGTACTGGTGATACTTGGTTATTTGTATATACACTAGGAAAAAGATAAAATTGGGCACATGTCTTACAATGACAACAAGATACATTCCAAATGGGTTAAAGATCTAAATTTGAAAAAAGAAATGGCATAAATGAGGAAAAACTTATGGGTAAAATCCTCTAATACCTATTAGTAGGAGGACTCTGTACTATGACTCAAAGTCCAGTGGCAGTAAATCAAAACATGCTTAAGTAGATCCTATTAAATACTTATTTTTTTAACTCAAGAAAAGTAAATGTTATATGACAAACTGAGAAAAATATTTGCAATTATGCCATGAAGAGTATGTTTAACATACAGTTTCGAAAATCAGAGGAAAAGTTAATCAACTTATAGAAAGATGTGCATGAGATATGAACAAATCACGGAAAAGAACTGCACTTGGCCCTTGAACTCAACTGTTTTTCTAGGAATCAGTTTCAAAGATGTGTTTTCAAATATAAGAAAAGATATACAGTTGGCCCTTGGACAACGTGAGTTTGGACTGCACACTTCCACTTATGTGCTGATCTTTTTGGACACACTATAATGACCTCAGTTCTCCTCATCTGAATGCAGATAAAAAATACGATATTTGCAAGATGCGAAACCCACATGTACAGAGGGCCGACTTTTTATAGAGGCAGGTTCTGAAAGCTCACTGCAGGACTTGAGTACATGCAGATTTTGGTATAGTGGGCAGTCCTGGAACCAAACCTCAGTATACACCGAGAAACAACTCTACTTACAAACCTATTCATTGCTGTACTATTTGTAAGAGCAAACAACAGAAAATTATTCAAAGGACCGATAATTAGGAATTGGTTGGATACTCTAAGGTACTTCAACATGGAGTATTATACAACTGTGTAAAGAATGAGGAATTTTACCATTCAGGACATAGGAGTAGGCAAGGACTTCATGAACAAAACACCAAAAGCATTGGCAACAAAAGCCAAAATAGACAAATGGGACCTAATCAAACTTCACAGCTTCTGCATGGCAAAAGAAACAGTCACTAGAGTGAATCGGCAACCATCAGAATGGGAAAAAAATCTTTGCAGTTTACACATCTGACAAAGGGCTGATATCCAGAATTTACAAAGAACTCAAACAGATTTACAGGAAAAAAACAAACAAGTCCATTCAAAAATGGGCAAAGGATATGAACAGACACTTTACAAAAGAAGACATACATGAGGCCAACAAACATATGAAAAAGTGCTCATCATCACTGGTCATTAGAGAGATGCAAATCAAAACCACATTGAGATACCATCTCACACCAGTTAGAATGGCAATCATTAAAAAATCTGGAGACAGCAGATGCTGGAGAGGATGTGGAGAAATACGAACACTCTTACACTGTTGGTGGGAGTGTAAATTAGTTCAACCATTGTGGAAGACTGTGTGGCGATTCCTCAGGGACCTAGAAATAGAAATTCCATTTGACCCAGCAATCCCATTACTGGGTATATATCCAAAGGACTATAAATCGTTCTACTATAAGGACACATGCACACAAATGTTCATTGCAGCACTGTTTACAATAGCAAAGACCTGGAACCAACCCAAATGCCCAACGATGATGGACTGGACTGGGAAAATGTGGCACATATACACCATGGAATATTATGCAGCAATCAAAAATGATGAGTTTGTGTCCTTTGTAAGGACATGGATGAATCCAGAGAACATCATTCTCAGCAAACTGACACAAGAACAGAAAAAGAAATACCGCATATACTCACTCATAGGTGGGTGAGAAAAATGAGAACACATGGACACAGAGAGGCGGTCTACTATACACTGGGGACTATTGGGGGAATGGGGGAGGGACAGCGGGGGGGGGCTGGGGAGGGGTAGCCTGGGGATGAATGCCAAGTGTGGGTGAAGGGGAGGAAGGCAGCAAAACACACTGCCATGTGTGTACCTATGCAACTATCTTGCACGTTCTGCACATGTACCCCAAAACCTATAATGCAATAAAAATTTAAAAAAAAAAAAAAAAAGAATGAGGAATTTATATACTACTCTGGTACCATCTTCGGATAAATTATAAAATTAAAAACATGAGGAGACAAAAGCTACATAGAGTGTGCTACAATTTTACCTAAAAAGGATATGTGGCCTGGTGCAGTGGCTCATGCCTGTAGCACTTTGGGAGGCCACGGTGGGCAGATCACAAGGTCAAGAGTTCGAGACCAGCCTGACCAATATAACGAGACCTCATCTCTACTAAAAATAAAAAATTAGCCAGATGTGGTGGTGGGCACCTGTAGTCCCACCTACTCAAGAGGCTGAGGCAGGAGAATCCCTTGAACCTGGGAGGAGGAGGATGCAGTGAGCCGAGATCACACTACTACAGTCCACCGTGGGCGACAAAGCAAGACTCTGTCTCAAAAAAAAAGAAAAAGGATATGCATGTTTTTATGGCTATGTTTATAGATGTTTAAAATTAAAAGAGCAATGGGAGGATAATCATAACATAATAAATAAAAGTCTATAGGTGTGAGACAGAGAACAGACTTACGGAGAGGGAAGAGTTGGGTGACTGAATAAGTCTGATTTTATACATCTGGTGTTGGAGGTGTTTTATTTTTCTCAAATTCCTCATGCAAGTTTAAGTTGTTTAAGTCCCTGCACGATATATATATTCTCAATGAAACAAAGGAATTGTTAGTGTTTTAGAGCTGTCATAACAAAGTACCATAGACTAAGTGGCTTATACACCAGAAATTAATTTTCTCAGTTTTGAAGGTTAGAGGCTGAGATCAAGATGTCAGTAGGGTTGGTTTCTTCAAAGGGGCTCTCTCTTTGGCTTGTACTTAGCTATCTTCCTTCCTCCTTTGTCTTCACATGGTCTGTGTGTCTATGTCCTCAAGCTCCTCTTTTTATAAAGGACCCGGTCATCTTGGATTTGGACCCATCCTAATGACCTCATTTCTCCTTACTTACCTCTTTAAGGATCCAGTCTCAAATACAGTAGCATTATGAGGTACACTGGGAGGCTAGGATTTCAACACATGAATTGGGGTGGGAGGTGAAGGAAGACATACTTCAACTCATAACACTGTCCATGAATGAATGGAGTTGGTGCCTTTTGTATAACTACACAGAGAAGACGGATTCTAAGTGGCAAGTGCACCCAGTCATTAGATTGTATCTGTGGGTTGATACACTTGAAGGATGAAAAGAAAATGCAGATGAGAGATAAGCATTCCAGGTAACCAGTACGCCCGGTCATCACAGTGTTCCTCCCTAAACGACATGCCCCAGGGTTGAAAAGGGCTTGCAAACGACTATATATCCTCTGTGGAGCTGGGTGTTCTGCAAAGCGGTGGTACACCTTGGCTGAGACTGGCAGTGGTGAGCCATTTCAAATGTGGGGCACAAGATTGAGGGAGCTAGACCACTCCATCACTCCCAAGTCCCTGGACATTAAGAAAGGGAGAGGAGTTCTCAGATCCAGCCCAGTTCTGATCTAGAACTGCATGGAGGTGGTGAGGTGGTGGTGGGGTGGGGAGAGGAAGGATGAAGCTGGGATAGAAAATGTTCATGCCTTAATGTATGCCCTGTGTCCCCCCAGAACACACCATGGACCCCTCATTCCTGCTGGCCTTTCCTTTGCTCCTGGCTCTATCGACACCTTGTAATGCTTGTGTTTGTAAATTACTGCACCCCCAGAGTATTTACTGCCTGACGGATGTCGGTGAGTCTAGGGAAACACCAGGGAAGTGTACCACGGAGAAGGTCTCACCACTGGGGTGTAGAACTGCAGAGGTGGGGAGGCTTGTAGGATGAGGAAATCTTAAGCTTTTAGAATAAAGGAATCTTAAGTCTATGTCCCCTGACCCATTCCTTCTTCCTTCAAGTCATAATCGTTGATATACTGGGACCAGGACAAATCTCTGGAACTAGACGAACTTTCCAAGTCAATGTCACTAAGGTAAATCCAATAACACCTTTCTTCTCAGCCCCTTCCCCAGAAATAAACAAATCTCTCCAATCTGCTCTTGCTGAGGTACTTGGTTTCTGGAGTCCAAGAACTTCTGTAAAAATACACTATCCTAACCCACTCTCCCTCCCCATCACAGGTACTGAAGGCTCCCAAGGGGACTCGTGAAATCCATTATATCTACACACCCCGCAGAGTGGAGAAATGTGGTTACACAGTGGTGAATTCTCATCAGTCAGAATTACTTATTGCAGGTGAGCACTTCTATTACCCACATCTCCTCCACCTCATACCTCCCCTTGAAAGCACCATTTTCCTTCCCAACTCCAGCACTACCAAGGACCAAGGAAGGGCTCCTTTTCCAGGGTCTAACAGATTCTTCCTAGGGAAACACCAGACCAGCCAATCATGGCTGACCATATCCACCTAGAGTTTCCATACTTTCTAGGGCTGACTACCTATGAGCCATAGCACATCCTTCCTGAGGGTCGACCCCCCATGCTGCACTGACTCTCAGGCCATGCTCTCTGCTTGCCACAGGTTATCTGGTCATGGGGAAAGTGTACTTCACAAAATGTCATCTGTTTTATTTCTGGAATCAACTTTCAATACATCAGCAATTGGGTTTCCAGTCAGTGTACGATGCAGGATGCAACTGTCAAGTGAGTGGACTCCTCAGCATATTGGTTTGGTTTTTTGTAATACCTAGGCACTGGTTCTTGCTCCCTGTCCCTGCTCCCAGATCTTTTTGCTATCTCTGCCCTCTAACAGGCCCCTGCTTTCCTGCCTTCTTTCTATCCCAGGCCTTCCTGTTCCTTGCCCACTCACTGTCCTAGATGGCATCGCTCAGTACCCAGACACCTGCTGGTCTTGTCTTTCTAGAATGGGTCATGTTAACAGGAGGTGGGAAGGGAATGCCAACAAAGGCATCCTGTCCCCGCTTCGCCTCTAGATTCTACCTTGCTATCTCTGCTGGCGCACCTGTCCTGAACCTGACGTCACAGACTGTTTGTGGGAACAAACAAACTGTGACTACAGTATATGGAGAGGAGACGAGTCCCTGTTATCCACGTGTGTTCCCTCTACATCTGGTCGGTGTGAGTGGACCAGAATTTCACTCCACCTCTCAAATACATCGACTTCTCCAAACTCTTCACTTACAACAACTCTTCCCAGCTCTTCACTTACGCCTTTACCATAGATTTTTAATATTCTCTTTCATGATCTGGGTAATGTTGACAGACTGGGTTCATTTTGTAAGCAGTCATTGAGTTATATGCTAAAATTTGGTTACTCTAAGTGCCCATCAACCAATAAATGGAAAACAAAATGTAGTATATATACACTATGGAATGCTACTCAGCCATAAAAAGGAATGAAATAATGTCTCTTGTAGCAACTTGGATGGAGCTGGAGGTTATTATTCTACGTGAAGTAACTCAGGAATGAAAAACCAACTATTGTACATTCTCACTTATAACTGGGGACTGAATTATGAGAACTCAAGAGTATAAGAGTGATCTAATGAACTTTGGGGACTTTGAAGGAAAGATTGGGAGGGGACTGAGGGCTAAGAGACTATATATGGGTACAGTATACACACTGTACCCATTTATAGCTCGGGTGCCAGGTGCACTAAAATCTCAGAAATCACCACCAAAGATTATATCTATAACCAAAAACTACCTGTACTCCAAAAACTATTGAAATAAATTAAATAATAAAATTATGGTTACTTTCTGCAAGTAGTTTAGATATCAACAAAATTTACAAAGTAAATCCAAGGCCAACAAATCCCACCCTAGTGACAAATCCTCTTGATCCTCTGAATTCTTCATTCACTTTTTGTCTCTCATTCATTTGGCAACTGCATACCTGACATTAATCTTTTTCATGCCAAAGTTTCTTCCATCTCCTCATGCTACAAAAAGCGAAAGCTCTGGGCATCGACCAAAGGATAGATCTAGAAAAACTAGAGTCAGGATCGATTTGACATGTCCTGAACCTTCCCTAGATGATTCGCTGAATCAGTCATCGTTGAATGAGGGAGAAAGAATAGTCCTTATTCCCACAGAATCAAGACTCTTCTGCAGATATGAAAGAAAAAACCCAATAGAATAAAAGCCTGTGAATAGAAAACAAAACTTTTAATTTTTATAAGAGCACAAAGGACAGCATTTCTAGGACTTGATACCAAAGGCAAGGATGAAGAAAAATATTAATAAATGTGACTACTCTAAAATAAAATATGTTTCAAAAAAGAAAACCATGAAAAATACTATGAAACTATAAGAGGCAGACACACAAATCAGAATTTTAGAGGATTTGTAACTTTATAATACAAATACGGTCTGAACAATGAATGTTTTGAGGAATTGATTGAAATTTTCCTTTGAGCAAAATTTGTCAACTTATTTTTTTTTTTCAGACTTCTTCCAGAAACAGTGTATTTTCTCTTTATTTGGTCTATTGGAAAAAAGTATTTTTTATGTTTTAAAATATTTTTCTAGCTTGCGGTAATTTTAGATTTACAAATAAAAGTGCCAAGGTGATTACGTAGAATTTCTGGATACCCTTTACCTAGTGTTCCCTAATGGTAACATCTTATGTAACTATGATACATTTGTCGAAACTAAGAAAGTAACATGGTTACAAGGCTATTAACTAAATGACAGTCTTTTCAGATGTCTTTAGCTTTTCTTTCTTCCTGTACCAAATTCCAATCCAGGATGCCCCAGCACTTAGTTCTTCTGTTCCTTACTCTCCTCTGGTCTGTGAGTTTTACTTTGTTTTTTGTGACTTTGTGGTTTGGAAGAGTACTGGTCCGGTATTCTGTAGAACATCCCTCCATCAATTTGAATTTGTCTGCTATATTTCCATTACGGGAATGGGTCTACAGATTTGGGGAAAGAAGACCACAAAAGGAAAGTGCCTTTCTCATTACATCTTATCATTGATACATAACATTGATATGACATCATTGCTGATGTTAACTTTGATCACTTGGTTAAGGTGGTTTCCCTACCTTAAAAGTCACTATTTTTGCCTTTCTGAGTTTTATTGGCTCTGCCCTCCTCCCCTTTTTTGTTAATTGGACAATGATATTGAGAAACTCATATCTAGGAATTGGGATAGTCATTACTACCAGGGTGTCACTACTTCCAGGCCATCTTAGTAGACAGAACTAGGAAATATATGTACAGATACTAATCAATTTAGATATACCTATTTATAACTATTTCTATGTTTCTCTCAGCAAATATATATATATATATATTTAAAGTAATGAGCTCATACTGATATATCCAAGTGCAAACAAGTAGCCCTCAACCCCTGATTACTTGTACTTTTTCTTCTGACAGTAAGAAATATGACTCCTATCTTATATAATTTATATACTATTTTTTTTCAACATCAGCATACATGCATTTTCAGAATTGTCAACATATGACCTTGTGAAAAATAAATATACTAATTAGAATGCCAGTTTTAAATACAGTGTTTATATAAAACCACTCAATTCCCTGAAACTCAAATACACACAGTTCCTCCCCTGTGGCCCCAAAGTTTTCCCAGAGCACCTTATCTCACTCTGGAAGGGAAAGCTCTGCAGGGGAGATGGTGTTCCTGGTATAAACTCAGAAATCTGAGTGGATTTAAGTGCAATGTAAAGAATAAAGACACTGTCTAATATTTATACACCTTTTGCCCCCACCGCATTTATCCAGACTCCTCATTTCAATCTTCCAATGAACAGGTCTTCCCATTTAAAATTCTTACCATAAGATGGAGCTTCTGGCAAAGAATTGAGAATCTGGTTGGGCATAGTTTGATTTGTAGGCAGAAAGGAGGCTGCATAATTCCTGAACCAATCGTTCATCATCTCACCCTCCCTGGAGTTCAACCAACAACCTTAGAATCAGGGGAGGATTCTGAGACAGGAAAACCTATAGGACAGGTGGCATAACTGGCACAGAGAGGTTTCCTGTGGCTACCATCTGGATTCTACAGTCAATAGCCCATGGCTAGGGGAGGAAGCATCCACGAGGGAAGACCAGGGTGGCAGCCAGGAGCCTTTCTCCTGCCAGGAAGCAGAAAGATTGATCACCCAGAGCCAGCCAAGCCAGAAACAGACTTAGGAAGAGCAGGTTCTGGGTGCCACTGTGGTGAAGCTTCACCAAGTTTAGTGCTTTGTTTTTGAGGAACATAGCATCCAAAACAGACTGGGGGCCAAAGGTAGAATTCTGTTTATAAATTGCAGTTCACACACCAGCTAGACGTATTTCCTAAATGCAGGGTGACCATTCTCTTATTTGAAGACACAAAGAGTGCTGAAGACTTGAGAAAAAAAGTCACAAAAGTCATCTTCAGTGGTTCACTAATAAATGCTGTAGTGACTATTGATCTATTTCAAATACTTCTGGCATAAACAAAGCGGTTTACTTCTACAAAGTGGGAAAAATAAAGACCAGACCTTAGGTACTGAAATTATTTGTAATGTTTCCCCAACTAATATTATTTTAGAGACTTAAAAAGAAATAAGCCTTAGTAAATGACACATTAATTTTATTTTTTTACACTAAAAAGAGAGAAGAAATCAAGAACACTTTATCTGTTAACTAGAAAGTCATCAGTTTTCTCTGAAAACTCTCTCTAAAATAGCAAGTATTATAAAGTCAAAAGTTATCTGAGCCATCTTTGCAAGAGGAAAGTATTGGAACATTGGATGGTATCATCTGTAGAATGTTACCAGAAATGTTTTGTGAAATGTCAAAAACACTTAACAACAATTTTCAGCCTTTAACAAAAAATTGACTTTCCTGGTTGTGGGGGCTTACATCTGTAAATCTCAGCACTTTGGGAGGCCCAGGAAGGCAGATTGCTTGAGGTCAGGAATTCAAGACCAACCTGGGCAACACGGTAAAACCTCATATCTACTAAAAATACAAAAAAAAAATGCGTATATCTGGGTGTGGTGGTGCATACCTGTAGTCCCAGCTACTTGGTAGGCTAAAGTGGAAGGATCACTTAAGCCTGAGAGGTTGAGGCTGCAGTGAGCTGTGATCACATCACTGTACTCTAGCATGTGTCAAAAACATAAAAAATATTTTTCCTGTTTGAGCGAGACCCTGTCTCAAAACATAAAATGGTTTTCCTTTCCTGACTATAAAATAAATATATGTTCTATTATAGAAATTTTAAAAATACAGATGGTATAAAAAGAAGAAAAAAACTACTCTTCATTCTACCTCTTATAATATTTTAAGAGATAACCACTGCTAATATTATTTCTTCTTGACTTCTAGTCTTTAATCTCTACTCAATTCTATTATAAAAATGTACTGTAATTGAAAAGACAATGATTTCTCTACTTAAGTCCACAGAGATACAAGTATCACCGTTGCTAGTACCAGGAAGCCTCATCCCTGATATGTATCTCCCTCACTCACTAAGTGAGTCACATCACTGTTCCAAAAGTTGCCTTAACACTGAGCCCACAGTCCCTTGGCACTGAAACCACAGCTGCCAAATACTAGACATATCACATTCTTGAAATTTAAAACTGTAAAATTGGTGAATGGTTATTGGTTTCCAGGGATTAGAGGGATAGGGTGAGAAAGGGGGGAAGGAAGTGGATATGACAATAAAAGGCAATAGGACTGCCATTGCTGGTACATGCAGGCGCTGTCCAGGGGCATAAGGACAGGTTCGACATGCTCCCCTTTGGTGCCCTGACATGCCTGCCAGAGGCTTAGGGTCTGTCTCATGCAGCCTGTTGCCACCAGTACCCACCCATGCATGCCATCAGAGGCCTGGTGGCCAGCCCACTAAGCATGCCACTGCTACTGCTGGTGCCTACGCTAGCCATTCAAAGGCCCAAGGGTTAGCCTGCCACTACTACTGCCATCATCAATGCCATACATGCTGCCTACAGGTTCAAGGACCCACCCACTTAGCCCATCATTGCCACCACAAGAACCTGAGCACGCCACCTGCAGATACAAGAGCAAGCATACCTGGCATGCCGCTACCACCACTGGTCCTTGAAGACTGACCTGCCTCCACTTTCAACTACAGCCTAAGCCACCAAAGAATTCACAGGTACCACTGATGCTGGTGTTAGCTAAAAAAAAAATCATACTGAGACTACATCACTGTACCTACTCAGAATAAAAACCAAAGCTCCTGGCCGGGCGCGGTGGCTCAAGCCTGTAATCCCAGCACTTTGGGAGGCCGAGGTGGGTGGATCACAAGGTCAAGAGATCGAGACCATCCTGGTCAACATGGTGAAACCCCGTCTCTACTAAAAATACAAAAAATTAGCTGGGCATGGTGGCGCGTGCCTGTAATCCCAGCTACTCAGGAGGCTGAGGCAGGAGAATTGCCTGAACCCAGGAGGCGGAAGTTGCGGTGAGCTGAGATCATGCCATTGCACTCCAGCCTGGGTAACAAGAGCGAAACTCCGTCTCAAAAAAAAAAAAAAAAATGTATAAAATGCCTGAAAAAAATCAGAATAATAATATTAAAGAAACTCAGTGAGATACAGGAGAAAAAATATATGTAATGTTCCCTAAATAAGGAAAAAGATATTTTAGGAAAGTCCCAGGACAAGGTGGTTTTACTGCTGAATTCTACCAAAGTTATAAAAAACTAACACCAATTATTCTCAAAGTATTCCAAAAAATTGAAGAGCAAAAAATTCTTCCTAATGCATTCTATGAGGCCAGCATTACCCTAATACCAAATCCAGACCAGGACACAATAAAGATAAAAATCTACAAGCCAATGTCTGTGATAAACAGAGACACAAGAATCCTCAACAAAATACCCCCAAAGTGAATCCAACAACATATCACAAAGATAATATACCATGATCAAGAGGGACTTATCACAGGAATGAAAGGAGTTCAACATATGCAAATCAACAAGTGTGATACATCATATCAACGAAATGGAGAACAAAAGCATTATGATTTTCTCAATAGATGGAGAAAAAGCTTTTGATAAAATACAATATGACTGAAGAAACATGGATGAAACTTGAGAACATCATGTTAGGTAAAATAAACCAGACACAGAAAAGCAAATACAGCATGTTCTCAGTCATATGTGGGATCTAAAAATGTTGATTTCATAGAAGTAGAAAGTAGAATAGTGGTTACCAGAGGCTGGGGAGGGGAGGGAGGAGGAGGGATAAAGAGAGATTGGTCAGCAGGTACAAAGTTACAGTTTGATAGGAGGAATAAATTTTGATGTTCTATTGCACAGTAGAGTGATTATGGTTAACAATATTGTATTATATATTTCAAAACAGCTAAAAGAGGGGCTTCTAAATGTTCTTACCACAAAGAAATGATAAACGTATAAGGTGACAGGTATGCTAAATACCCTAATTTGACCATGATGCAATGCACACATGTATCAAGACATCACCCTGTCCTGTAAGTATATATGATTATTATATATCAATCAAAAGCACAATTAAGAAATGGTAAATTTTATGTGCATTTTACCACATTTAAAAAAAGAATGTAAACATTAAAAAGTCATGCTAAGTGAATATAAAAAAAAATACAATATGTCTTCATGATAAAAACTCAACAAATTAGGCATAGAAGAAATATACCTCAACATAATAAAGATCATATGACAAATCCACAGATAATATCATACCAAATGGAGGAAAAAAAAACTATTGGGCTTTCCTCTAAGAACTGGAACAAGACAAGGTTGCCCACTTTCACCATTTTTATTCAACATAGTCCTGGAAGTCCTAGCCAGAGCAAGCAGGCCAAAGAAAGAAATAAAAGGCATCCAAATTGGAAAAGAGGAAGTCAAATTGTCCCCCCATTGCAGATGACATGATCTTATATGTAGAAAAACCTAAACACTGTACCAAAAAGTTCTTAGAACTGATAATTCAGTAAAGTTTCAAGATATAAAATCAGTATACAAAATTCAGTAATGTCTTTATACACCAAAAATGAACTAGCTGAAAAGAAATCAAGAAAGCAATCTCATTTATAAGAGCTGCAAGGAACATGAAATGCCTAGGAATAATTTTAACCAAAAAGGTGAAAGACATCTATGATGAAAACCGCAAAACACTAATTAAAGAAATTGAAGAGGACTCAACAAATGGAAGGACATCCCTGTTCATGAATTGAAAGAATTGATATCATTTAAAATGACCATACTACCCAAAGCAAACTATATATAAAATATGTATAATCTCCCCATCTCAAGATCCATTACTTAACCACCTCTGCCCCAAGATGTTTTTGCCACTTAAGGTAACCCATTCACAGCCTCCTTCCAGGGGTTGAGATGTGGACATCTTTGGGGCACATGCCTGTATTCCCAGCTACTTGGGAGGCCAAGGCAGGAGAATTGCTTGAATCCGGGAAACGAAGGTTGCAGTGAGCTGAGATCACACCTCTGCACTTCAGCCTGAGCAACAGAGTGAGACTCTGTCTCAAAACAGAAAAACAGAGAGAGAGAGAGCGCAGATTGGATGATGGAAGCAGGAGTCAAAATGATGCAACTGTTGGCTCTCACAAGAGAGTCAGGTACCATGATCAAAACAATGAGGCAGCTTCTAGAAGCTAGAAAAGGCAAAGAAATGAGTTCTCCCCACAAAGGCTCCCAGAAGGAACACAGACCTGCATACCCCTGGCTTTCAGCCCAGTAAGACCATTCTTGGACTTCTGATCCCCAGAGATATGAGATAATAAATCTGTGTTGTTTTAAGCTACTAACTTTGTGATAATTTATTCTAGCCGAAATAGAAAACTAATATAGATTTTGGTAACAGGTAGATGTAGCAAATACTTAAAAATATGGAAGTGATTATAAAACTGAACAGTGATCACAGGGTGGGACAAAATTTAAGGAACTTTATTTTTTAAAATATTAGGTCGCCTTGAAAAGGCCATTTATTAGAAATATGGATGTTATTGACTCTGCTAGACATAACTCTGAAGAAAGTAAAGAGAGTAGCAGAGAAAACATATTCCCTTAGAGAATACCTAAATCATCATAAAAAGGCTGTTCAGTAAATATATGGATGTTAAAGATATTGCTGGTGAGAACTCAGAAAAATATGAGGATTATGCTATTGGAAACTGTAAGAAAATGAATCCTTGTTATTTAATAGCTGAAAGCTTAGAAAGCTTAGTGGAATTGTGCCCTGCAGTTATGTAGAAAGCACAACTTGTAAACAGTGAACTTGGATATTTATCTCAGGAGATTTCCAAGCCAAGTGTCAAAAGTATATAGCCTGGTTTCTTTTGCAACTCATAGTAAAATGAGAGAGTAAAAAAAAGAAATGGATTAAAGGAAGAATTGTTAAGAATGAAAAAACCAGGACCTGATTCTATGGAAAATTCTCAGGTTATCTAGCTTGTGGAAGATGCTGAAATCAGGATACTGACTGTCAGGAAAGTGTGCTTGTAGAGAAAACCAAGAGTGTGGCTAAAGAATCTTTTCCTAGTGCCTCAGCGGGACAAAAGTTCAGAGTATTCAGTCACACAGAGGGTTCTTTGAAGAGACTGAGCATGTGACTCACGGATGCTGTCAGCCACATCAGCAGAAGCCAGGAATAGAGATGAAATTGCATAGAAAAAGTATGCAGAGGTGCCTCTTGTCTAATGGAATGAACTCTGTGATGTATGTGGCAGACCCACAAAGTTCTCGAGAATTCTGTTCCAACAGCAATAGGAAATGAATACACTAGGTTTGAAGAAATAGATGTCTAAAATGTAGGTAATGGTAAAAGATTCGTCACTGTCATAAAATGGCATTATACATAATCAAGAAGGAAGGCTTTAACTACACTGAGCAAACTTATTTCTTAATCAACCTTGTTTTTTTCCTCCACCATCAGATGGATATGTTATAAATGTAGTAAAGGCTCTGGCACAGTGATGTGAGGTTCTGGGCTACTTGCTCACACCATTTTTAATATATGCTGGTGTTGTAGAGTCCTCTCACCCCGAACCAATCCTGTTCTGTATTCTGTGGGTTCAAAGCAGAGATATTAGCTCAGGTGTGGTGTGGCCTCTGAATCATCATCAAGCGAAGGGAAACACTAGTCCTTAATAAGGAGCAGTGGGCTAATTGGATTCACTTATAATGTCGCTAGGATTCCAAGCTTTTGAAACTTTTCAGTACGTCAGCCCAGATATATCTGAGGCCCAGGGCAGTAAACTCTAGAAACCAGAGGTTAGAGCAGCCTCATGTCCCCTGGAGCATGGAACCTGGGTCTTTCCTCATTCATACTGGTCTGGGGTCAGGATATGGAAAGGTGTGTCCATGTGTTTGATCTTATTTCTGCTGTTGCCTTTGTGCCTGTCTTTGATCCCTTATTCCCTTGGGTTGTACCTCTTTTCCAACACCACTGGGTAAGGGAAGATCGGGAGAAATGTAGAAACAGCATTTATGTATATGACCTTGGCACTTGTGTTTATTTAGGATGTGTGCAACATAGTATATTTTATTTCCTTCTTTTCTACAATTTCACAGGTGGAAATGTTCTCAATAGATCATTAATGTTCAGACAAGAGGAGCATTAATGGTTCAGTAAGGAAATAATGCTCTGTTGTTCTGATCAGAGTATAAATTGCTCTTGACCTTGATTTACCATATGCTTCAACTTACTCCAAAATGTATAGTATTATAGGCCTAATGTCACTGATGTGAAGACCACTTGAGATGCTAACTGGATAACATGTGCTCTTATCTCACTTGACAGAGCTGTAAACACAATCGCTTTTAGCAAAACTTGGAGTTTCAATCCTTTTTCAGTGCTCCATGTCACCTCTGTATTTCCAATACAGGTGGCTATTTTTCTTTGCTTTTTGATGCGTTTTTTTTTCCCACCCTTAGGTTAACCAGAGCAACCTTAAATATGCCCTTAAATATGCATTTTGCCTTATCCGATTATCCACGTTCTCCTTCAGTGAACCTTGTTCGTTTTCTTTGTTGTAAATCCCAAACTATGGCTCAATACAGACACACGCAGTAATTCTATGTGAGAAGTTATTACTTCCAAGTCCCTGCATGGAACTGTTAGGAATCTGAGACTTGGCAGGGAAGGAAACTCATCTTCCCAAAAAAAAGATCAAATGCAGAGAAAATGAGCCTCAGGTGATACTGCGGACTTCAAGTTCACAGTGTTGGTAATGAGGACTCATTTCTCTTGAATTTGTGGTCCAAGGTTTGGGATGAGGTTTCTCTGAGGGTTCTCATTTCCTAACCGTTTCCTAAATGAGGGATTTTTTTTTCTTCCTGGGTATCTTGCCAATCTCAATAGACTTTTTGCATAAATTCTATGGTCAATACTGAGGACTGCATCATGCAGAATGGAACAAGGGAGATCTCTTCCGCCTAACTCTTACTAAGCAAACACAATGGTTGTTTTCTGTTATATTTAAGATGAAGATAAAAATTCTTACTATGATACTTGAGGCTTTTCTAAATTTGTCAATTAAGAAAAAATCTAGAGAGAAATGTGTATGTGTGTCATAAGGACATTGTATGCTCTCAACTTGCACAAATCCCAGTATTCCTGTCACCTGCATCCAGATCAAGAAGAAAAATACAGAAGAAATAAGCATTGTTAGAAGTAAAATCTGAGAGCATTATGATTTGAGTTATTTTGAAATGATTGTTCAGAGTGTAGACAGATGCTTGGCTTGGTACATTGTATTCCTTTAATATAGGGTAGCAACAATTTTATCCACACATTAAGAATTTGAGTAAGTAGTGACCAGTATCTGTGTGGAAATCTCTCTGGAGGGTGAGGAAAGCAGAAAAATAAGTTTACCACATCTTTATCCTGTGGCCTCACTCATGTAGGCAATACAGGAAAAAATTGGAGCAGAAGCTGAGATGAGAAGAGAGTCCTGGGATCAGACAGGGGTTGGAACAGAAGGAGGAAACAGAAAAGATTAAAGACGGAACGAACAATGGCCAGGAGCAGCAGATATCAATGGCAGAGAAAAGAGGAGAGCGAGGAGGCTGATGGAATATAAAGAAAGAGCAAACAGAGAGAAAATAGGGAAAGGGGGACAGACAGATAAAAGCGGGGAAAGGAAGAGGGAGAAGTAGCAGGACGAAGGAGGAAAGAATAAGCAACAGACCCTGGAATAAAAGAAAAGCTGGTGGGCCACGCGTGGCCGAATTGCCATCTGTCCTGTGGCTATCAGGAGCCCTCCTTTCTCCTCTGCTGTTTTGAATATTTCATTCTACACCTATTCCATTTTGATCTATTGATCTTCGAAGCTGCTCGTGAAGACAGCAGTCATCCTCTGACGGTCAGCAAGCACACTGTGCCCACTCTTTGGTTTATGTGATCCAGACAGAGAGCCTCAGGACACCCTGTGCAGGGAACAGAACGAGCAACGGATGGGCAGTCCTGGATGGACAATGTCCTGAGTTACTCAGGGGAGACAGTGGGTGTGTTTCTGGTCTGTCAACCCAAATCGAGGGTTCCATACAGTGTCAGAAAAGGCAAAGGGCCAGGAGTATGTGTACTTACTCTAGGTGAGGTATTTTTGCTGAAAATATTGACTATGAATATAAGCATAACGGTTTTCCTCAACAGCTATGCAGATAAATTCAAATATCTCCTCAGGGGCCTGATCACCTATAGAGGAAAGAGGAAATGATATACAGCACTCAGGATGTTTGTTGAGTAAGGACAAACTGTTTAACCAGAACCTGTCAAACCCTAAACATGCTCTACACTCTCTCATAGCAGGGTAGAGAGTCTTCTGTTTGGCAGGGACATATGTAAAAAAGGAGTTGGTAGGTTTACCCTGGTAATGTGATCTCATACAGCCACATTTTCCTGCTGACTTGACCAGGCCCCAGAATAAAGAAATACTGCTGGGGAAGGTAGGAGGAATTACGTAGGACCCCTCATGTTTAGGCTTTCAAGATGCTACTTACAGGCCTTCAGCCAAGTCTCAAACAACAAAATATGCAGCCTCCCCTGCACCTGCACTTTGGATATTCCTTAACCACCAGAAGCAGAATTTTCACCTTCTCATAATTACACCATGATAGCAGACATCATGGTGAAGGACTCTACATTCTCAACCAAACTCACCACCTTCCAGGTAAACAAGTGGTGGTGTAATAGTACATAAGAGTAGGTCTGCCCATGTGCACACGTATGTTTATTGCAGCACTGTTCACAATAGCAAAGACTTGGAACCAACCCAAATGCCCATCAGTGATAGACTGGATAAAGAATATGTGGCACATATACACCCTGGAATACTATGCAGCCATAAAAAGGAATGAGTTCATGTCCTTTGCAGGAACGTGCATAAAGCTGAAAACCATCATTCTCAGCCAACTGACACAAGAACAGAAAACCAACACAAGAACAGAAAACCAAACACTGTACGTTCTCACTCACAAGTGGGTGTTGAACAATGAGAACTCATGGACACAGGGAGGGGAACATCAGACACTGGGGCCTGTCGGGGGTTGGGGGACTAGAGGAGGGAGGGATAGCAGTGGGTGAGGGGATAGGGGAGGGATAGCATTAGGAGAAATACCTAATGTAGATGACGAGGTGATGGATGCAGCAAACCACCATGGCACATGTATACCTATGTAACAAACCTGCACAGTCTGCACATGTACCCCAGAACTTAAAGTATAATTCAACAAAAAGAGTAGGTCTACCTAGAGACAGTGATGTCAGGCAGGAAAACACAGAGGCCAGAAGCAAGGTGGGAGCCAGGTGGGAGCCAGTGAACAAGAGAGGATTTAGGAAAATGCCTTCTTTCCATTCCTGTCTTCTCTAACTTTATCATATCGACAAAATGTGCATAAATAATATTAGTAACTCTGATATGTATTTCTTAGTCACCATGAGAAATATAGAAGTTGGCTAAATAAAATCTGGATTCAAGGTTCTCGGTTTAAAATTCAAGTAGTATTAATTCATGGCTACAGTCGCTCAGCACAGGTCATTTAATAATTCTTTGCCTCAGGTTTCTCAACTGTGAGATGTGGAAAAGTATAGAACCTCTCTACAGGATGACTACCGCGATTAAATATTAACTACATGGAATGCATTTGAAATATCTAAAACCAAGTAAGTGCTCAATACATTTTGCATTTGTATTACATTTATCACCATTACTCAATGACTGGTATTTATTATTACTAATAGATTAGCAATAATGAACACTGCTTTAATAAATGAGGATCTACCTCTTTTAAACCACAAAATATCCATTAAAATATGAACTTATCCTTCTGATTTACAAGCATCCCTTCATTCCCAACTGTAGTATTAATTTCAATTATACTATTAATATAAATGCAAATAATAATCATATCAATGATAATCATAACTAACTATCCTAATTTCATGTAGATTAGGGGACAACAGGATCCACCAGATTTGTTATGGTTATATATATTTTTTCATATTAACCTTAGTTATAATGTTATGATATTGCAAATTAATAATGTACTAAAACCATCCCAATTTTCCAAAGAAAAACCAGTATTCCCAAAGAGAATGCCGATATTCTTATGACTATTCCCTTGGAATAGGGAATATGACCATCTCTGGAAAGGCAACTCCATAGGATGTTGCAAAGAGCTCAGAAGTGAGTCCCACAATCATTGTCCTTCAAGTTGGTCATGCTCCTTCTTGGACAAAGTCATGCCCCTATACCCTTACCTGGTGACAACTCACCACAGTGAGGCCATGACCCTAGTCACTCCCCCTCTTCTGAAAATCCTCAGATCCAAGCAGGCATGTAGCTGGAACTTACATGAAGAGTACAGACCCATAACCATGCCCTCAGCACAGTCCATCCCCCAACGTAAAACCTACGAACTTTCTTAGTCCATGACCACATACTGAGCCTTTTGTCTCAAGAGGAGGCCACATATAGGTCAAGGGCCAGTTGCTTGTTCCCATTTGCTTTTCCAGGGCCTCTCAGTACCACCAAGTAAGTCATCAAATCCACTGCATAAGCAAGGGAAATGGGCTACATTGTATTCTATGGTGATGGGAGACATTTTAGAAACTTGTCCTAGACTAGGGTCATCTTGTCCACAGGATCAGAGATATCAGTGCAGTGTGAATTCATGCTGTGTTTTTATTTTTTTGTTTGTTTGTTTAAAAAAAATTTTTGTACAGATGGGGGTCTCCCTTTTTGCCCAGGCTGGTCTAAAACCCCTTGCCTCAAACAATAACCTCAGCCTCCCAAAGTGCTGAAAGTATAGACATGAGCTACTGCACCCAGCCCAGGTTTATTATAATGTATATACAGATATACATATGCAGACATAATTATAGAGGTGCTGATATACAATGATTTTCTGCCTCGGTTCTCTGAGCAGACCACGAAGCATTGACACGCAGTAGAATGAGCACACCTAGAACCAAGATCTAAACATCATTGGTTTCTAAACATAATTAGTCCTTAAAAGGAAACCAGAGCCCTTTGGAGGAAGGACACGAGCAGAAAACACAAAATAATCCTGGGTATTTCAAAAGGACACATGAATCAATCTGAAGTAGCATCTAATAGCCAAGGCAGCCTAAATGAGGATTCAGTGTGATCTGTTATCCTGGATTGGATCAAGGAAATAAAAAAGGTATGGGTTGGGAAACTTATTAAGCCCCATGAAGTCCATAGTTTAAATAGTATTGCACTAATGTTCATTTCATAGTTTTGACAAATGTACCATAGATATATAAGATATCTGCACAATTCTCCCAAGTTTTCTGCAAATCTAAATGTATTCCAAAAAGTTATCTTAAAAACCTAAATTGTTAAAATATTCCAAAAATAAGCAAAATAAAACAACAAAGCTGACAAGTAGGTAGAGTTAGTGGCTGGTGTAATGGAAACTGAGAAAAACATACTGCAATTAACTTCTGAACCCATCATCAGACTGTATCTCCCTCGTGAACATGCCCAAAAGATGAAAAAAATGTAGGTGACTATATATCCCCGATGTAATTTGGGGATTTGGGGGAGACGCTTTAGAAACCTGTTCTAGTGTCTGGGCATGGTGGCCCATGCCTGTAATCCCAGTACTTTGGGAGGCTGAGGCAGGTGAATCACCTGAGGCTAGGAGTTCAAGACCAGCCTGGTCAACATGGTGAAACCCCATCTCTACTAAAAACACAAAAATTAGCTGGCATGGTAGTGGGTGCCTGTAATCCCAGCTACTCAGGAGGCTAAGGCAGGAGAATTGCTTGAACCTGGGAGGCAGAGGTTTCAGTAATCCATTGCACTCCAGCCTGGGTAACAGAGACTGTCTAAAAAATAAAATAAAATAAAAAAAACATAATGTAAAAGACAGAATGACAATTGGAGTTGTAAAGAATTTATAGTTTTGTGATAAAGATGGGATCTGCCTATCACAGTTTGGAAATTGATTCATGTCTTCAAACCTAACTTACTAATTTATCACATTTTCCAAAGAGCAAGCATGAATGTGTGCCCTCAGTGTTGAGGTTTGTAAAGTAACCTGTACAATACAATCAACAGCTACTGCACAGGATCCTATGCTGAAGTCACAAACACTTCCCAGCAGCACTTGGGCTGGCTGTGGGAAGGGAAACTGTGCTGAGGACACGGTGCTGCTAGCACACACTGGGAATCTTGAGTGAGCTGAGGGGCCCTGACAGGAATATACACACTTCCAAATATTGACACATTTCCCACCCCTCCATGTTCAGAGCCCAGATTTGTCCCCTCAACTAAGAAAGGCCCTCATACCTGACTGAGAGAAAGATAACTTTCCTTTCGCAGACTCCAGAATCTGAGGGAACAGATTCTATGTTGTGTTCTGTAGACAGAGAGGGACTTCCAGTTCCTTCTGTTCCCAAAATTCCAACCATACATCTGAGAATCAAGGTGCGTCTTCTCAGACAGGAACACGCTTGGGAGAGATGGTATAATGAACACAGACTTGGAAACATGAATAGGCCCAGATGGGTTTCCTGTGACTTCATACTGGTCCTATATCCCAGATACCCTGTGCTCTTACAGCTGAGGGAGCCTCCAGCTGATAGCCAAAGAGAAGCCAGGGCCTTCAGTCCTACAGCAACAAAGAAATTAATGCAATAAAAGTCCTCAGTGAACATGAAGGCAGATCCTTTCCTAATCAAGCTTCCAGATGAGAATGCAGCCTCTCTGACACCTTGATAGCAGCCTGTGAAACCCTAAGTAGAGAGCCCTTTAGAGCAAAGCTCTGATTTATGAGACACAAAAATTCAAAGATAATACATATATTTTTTCTTAGCTGCTAAGTTTGTGGTAATTTGTTTTGCAGCAATAAATGACTACATAGTTCTCCGTTCAGCCATCACTGACCCCACATTTAGAATACTCTCCATCACTAGCCTCCTGTATCTAAACTTATAAATATCACATCACTGGTCACTTGACTTCACATCCACTTTATTTATGCACAAATTTCATATCATGCAACCTAAAATACCACTTGGCAATATTATCGTCTTGTCTCTGGAGTCATATCATTGAAACTCTAGACTCCATCTCACTAACCCCATAATTAAAATCCCCCTGAACTCAAAGCTCTACACTTTTAACACAATTCCATCACACAGAACCACGTTACTG
This sequence comes from Saguinus oedipus, assembly GCA_031835075.1. NCBI lineage: Eukaryota > Metazoa > Chordata > Mammalia > Primates > Cebidae > Saguinus > Saguinus oedipus. The sequence goes on from CM063189.1 coordinate 36,037,661, forward strand.
ACAATAGAATCTTCTCCTCCCTTGCCTGCATACCAACATAATTGAATCTATATCCTCATTATTACTCAGTAATCTGCTATCCCTTGTTATACAATACTTATCTTCGAGCTTACACATTTTATTGATTATCATTTTCATTGATCCTGGAGCGTAATAACCCCACATAGCAACATTATTGGCCCTACAGTTCAATAACACTAGCACTAGAGACCTTAACCACTGGACTCACAAACCCTCATCGATGAGCCCATTTATTCCAGCAATTTTCCCACAAATCCTCAGCACTCCACCTCCAACATGTCATATAGATGGAATCACAAAGTAGGTGGTATAGTGTGTTTGGCTATTTTCACATAGCATACTATTTCTGAGCATATTGTTCTGTGTTGTAGCATATGTGAGTATTTAATTCCTTTTTTGTTAGCTAATAGCATCCACTGCATGAATATACAACGTTTGCTTATTCATTAACTAGGCGATGAATAGTTGTGTTGTTTCCACATTTTGGCTCTTATCGGCAATGTAGCTTACATTACATTGGCATATGAATATTTGTGTAGGTGTGTATTCTAATTTATCTTGGATGAATATCTAGACATGAAATTGCTGGGTCATATGCTAGAATGTATATTAACTCTTTGGGTAAACTGCCAAACTAATTTTGCAAGCTGGCAGTATCATTTTGCTTTCCCACCTGCATGCAGTGTATAAGGCTCTCAGGCACACCACCTCCTCACCATTTCCCTAATGACAAATGATGTTCAACATCCTTTCATTTGCTTATTGATTGTACGTATATTATCTTTGGGGAAATATCTACTAAAATGCTTTGCCCATTTTATATTTGGTTATTTGCCTTTCACTGAATTTAAAGCATCTGTTCTATTTTAGATACAAATCTTTTATTAGGCACGAGATTTGAAACATTGTCTCCCACTGTGGTTTATTTTTTTAATTTTTTGATGATATCTACTGAAGTGCAAGTTTGAATTCTGATAAAGTCCAATTTATTATTTTCCTTTCTTTGCTTTTTATAAGCCAGTCTTTTCATAAACCAGGTAACAGCTCTCCATTTGTTGAAAAGATTATCCTCCCACAATAGCATTGCCTTTGGAATTCTAGAAAACTAATTATTGGCTGACAGTGCAGTTTTTTTTCTCTTTCATCATTTTGGATGTGTCATTATGTTGACTTCTGCCCTCCATTGTTTCTGATGACGTTAGCTAATTAGCTTACTGTGACTTACTCACAGATGATGAGACATTTTCCTTTTGCTGCTTTCAAGATTTTATTTCTGCATTTGATTTGCAGCAGCTTGCCTGATGTTTCTAGATGTGAGTCTCTTTGTTGTACCTACTTTGGATTTGTTAAATTTCCTGAAAGTTCAATAAAATTTTAGCCAATGTTCTTTAATATTATTTTGCTTCATTTTTTCTCTCCCCCTCTTCTGGATATAGACTTAAATTCATGTTGATAGGCTTAATGGTTCCTGACTGGTCTCTGAAGCTATCTTTATTTATCTATGTTACCTTTTCTTTCCATCATCCAATTGGCTTATCTCTATTGATTTGTCTTTGAGTTTCTTGATTCTTTCTTCTACCAGCTCAAACCTGCCGTCAGGTCCCTCTAGTAAACTGGTCATTTTAGTCATTGTATTTTTCATCTGCAGAATCTACATTTGATTCATGCTTATACATTCAACTTCCTTATTGATATTATCTACCTTATGTGTCATTGTCACGGTGCTTTCTTTAATTCTTTAATTATGATTTCTATTAGTTCTTTGAAGATATTTATAATAGTTGTTTTCAAGTTCATTCTTGCTCCGTACAATGCCTCAGCTCACCCCACACCAGGCTCTGGAAAGAGTTTCTACTGATAGATTTTTTAATCTTCTATATGAGTTACACTTTCCTATTTCTTTGTATGTATTGTACAAAGTTTGGTATTTTATATCACAGGTTCTAGTAACTTTGCACCCTGTTACCCCCACCCAGGTTGTTTATTTATTTGTTTGTTTGTTTTGAGACTGAGTTTCAGTCTTCTTGCCCAGGCTGGAGTGCAATGGCACAGTCTCAGCTCTCTGCAACCTCTGCCTCACAGGTTTAAGTGATTCTCCTGCCTCAGCCTCCCAAGTAGCTGGGATTACAGGTGCCTGCCACCATGCCCAGCTAATTATTTGTATTTTTAATAGAGACAGGGTTTCACCATGTTGGCCAGGCTGGTCTCAAACTCCTGACCTCAGCTGATCCATTTGCACCTCCCAAAGTGTTGGGATTACAGGTGTGACCCACCGTGCCTGGACTTGTTGCTGTTTTTCTTTGTTTGGTTTGTCTTTTTGTTTGTTTAGTGATTTTTCTGGGTTAATTCTGTGGAGTCTGTTTCCTCTGTAGTGTGTGCTTGCTCTGTCGTTTTGTGTATTAATCCAATTAGCATTGCAACCTCAGGCTAGCTGCAGTGTCAGCCTTCCACTGAGATCACAATGGCTTTAAAAATTGCCCCTGGCATAGATTTCTCTGCACTCTGTGGGAAATCAGCCCTTCCAGCAGAGCAGCAAAGCATAGTGTCCCCAGCCTGCCTTTAATGCCCAGGTAGAAATTTCATGCCACAGAGCTGGGAGAAAATGGGAGCAAGCCAAGAGTAAAACGCCTCAAAACTCACTACTCTAACAAAGATGCATTAGATTGTCTGGATAAGAACTTCTCAGCTGTGTGCATTTGATCAGTTTTCACAGATTTTAAGTGATTGCTTTTGTCAGCTTTGCCCAGTTTTATCATGGATTTGGGCAAGATGATTTGTCAACCTCCTCACACTGCCAACCTGGATGTCCTATCTCACTCCCACATTTATTTTTCATCATTTCTTCCCTTTATTAACATTCAACTAATTAGTACTCTGGTTCTTTTTCTTTTCAATGATATACAAAGTATATTTCAGAAATATACTGGCTTTTTGCCTTTCAAAGTGAAATTTGCTTACATGTATAATATCATGCATTATATTTAAATTACAACTCCTTTGTAAGCCTGTTATAATATACAAATTTATATGACCATAACCACTAACTTAAATGCAGTAAAATTAAATAATGACAATTACATATTTATCCTCATTTTTGGATAAATTTTCTTATTCAGAAACCACTAACTCAGTGCAAACAGTTCACCTAAAAATGTGATTAAGGGAGTGTCCTTTAGGGGACTTGCCTTTAGGTCTTTCAGGGTGTTTACTAAAAGCATGACTCAAATTATATTTTTCTTTTGAGATACCAATTCATATTGTTAATGATGGAAGATAGAGATGTCTTGGCCTTCATGATGCTTGGCATATATAATACATATGTTGAAATATAATATAATTGGCAATTTTCATGTTTTCTTCTAAGTATGTTTCAAACTCTTCTCTTGCACGTACTATGAGCTCAGTTTTTGATGTCGCAGGCAGAGGGGAATTTGGGGGTTTCTACAACATTTAGTTTCTATACCTTGCTAGGAAAGTGAACATGGAAAACGAATGATAGGAATCAGACTATTTGTACCATTTTAGGTGATCTGGGTGTGCTTAATTCATGCATTTGACACCACAACATTTCTGCCTTGTTATAACTATCCCTGGTTTCCATATATTATCACAAACATAGATCTGAATTTATTTAAGTTACAATGTCCCTGTCTCCATGGAAGTATAAAGGCCGGAGTCTATGAGGTTGAACACATGAGTGGCACAGTGACACTATGGAAGGTGGTCTGCTACATCCGTAGAAGGGCATGCATGTATCAGTCAAAAGGAAGGGAACCATAAGCCTAGACATAGAAGTCTGTGATTCCGTTAAAAGGTGCCTAAAGATTCAACAACATGAAATCTATAAGCTTAGTAAGGAGTTTATGGAATGAATTGTGGAGTATAGACGAGCTATGGCCTTAGTGATGTGGATTTTGAAGTATTATTGATGTGGAATTAGTAATCTCATTGATGTTGGTTTCAGGGAGTCAGTGATTTGGATTCTCTAATATTACTGCTGGGGCCCATCTCACAGGCCCCAGCTGCATAAGAGTTGAATAAATGCACCCAGACACAAATTTACAGTAAACAAGTGGGCTAGAGGGTCGTAAGCTACTCACAGAGAGAGATCACAGCTATACAACACTGAGTAGTTCACCCCCTCCCCATTTTTTCAGTAAAGATTTAATAACAGAGGTTCTAAGTCAGCACACTTGTAGAGAAAGATTATAAGGCCAGGTTACAATGCCAAAGCAAACACCATTACTGGGTAATCCCCCTGGTCGACCTCCCCATCCAGCTCAAAGGTTAGTTTTATGACCACATGAATACAGAAGCTAGCTCGGTAAACTACTCACATTGCTTTGTTTTTGCACCTCTCTGGCTCCTGCAAAGAGACTCTGGCTGCCTTCAGCCACAAACTACAGAAAAACCCTTAGGCCTTCCAAAACGGTTTGAAACTATATTCTATAAATTTCTGTACTATTTTTAATATTTTTGCCACCATCCTGAATGAATTTTCACAATTACCAGTGGGGTCTATGATACTATACATTATGTGCTGTTCGTAATATAGATGACATCTGGTCAGTAATGGCGAGTCTGAGGGCTCTATGAAGGGCATGCCATTGCTGTCTAAAAAAAGTGAACACAAGTTATGGATCAATACAGGGCCACTCATGATTTTGAAACAGGTCCCGTTAAGACCAAAGAGATTAACTCAAGCGAATCATCATTGAACCTGAAGGACCAAAAGAATGCAAATTATATCCCATCAGAGTTCCGGGAGGGGCTTCACATGAGAAAAAGAATCCTTGCCAATCAAGAGTGAAGATTATGTCTTACCCACTAGGAAGTACGGATGTATTCAGAGTAAGAATAAATTTATAAGCAAAGATTAAAAATAGTATTTAAAAATCAACATTCATTCATGATTTCTTTAAAAAGTTATAAAACTAATTATGAAGGGGAACTTCCTCAACTGGGTAAAAGATGTCTTCAGAGTACCTACTTCTAATTTATGTTTTCAAACAAGATGGAGAAAATGCATTTCAGTGTAATTGTACCAGTAATTACAGCCAAAAACCCTGGGGAAAGAATCAAAACAAATATAAACACTTGGAGAAGTGTAAAAGATAAATTGCTATGGCTAGAGACCTTGGAACTCAAGAAATGGTAGGGAGGTTATTTCCAATTTCTTCCCCTACACACTACTCCTACGTAACCTGGACTGGGCATTGGAGAAACCCACAACCAGGAAATGGCAATGCACACAGACCAAAAGGCCCAGGAAAAGCCTTTTTCTCTAGCAAAAGGAACAGGAAAGTGTCAAGCTATCAAAGAGAACACCTTCACAAGCATATATACTCAGGTGATCACCGTGAATAAAATCACACCACCCTTTTTCCCTCCAGATGTTGTAATCGGCATGGGAACTGTGGACAGAGCCCTAAACTGCATCTCTCTTGTAGTAACAAGGGGACATATTATCCTTTCTCCACTGAAATAATGTCTGCTAAGATTGTGGGCACGCTTCGACCTCCACCACTTCCCTGCCTCCCCCTCTGGTGGGTAACCTTGAGTCTATGGGCAGAGTCTGAATTCCATCCTTAACCTTGAGTAATAAGGTGACAAGTAACACATCTCCCCTTTTTGAGGGACGTATGGCCATTGTGATGGTTAATTTTACGTGTAAACTTGGCTAGGTTATGGTGCCTAATGTTTGATCAAACACCAATCCAGATGTTGCTGTGAAGATACTTTTTGTAACGTGATTAACATTTAAACCGGTAGGCTGAGTAAAGCAGATTATTCTTCATGATGTGAATGGGCCTCACCCCATCCATTGAGGTCTTCCAAGATAAAAGGAATGATGCCTTCAGAATGGAGACTACAATATTAACTCTCCTAGGCAGGGCTGCCCTGCAAATTCCAACCTGCCAGTCCCCAAAATTGTATGAGCCAATTGCTCTTTTTTACAGAGAGAGAGAAATTTGTATGTGTATAAAATATCTTTGTATGTATATACCTCTCTATATAATGTCTCTCTATATATACATATGTATGATAGGATATATGCTATTCTATTGCTTAGAATAGAACATTGGTTCTGTTAGTTCTGTTGGTTCTGCTTCTCTATTGTTCTGTTTCTCTAGAGAACCCTGACTGATACAGCTATGGATACTGTGAGTGGAGTTCTGACTTCCATTTCTCAACTTCAGTAACAAAGAGGTGCCCCTTCTCCTTTCCATGAAACATGGAAAAGCTCTAATTCCAGAGTTAGATACACGATTTGAAATCATTCAGCAAAAAAATTCCAAAAGCTATATGAATCTAATTCTAAATATCTCTCAGTTTACTTAAAAAATATCTCACAGAAGGGATGTTAAAAAGAAGGCACATGGAAGCCCTGTGGTTCCATGGAAGGAAAAGCAAGATTTTCCTACAGTGGAGGCCAATAGTGGATAGCATATGCTATGAAAAAATTTCCAGGCCAAGTAACTTCTACCCTTGATAGAAGTTTATAGACAGTAAAAGAAGATGACTATATGAATCCCAGCCCTGGCTCCTCTATGACCTAGCTGTGTGATGTTTCATAGGTTGCTTAACCACCCTGGCAGTCAGCTTCTTCAGCTATAAAATGAGCATTATTATATTTGCCATATAGAACTATTGTATGGGTTAAGAAAAGCAGTGCATGTAAATCAGTTAACTCATTTCCTACTGTGTTATATTCTTTAAAATATTAGAGTTGCCTTTTTCTTAATTTCAGTATATCTAATGCTCCTCTTTAAAAGGAGTCTAGATTTTAACTACAAAAATTCTTGAGGTCCCCCTAAAGGTTGACTTGAGTTGATCTTTGATCTGCATGAAAGCTCTAACCAGCTTTCTTACTTACCCTTTAAAAAGTCACCTTCATCATGTACCCACTGGGTTTGGAACTTCAGTGGCCAGTGATATGCTGAAATTTAATTTTCCAAGATTCAGAAGTGGGGCATTATTCTTAAACATGAAATGGTGTGAACAGAATTAAATTATGTAAAAACACCTGTCACTGTATAATGTTGGTATATAAATTGTGAGTGCGTGGATGTATCCTGTTGAAAAAATTGTCAACCAGGATATCATAAAGATATTCTCCTAAGTTATTTTCAGATCATTACTGTATTATCTTTCCCGTATAGACCTAGAACCTACTTGGAATTACTGTCGTTTATGCGGCTTTATAAGAACAATTGATATTTGTAAGATGAAGCCTGCAAGAAGAATGAAGGCCACCTCCTCTTCAGTAACTTCTCTTGATTCATGTGACACATGCATACCCTCAAAATGATGGGTACCACTGCATTCCATTTTCCTTCCTTTCTGCTTCCTGTCTCAAGTTCTCTTTTCTACTCTTGAAGCTAGTTCCCTGGAAAAATAGACATCCTTATACCACATGAAATTTTCTATATATATTTCGGAAGCATCCTACCCTCTGTGAGCCCCCCAGTCTTTATAAAGCTCTTGGAGATTCTCTAAACTGTTGATGCCTAGGTGGAAATCACAGTGGGAAAAGCCACAGGGTACCCCAAGTTTTCTTTCTAATCTTCTGTTCATATAGGATTGGCAGGGAATGAGAATGGGATGGTGACTGAGGGAGAAAAAACAGTTTTCAGACTTTCTGGGCATATAACCTTAGTTTTTTTGTTTTGGTTTGGTTTGTTTGTTTGTTTGTTTGTTTAATCTATGATGCCTCTTGCTCCTCAATTTTGTGTCCCATTTATCAATTTCCAAACAACCAAACAAGGCCACCTTCCCACTATGCTTAGGTGGGCATGAGGGGGAGAAGAGCAATAACAGCATGGAGCTAGGGTCCAAGGTTATATGGAGTTCACTTTGCAGACTTTACCTGAGGCTTGACTAGCTCATGGGCTTAGAGAAATGAAGAGTGCTAGTGCCCCCTGGAGTATAGAGTCCTTCATGGTCCCAAGAAGGGCATCAGTGATTCAGACTGATATTCAGGTGCACATCTTATGAGAAGCTCTCAGTCACCCTTAAAAATAAAAAATGAAAACATGGTTACGGCTGAGCAGCTGGAGATAGTGATCACTAAATGCAACTAAAGAAGGCTGTATGCTGTTAAAGACACACGCGGTACCTGAAAGAGTAGCATTCCATGTTTGAGGAGGAAAATTAAAGAAGAAAAAAAAAAAAAGGAAAAGACATTTCTATCTCAAAAGATGCAGATGTTTCCCAATTCTGAGGATGTGGATTACCGGCAGCTTATAAATTCCCTTGAAATTAACAGGTTATATTAAAAAGTGCTGATGCAGCCTTATCTACATAAGGGAGAGCAGCCCCATTATGACTAGAAAAGCATAACATAAAATTTCTAAACCCTCAGACAGTGAAAAATTAAGGTCTTTGCATAACATTGCAAGTTGCTAACTGCTTTGATACCACTCTAATAGTTAAATTCATATACAAGAGCCAATGTTAGATACATAATAGGGAATTTAAATATATATAGGATACAATGCAATTACAGGCAAACTATTGACTAAAAACCAGTTTAATATACAGTATGATGAAGTCATTGTAGCTAAATATATTTTATCTAGCTTTGCAGGAATGCCTAATATTGGCCTTGGAAAAAATTTAGTGGACTTTCTTTTTAAATTAGGCAATTTGCCCTTGTACAAATTATTTCAGTCTTTCCCTAAAATTTTCAACTAAAGGAAAACATAATAACAAGATAATATTTCTAAACCTATGGATTATTTCATAATTTAATACCAAATGTTACTAATCATAGCAACAACTATCAAGGCAATGATGAATTGTGATATTCTAGAGCTCTGCTGCTGATTAGATGTCTTCCTTTGAAGATTTTACAAATAAAATAATCTGTCATTAAGGAAATAATTAAATGGAGCTGTGGGAGCCCTCAGAGCCTGTTTTGAGTTGAGGCATATGTGCCAGTATATTAGGTTACAAGTTTGCTTTCTTTATAAGCAAAAAAGAAAGAATTTATAACTCTAATGATTGGAGAATACAGAACTGCTTCTGGCTTCAGAGTTGGCTTGATCCAAAGATTCTGTCTTCAGGGCTCGTGGTCTGTCTCTCCATCTCACAGCTTTCCTTGACTTCCTTCTGTTATCATTCCTCCCACAGGCTCCCTCTCTTTGGCAGGTCATGGGAGTTTTAGACCCCCCAGGCTCCCATCTAACAGCTCAGCAATCCCACTGAAAAGAGGTAGCCTTTTGCTGCTCTGGTCATGCCTGTAATCCCAGCACTTTGGGAGGCTGAGGCGGGCAGATCACCTGAAGTTAGGAGTTCAAGACCAGCCTGGCCAACATGGTGAAACCCATTTCTCCTTAAAATACAAAAATTAGCCATGCGTGGTGGTGGGCACCTGTAACCCCAGCTACTCAGGAGTCTGAGGCAGGAGAATTGCTTGAACCTGGGATGTGGAGGTTACAGCAAGACAAGATCATGCTATTGCACTCCAGTCTGGAGGACAAGAGCAAGACTTTGTCTCAAAAAAAAGGGATTTTTTTTTTTTCCAACAAGGCCCAAGGATTCTCATTGGTCTGCCTTGGGCCACTGGCTGGGGCACTTTGATTGTACTGGGGACTCAGGCCTTCTATGCACATGTCCAGGGAAGGATGGGCCCAGGAGATTCATTCACCAAAAGGGCCACATGGGTGAAGGAGGAGGTTTTCCTGAAAGAGAAAGAGAGAAATATTTCCTGAAAGAGGAAGAGGAGAAAGACATGAAAGGAAATCATAGCTCACATGCCCCCTCCAGCTGTAGTTCTCCCCAACCCAGAGAGATGAATCTTATGGAGATTGTCTACAGGAGCCTGGCAGTGCCACCCAGATGGGACCTCAAACACCAACCCCTACCCCTTACTGTCCTGAGCAAAGTAGAAAAGGAACCTCCAGGAAAAAATAGAAAGAGAGCCTTCTCCCTGGCTGCTGTGGCTTTGTCCACCTAGACTCAGTTTGGTGCCCCCTTCCTAAAGCGGCTCTCCCACACACAGTAGGAGCAGGTTCCCATGGGCCACGTTTCTATGGTGTGATCCCACTCTGCTCACAGATGAGGGTAGGAGGTGAGTCCCAAAACTGAGTGCATCAGATATTTGCTGAAGAACTTGGAATTGGGGCCAATAAGTCAGATTTCCCTGCGTGGCTGAGCAATAAACATGAGAATTTGAGAGCTCTGTGTGGCCAGGATGTTTATACAGAAACAGAAAAAGCTGGAAGCTGAGAAACAAGCAACCAAGATACGAAGAGAGAGGCACAGAGAGATTCAGAGATTCTACGTAACAAAGATGTTCACAGAGAAGAACAGGCAGAGGGCAGAGAAAGCGTTATTGTGATCTTTCTTTTCAGTTTCTGCTTCCATTTTTCCTGGTGTTCAGTCGTTTTCCATCCTGCCTGCCGTGAAATTAACTGATTTCATAGCCACCTTTTCAATGAGCTGGCCAGAGTCGGTCTCTCCTACTTTCAACTAAGAATTTTAACCGCCATAGTGGGTTTAAAGAAATGGGCCAGTGAGTGGGGAGGCTGTTCTCTGGGCACCAGACCCTGGCACACACCTCCCAGCACTGACAAAGCTCACTTATTTCAGGGATGCTGAGCTGCTGCAAGGAAGCCCTTGAATATCAAGTTACACCAGCAGAAAAGTATATCAGATTGGAAGAACTGGGGGGATGTTTTGCCTGTGGAGTGGGTGTAGGATAGCCCTGGATTCCTTGAAAGCCCTGGGATGTGTGTTTAGCCACCCCATGGCACTAGCATTGGACTAAAACTTCATATGGCACCACAGAGGGTCATGTAACCTGGAGCCAGCCAGACAGTCATGGTTTAAAATATTCTGCTGACATCATCCTACCTATTGTCATATCACTACCTTAAGAATTAACTTATGGTCACACTGACTCAGGATAACACAGCTAAAACTTTTTCCACGTCCGCTCTTTACAGTGGTCCAATAATGAGAAAATGTTAACACATGTGTCCCGAGGTCAAGACAACAATTACTTTTCATGAAAATTCATAAAGCCCCAACATTGCTAACATCAAGCACCATATTCTTAATTCCATATAGTATGAATATATAAACAGAAATAGTCCTGCACATTTTTCTAATTATAGGACCCTGAGAAAGTTACTTGAACTCTGTGGGCATTCATGTATTTATTAGTAGAAAATGTTCAATATGTATCACTTCGTAGGATTATTGTAAAAGCTAATGCTATAATTTGAAAACTTATGTTGAAGTGTAATTGCCATTATAATGGTATACAAATTTGGACCTTTAAGAAGGGGTTACATCATGAAGGCTTTGCCGTCATGAATGAATGAATGCCATTATGGAGAGAGTGGGCTCATTATAAAAGAGAAAGTTCAGCCCCCATCTCTCTCTCTTTCCCTCTTGGCCTCCCACCTTCCACCATGGGATGATCCAGCAAGATAGCCTTCACCAGATGTCCGCCCCTTGACCTTGAACTTCCCAGCCTCCAGAACTATGAGAAAAGAAACCTCTCTCCACTATCGATTACCTTGTCTGTGATGTTTTGTTATAGGAGCACAAAAGACTAAGAATTAAATTTACCAATATGAAGTTTTAGTCCAATGCTTAACACACTGCTGGTGCTGAATATTGTTACTGAGCAAAAGGGGAGCACTCCCTGATATGGTTTGGCTGTATCCCTGCCCAAAGCTCATCTTGAATTGTATCTCCCATAATTCCCATGTGCTGTGGAAGAGACCCAGTAGACGATCATGGAATCATGGGGGAGGTTACTCCCATGATGTTCTCATGGTGGTGAATAAGTCTCGCGAGATCTGATGGTCTTATTGGGAGAAATCCCTTTCAATTGGTTCTCACTTTCTGTCTTCCCTGCTGCCATGTAAGACCTCCTTCTCACCTTCTAGCATGATTGTGAGGCCTCCCCAGCCATGTGGAACTGTGAGTCCATTAAACCTCCTTTTCTGTATAAATTACCCAGTATCAGATATGGCTTTATCAGAGCATGAAAACAGACTGATACACTGCCTAATGTACTGGAAGCCAATGCTATGACACCATGTTTTTGAGAAAAGAAAAGCTTCATGTTGCAAGTTGACTCACAAGGATACAGAAGTCAAGATCAAATCTGTCTCCCTGTGCTAGCTTCAAGTTGGAATTTTTCTTAGAAAAGGTTCAGGGGTAGATTCTGAAATTAGCAGGTGATTGGTGGAAGGAAAAAGGAGGCCTGCAAAGTCCTGGGACATGCACACTTATCTCTTCATGCTACCTCATGGGTTTCATGTGCAAATTCAGAAGAAGTTAGTATGAAACATTGAGTGGAAATTCAGGCTGTGACATCAGCAGGCTCATTCTGCACAAACTCCAATCCGCCAACTTGGTTCTAACCAATTTCAGCCAGTTTTTTATTGATCTCACAAGTGTAGGGAGTTTCAGCCTTCCAGAAAGTTGTTTCTTTTCTTATCAGCTATCCTGCAAACACAAGAATTTCTATTAATTCCTAGTTTCTTACTTTTTAGGACAGTTTCAGTTTCAGCTTTTTAACTTTTCTTATCTGCTATTCTGTAAGCCCAAGAATTTACTCAGTGGGTTTTTTTTTTTTTTTTAATCTTTGGGACACAGCTTCAGTATCACTTATTATTACTGCTACTAAAAGTATAGCACTGCCTCTACTGACTTGAGAGGCAGATAACTCTCCATTGTACTAAATTATTTAATGCACCACTTTAGCCAGTGGAGATTCATGATTTGGGGTTGTCAAATAACCTTTATTGTAATGCAGAAAATTCTAGTAGGAATCATGAAATACCACATTTAAGCCTTTTATAAAATAGTTTTCAAAGTAGACTATTTTATTCTAATGGGTTTTAATGAAGAGAAAGGTGAAATAAACCATAAGTCTCTTGGGAGTGTTACAGATTTGGATGGGTGGCATGGAGGTGAGGTGGGCTGAGAAGAAAGTCTTGATGAAGAATCTGCTGATGTCACGATGATCCCTAATTCTTGATATTCACCAGGCAGGTGAGTTGGTCCCAGAAAGACTCTAGATTCTAAAGTCACCTAAATATTTGAAGCATGTGACTCTAATGAAAAAATAATTTTTTTCTGCCAATACTAGACATTTTTGAAGAGGACAATCATCTTTATATAAACAAAGTAAGTGTTGTCCTACTTTGAGCCCTGCATAGAGCCCTCACTAGCTCCCAAGTGTCTTCTTCAGTTTACACTTTCCACAGGGTACCCCTAAAATCGCCTTTAATGTGGGAATAAAAACAAAGGCCTGAGGCCAGGCACAGTGGCTCCCACCTGTAATTACAGCACTTTGTGGATCACTTTAGGTCAGGAGTTCAAGACCAGCCTGGACAACATGGTGAAACCCTGTCTCTAATAAAAATACATAATTAGCCAGATGTGGTGGCGTATGCCTGTAATCCTAGCTACTTGGGAGGCTGAGGCAGGAGGATTACTTGAACTTGGGAGTTAGAAGTTGCAGTGAGCTGAGATCACGCCACTGCACCCCAGCCTAGGCAACAAGGGCGAAACTCCTAAAAACAAAAAACAATAGAAAAAAAACCTGGATTTCCAGGGAGACACAGGCCCAGGACTGGCTCTTTGTAGATCGTTAGCTTAGTACCTGATTATCTGGGTAACCTCAGGTCTGTCACATCTCTCTTCTAACCTGCTTTCCAATCTATAAAATGAATCCCACTGGCAGCTTGATGCTAGCTCTAGTAATCTGAGGTTTACAATCCCTCAGGTTAAACAACCATATCTATACTTCATTAAAAAAAAAAAATCAGCTTTTCAGATACCACTGCCACCGGGAGCCCCGTAGTAACAGTCATGGTCAACTTCACCATGTTCTTCAACATTTCCATCATTGGAGAGCCCTTGGGCTGCTTCTCCTTTGAGCTGTTTGCAGACAAGTTTCCAAAGACAGCAGAAACCTTTCCTGCTCTGAACACTGGAAAGGATTTGGTTATAAGGGTTCCTGCTTTCACAGAATTATTCCAGGATTTGTATGTTAGGGTGGTGACTTCACATGCCATAATGGCACTGTTGGCAAGTCCATCTACAGGGAGAAATTTGATGATGAGAACTTCATCCTGAAGCATACGGGTCCTCACATCTTGTCTGTGGCAAATGCTGGACCCAACACAAACTGCTTTTCAGTTTTTCATCTGCACTGCCAAGACTGAGCGGTTGGATGGCAAGCATGTGGTGTCTGGCAAGGTGAAAGAAGGCTTTTGTGGAGGCCATGGAGCATTTTGGGTCCAGGAATGGTAAGACCAGCAAGATCACCATTGCTGACTGGGGACAAGTCTAGTAAGTTTGATTTGTGTTCTGTCTTCACCACCAGACCATTCCTTCCGTAGCTCAGGAGAGCACTCTCCACCCCATTTGCTCCCCGTATCCTATCATCTTCGTGCTCTTGCTATAGTTCCCTTTGGGTTCCATGTTTTCCTTGTTCCCTTCCGCTCCTGGCTGGATTGCAGAGTGACGTTTATGATTATGAAGCAAAAACTAAATAACAAAAAGAAATCAAGGATCATTTATAATATTTAAACAATTAACTAATTTACTATTTTCTAGGACAATCCAGTGACAATGAAAGTAGTTAAATATAATGTTACTGGCCTCATCCTTCTTTGGGGGAAGGTCTTCCTTTTTAATTGCCTTACAAAGATTGTCTGAACATTAATTCACTTACTCTAAAGTCCACAGATAAATGCAAAGAGCAGGAACAAGTTGCTTCTTCTGATACTTCAATAGTCCTTAATATATGCTAGAAAAGCTTTAATCACACCAATAGTACACTGTAACTTAGTCAATTGTTGATATTTATTTCAACCTGAATTGTTCTTTACCACAGCACTAGCTTAAGCTCTCACAAATGCTTCTAAAAATTAAAATATAACTCGGATACCATAAGATGCATCCTTGTAATGTATAAAACTCAATGGTGCTTAGTAGATTTACAAACTTTGCAACTACCATGTCTATCTAATTTAATAATTTCATCACCTTAAAAAGAAACCCAGGATCCATCAGCAGACCTGAGGATTTTTAACATTTAGAGAAATTGATTGGCTTATGGGGGTGGCAGGCTTAGGAATGGAGCCAGCTCCTGTTGAGTAAAATTAAAGTGAAGTACAGAAGGGTATTTATTTGTACTTCTGTTTTCATTGATTAGTCTCACATGGAGGCAGATGCTAATTTTGTCTGGTTTTTGCACTTGAATTCAAGTCAAGGTTTGTCCCGTTCAAAAAATTATCTATCTAGGAAAGGATCCAACCCTTTCACTGTGAAATCTATTTGAAGAGTGCAATATATGCAGCTAAGATCATCATTCCTCTTCTGTCAGTTTCTGTTTTTAGCCCAATTTGAAAAAGATAATAGCAAAGAATCAAAGACAAGAAACATGGTGAGGCAGAGACAGAAGAAGCAAGAAACGTTATGAAGAAGCACCGACCAAGGAGATAGAAGAGGAAACAGCATGATGGGACAGGGAACGAAAAATAGGTGCAGAGGCTGGGCATGGTGGCTCACACCTGTAATCCTAGCACTTTGGGAGGCTGACGTGTGCAGATCACTTGGGGTCAGGAGTTCGAGACCAGCCTGACCAACATGGTGAAACTTTGTATTTACAAAAAAATTACAAAAATTAGCCAGGCATGGTGGCTGGCATCTGTAATCCCAGCTACTCAGGAGGCTGAGGCAGGAGAATTGCTTGAGCCCAGTAGGCAGAGGTTGCAGTGAGCAGAGATCATGCCACTGCATACCAGCGTGGGCAACAGTGCGAGACTCTGTCTCAAAAAAAAAAAAAAGTAGGAGCAGAAAGCAGAGATACAGATCAAAGAAGAGAGTACAGAATAAGGTGAGGGAACAAAGAAAAGAGAGAAGCAGCAAGGAACAGCAAAAGGGGGAAGTTAAGGAAACACATCAAATATTCTTGGACTGCAGGTACATCTGAGGGAGCCAGTCACAACTGCACAACTACACTACAAGCCACCTTCTTTCTGCTCATAGCTGAGTTCCTCTTCCCATGCTGTTACATGTATTCAAGTTTCCAGTTCCTGCTATATGTATTCAAGTTCAATTTCCCAGCATTTGTGGAGTCTAAAAGAAGAAAAACCCATGCCCAAGGATCACCACAATGTGTCCAGTTGGGCACAAAGAAATTCCCATTGTGGTTTATGAATAGTCAGTTATAGAGGCTCAAGACACTCTGGGGAAGGTATAGAAACAGGCATGGTTGGCCAGACCTCGGTGTGTAGAGTACTGGGGACCTCATGAAGGAAATTATGCATGGAAAGGGACTGTTTCCTAGGCCTGTGGGTGGGGCCCAATATGAAAGAGTCCATGCAGAGGCTAAAAGGGCAGGAATATGGAAACACAGCAGCTCATCCAGATGAGTAGTTTTACTGGGGTTGCTCACTTTTTTGATGTTAGCACAATTACTCTTTAAATACACTTAGGTTGCCATAATCATCTATAATGAGGAATGAGGAACACTTATGTGATCTCAGAGTCTTAGTATTAGGTTGATACAAGAGTAATTGTGGTTTTGCAATGCTTTAATGGCAAAAATGCCAATTACTTTTGCACCAACCTAATAATTCACCAGGATTCATTGGGCTCTGGAAACTCACTCTTCTTCGGTCAGAGCTGTTTTTTAATGCCTTGTATTTTGGTGAGATTGTGGATGTTGGAAGAGTTAGTTTGTTTATCTGGTGATGCTGATTTCATGGAAAAGCATATTCTTGCTGTCATGATGAAGACCATGGAATTTAGCACAGCGTACTAGGGGGAAAGTGTCACAATTCAGAGAACCCCCTGTTGTGAAGAAATGGAAGGCTTTACCCCTTAGTGTCCTGAAGAGTATTCATTCAGAGTCTATCTTTCCTTTCCTTTATTTTTTAAGACAGAGTCTCGCTCTGTCACCCAGGCTGGATTGCAGTGGCATGATCTCAGCTCACTTAAACCTCTGCCTCCCAGGTTCAAGCAATTCTCCTGCCTCAGCCTCCCGAGTAGCTGGGGTCTAAAGGCATGCACCACCAGGCCTGGCTAATTTTTGTATTTTTTGGTGGAGATGGAGTTTCACCATGTTGCCCAGCCTGGTCTCAAACCCCTGTCCTCAAGTGATCTGCCCACCTTGGCCTCTTGGAGTGCTGAGATTTCAACTGTCAGCCACCATGCCTAGTCCAGAGCTTATGTTTCCTAAGATTCCCCAATGCAAATGATGATCTGGGAGATTTGCCCATGGGGACTGAAAATAAAGGACAGTGTATTTGACCCTGAGGACTGTGATGACACAGAGAGGACTTGCCATATTCAGTAGGTCATTCCAAACTGAAAACTTCCCTTTGACTCACTCTGTAAACTGGTCAGTATGATGCAGTTCTATGGAGATAAAAAGTTGTGGGACCTTGAATGTACCTGTGATTATGATTATGCAAATGGAGTGCAACATGGGGCAGTTGTCACACAGTAACATGAAAAGCCTTATAGAAATATGTGAGGCTGAGGACTTCTCCCAAGAATCTCATTCCATGTGTTAAACTGCTACTCTCCACCAAGGTAAATTGGTAATGTCCATGGGGGACCTGGGACTTTGAAGGATGTAAGGCAAGCCTATTCATTGTAATGAATTCTATTGAAATGTAATTTACATGCTATAAAATGCCCCCATTTAAAAGCATGGAGTATGGTTCCAATGAATGAGTTCACAAGTGTAACTACTTCCAAAACCAAGATATGCACTTTCAGTTATCAAAAAGATTGCCTCAGCCTGGCACGAGGCTCACTCCTGTAATCCCAGCACTTTGGAAGGCTGAGGCAGGTGAATCACGAGGCCAGGAGGTCAAAACCTTCCTAGCCAATATGGGGAACCCCATCTCTACTAAAAATACAAAAATTATCTGGGTGTGGTGGTGCATGCCTGTAATCCCAGCTTCTCAGGGGGCTGAGGCAGGAGAATCACTTGAACCCAGGAGACGGATGTTGCAGTGAGCTGAGATCATGCCACAGCACTCCAGGCTGGTGACAGAGCGAGGCAGGACTCCGTCTCAATAAAAACAAAACAAAAACAAACAAACAAAAAAACTCCCTGGTGACTCATTGAAGTCTTCTCTAGCGCCCCCTGCACTAGACAAACACTGGTCGGCTTTCTGTCAAAACTGACTTGAGGTTTTTTTTCTAGTATTTCTTACAAATGGAATCATAAAGTTTGTACTTTTTTGTATCTGACTGTTTTGCTTAGCAAAATATTTTAGAGATTCATGCTGTTGTTGTATTATCAATAGTTCATTTGTTTTTATTGCTGAGTAGTATGAGTATACCACAATTCAGTGTCCGTTATCTTCTTCTTGGATATTTGGAGCTTTTTTCCAGTTTTTATTTACTATAAAGAAAGTTGCTATTAGCATTATGCAGAAATAATTTTGTTGGACGTATGTTTTCATGGTACAAACCTGAGAATAAAATCGGTGGGTCATGCCATAAGAGTGTGTATTTATGCCTCATAAGAATATACCAAGGTATTTTTCAAAGTTGCACCATCTTGCATTCCAACCAGCAACGGGGAAGAGTTGTTTCTGCAAATTTCCTCAAGCAATTTGTATTGTAAGTTTTTCTTAAATATTAGCTATTTTAGCTAGTATGTAGTGATTTCTCGCTCTAGATACAGTGTGCCTTTTTAGGACTAATTATGATAGTAAGCATTTTTTCATGTACTTATTGGCCATTTGTGTCTTATTTGATCAAGTGTTTGTTTAAATCTTTTTTATTGGGTTGTTTGCTTTCATATTATTGAGTTTAATGTGTTCTTTTAACATTTTTCTATTATGGGTACAATTATTTGATGAGCACAGGTATTTTTTTTTCAGTCTATTGCTTGCATTTCCATTTCCTAACACTGTATTGAGCAGATTTTAATATTTTTGGAGTTCAGTTTCTCATTGTTTTGGTTGATGATTCATGCCTTTGTGACAAAACTAAGAAATCGTTATATATACCACAATATTGTAGAATTTTTCATCTGTTTTCCACAAGAAATACCATTTTAGCTTTTATGTTAAGCCATACAATATACTGTAAATTAAATTTTCATGTGGTGTTATGTAAGGGTGAGGTTCATTTTCTCCATGTGAATGTCTATGGCTCCAACTCTATTTGTTGTAAAGATTAACCTCTCTTCAATTAATTAGATTGGCACCTTTGTTGAACCATATAGGTGTGGAAAAATCAGGACTATATGATTGGATAAATCGATCTCTATGTTTACATTTACATCAATAGATGACCTTTGTTACTTTAGCTTTATAGTAAGTAGTGAAATAACATAGTTTAAGTATTTGTATTTTTGCAAATGTCAATTGAGTCAGTTTGGCTGATAGTTGTTCACATTTGCTATACCCTTACCTGTTTTCTACCTTAGTGTTCTGTCAAGTACTGAGCATGAAGTGCTGAAATCTCCAACTATAATTAGAGGTTTGTCTATTTCTCCTTTCACATCTGTCAATTTGACATTTGCATATTTTGACGTTTTGCGTTCATATATGTGTGTGTGTGTATGAATATATATATATGTGTGTGTATATGTATATATATATATATATATATATATATATATATATTAGTATGTATGTATATTTAGGACTCTTGTGTCTTCTGGATGAAGACATATTCTTGACCTTTCTATCATCATGATATGTCCAATTTTGCTATTTCTTACTTTGAAGTCTTTTTTTCTGATAGTAATATAGACACTCAGATTTTATAATACCTGCATTATCTCATAGTTTTAAAATGTTTTGACATTTACTTTTTTATTGTATTTTAGGTTTTGGGGTACATGTGCAGAACGTGCAAGATAGTTGCATAGGTACACACATGGCAGTGTGTTTTGCTGCCTTCCTCCCCTTCACCCACATTTGGCATTTCTCCCCAGGTTATCCCTCCCCAGCTCCCCCCGCCCACTGTCCCTCCCCTATTCCCCCCAATAGACTCCAGTGTGTGGTACCCCCTTCCCTGTGTCCATGTGTTCTCATTTTTCCTCACCCGCCTATGAGTGAGAATATGTGGTATTTCATTTTCTGTTCTGTGTCAGTTTGCTGAGAATGATGTTCTCCAGATTCATCCATGTCCCTACAAAGGACACAAACTCATCATTTTTGATTGCTGCATAATATTCCATGGTGTATATGTGCCACATTTTCCCAGTCCAGTCTATCATCGATGGGCATTTGGGTTGGTTCCAGGTCTTTGCTATTGTAAACAGTGCTGCAATGAACATTCGTGTGCATGTGTCCTTATAGTAGAACGATTTACAGTCCTTTGGATATATACCCAGTAATGGGATTGCTGGGTCAAATGGAATTTCTATTTCTAAGGCCTTGAGGAATCACCACACTGTCTTCCACAATGGTTGAACTAATTTACACTCCCACCAGCAGTGTAAGAGTGTTCCTATTTCTCCGCATCTTCTCCAGCATCTGTTGTCTACAGATTTTTTAATGATCGCCATTCTAACTGGCGTGAGATGGTATCTCAATGTAGTTTTGATTTGCATCTCTCTAATGACCAGTGATGATGAGCATTTTTTCATGTGTTTGTTGGCCTCATGTATGTCTTCTTTTGTAAAGTGTCTGTTCATATCCTTTGCCCATTTTTGAATGGGCTTGTTTTTTTCCTGTAAATCTGTTTGAGTTCTTTGTAAATTTTGGATATCAGCCCTTTGTCAGATTAATCTGCACACACACACACACACACACACACACACACACACACACACACATATATATATATATATATATTTTTAAACAGGAGTCCCTTTTTTTTCTTTTCCTTTGTTTCTTTCTTTCTTTTGAGACAAAGTTTCACTCTTTTTGCCCAGGCTGGAGTGCAATGGTGTGATCTCGGCTCACTACAACCTC
This sequence comes from Saguinus oedipus, assembly GCA_031835075.1. Taxonomy (NCBI): domain Eukaryota; kingdom Metazoa; phylum Chordata; class Mammalia; order Primates; family Cebidae; genus Saguinus; species Saguinus oedipus. The sequence continues at coordinate 36,058,618 of CM063189.1, forward strand.
TGCCTCCCAGGTTCAAGTGATTCTCCTGCCTCATACTCCCAGGTAGCTGGGATTATAGGCACACACCACCACACACAGCTAATTTTGTGTTCTTAGTAGAGACAGAGTTTCACTGTGTTGGCCAGGCTGGTCTTGAACTCCTGACCTCAGGTTGATCTGCCCACCTCAGACTCCCAAAGTACTGAGATTACAGGCATGAGCTATCATGCCCGGTGCCTTATTTATATTTTTATAGACCATGTAATTACACTGAGATCTTGTAGTGAGCTTCTAGTTAGGCCCTGATATTATATACAGTTGGACAATCTCTGTTTTAATTGTACTATTTATTTGTATTGAATGCAATTTTTAATATAGTTGAGTTAGTGTCTTGCATCTTGCCGTTTGTTCTCTATTTGTCCCATCTGTTCTTTTTTCTTTTGTTCCTCTTTTTCATCTTTCTTCTGGATGACACATACTTAGTATTCTACTTTCTCTCAACTCTTGGCCTATTAGTTAAATTTCTTTGGCATTTCCATATGTTTTTTCTCCTTATTAACAAAATGCTTCTTTAGTGCCTCACAATATACATTCAAATAATAATTCTTCATGTAAAATGTGAGAGCCTTACAATAACATGCTATCATTTATAACTTAGTCATTTGTTATTGCTGTCACACATTTTATTTTTACCAATATTATAAACCCCACAATACATTGGTTTTGCATTTAGATAGTCAATTACATTCTTTTTTTTTTTTTTTTTTTGAGACGGAGTTTTGCTCTTGTTACCCAGGCTGGAGTGCATGGCACGATCTCAGCTCACTGCAATCTCCGCCCCCTGGGTTCAAGCAATTCTCCTGCCTCAGGCTCCCGAGTAGCTAGGACTACAGGCGTGCACCACGATGCCCAGCTAATTTTTGTATTTTTAGTAGAGACAGGGTTTCACCTTGTTGATCAGGATGGTCTCAATCTCTTGACCTTGTGATCCACCTGCCTCGGCCTCCCAAAGTGCTGGGATTATAGGCGTGAACCACCGCACCTGGCCTTTAATTATATTCCTAAATGAGAAAATATTCTTTACTATTTATCCACATATTGACAATTTCTGGTATGTTTCATTCATTTACATGCATCAGTTTTCCAACTATTATTTAACTTTCATTTTCGAGAATTTACTTTAACTTTTCTTGTTGTGTAGATCTGCTTGTGAAAAATTCTCATAGTTTTTGATTGGAAGTCTTTATTTTGCTTGCCTTCATTTCGAAAGCAAATATTACAGGGTATCTTAAAATTCCTACTACCTGAAACTCAAATAAACCAGTAAGAATAATAGTAACCTGTCCATGGAAAAATAGACAAAGACTTTTAATAGAAAATTCACTGGGAATACTTTAAAATATCATTTGAAAACTTTCAAATTTTTATCAAATGTATAAAATGCAAGGTTAACAGGTTTAATTTTTTTACAGCACTTAATGTTGCCATTGTTTTCTTGCTTGAATAGTTTTTTTTTTTTTTTTTAAGAAGTCTGCTTTAATTCTTATCTTTGTTCTTCTGGTTGTAATGTCTAGTTTTTTCTGACTACTTACAATATTTTGCTTTCCACTGATTTTCAGCAATGTATTGAGAATATGCCCTGCTGAGGTTCCTTTTCTGTATGAGTTTTGATAAGCTGCTGAATATATGAATTAATTTATTTCAAATTGGAAAATGTTATCTGCTATTTAAAAAAAAATTTTTTCTGTACCTCCTAATTGGTCTACTCTGGAACTTCAATTGCATAGTATTGTCAAAAAAAGCAGTGAGGCACAACTTATCTTTCTTTTTAGTTTTTTTCTCTGTATTATTAATCACTAGTCTTTTTTTTTTCAGTGTCTAATATGCTGTTAATCCTATTCATTGAACTTTTCATTTTAAAAACTGTTTTCCATTTCTAGTTTGTTCCATTTGGTGACTTAATATCTTCCATTTCCTTCTTTATTTTTATTCATGTTTTCATGGGTATCCTCCAGCATATTGGCCATGTTTGTAATTGCTAACTGCATTTGTTTCTAATGACTAATTTTTTTCCTGGTTTTGGTCGCATTTTCATGCTTTCATGACTAATAATTTTAATTGGATGTTTGACATCAAAAATATTATGCTGTTTAGTTCCCGAATTTGTTTTCTCATTTTAAGTGCTAAGCTTTGTGTTGTCAGGCAAGCCAGTTACTTGGAGATCAGTTTAATCTCTGATGACTTTGGGATAGTTTAGCACTTATATTATGGCGTGACAGTTCTACAGTCTCACACCAATGCCCTAGGTAAATAATAATTCCATTATGACTATTCAACCAAATGCATGAGAATATTAACCGTGTGAGATATTCACCTTACAGCTCCCTAGTTGGTCTTTGCCCAGCTGATGGTTGATCCCATATGCTCATTCAGCTTTATATCCAGCAAATATTCAGGGAGACCAATCTGTAGATATTCAGCGTCTTTTCTCTGCATTGCTCCCCTCTTCTTGGAGAGTTGTGTCAGAACTTTTAAGCTTTTAGTTAATCTTTTATATTATAGTTAAAAACTCTAAACTTTTATTTAATAGATGTTATATGTAGTACATACTCATACATTATAATGTTATTTTTATTTAAACATTTACATGGTTTGTGTAGAAATTAAGAGAAAAAAATAATTAAAAAATTGAAAGTGTCTCTTGCATTTAGCAAGATATCTAGCATTCCCAATGCTTGTCAAGGTATTCACAATGCTTTTAATTTGTGGAAGATCTAAGGTTCTGATGTAATTTCCCTGAAGAAAAAGGAGTTGGATTTACCTTTTTTTTTTTTTTAACACATTTTTAACTTTTTCATTATCTCATTTCACCAGTTAGTCCATCTGGTTATTTATTTATGTATTTATTTATTTATATATTTTTTGAGACAGAGTCTTGCTCTGTTGCCCGGGCTGGAGTGCAGTGGCACGATCTCGGCTCACTGCAACCTCTGCCTCCTGGGTTCAAGGGATTCTCCTGCCTCAGCCTCCTGAACAGCTGGGACAACAGGCTTGATCCACCACACCTGGCTAATTTTTGTATTTTTGGTAGAGACAGGGTTTTGCTATGTTAGCCAGGCTGGTCTCGAACTCCTGACCTCAGGTGATCCACCTGCCTCGGCCTCCCAAAATGCTAAGATTACAGATGTAAGCCACCTCACCTGATCATCATCCAGTAAATTTTTAAATTTTATATATTGTCATTTTTGAATTACAGAGTTTTCAATGTATTTGTCTTTAGAATTTTTATTTCTAATCTAAGCATATTGCCTTGCTTCACTACGAATTATTATAGTTATCGCTTTACAATTCTTGGCTGGTATTTTTTAACATCTGGTTTATCTTATGGTTGCTGTAGGTTGATTTTACTTTTTCTTGACAAAATACTTCATTTTCCTGGTTTTCATATGCCCATTAATTTATAAAAATTAAGCTGTGGAGATGCTGTATTATTTTATTTTATATATCAACACTCAGATCAAAAAAGGGAACATTATAAGCATTCATCATCAGAATTTGATGGCATGGAGAAAACTGTGGGAAGGATGTAGCTGGCAACCTTGAGCAGCTGCCAGGCTTGAGGAAAGGCTTACTCAGCAGGCTGTGGCCGAGTGTAAGATACATAAAGACTTGGAAGACTGGAATTTAAGTAGGGCCATTTGCAATCATCAGACACCAAAGAGTGGCATGTGAGTTCATGAAAAAGCATCTGTTATCATGTACTGGTTATTTCACTGTTTGGGTTCTCTAAAAATCTGCACATTGGAATTCAAGCTACTTGATTCATCAGAGGAGGCAAAGATGCACCTATATGTGGAAATACAGGGCATCTCTTTTTGGAATTTCACCAGAATTCCAGCCCATCTTTAAAAAAAAGAAGAAGAAAAAGGAGCCTTAATGGACAGGCAGAGAGAGTGAGAGATACTAGAAAGGGAGCAGGAAATAGCGATATGGAGAAAGGACAAAGTGGGACAGCAAGGAACCCGAAGGAAACACAAAACAGTGCCTGGGACTTGAGGACAGAAAGTCACTTGGACCCTTAAGTTGAGCCTGCGCTTGATGTCTTGTGTAGCATTTCTGTTTGATAATAAAGCACCCAACCTCTGGTCGGGCACGGTGGCTCATGCCTGTAATGCCAGCACTTTGGGAGGCTGAGATGCACAGATCACGAGATCAGGAGTTAGAGACCAGCCTGGCCAAACATGGTAAAACCCCGTCTCTACTAAAAATACAAAAATTAGCCAGGCATGGTGATGGGTGCTTGTAATCCCAGCTACTTGGGAGGCTGAGGTGGGAGAATCGCTTGAAACTGGAAGGTGGAGGTAGCAGTGAGCTGAGATTGTGCCACTGCACTCCAGCCTGGGCAAAAGAGTGAAACTCTGTCTCAAAAAATAATAATAAGTAGATAAATAAAGCACCCAACCTCATAGCTAGGTGAGTATCCAACACCCAACCCATGACTGAAATCTTGGGCTATGCAATCAGCCGACATCCCATGGTTAGGTGCTCAGACTTTACCAAGGCCTGGTCCCAAATCTTTTCAAAAGAAGAATCATAACCTACAGAAGAGAGTATAGATTTATTCCAAAATCTTAGACATGTGTGTAGTGGTTTTTTTTTTTCCTGTTGTTGCTTGCCAGATGCTCTGTGGAGCATCCCTATTTGCCATGGACAGTTTGAAAATCTAGGGGTCTGGATCATAAGCCCCAGGTGGTGGATTAGCTTAACCTGCAGTCTGAACTCACTTTCTTTTGTTCTTCTCACTTGAAATCTATGGATTGTATTCTGTAAAGAAGTCAAAGTCACACACTGAAATGTGGTATGTGTTGTATCCAAAAATCTAAAAGCCTTCCAAAATATAAAAAAGCCTACCAAGCCATTATACACTGAATGTTTATGTCAGGCTCAAATTCCTGTGTTGAAATCCTAACCCTTCAATGTGGTGGTATTTGGACATGGAGCCTTTGGAAGGTAATTAGGTCATGAGTGGGAGGCCCTCATGATATTAGTGCCCTTATAAAAAGACACCAGAGAGCTTGTTTCGCAATCTCCCTGTGCACACACAAAAAGTCATGTGAACATGCAGGGAGATGGCAGTTGCCTACAAGCCAACAAGAGACCTCAGAATGAAACTGATCCTGCTAGCACCTTGATCTTGGATTTCCCAACCTCTAGACTGTGAGAAATAACCTTTTGTTATTGTTTAAGCCACCTAGTCTTTGGTATTTTGTTTATAGCATCCCAAGATGAATAAGACAGACATTGTGCATCTCTTTTTTGTGGTAGACAGTGAGAGCTGTAATTTGTCTTCTTGCAGGGATCATTTGACATCGTCAAGGTCGTCAAATTCCCAGAAATATCACTGAGGAGGCATGCCATTTGTTTCCTACCATCTCATTTGCATGTGGCTTTCTAAGTCATCTCATGTAGAAGCTCACCAGATCCAGTCAGCATATCATCAATGTCGTGGATCACTGTGGTGTTTTGTAGAATGTCAAGATAATCAATATCAACAAGATTGGCAATATATTGATAATTGTTGAACCTGGATGATGAGTAATAGGAGTTTATAATACTATTCCTTCTACTTTTATGTGTTTAATAATATAAGATTAGGGCCAGGCATAGTGGCTTACACCTGTAATCCCAGCACTTTGGAAGGCCAAGGAGGGCAAATCACAAGGTCAGGAGTTCGAGACCAGCGTAGCCAACATGGTGAAACCCTGTCTCTACTAAAAATACAAAAATTAGCCAGGCATAGTGGTGGGCACCTGTAGTACCAGCTACCTGGGAGGCTGAGGAAGAAGAATCGGTTGAATCAGGAAGCAGAGCTTGCAGTGAGCTGAGATCACATCACTGTACTCCAGCCTGGGGTACAGAGCGAGACTCTGTCTCCAAAAAATATAAAATAAATAAAGTGTGTAGCACCACCACCACCCCCGAGTTCCTGCCATAAAAGACACCTTTTCCCACCTTGCCTTCGGCCATGAGTAAAAGCTCTCTGAGGCCTCCCTAGAAGCCCTGTGCTTCCTGTACAGCCTGCAGAACTGTGAGCCAATTAAACCTCTTTTCTTTATAAACCACCAGTCTTGGGTATTTCTTTATAGTAGTGTGAGAACAAATTAATCCACCCCCTCTCACATGTCGTTTGTGTAACTGGCTGAAGACTCAAAAGAAGGCAAACCATTTGGCCCATATCTCCCACACCTCTTTAAAATGTCTTCCTCTTTTCCCAATATACACCCTTTTTCCCTTAAATACTGAAGCCCTCCAAATCAACTTTGGAGAAAGGCATAGACTCGCCTCCCAGGTGCACATCCTTAAGCTTTGCAAAATAAATTTCTACATTGATTGAGACCTGTCTCTGATACTTCTTGGTTTACACAGGTAATAAATAAATAAGAAAAATGCAATGGACTCTACAAACATAATTTTAAATGTACAACATAGAAAAATACTTATCAAATCACAGGGACTAGAAAGCGTTTGGTCACTGGTTTAAATTCTCTCTCATCTGAAACGTGTTTCCTCAATGATTCGTGATATTTGAATTGATATTGGTCACCTGGATCATCTTCGCCTTCATGTTTATTATTTTCTTTCTTTTAAGATGAAGTCTCGCTTTGTTGCCCAGGCTGGAGTGCAGTGGTATGATCAGGGCTTGCTGCAACTCTGCCTACCAGGTCCAAGCGAGTCTCCTGCCTCAGTCTCCTAAGGAGCTGGGACTACAGGTGTTTGCCACCATGTAGACACGGGGTTTCACCATATTGACCAGGCTGGCCTTGAACACCTTAGCTCAGGTGATCTGCCTGCCTCGGCCTCCCAAAGTGCTGAGATTACAGGCGTGAGCCACCGCGCCCAGCTCCTTCACTTTCTGGACATTAAAACTGACACCTCTCTTCATCTGAGAATGGCTGCCTGGGGAGGCTGGTGGGGGCGGGGGAGCTTGCTGGCTGGCTGGTGGGTAGTTTTACTATCTCCCTGAGTTTCGTATGTCAGGGTGGAGGCCTGTTCATCTGTTTGAGGGGTTGCCCGTTTGACTTCCTAAGGGTCCATCTGACTTACTGGGCACTGCACTATGCCTTATACATTCTCAGCACTCAATCAAGGCTTTGGAAATATAATTTCAATGGATACATTATATATGACAACATAACAATATATATAATATACAATAATTTATAACATATTTGGACTATAAGGTATAAGATAGTGTGTGAAATATTAATTTCACATTTATAGAGTATAATGTAACATAATTATCATATCCTTAAAAGTCATAATATCTAATACTTAATGACCTCACATTTTTACTAAGTGTTTACCAGGTGCCAGGTGCTGTTTTAGGCACAACATTGGATCATTTATTTCCCCTAAAAATATTCCAGGGATATGGGTACCACTGTTAACAGCCCTGCTGCAAAGGTGAGGAAAGCCAGGCCCAGAGAGGGCAAGTGACCTGCCCGAGGTCACACACCCTGTGACTGCTGGGCTTGGGAGAAGATATTTTACCTGGCTCCAGAGGATACAGCCTTTATCAACCTAACACAAGTTTGTTGTCATCATAATTATGTATAAGTACTATTTTATTATGTTATATACTCATGTCCATTGTGGTTACATAAATTATAAAATGCTTAAAGTGTTTATATTTTAAATTTACTATGTATATTTTACAGTGCATTACATATATTGTGTACTATGTTGTTGCATAATTATTTATTTATTTGATTTTACATATTATACTGTTGAGTCTATAAATTTATATAAATCTGCTTTTCAGGCCTGGCACGGTGGCTCACGCCTGTAATCCCAGCACTTTGGGAGACCAAAGCAGTGGATCACTTGAGGTGAGGAGTTCGAGACCAGCCTGGCCAACATGGTGAAACCCATCTGTACCAAAAATACAAAAAATTATCCATGGGATTACACGGGTGCCTGTAATCCCAGCCACTCGGGAGGCAGGAGAATTGCTTGAACCCAGGAGGCGGAGGCTCCAGTGAGCCAAGATCTTGTCACTGCACTCTAGTCTGGGTGACAGAGCAAGACTAATGAGACAAGTTATTTTGTGCTTTTTTACATGTTTATTATTTGTTATGTACTTCTATATTAGGTAAATACATTTTGTATGCACATAAATTTATTGTTTCTGTTTCTTATATAAATATTTCATTACTTATCTATTATTTATTGTATATAAGGCATATGCCACATTGGTATTTAGAATGCATTACCCTAACTACATTGTAATTAAAATAATTATCCTAACTACTTCCAAAGGCTTCCACTTAGTAATTACTCCAAGTGTGCCACTCACTTCACGTCAAGCGATTCCTATCGTTTCACTGGTAGGGAAACGGAGGCCCAGGGCACTTGGGGTAAGGCGCTCAGGGGGCTTTTTTTTTTTTTTTTTTTTTTTTTTTTTTTGAGACAGAGTTTCTCTCTCTTGTTACCCAGGCTGGAGTGCAATGGCGCGATCTCGGCTCACTGCAACCTCCGCTTCCTGGGTTCAGGCAATTCTCCTGCCTCAGCCTCCTGAGTAGCTCGGATTACAGGCACGTGCCACCACGCCCAGCTAATTTTTTGTATTTTTAGTAGAGACGGGGTTTCACCATGTTGACCAGGATGGTCTCGATTTCTTGACCTTGTGATCCACCCGCCTCGGCCTCCCAAAGTGCTGGGATTACAGGCTTGAGCCACCGCGCCCGGCCCTCAGGGGGCTTTTATAAGGAAGCAGTGTCGGGGACAGAATTCGAACGCTTGGTTTCCACAGTCGCCCGTGCGAGGGCCCCCAGGCGTTTTCCCAAAGATCAGATCACAGGAAGTGACGACTCGTTCGCCCGGTGGACCGGGGGCGTTGGGCGGGTCCTGGTCCAGGTGAGTGACCGTCCCTACCCTGGGCTGGCGGAGTTCTTCCCTGGCTGCAGGGGACTGAGCTGCGGGATCCGACAGGCCCTCGAGGGCCCACAGGGCCGCCGTTGTTTTGCCCGAGAAGAGAGCGTGGGAAGTCTGTGAAACGCCGGAGAGAAAGCTAAAGAAGGACGGAGAGACCAAGACCTAGAGAAAGAGGCGGAGGTAGGGAGATAAGGAGAGAGCAGGTGGATGTGTGAAGGTGTTCATTTACACATTCAGAGACACAAATACAGAAGACAGGGGCGCAGGCAGACACCCCGGGACAGGCTCGGAGAGTCGCTGGAAGAGGCAGAGTCTGAGACCCCCAGAGCGAAGGAGACGGGCAGACTAGACCAGGCGCGTCTATGCCCCCGTTCGCCCTCAGGCTAAAATTGTCAGGTAGGACCGCTTTCCTGACCCTGGCCGCCTAAACCCCTCGCAGCTCGCAGGATGCGGCTGCTGGCGCCACCCGAGTAAGAAGATCGGATCCAGACGCCAAGCTCTACTTTCCAGGGTAGTGTAGACCTTCTAGGGTGCGGGCGCCAGCTGTAGGGGCCGTCGCGCTAGCCAATGACGGCGCGCAGGGATCGGCGCGGCCTTGTCCTCCGCCAATCAGAACTCAGAGGTGTCTCAGCCGCGGCCACACGGGCGCCCCCAGTGGGCCTGGGCTTTCCTCTGCACGGTTCCGCCCGCAGACCTGCCTATGCAAGTGATGTCAGCAGAGCTTTTTTGCGGGTCTGAACAAATCCTCCAGCCTGAACTTTGCCTTCGCAACCCCCTAACCAGGCGCCACAAGGTTGTCCGTGGCTCGCGCTTCTTTTTTTCCAAAGGCGGGTGAGCACGGAAACCAACGAATGCTCCCTCCTGCGAGACCTGCCTCTTACTTTAGGATCCGAATCTTATACGCTGACCAGACTTTGCGCAGCTCGCCGATTGGAAGTGGCGACTGCCCGGCAAGCATTTGCACCTCTCCCCTCCTTTGACTTTCTTGGCCGGGTTAAGGGATAAGAGAGGGTGGAGTTGCCTCAGTTCTGGGAGAGCCCGTCTGTGAGTTTGGCACAGGTATCCATCCTAACTTGGGCTGCCTAAGTCCTCTTGTGAATCTAGGAATATGCTCGCGCCTTGAATTGGGTCGAGGGAGACGTCAATCAAGGGATGGGCGGGTACAAACGAAATACGATGCACAGTATTGGTTGAGGTTTAGAAGGGGGAGGAGACAGCCGGGAGACGGGGCAGCTTCTTTCAATTGGCCCAGAAAGAAGGCGGTCTCGCCTTCTCTTCCACGGGATTGGCTAGGGCGAGTCGCGCCCCCCTCACGCCAACACCACTGGTAAGCGAAGTGGGTCTTGCTAGCTTCGGTTAGCAGCCTTAGCCTGATCCTTTGAAAAGAGTGCAAAGAAGTCTCATTAAGCTCCCGAGCCGACCTGACGTAGATCCGGAAGTGGCCCGCGCCATCTCAACTGTGAGGGGACGCCCGTAGGCGGCGGGAGAGGGTCGCCGCGGGGAGCCAATAAAGCTCCTCAACCGGAAGTGTCTTCTGGGAGGCGTCGCACCCGGAAGTGTGGCACCTCCCTGGACGCACCCGGAAGTGTGATGCTACAGCCACTACGGGGAAGTAATGGTATCCGGCCAGTTGAGATTCGGGGTTAGAGCAGGTGTTTGTATATCTTTATTTCTTGAGGCCCAGTAGAGTCTCCTCTTTTCGGGAAGTGTTGGAGGGGGCAAGTATTTTGGCATGTTTTTGAATGTCTCATCCAATTAAAATCCGTAGGGAAACGAGCAGTAGGAGTGTGTCCAAGGGGCCTGACTCTGTAAAGGATTTTCAGAAGTTTCTTTCACTGCCCGTTACCCTCGATTCCCCTCCCCTTCAGGGATGTGCAGATGGAGGCCGGAGGAGACACTGCTGCCCCGGCCCCCGGGGGCACGGAGGACTTGGAGGACACGCAGTTCCCCAGTGAGGAAACTAGGGAAGGTGAAGGAGTTCACGCTGTCCCACCGGATCTCAAAGAGGAGGGCCTGGAGGAAACAGGTATTACTCTACTTACTGGGGTCTTAAAAGGAATCCCTAGGGGTTGTCATTGTTGGACGGAGGGAGGGTCAATAGGTGACCAGTAGTCTTTTGGAACTCAAGAGACGTGGCTTAAACCATAGCCGGGTCAGGAGAAGGTCACTGTGGACATACGGTGTAGTTTAAATCACTAAGGAAGTCATTGGGTGTCACCGGATGTTTACTGGGGATTTGGTGTGAGTTTAGGTCACTGAGGAATCAAAAAGGGGGCTGTTGGGGCCAAAGAGCGTCTCTGGGGATTTAGAGTATTTAGGTCAAAGAAACGCTGAAGAAAGTCAATAGGGTCCAAGGAGGACTGTTAGAAGTTAGTGTTTTTGAGGAGTAGGGTGTTATTTATTAGGTCCTTGAAGTGCAAAGGGGAATCAGTGGAGTTCCATGGGCATTCAGAGTATTTACATCATTGAAGTCAGTGGTAGGCTGTTGGGGAAGTCTTTAAGTAACCAAATGTTAGTGGATATGTAAAGGTGTTCATTTGGGATTTAATGGAAGTCACTGAGAAGTCTGTACCATTGATCACTTAGGAATTAGTGGATGTAAATGCAGTCATTGGGAAGGATCAGTAGACGTCACTGAGAATAAATGTGGGTGGAGAGGTTGAGGACTTGGGAATTATTAGCAGGCAAGAGCAGTTATTAAGTGGTATTTGGGGACATGGGAGTGTCAGCGAATGTCAATGAGAGAGTATGCAATTATTGGGATTTTATGGGAAAATTAGTTGCAAATGGATAATAATGGCTGTCATTGGGGGAATGAATGGTATCAATAGGAACAAATGGACATGTCAGGCAGGCCATTGAAGTGGATTTTAGTGAATGTTAATGATGGTCATGGGGAGGGGCAGTGAAAGTCATTAAAGTCTTGTGTGTTAGTGGATGTTAGGATGGTTATTGTAGGGAGCGGGGTGGATATCAATGAAATTGAAGGTGGTCAGGGGAGTGAGTGAAGGTCACTGAAGTCCTGGGTGTTAATGGAGGTTAATGATGGTCATAGTTGGGGGTAGAGGGTGGTGGACATGCAGTAGAATAAATTGTGGATCAGGGCAGTCATGGAGGGTCATTGAAAATCCAGGTGTTAATTATTTTTAATGTGGGGTCTTTGGGGTGTTTGTGAACCACAGGGAGATTGAATAGTGGGTTGGGGGAGTCCTAAAGATCTGGGTGTTCATGCATATTAATTACAGTCATTGGGAGAAGTAGTGGACATTAACAAGAATATAAATGGATGACCAGGAGAGACAGTAGGGGTCATCAGGTATCAATAGGCATCACTGATAAGGTAGTTGCGGGGGTAGGGGCATTCAGACACTTAAGATATTAATAGATGTTAATGGTGGCCATTGGGTGAGCAGATTATCAGGAGAATAAATAGGTGTCAGAGGAGTTAATGGGGGATCACTGAAGATGAATAATGGTCATCCAGAGTCAATGGGGTACCTTGAAGACTTGAGAATGACAGTTATTGAAAGGGAAGTAATTGGTCTCTAGGGACATAGAAGGTCCAATGGAATAACAATGAAAATGTATTGGTTTATTAGTGTTTTAGGAAGATCATGGAACCTAAGTGTTAGTGGAGATCATTTCGGGGGTCCTAGGGCTGGCACTGATCGAGAGGCAGAGGAGACACTTGGAGGTCTGTGTCAGCATGCAGGGGTCGTGTAGGGACTAGTAGATATTTGGTGGGTCCTTGAGGATGTAGGGTTAGTTAGGGGTTCACTTGCAGATGACCCACCAAGGGCTCCCTTTCAGGATCCAAGGACAAGGACCAGCCACCCAGCCCATCACCACCACCCCAGTCAGAGGCCCCGTCAAGCACCTCTCAGCTCTGGAGTCCTGCAGCCCCTGAGAATAGTCCCACACGTAGCCCTGAGAATGGCTCTGGAGGCCATGGTGGGGACCCCAGTGATGAGGACTGGCGCAGCCAGCGGAAGCATGTGTTTGTGCTGAGTGAGGCTGGCAAGCCCATCTACTCTCGGTACGGTAGTGTGGAGGCGCTGTCGGCTACCATGGGTGTAATGACTGCCCTCGTGTCCTTCGTGCAGAGTGCAGGAGATGCCATCCGTGCCATCTACGCTGGTGAGCAAACAGGTGGGAGGCAGAATGGGGGACAGTGACCGGGAATATGGCTGGCATAGGTAGGTCTGTCTGCCTGAGGCACTATCCAACCAGCCAGGATTGGGTCCATGTGTGTGGATGGTCAGCCAGGGCTCTGTCTATCAGTCATGGGAGGTGGGGGGTTCATCTGTCTGGCCTGCTGGTTTCTGAATGATTGACTTGCTGAGATCTAAGTGACTAGCTGGATATTCTGTGTTGCCTGAGAGTATGACTGAGGGGGCTGTGTGGCTGAGGTATCTTTCTGGCTCTGTGTTAGCCTTGCACTATCTCTGCCCGTCTTCCCCTGCTCTGTGCTGTGTATCTAACCTACCTGTTCCTTTGTCCATCCCATTACGTCTCTGCAAATGTCCAGATTCCTCCAGCTTGTCTTTACCCCAGACCAGGTGCCCACAGAATGATCGTGTGGACTCAGGCACGCTGTATGTACAGTAGGAGAGGGCAGAAGAGCCCCACTGTCTCCCTCTGGTCAATCCTGATCCAGCTCTACCCCCCTTCTCACCCCTTCCTTCCCCAGAGGACCACAAGCTGGTGTTCCTACAGCAGGGCCCACTGTTGCTCGTGGCCATGTCACGGACTCCTCAGTCAGCCGCCCAACTGCGGGGAGAGCTGCTAGCTGTGCACGCACAGATCGTGAGCACACTGACACGTGCAAGTGTTGCCCGCATCTTCGCACACAAGCAGAACTATGACCTCCGCCGCCTGCTGGCTGGCTCAGAGCGCACACTGGACCGACTTCTGGATAGCGTGGAGCAGGATCCAGGAGCCCTGCTCCTGGGCGCTGTGCGCTGCGTGCCCCTTGCCCGCCCACTGCGGGACGCACTGGGTGCGCTCCTCCGACGTTGCACAGCACCTGGCCTGGCGCTGTCAGTGCTGGCAGTAGGCGGCCGACTGATAACAGCAGCCCAGGAGCGGAATGTGCTGGCTGAGTGCCGGCTGGACCCAGCGGACCTGCAGCTGCTGCTCGACTGGGTGGGTGCACCAGCCTTTGCGGCAGGTGAGGCTTGGGCACCAGTGTGCCTGCCCCGCTTCAACCCTGATGGTTTTTTCTATGCCTACGTGGCCCGTCTGGATGCTATGCCTGTCTGCCTGCTGCTGCTTGGCACCCAGCGCGAAGCCTTCCATGCCATGGCCGCCTGCCGGCGCCTGGTCGAAGACGGGATGCATGCCCTTGGTGCCATGCGTGCCCTTGGGGAGGCTGCCAGCTTCTCTAACGCCTCATCAGCCAGTGCTCCTGCCTACAGCGTGCAGGCTGTGGGTGCACCGGGCCTCCGTCACTTCCTGTATAAGCCGCTGGACATCCCTGACCACCACCGTCAACTGCCCCAGTTTACCAGGTAAGCCCTGACCCTAAGGCAACTGGCTGGTGGGAAGGCCTGTCTAACCAGGAAGTTCAGTGTCTTAGGGATGATGGAGCCTCAACCACAGACCTAAAGGAATCCCCCTATTCTGGTGGAGGGCAGGGCCCTAGTACTCAGGGAATCCCCTAGTTTGATGAAGGAAGCTCAGCCTGTAACCCCTGAGAATCCTCAGTTCTAATGGGAGAGGCTCAGCTCCCTAACTTGATTGAAATCTCTAGATTGAGGGAGGAAATGGGCCAGCCAAGAACGCGCTGGAGTAACCTTGCCCTCCCCCTCTCTCCATCATGGCAGCCCTGAGCTAGAGGCCCCCTACAGCAGAGAGGAGGAGCGGCAGCGGCTGTCAGACCTGTATCACCGCTTGCATGCTCGCCTTCACAGCACCTCCCGACCCCTGCGCCTCATTTACCACGTGGCTGAGAAGGAGACGCTGCTGGCCTGGGTGAGCTGGGCAGGACTCTGAGTGAATTGATTCCCCACCTCAAGCCTCCCTTCCCTATACTGTATCCCTTCCAGCCATAGCACATCCAGCAAACACACCAGGCCTCTGCCTGGGCTGTGTCTTGCCTACAACACTGACCCTACCTTTACACACGCATCTCTGAGGCCCCTGACAGCTAATCACCATGTCTCTAATCTGACATTAGCCTCACTCTCCTATGTGCTTTTCTGCCATTAGCAACCAGGACAGGGTCTTTGACTTTCCAGAGGTCCCTTTAACATCCATTGCTGTTCCTGCCAATTCCCCAGTAGCCCAACCCCTGTGTCTGGAGATACCCTATTTGTCACCAGCTCATTATGACTCAGTGGGTCTCCAGCACTCCTCAAACACTACAGGCTTGGTCCCATGCTGTGCCCTCTACCTGGATGATCCTTCCCTTGGGTCTCCTCTGGGCTTCAGCCCTCACTTCCTATGGGTTTGTTAAAGGTCAGCTACTGAGGGAGGCCAGTGAAGGGAACCTCATCAGAAATAGCACCTTCCCCTAGGCCCTCCCATGTAGTGCATATTTGTTAACTTACTGCATGACTCTTGTGTATCAGGCATTGTCATAGGCTAAGGATTTTATTTTTAAAATTTTTTAGCTTTACAAAAACAGTATAGTTACTAGAAAGAGGCCCATGACATAGTTCCTCCAAAGGTCAACATCTTATATAACCACAGTAGCGTATCGAATTTAGGAAATTAACATTGGTGCAGTAATATCTAATCCACGGACTTCATTGAGATGCCACCAGTTGTCCCACTCATGTCCTTTTACTGGTCCAGAATCCAGTCCAGGATCCCGTTGGATTTACTTATTGGGTCTCCCAGTCTTGTGTATTCTGGAACAGTTTCTCACTCTTTTCTGTCTCTCATGACCTTGGCACTTTTATGGAGGGCCAGCCAGTCAGCTTGCAGAAAGTCCCTCAATGTAGTTTTTCTAATGTCATATCATGAGTAAACTGAGTTCATGAATTTTGTGCAAGCGTTGTGCCCTTCCCTGCTTTGTATCAGGAGGCACATGATTGTCATCTGTCGCATTGTTGATGATGTCAACCTTGATTACTTAAAGTTGTGTCTACCACATTTCTCCAATATAAAGTTGGTATTTTCCCATTTTGTAATTAGTGAATATCTGTGGTAATTATGTCATTGTCATGCTTTAAATCATACTTTTACCCACTGATTTGCTAGATGGTGTCTTGCTGTGTAGCCCAAGCTGGAGTGTAGTGTTGCAATCTTGGCTTCCTGCAACCTCCATCTCCCAGGTTCAAAGGATTCTCTAACCTCAGCCTCCCAAGTAGCGGGGATTACAGGTGCATGCTGGGAGGCCAAGGCTAGAGATTTGTAGTAGAGATGGGGTTTTGCCATGTTGGCCAGGCTGGTTTTGAACTCCTGGCCTCAAGTGATCTGCCTGCCATGGCCTCCTAAAGTGCTGCCTAGCCAGATGGTGGTTTTTCTAACTCCCATCATTCTTTCTACATTTATTGGTTGGGATTTTACTATAAAGAGTAACTTGGGGCTGGGTGTGGTGGCTCACGCCTGTAATCCCAGCACTTTGGGAGGCCAAGGTGGGCTGAGCACTTGAGGTCCAGAGTTCCAGACCAGCTTGGTCAACATGGTGAAACACCATCTCTACTAAACGTACAAAAATTAGCTGGGCATTATGGTGAATCCCTCTAATCCCAGCTACTCAGGAGGCTGAGGCAGGATAATCGCTTGAAACTGGGAGGCAGAAGTTGCAGTGAGCCAAGATCACGCCACTGCACTCCAGCCTGGGTGACAGAGTAAGACTATCTAAAAAAAAAAGTGGAGGTCAGGGATGCCATAACTTTTCCTTTCTTCTATTTGTTGAATTTTTAATTTTTATCAATATTGTCTCATACATTTTTCTTTCATTCAGTGAGGTAAAATCCTTTTCTGGCATTTATTTTGGTGTTCAGATTTCCTCTGATTTAGCCAGGCTGGTCTCTGTATCTCTATGACACGTCTCCTTCACTATGTGAGTACATCTTACTTGACTTTCTCTATTGTAGTCCTCAACTCAGCTACTTTTGCATGGAGCCCTTGTACGTTTCAGTAGAGATTGGAATTTACAAACCAAGATATGGGCCAGGCATAGTGGCTCACGCCTATAATTCCAACACTTTGGGAGGCCAAGGCAGGCAGATCATGAGGTCACGAGTTCAAGACTAGCATGGCCAACATGCTGAAACCCTGTCTCTACAAAAAAGTAGCTGGGTGTGGTGGCACACACCTGTAATCCCAGCTACTCAGGAGGCTGAGGCAGGAGAATCACTTGAACCCAGCAGGCGGAGGTTGCAGTGAGCCACGACCGTGCCGCTTCACTCCAGCTAGGGCAACAGAGCAAGACTCCATCTCAAAACAAACGAACAAACAAGATATGTTAGGACCAGAATTTTAAACCAAGTGAACAGGGTAGGCCTCCCTGAGGAGATGGCATCTGAGTGGAGTGGGGTGGCATTGAGCTATATGGATATTAGGAGGAAGAATACACCTGGCAGAGGGAAAGGACTGCATATGCTGTGAGGTGGGACTGAGCCTAGCTGTTTGAGGAGCAGCGAGGAAAACTAGAGTGGCTGGAACAGAAGGAGTAAAGGGGAGAGTTGTGGGAGGGGGCACAGGAAAGGTGCTAGTGACCTTGTGGGGTCAGGTCTCTCCAGTTGGTACGAGGCTTAAATTGAGTTCCTCTTTATATTCCCTGGCTGTAGATGATGAAAACATAGCTGTATGAGCTTAGAGTAGGACCTTGTACATAATAGGTTACAGGCAGAATATTAAACGTTACTGCTTTCCCCAGTCCCCAGATGAGCAAACTGAGATCTAGAGGATACCCCCACACACAACCAGCATCACCCAGTTGAAGCCACTAGGTCTAGCTGACCCTTAACTCATGAATTTCACAACAATATCAGCTTATCTACCTTAGCCCAGTATTTAGGCAGCACCAGGTAGGAGGTGCTGCCAGGTTTCACCTTCCAGGCTGCAGGAGGCAGACGTGCAGCTGCGTTGGGATAGACAGGATTCTCCATGACCACTGCTTGGCCCATCTGACTGTGTCTCCTCCCAAACCCCCAGGTGACCTCCAAATTTGAGCTCTATACCTGTCTCAGCCCTCTGGTGACCAAGGCAGGTGCAATCTTGGTAGTGACCAAACTGCTGCGCTGGGTGAAGAAAGAGGAGGACCGGCTCTTCATTCGTTACCCACCCAAGTACTCCACACCACCAGCCGCCTCTACGGACCAAGCTGCCCATAATGGCTTGTTCACTGGACTCTGAGAGATGGAGCTCCCAGACCAGGCAGTGCTGGGAGCAACCACCTGTTTTTTACCTTCTGTCTCCACTCTGGAAATATGGGTGGGAGTGTGTCTGTGGGCGGTCATTGTCTCCCTAGGCAATGGGGCGAGATCTGAGGGCCTGCCAGTGAGAAAGATGGTGGCAGCATCCAGGCGAGCAGGCTGCTTTCTCCACCCAGTCATGCACCTCCCCATCTGGGAAAATCCTTAGGCCTCCCTCTCCCTTCCCTCTGTCTCACCTCCTCCACTTGGATGATGCTGTGGCCTCTGTCATGGACTGTCCCCTGCAAACAAGTTTCAGGGGTCAATCTCAGTTGAATCTCAGCCCTGAGTGTCCACGGCTGGCCAAGGTCTCTAGGGTGGCCCACAGGGGTGCTGGAATTGGAAATTCAGGGCCAGACTGTGCTTGGAACTGGCCTAGGGGTATTTTAAAGAAAAAAACTGTATATAAAAGGTCTAAAAGTAAGACCCACAGGGATATTCCTTTGCCCTTCTTATACTTCTTTTCATGTTCCTACCAAAAATGACCCCCCTCAATGCTGGCTGCTGCTAACATTAATGAGAAGGTGACCTCCAGTCTCCACCTGTGGAACCCTGACTGCACACTGGCTGAATCCAGCATTTTTACATAGGAGATGCACTTAGCTTCTAAGCCTCATTTTACTCAACTGTGAAACAGAGATACGTCCCCTCTCTCATAAACTCTTTAATGAAGATGTGTAAACAGAAACAGACTGGAACTCTGTGTACCACCGCACAGCACGTCTGTCCAGACTTTGACAGCCTGCACAAGACAAGCAGCCTAAAGAGGGAGAGACCTCCCTAGGGTTTTGTATGTGCGCACACTACCCTCACTCCCCACTGGCCACTACCCTAGTTCTGCCTTTGTTTGTCAAAGTTGGCGTTAACAGCCTCAAGGTTGCGGCACGCGTGCGTTCAACTCCGGACGCTGCGTTGCGCGCCTGCCCAGAGCCAACTCCTGAGTCAACGGATAGCGCAAGCGCAACCTGCACACCAGCGCCCTGGAAAGCCTTTCACCCTCACGTGGTTTTTTTTTTTTAACCAATTAACAAGCAAGGCTCGTGCTCAGGCCCTTCGTTAGAGAATGGCGGGGAAGCTGAAACCTCTGAACGTGGAAGCGCCGGAAGCCGCGGAGGAGGCTGAAGGTAGTGAGAGCAAGTGGGTTGCACTCCTTTCTCTCCGACCAGGGCAGAAAGGAGGGAGGGTTCATCTCATTACAATAATGAAATGATGGTAATCTAATAGTTTTTTTTTTTTTTTAATAAAGTGTTAAGCCTTTTGTTATTGAAGGAAAAAAATGTGATAACGGTTCAGTAGAGTGGAGATAAATTAACAGGCATATTCTTAACGCCGAGATTAACTTTTGTCAACTCTAGTGAATATATTGTTTAAAATAAATAATACATAGGTCAGTGTGCCAGTCTAAAAACAAAAGTGGAGCGGATGTTCTCATAAAAATCACCCTGCTGCAGCCACCCTTATTAACAGTAATACCCAGTGTCGCCGTTTCATGCCTATGCCATATCACACTTTGCTGAACTTTTAAACCTCTGAATGGAACACAGCCTCCCCACAGCCTCTTTTCTCCAGGGTATTGACTTGAATGACAGGCAAAGGAGGGTGGAGAAGTGTCGGTCTAGACACTATTGGAAATTGTATTCCAGCCAAAAGAAAAAAAAAATCTCCCGTGGCCGGGCTTGGTGACTCACGTCTGTAATCCCAACACTTTGGGAGGTGGAGGTGGGTGGGTCACACCTGAGGTCAGGAGTTTGAGACCACCCTGGCCTACATGGCGAAACCCCCTCTACTTAAAATATAAGAACTAGCTGGGTGTGGTGGCAGGTGCCTGTAGTCTCAGCTACTTGGGAGGCTGAGGCAGGATAATTGCTTGAACCTGGGAGGCGAATGTTGCAGTGAGCTGATTGTGCCCCTGCACTCCACTGTGGGGGATAGAGTGAACAAAGAAAATAAACAAACGAAAATCTCCCAAGGCAGTAATGCACTTGTATGCCACTAGTATTTTTGTTGTTGTTGTTAGAAACATTCAAAGTATACCAGAGTACCCATCACTATGCTATAACCGTTGTCACCTTTTTGCCCCACTTTTATCTGTCTCGAACTCCCCTTTCTGCACCCTCTTTAAACCACTATATTAATAAACACATTAGACTGCATCCTGCCAGACCTGCCCACTTGACATCAAAGTAATGATTATTGTTTATTGCCTGACCTAGGATGTAAGCTCCATAAGAGACTGTTTACCTCTCGTGCCCAAAACAGTGTCTGCTTGGTGTATAGTGGGTGCTCAATAATTTTTTAATGTGTGACTAATGACGAAACTTCAACAGAGAGCTCTTTTAGATTAGAGCCACATACTGAGTGCCAGCATTCATCAAAGGACAGACAGAAATAAGACAGATGCAAATAGATTTCATTTGTTAATGGTGTAATACAGCTGCCACTACAATTTAAAAGAAAAAACTATTTTAGTATCAGCCTTTCAGATTCCCCAAAATTAAAGTTAATGATTAACTTCACCAGCAAAGAAAAAAATTAAAAGATGTATCATCAAGTTGCCATTTCCAGCCCATGAAATTAGCTTTCTAAAGGAAAGAAGAGTATCTGGTATTGACAACTTTGTAGAGAAACAGGTCTTTTCCTGCTTCAGGGAAGAGAGCTAACTCAAAGGCTTTGCTAGAGGCAGTTTGGCAGAGTATTTTTAGCATCTAAAATGCGCTTCCACTTTTGCAGTCACCTTGCTATTTAGTCATAGGAGAATATGTAAGTGTATGGACCAGGAATGGCGATTGGGGTGTTGATGGAGGCACAACATAAGGAACAGTCATAGAAACGACTAAATCTAGGTATATGTGTGCATGCTGTGGAATGTATCTGTGGTGGATTATTTGTAAGAGGCAGAAAAAAATAAATTCGAATTTAAATTTATTAAGATTAATTTTTTTTTTTTTGAGACGGAGTTTCGCTCTTGTTACCCAGGCTGGAGTGCAATGGCGCAATCTCGGCTCACTGCAACCTCCGCCTCCTGGGTTCAGGCAATTCTCCTGCCTCAGCCTCCCGAGTAGCTGGGATTACAGGCACGCACCACCATGCCCAGCTAATTTTTTGTATTTTTAGTAGAGACAGGGTTTCACCATGTTGACCAGGATGGTCTAGATCTCTGGACCTCGTGATTCACCCTCCTCAGCCTCCCAAAGTGCTGGGATTACAGGCGTGAGCCACTGCGCCTGGCCTAAAATTAAATTTTAAGTTGAAGGATTATTATGGACACACAGGGAGCTCCAAAAGAAATCATGTGTTTATTAGGACAAGCCAGCTGGGACTGAAACAATGGAGGAGGGTATAGCCCCGTGTATGTTGCACAGAAAAAGTGTCTGAAGGGTAAAAGCTTAAGTGATAACTCTGGACAAGGGAATTGGATTTGAGGAGTAGTGCAGAGGTAGAGGCATTTTTGTGATTTTGTGTTCTATTTTTCTTTTAGAAAAATGTAAGTAGTAGTATATAATTTTAAAAATATAAAGGAGAAGAGGGAAAATTTTGAATGGCTACTGAGGATCCTATATTAATATTGGATGAGTATTCACATCCATGTTTTGGTGGTTGTACTGTGGTTACCTGGTATATTCCCTCCGTATGTAGGAAACAGACAGTGGAATAGTAAGGAGTAATGGGCCAAGATGTCTGCAACTTAATGTTCAGAATCACTCACAAGTGGGGAATGTGATATAAGGGCAAAACGGGAGCACTGTGGCCTATTTTTACAACTTTTGTGTATATCTGAAATTATTTCAAAATAAAATGTTTAAAAGGCTGCTCTTACTGTCCTGGCCGTTTTCTTTTATAATGAACTTTTGTGTGTATGTCAAAATGTTAGCTGAATTATTTGAAATATTTACTTATTACCCACTCTTGGCCTTATTTCATGACAAGCACTAGAAAGCAGAGGAGAGGTAAAACACAGATGGAATTTCAGCAGAAATGGTTGCAAATGCCAGCTGTATAAAAGACATGGAGACAATCAGGAAATTAATACGTAGCCTGGGTATTGGGTGATATTACGTGATGAGTATTAATCTTGTCAATTGTGATTATAGGATTGGGGTCACCTAAGAAAATGTCCTTAAGTAGTCCTAAGGAAGTATCTGGGAATAAAATGTCAAGAAGCCTGGGGCTTGCTTAAGAATAATTCCGCGTGGGAAAAACAGCTGAAACAAATAGGGTGAATATTATTGACTGTCAAATCTGGGCAATGAGCGTATCAGAGTTAATCATAATATCCTCGCTATTCTTACGTGCATTTCAAAGTTCTCAGAGTACCAAAAATAAAACACAAACACTTCCCCTTGTTGCTGTTAAAGTAGTTTTACTTTTTTGTTTCATTTCCAAAATATTAAGAATATTTTTTAAATTAAAAAAAAATCTCAGGAGGGGACATACCAACTTGTTCAAGGTGATTGTATTGGGAAGCAGTGAGATTTAAGATTAAGGAGAGAAGAAAAAAATTCATTTTTAACTTCACATATTTCTTTGTTGTTTGAATTTTCTTAGAATTTTACTTAAGTAAGTAAAAATTAAAGCAATACGTGAAATGTATTTTACTAAAAGACAAGTGTTTTTAGCAAACTGCTGGCTGTAGTTACTTCTGGGAAGGGGAGTGACTTGGAGAAGGGGCTGCTGGTGAGGGGAGACTTCTACTTTTTAGTTTTATTCTTCTACATTTGTTTATTATATAAGTTATTCTAAATGTATTTATTGTGTAATTTAAAAATTAAAATGCAAATTAAAATAATACATACTAATTTATAAAAATTTCAGACCAAACAAAAAGATACAAAGGTGAACATACCACCAAATATTTCAAAAAGTTTTTAATAAGCTCAGGTTTAAAAACCCTGATTTACAGCCGGGTGCTGTGGCCCATGCCTGTAATCCCAGCACTCTGGGAGGCAGAGGTGGGTGGATCACAAGGTCAGGAATTTGAGACCAGCCTGGCCAATATGGTGGAACCCTGTCTCTACTAAAAATACTAAATACCCAGGCATGCTGGCAGGTGCCTGTAGTCCCAGCTACTAGTGAGGCTGAGACAGAAGAATTGCTTGAACCTGGGAGACAGGCTGCAGTGAGCCAAGATTGCACCACTACACTCCATCCAGCCTGGGCAACAGAGCGAGACTCTGTCTCACAAACAAATAAAAAAAAACCCCTGCTTTACAACATGAATTTTAACGGCTGCAAAGAATTTCATCCTACAAACACACTGTAATTGATCTCCTAAGGTATCTTCAAGTTACTTCCATATTTTAAAATTATAAGCAGTGAAACAATGAACATCTTACCCACCATCCTTAATTATTTCCTTAAGATACATTTCTAGGAGTGGAATTTCTGATCAAGAGGAGGTGAATAAGGTTTTGGTATTTATTTATCAGAAAGTTTGAAATGAAATACTGTTTTTGCTGGTTGAGTTGGCAAAAAAAAAAAAAATGAAGTTTAAAAACATACTTGCCTGGTAAGAGTATGATTTGTGGGCCTGAGACAGGTGAAAGGCAATTTCCTATCAGCCAAATTTAATAACATACATATCATTTGATCCATCAGGTAGCCTCTAGGTAGTACTCTATGAGTATACAGTAGATACACTCTAATGCAAACACAAAGAAGAATGTACAAGGATGGTGTACTAGGTTGAATTGTGTCCCTCCAAAATTCGTGTTCACCAGAACTTCAGAAATGTGACCTTATTTGGGAGAAGAGTGTTTGCAGATGCAATTAGTTAAGATGAGGTCATACTGGATTAGGGAGGGCCATAATTCAATGGCTAGTGTCCTTGTAAGTAGAGGGAAGTATGGACACATGTGAAGACACAGACACAAAGGGAAGACCCAGTTTGTGGTACTTTATTATGGCAGCCTGATAACACAAATGATCATTGTGGCAATTCTTTGTAACAGCAAAGTAAGGTAAACAGCTTAAATATGCATCAATAGGATTTTGCTCTGAAATTATGGTATATTCACACAGCAGAATGCCATGCAGCCCCTAAAAAGAATAAAAAGATCACTGGCATACATGATCAAATGAAAATTACAAGATGGGATGCATTATGTACAACATGTTACCACTTACAAAGAAAATATGGGATGTATGTTTGTATATAAATTGAATCATCTCCAGGTACCTACACATAGCTTATAATGTTAGTGGCCTCTGAGGAGGACAATTGGAGAACTTGGTCTGAGGGAGAGGGAATTTTTACTGTATACTACTGTGGGTAAGCATTTCTTCATTAACCTTTTGGCTATTGAGTTTGTGAGGTGCCTTTCATCTTCTCTGTTCAGTTTTCCTTAGAGACAAGTGGGTCACTGAGATTTGACCTTTACCATTGATTTCAAGACTTTCGGATTTTTATCTAATGTTAATATTTTCCTGTGATTTTTCTTGTTTGAATGTTAAAAGTAACACAGGCTCATGTTAAAATATGCATAGAAATATATATATATATATACACACACACACACACACACACACACACATATATACATAGAAGTATATATGGTGAAAAGTGTGGTGAATCAGGATTCAAATAAGGTCTGTTCATTTAATTGATTGAGAAATGCCTCAAGTCTTTTTTAATCTATAGGATTTTCCCTCTCCCTCATTTTCTTCCTTACAACTTATTTGTTGAAAAAACCAGGTTTTCCTGTGGAGTTTCTCACAATCCACATGATGCTGAGCGCATCCCCAGTGGGGTGATTTAATGTGTTTTCCTGCCCTTTGTATTTCCTCCAAATTAGTATTTAGATGTGGAAACCTGATGAGACTCCATCAGGCTTTTTTGTTTTTTGTGGGGGTTTTGGGGCAAAAATCCTTCATCCGCCATGTTGTGTTCTTTCCTCTAGAGGCTCATAGGGATCATTCCCCAAGGCAGCTTGTAAGTGCATCCTGAGCTGCAGTCCTCAAATTTAGCTGAAATAAACTCTCTATATTAAAAGTAAAAACAAAAATCCTGGCCAGATGCAGTGGTTCACGCCTGTAATCCCAGCAATTTGGGCAGCTCAGGTGGGCAGATCACGAGGTCCAACATGGTGAAATCCTGTCTCTACTCAAGATACAAAAGTTGGCTGGGCGTGGTGATGCACACCTATAATCCCAGCTACTTGGGAGTCTGAGGCAGGGGAATTACTTGAACCTGGGAGGTAAAGGTTGCAGTGAGCCGAGATCGTGCCACTGCACTCCAGCCTGGGCGACAGACTGATAATCTATCGCCAAAAAAAAAATCCTTTGAGCTGGAGCGGCAAGGTTAAAAAAAAAGAGGCTCATAATATCTAGTTGTCTTTCTTTTGATGTTAGCAGCCATTAATAACTGTTACCTCGATCTATCAGTTCATTAAGAATTTATAAATTATGGGCTATAATTATTTCAAAGAAATTCATAGGAAATATTCCTGCCCTATTGCTCTGGTTAGAACTTCATAAGGATCTTAAACTGAAGCAGCAGCAGTCTCACCCCTGAGTGTCATTAAGGGGATGTTTGTGGTGGTGTCTTAACCTCTCTGGGAGAAGCTGACACTTAGGGGTCCTGATTTATCTAGCACACACCATAAACCTCAAGTGCAAGAGACAGGGGCCCTGCTGGGGATAGAAACCTGTCCCTCATCCCATCCTTAGCCCCAGCCACGGGTGTCTGCAGAGCCCACTGGGACTTCCTACCCCGCTTCTCTGTCCCCTCTTACTCTCATCCAGTCCTGTAATTTTTGGTTTTCGTTTCTACAGGGCAAGCCAAGTCTTTGAAGAGTGAAGACTTGCTGGCAATGGTGATAAAGCTGCAGAAAGGTCATGTATCTCTGTTTTTGAGCCTCAGCCTGGGGTTTCAAGTCAGAAAGACATGGTTCAAATTCAGTACCCTCAACTCACAATCTTGGGAAATTATCCCATTGCACTTTCTCCCTCTTAATTCTTTGAACCAAGAATACAGCCCCACAGTTCAAAATTGAAGAAGTTTAAAGGAATGGAAAAACCAGCTGCCCCCCATCCCACTTCCCTCCCCTCACATATGAGTCATCCATTTCCTTGACTCACAGGCAAGTAGCTATTATTTTTCAATTCTTAAGTATCTTTCCAGAGATTTTTTAAAAATGTATTCATGGGTGTATATTTTTGTCCTCCCTTTTTACATACAAATGGCAGTGCAGTTGGTTTTGCACCTTGCTTTGCTTTTTGTGGGAGACCAGGGAGCCAGTGTGCACCCAGTACCGACATGAGACCTGAGGCAGTACTGGCCAGGTTTGAGGTTAGACCCCCAGCCCATTCTCATCTTAAAATAGTATAACATCAGTCTATTCCCAAAAAAAGCAGCAGCCTCCCCTTCTCCCACTCTGTGGCTGCCTGCAGTATAAGTGCATGGGATTGCTGCCTAGGGTAAAATCAGGGAGAGAAATTTCAGGGCCAGAATTACGTGACCCAACCTGATCATTTCCAGTAAAACAAAGACCCCCATCCAGAGATTTCTGTCAGTCATAATCAGAACCGTGGAGATCACCCACTCTCTTGGAAATCACAGAAGCTGGAGTTGGTGACCTTGGAAAATCCATGGTCTCAGTTTATTAACCTCAGAGTGTCTGAGGGTTCGGCAGTGATACTGGCAAGGGTAGGGCAGCTTTTTGCCCCAGTTCTGTGTTGCCAACCTTGAAGCCAGAGAGGAATAAGGAAGTCTTCTCCATACAGAGTACTGAGACAGGGATTATGAGAAGTTGGAGGTGACTCCCTAAAGGGACAGTGATCACCCTGTCACTGGGAAACTTGCAAGCTGCCACCATCAGTGTAAAAGCATTGTTTCCTCATTTCTCAGATGAGGCCAGTACCAGAGTCCAGACTGACCCTTCCTGCCTGGCTTTTGACAGAACGGGGCAGATGGGACGTCTCACTTGGCTTACACCACACTCAGCATTACATCTGAAGGCTTCCACGATGGCTCAAGATGCCCTGAGTGATATAACTTCCCACTTACCCCACCTCACCTTCTGCTATTCTCTCCTTGCTCACTAGACTTGGGCCACACCGGCCCATCACTTTTACTTTGGACATGTGCCTCATTAGCTCCTGCTGCAGGGAATTTGCACTTCTTCCTTCTTCATTGTTCTCTGCCTGGAATGGGTCCCCTCTCCACACTCTTTACCCCCACAGGCTGCAGGGCCTGCTTCCCTCTCCTCTTTCCATATCTCCAGACATGCCTTTTACCCTTTTGCTCTTCAACACTTTGCCTCACTTTCTTTCTCCTCACAGCAGTTACTTCCATCTCAATTGATTTATTTATATTTGCTCAATGTCCATCTCTCCAACCCAGAATGGAAACCCTTCAAGGGGTTCTAACACAGCTCAACACACAGCAGGCACTCAGTATATGCCTATTAATTGATAGGAGCAGATACAGTGCTTCTCCATCTGCCTTGGACAGTCAGACACCAATCTCCTCTGGGTCAATATTTCTTCCTTTCTTTCTTCAGAGGGAAGCCTGGAGCCACAGATAGAGGACCTGATTAACCGGATTAATGAGCTTCAGCAAGGTAATCTTGGGGACCTAGACTGGCCAGCAGGGGCCAGCAGGAAGGGCCTGGATTTGTAATGAATCGACCTTCTCATCTATAAAAGCTACGCCCCTCTAGGGCTGTTTGCAGATGAATATGCAATGTCATATTTGCGAGTGAACAGCAAGGCTAGAGACTACACTCACAGTGTCTTCTTCCCTTCTTTGGTCTAGCAAAAAAGAACTCCGGTGAGGAACTGAGAGACACCCGCACTCTCCAGGAGGCCCTGCATAGGGAATTAGACTCCTGTAAGTGGGGCCAAAGAGGGACCCACGAACACTGCAGATGTTTCCTTACACATCTCAGGGCCTTTGCACAGGCTGTTGCCTTGCCTACAGTGCTCTTAGCCCACACAGTCTGTATTGCCTCTCACTGTCTCATGTCCTCTTTCAGCTCTCTGTTCAGACTTCACCCTGACAGGCCTGCCTAGATGGTCTCATCTAAGAATAGAATCCCGCCCTCTCTTGGTCATTTTCACTCCCCTGCCTGATTTGTTTCTTAAGAGCCTTTATGTCCACCTGACATTGTATGTGTACATCATCTTTCTCAGTATAAACCTTGTACATTCTTCAGGGTCTTCACTCCTTCAACACTTACAAGGAACATGGGCATGTGGGGGAGAAGCTGGTCCTTGTGGGAGATGGTTGCAAGGAAGGCAAGAAGATACCTCACGTCTCCTGGGGCTGTACTACACCTGTGTGACTTGCCCCTTACATGAAGTTGCAGTGGAGATGGGAATGGGGGTGCATGGAGGCTGAAAGTGTCATTGTGTTTTCTAGTGAATGGAGAGAAAGTGCACCTAGAGGAGGTCTTGGGCAAAAAGCAAGGTATTTACCAGTTGCTGTGTCTTCCTTATTCTACTCATCCGCCCCACAAAAGTCCATACTCCTCAGAGCAGCCAGAGGAATCTCACTGAACCCTAAGTCAGGGGGAAGCTTCCCTCTCTGCACAGATCTCTCCCTGAGTTGCTACCTTACTTGGAGTAAACACCCAAGTCTTCACAGTGCCCTCCAATGCCTGACATGATGTGGGGCCATTACTTCTAGCCAACCCTGACTCCCCAAGAGCTTTCAAAGGGTCTCCCTGATTCCTTCCCCACAGAGGCACTGAGGATCCTCCAGCTGCACTGCCAAGAGAAGGAAAGTGAGGCTCAGAGGTAAGAGGCCCTGCCTCAGCTCTTCCCCACCTCATTCCCCAGCTGAAAAAGGAGGGAGCAAGAGCTATGTAAATGAATCTTGGACATGACTCATTTTCCCTTTCTATAAAATAGAGCAGCCAGACAAAAGACTTCCTTGGTTATCTCTGATATTAAATGGTCATGTTAAGATTAATTTACTCATTTAATTATTCATTACTAATTTCTTCATCAAATATATTCCATCCACTGGTGTTAGTCTGTCTTTCTCTGCTGGCTGTCCAGCTCCTTCAGTACCTATGTACTTATTTGTCTGCTTATTTTAAGCCCCAGTCATCCATTTACCACCCATTCATCTACCACCCATCTAGCCATTCACCTACTCACTCTTTCATCCATTCATCCATCTATCCAACTACCCAATCCTATCATCCATCCAGATGAACTTTTTATTTCCAGCCTTCCACCTAATAATCTTCCATCCATCCAATCATGCATTCATCCTCTCTATTCTTCCCATAGCCATTCATTTCTTCACTCAACCATCCATCCAGACATTAATCCTTTCTTCTAGCAATCCTTTATTTCTCTCTCCAGCTTCTATTCCTCTACTCATCATTTCTTTAATCAGCTATCATCTCTCTAGCCAGCAACTCACACATCCAATTAACTGTCCGTCCAACCATGTATTCATCCATCTCTTCATCCTCTGAACCTTTACTTAGCACATTCCTGTTACCAGAGGTCTCACATCCTGGTGCACCATGACTTCAATTGCATGGGGAAACCTGATGTTAGCTAATGTGTGTATACCTAACCACACTACTCACACTGTCTGATGAGCATTTATGTGCCTAATCCTCACAATGACAATTATAGGAGTTAAAGGCTAATGTCACCCTCCCATCACTACCACTATTTTACATATGAGGAAACAGAGACCCAGAGAGGTTAAGTAACTTGCTCAGGGTCACAGTGAAGTAGCAGATCAGGCTTCAAGCCCGGATGTTAGAATCTGTGGTGCCAAACTACTACACCCCTCACAAAGCTTTCTTGGGAAGCCAGGGTTCACTCCACGGGGAACAGGATGGACAGGGTGATGTTCTCAAAGAAGCCCATGAAGGTTCTCATTCAGCAGGAGAAAAGTGAAAGTTGTGAGTGGCTATCCCAGCTCCCACTCCTGCTGGAGTGAATGATGGTTCATTCAGTGAATATGACTGAGGGTTGTCTTTCCCTTCCCAGGAAGCACATGTTGCAAGAGTGCATTGAACAAATTTTTGTCCATAGCTTTCAGATTTCAGAGTCCCAAACAGAGGAATCTGGGATAACTCCCAAGCTTGGGGCCTGGCAAGCCACTGTATAGAAAGTGGGGACAGGGCTTGCATCAGGGTGAGTTTGTTGGAAGAGGTGACACAGGAACCAAAACTTTGAGGATAAAACCCATGAAGGGGCTCCCAGCAGAGGCAGCATGGACAGGACCTGAAGGCCTGTGCATGAGCAGCTCCCTTCAGGGTGTAAGGCCTAGCATGTGTTCATTCTTTCATTCCTGGGTGTCGGTCTCCAGGTTGGATGTCAAAGGAGAGCTGGAGGATCTGATGGGCCAGCACAAGGACCTCTGGGAATTCCATGTGAGCTATTATGGCCTCCAGCCAAAGTCACTCCTCCCCTAGCTTTAGTGTCCCACTGACTGGCCCAGTGTCCAACCCTGCCCAGGCCCAATGCTGTGGGATAGTTCTTGATTCCTTACTTCCTCTTGCCCACCTACTCAGTCCCTTGGCTTTTATCTGAAATCAACTTACATCTCACCATCCTCCACTGCCAAAACCAGCATCACCTGCTTAGACAGGTGCAGTAGCAGCCGGGCGCGGTGGCTCAAGCCTGTAATCCCAGCACTTTGGGAGGCCGAGGCGGGTGGATCACGACGTCAAGAGATCGAGACCACGCGGGTCAACATAGTGAAACCCCGTCTCTACTAAAAATACAAAAAATTAGCTGGACATGGTGGCGCATGCCTGTAATCCCAGCTACTCGGGAGGCTGAGGCAGGAGAATTGCCTGAACCCAGGGGGCGGAGGTGCGGTGAGCCGAGATCGCGCCATTGCACTCCAGCCTGGGTAACAGAGTGAGACTCCGTCTCAAAAAAAAAAAAAAAAAAAAAAAAAAAAAAAAAAAAAGACAGGTGCAATAGCGATTGTGATCCTGCTTTCCTCGCTGCTCATCTAGAGTATGTTCACCTTGCAGTGGCAAATGGCAGCCCAGAGAAAGCCGCGATCAGGTCATTCCTTCATTCAGCTACTGTCAATGGCTGCACCAGGCAGCATGTGAGGCAGGGAGAGAGGGTCTGCACCAGGCAGACCAAAGGGGCCACATCTTTGCTATCCCAAGCTGCATAGGGGCAGTGAAGACATACCCAGACTCCAAGGAAGTAAGTGGCTAGATCGTGTAACGTCAGTAGAAAGGCCTCTAAGCAAGTGACATCTCAACTCAGTGGTGAAGGAAGTGAGGGAAGAAACCGTGCAGGTATCTGGTTGCAGAAGCAAAGTCCCTGAGGCTGGATTGTGCCTGAAACCTTTGAGGAACGCAGACTGGGGAGTGGAGGATGAGAACAGCGGGAAGAGTTCAAGTTTGGGAAGTGCCTGGAAACATGGAGAGTGGTTAGGGGGAGGTGGGTGGGTCTCCAGCCACAGCAGAAACTGCACATTGAGTTAACAAACAGTTGAATGAATGAATGAATGACCTAATGTAGGTGAAGACTTAGCGAGAAGCACAAAGGGGGAGGGGCGGGCCGTGTAGCCTAGAGGAAAGCCAGACCCGCAGACCTATTTGTCCTCGCAGATGCTGGAGCAGCGACTGGCCCGGGAGATCCGTGACCTGGAGAGGAGCAAGGAGCAGCTGCTCTCAGAGAGTGAGTTTCCTGCGCCAGGTGGGCGGGGGGAGGAGGAGGATGTGCCCGGCCTCGGTCCCGTCCCTGCCCCTGACGCCCGCCCACCCGCAGGAAGGCTGGTGCGCGCCAAGCTGCAGGAGGCGGAGCGGCGGCTGCGCTCGCCGTCCGAGGTCGAGGGCGCCGAGGCGGCGGAGGACGGGTGAGAGGGGAAGGAAGGCGTGAGCGAGGTGGGCAGGGGCAAGGAGGAGGGGAGCGGGCCCAGGTCTACCGCTCCGCCCCCAACTACCCATCCCCGGCCTCTGCCTCCCTCGGTGTCGTCGGGTTTCCGAGTCTCGGTGGCTTCCTCCTCTGTCCTCGGCACCTTCTCCGCAGGCTGAGGGCGGAGCTGGAGATATTCGGGGAGCACGTCCAGAGCGCCCCCGAGGTCCGGGTCGGCCAGGGAGAGGTAGGGAGCCCGGAGAAGGGGGGCGGGGCGGGCAGGGACCAAGTCGGGAGAGAGCGGGCGGGGTCCTGGGTGCGGCCCCCGAAAGCGCGTCGGTAGGGAGCAGGGCTACCGCAGGGGCAGAGGAAGCCGCGGTGGCTGCATCCCGCATGCGCGGGCTGACGCAAGGTGCTCGGGAACCTGGTCCGCAGCCTCACCCCGCTCGCCCCCCCGTAGGCCGGACCGGAGCTCCCCCGCGACGAGGAGGACCCGGAGCCGCCGGTGGCTGCCCCTGAGGCCCCCTAGGTTGGCAGGACCCGCCCAATTCTGACCTTCGCTCGAAACGGGCCAAAAAATAAAGCCGATCATTTCCGACCGTGCTCAAGTTCTCCGTGGAGTCTGTGCTTCTCGGAGGGGTGGGGCGGGGCGGGGTGGGGCCTCGGCCGGACTCCGCCCACCAGCGAGCCCCGGGCGCGGGACCCCGGCAGGGAAAATGCTCCCGAGCTCACATAGAGTAAGTGGGTGTCAGGACCCGCCCCACGGCCTCATCTTGAGTTCCCAAACCATCTGTGTTGTCAACAGGGGCTAGAGGGCGAGTGTTAACCCATGCGGGTTCTGGGGGCCTGTGCGTCTCTGGTTTCTGGAAACCCAGTTTCTGCAGGACCCGCAGACTCACTCTGGCTCTGGGACCTCCCCGCCCACCTGAGCTCACCTCACATTGGGTCCTAGCCAAGGCTGCCTCTCTACCCGTCTGAAACACTCCAAACACTGTCCCCTCGGGGCCTTTGCCCTGCCGGTCCTGGTCTTGGGTCACAGCCCCTAGGCCTCCTCAGGGCATCTGTACTCACCTCACCTGTTAAATGTGTCCACCACTCCGGAGCCCGGCCTTGGGAACCCCACTCCAAAGGCGCTCAGCACCAGGCTGCTGCCCTTGACTGAGCATGTATAGACTAAGCAGGCATTTGTCGATTGCCTGCTGGGTGCCAGGCACTGTTGTAAACCCTGGATTTTAAACAGCGCTCTCAGCGACGTCCTCACCTAGAAAGTTGTATCTGAGCTGCGAAGCGAGGGAGTGAGCCCTGTGGGCGTCTGGGGAACGGTGTGCCTGGCAGAAGACATGCCTGATGCCTAGGCCGTGAGGTGAGGCTGCCCTTCGCTGTGTTTGAAGAGCCTTCTGGAGGAGGCTGGCGTGGGAGTGGAATGAGGTAGACTAGGAGGGGAGACGACACTGGAGAGTTGCCAGGGACCAGTCAAGTTGGGTCCTATCTAATGTGTGTAGAGGAGGACCTGGTGCGCAGTAAATATTCAGTGAATGTCAAGTCTCACATACAGTTGTGATGATTCACTATTCCCAATCCCTAGATAACGGGACCTGGGACATGTGACTCATTTAGGTCAGAGGCTTCTCTCCATTAAGTGAAGAATAAGTGGTTCATATGATTTATTATTATTGTTCCCAGGCTACAGATGAGGAACACCAAGGTGTGTGTATCTCTCAGAACAGAAATTTTTAATGCAATAAATGCCCAATAAATCGTATCTTTTATTATTTTCACTATTCTTGTTGTCATTCCCAATTTAGAGATGAGGAAAACTGAGACAGTGAATCTGTACAGTCAGCCCTCAATAAATGTTGGGTTGCCATTATTATCCCAGGTCCACAGATGAGGTCCAGGGAGCTTTAGTCCCTGAGTCACCACTCACACCTGGGCACAGCTGACTCCAGGCCCAGGCAGTGATCCCCTGCCTCACTGACATCACCTGATTGCTAAGGCCAGTCTTCAGGAATCACCCAGGAACCTCAGCATCTTCTTTTGTCATCCTCTCTGTGTCACACAAATGGGGTCAGCCTGGATATTCTGCTGACTTAACACTGCACCTAGGATTCAAGTCCTGGTTTCCCTGTTCACTGGCGGGATGACCTCAGGCAAATTGCTTAATGTCTCTAAAATTCAAATGACCAAATTTGGAAAATGGTGCTGCCCTCTATACAGAACTTACTATAAACTGGCTAACCCCTCACTCCCTGGGACATGTCCTTTGGGTCC
This sequence comes from Saguinus oedipus, assembly GCA_031835075.1. Taxonomy (NCBI): domain Eukaryota; kingdom Metazoa; phylum Chordata; class Mammalia; order Primates; family Cebidae; genus Saguinus; species Saguinus oedipus. The sequence continues at coordinate 36,092,970 of CM063189.1, forward strand.
CTGGACAAGCTAAATAGTATATAGAGATGACTGGTACACGGAGTCATCTCATGCCATTCAGATGGATAAATCCATTTACCCGCTTCCCTTCACAGTGTCGTGGAAGTCAGTAAATGCTGGATGCAAGGTCATTCATGACCTGGTCCACACCTTTCTTTCCTTTCTCATCTGTCTCTGCCTTGTCCACTCCTACTTAGAAGCCTGGTAAACACCAAACTGCCACTGCCCCATGATGTTACTTTTGTTTATACCATTTCTTCTGGTTGGAACACCCTTCTCATTATGCTTTGTCTGAGTAAATATTACTTGCATGAAATCTAGAGCTGGGATAAGACATGCAGAGTATTCCCACAGACATGTTTATACCGTATTACCAGTGATATGTCACTTCACTTGTGTTTACTGAACGGTGTCATGTATTAACCTTCATTATCTTAGGAATGTAATGGTTATGTGTTATCCATGATCTTGCAGCCAGTGCCTGGGACAGCCAATAGGTGAGTCCTACCCCATGCTACAGTGGATATATTCAAAATGGCCATTTTGGGGACAATTTGAGCATTAATAAGTAATAACGAGGGAAGCAGAGGACTTGCCTAGTTGGGAGAAACTAAAAAGACAACAGCCTCTACATTGAATCACAAAACTCCATGAAGATACTTATGAAAATAAAAGGAAAAGGAACAAACTATTTTTTTTACAGCCGAGTAACAGCCAATCAGTGAGAAAGAAAGAATTTAAAGATCACCATTTTGTAATCCACAATGAAGCAATTGGTTCATGAGTCAATGAATGGTTGATGGTTGCTAACACCACTGGAGGAAAAGCTGTTAAGGAGCAGGATAATCACACATTCTCAAAGTTTTATCCTGCGGTGTCTTTATTAACTCCGAAGGGGGATGTGCCTTACAGTGGGGAGATTGGGGAGCTACCACCTGATCCAAGGGCCAAGTTCAGCATCTCCAGTAGTAGAACAGTCTCACCTTATGTTCCTCTTGACGGCAGGTACACATCATCACCCATGTGGGGTTTTTGATGAAAATATTTAATCAGAGGAAAGACACACAGTGAAAAGTTCTGTAAGACAATTGTCTTGGACACCTGAAAAGATTCAGAGTCATGAAGATAAAGGAGACTGGTGTATTAGTCTCCTATTGCTGCTGTCACAAGTTCACACAAATTTCATGGCTGAGCGATACCAATGTATTACCTTACAGTTCTGTAGGTCAGAAGTCTCACTAGACTAAAATCAGGGTCTCATTTGGGCTGCAGTTCTGCATGGTTTGGGGGAGAATCATTCTTTAGTTTTTTTTTTAAGGCTACCTGGGATCCTTGACTCATTAATCTCTGCTTCCATGGGCACATCTCTGACTCTGACTCTCCTGCATCCCTTTTGTAAGGAACTTTGTGATTACACCTAGATAATCCAGGATAATCCCCTCATCTTGTGATCCTCAACTAAATCATATCTGCAAAGTCCCTGTAGCCATGTAAGGTCGCACCTTCACAGATTCTTTGGATAAGGATACAGACATCTTCGGGGGTCTGTTATTTTGCCAGCCACAGTGTGGGACTACTATGCTTGATCAGGAGAGACCAAAACAATTTTTTATTTTTTTTGAGACAGTCTTGCTCTGTCGTCACGCTGCAGTGCAGTGGCCTGATCTCTGCTTACTGCAGCTTCCGCCTCCTGAGTTCAAGCAGTTCCACTGCCTCAGCTTCCCAAGTAGCTGTGATTACTGGCGCACGCCATGATGTCTGGCTAATTTTTGTATTTTTAGTAGAGATGGGGTTTCACTATGTTGGCCAGGATGCTCTCCATCTCCTGACCTCGTGATCTGCCCACCTCGCCCTCCCAAAGTGCTGGGATTACAGGCATGAGCCACCGTGCCCGGGCCCTGAACCCCCCCAAAAATTTTTAATACAATTTATGAACCTTTATTAGAACTTGAAACAAGGGTAGGGGAAACAGCTATAAATAACATTTAAGGGTTTGGGGGAAAATTTAAGAATGGGCTGAAATTTGGATGATGTTGTTGGATTAGCATTTGAATGATAGCAGTGATGCGGTTGATTGGAGAATGTTCTTGATTTTAGGAGATGAGTGTGGAAATAAGTTTCGTGTCTGCCACCTATTTTTGGACGGTTTGACAGGGGAAACTGTGTGCATGTGTATATACAGAGAGAGGGAAGGATAACAGATAGGGTAAGATTTAACAGTTGCTGAATCCAGGTGTTTCTTGTATGGTTCTTTTCGATAGATTAGATAAATTTTTTAAAGATTTAGAAACCAATAACAATAAGTGATAAATTAAGGCTTATTTTCCATTGTCCCCTCCTATCTGCTAGACCTCCCAGTGAGAGGTCTCTGAAATAGCAGACATTGTATTTTATATGAGTACACAGAATTGGATTTGAGAATCTATCCTCATACCCCAAGGAATGAACACCTCTTCATTCAAAAATTATTTTTCCACAACTGAATTTGCTGGTTTATAATGATCTTAGATCCCAGCCCAACTCTGCCTTCTTCGTGGGATGTCTTCACTGGTGCTTAGTTCCTTGAAAGTGAGAAAAAGTGCATCTTAGGCTCTTCCTGTCCCCAGTTGCCATTGTTTGCTGGGAGATATTTTCACTCTCTTTTTGGCTGGGAATTTCAGGAATTATAAAGGAGAATGAAGCCTTCCTGGTCTGGAGGTGCTGCCATAGAGAAGCAACTCTGCCCTTAGACTGGTGGCCTTTGCTGCCCTAGAGCAAATCTGTGTTCCGTGGGTTTTGATTTGCCCTGTGTTCTACTGACTCAACTGACCCTCCTGGCAGGGCTACTTCTTTCATTGAAATAATTTACCGCTGTCTGGGGTGTCTTCACTCTCTTCCTCCAACAGCGCTTCTCTCCCCACCTACGTCCTCTCTCCACAGGGCTTGCATTCATTTCCCATAATTCTCAAGCTTCTTAGCTTGTAGTTCTGGTTCAAATGTGAATGAGCTTGGGGGGAGCTCAGTGTTGTCAAAAGGCTGAAGGACATTCTTGAAACAAGTAAGCTAGAAAGAAATCCATTGAAAAACAGGAGAGGAGCCAGAGGAGGTGCCCAAGAAGATAAAAACAGCACAACCTGAGCAGCAAGCTAGGCAAGGCATGGAAGAGAGAAAGGGACTTTAGTAGAATGTCCTGGAGGATAGTAATGTTAATACCTCCCACCAGGCAGGCAGTAGAACACAGTAGTTAGCAGAGCAGAACCCGGGGCCAGGCTGTTTTTGTTAGAATCCCAGCTCTGCTGCATACTGGCTGTGTAACTTCAGGCAAGTTACTTTATTTTATTTATTTTTTTTGAGATGGAGTTTCACTCTTGACACCCAGGCCCAGGCTGGAGTGCAAGGGCAAGATGTTGGCTCACTACAATCTCCACCCCCCAGCTTGAAGTGATTCTCCTGTTTCAGCCTCCTGAGTAGCTGGGATTACAGGTGCCCGCCGTCATGCCTAGCTAATTTTTGTATTTTTGGTAGAGACAGGGTTTTACCATGTTGGCCAGGCTGATCTCAAACGCCTGACCTCAAGTGAACTACCCACCTCGGCCTCCCAAAAAGGCTGGGATTACAAGCGTGAGCCATTGCTCCCTGCTGAAGTTACTTAAACTCTGTATGGCGAGTTTTCTTATCTGTAAAGTAGAAAGTTATAGTGACGGTTAAATAAATAGATAATATATGAAAAGTGCTTAAAACAATACTTGGTACATCATAAGTACTGTGTTGGTAGTAACTGCCATTATTACAAAGATTTTTCACATCCTCATTTGGTCATGATTCTAGAAATCTTACATAATAAACATTTTTTTTTTGTCACTTTACAGTTAAGGAAACTGATGGTGACTTCACTGAAACCAGGGAAAAACTAACATTCATGGCCAGATCTTCTTACCCCTAATTTGGAATTCTTCCTCTTCTCCATGACACACCGTGCTGCATTCTTTTCCATTTCATCCAAGTTCTTTTTTTTTTTTTTTTTTTTTTTTTTTTGCTTCGTTTTTGTCAGAGTTAAGGTTGTAATTGACTTGACTTAATTCTTCCAAGTTCAGTGACCCAACTGGCATTTACTGAATATCTGCCATATCCCTGGCACTTTTTTAGCCACTGAGAAAGCAGAAAACGTATCAGTCACAGGTTCTGTCTTCAAGGAGCTTATAGACTCACTGGAGGGAGAAAGGTACACAGTAAGCAACAGCAGACCTAAAAATCGTGTGCTCCTGAGAGGCAGTGGCCCGCTGGAAAGACTACCAAGCCAGGGGTCAGACTATTCTTTTTGTGACTCAGCTCTGGTTCACTGTGTCACCTTATTGGGGACATATAACTAAAACCAAGTCTCCTACCAACCCAGAAAACTTCTCTACAAAAAATAGAAGAAAAAGAAGACAGTTTAGTTACTGAGTAAGCATTAAACCAGGTGATGCCACAGGCGATCACAAAAGAGATTGTAAAGGCAGAGAATACAGCCCATTCAGTGGTGAACAGTAACTAGTTCTCAAAGACTTAATAGCATGATTTGTCACTCATAGTTCATCCTAAATTGGGGTAACCCTCTGTGTTAGTTGGCTTTATCCAAAGGAAAATTCAGTGACAGGACACAGTTTTGGAGCAAGGTACCTGCGTGCTAAAGCTGGACCTTACCCTTTCACAGAAATTGGGAGACAGGAATGCTATCTTCTTTGATTAACTTTCAAAGAGATGGTTCGCAGGTTCTTTAGAAAGACAATCATGGATCATAAAAGAGGTAGGAGGTTTATTAGCTTTTGACAAGATTTACATGCATTTCAAAGACAGAAATAACAAGTTTATTTATTAATTAATTTTTTTAGATGGAGTCTTACTTTGTTGCCCAGGCTAGAGTGCAGTGGCATGACCTCGGCTCACTGCAACCTCCGCCTGCCAGATTCGAGCAATTCTCCTGTCTCAGCCTCCCAAGTAACTGGAACTATAGGTTCCCACCAGCACACCTGGCTAATTTTTGTAATATTAGTAGAAACAGGGTTTCATCATATTGGCCAGGCTGGTCTTGAACTCCTGACTTCAAATGATCCACCCACCTCAGCTTCCCAACGTGCTGGGATTGCAGGTGTGAGTGAATACCCTGCTAAAATTAATTGATTTCTTTCAAGTGTCTGCAGTCATGTTTTACTTTTGTGATCAAATCTATTTAAGAGTCAAACCTATAAAAGATCCCTTCTGACTATATCTTGTGAAAGCCATTAGGCATTTAATGACCTTCTTTTCTGCAGTCACTGTCTTTATATTTTGTGCCTGATTTTCAGAAAGCCTGTTTGGTTTTTCATGTGTCTTCTGATTTCTAAAGTCGTATTAAACCTACATTATCTAAAATGCCCATTACCTATAAATTTCTCTTCCACTCCGAGACTAAATATTTTTCTCAGTGGTTACCTTTTTTTTCTTTTAAAGAACGTTTTATTGTTTAAAAATCACAGAGCTTCAAAAAACATACAACCCAAAATGTTCCAATTCCAGTCTCCTACTCCCTAGAGGAGAAGACATGACTTCTGCTGCCCACAGCACTAGCCAGAACCCTACCCTGGGGAGAGCACTTGCCCACCGTCCTGCCCACCATGTGCTAAGTCACCATTCCTAACACATTTGTTTATGTATTTATTTAGTAAGACACAGTTTCACTCTGCTGCCCAGGCTGGAGTACAATGGCACACTCTTGGCTCCCTGTAACCCCTGCCTCCCAGGTTCAATCAGTTCTACATCAGCCTCCCAAGGAGCTGGGCACCTGTCATCATACCTGGCTAATTTTTGTATTTTTAATAGAGATGGGGTTTCATCATGTTGGCCAGGTGGGTCTCAAACTCCTGACCTCAGGTGATCCACCCACCTCAGCCTCCCAAAGTGCTGGGGGATTACAGGCATGAGCCACAGTGTCCAGCTCCTACCACTTTTATAATTTAGTTTATATTTGAACTATTTGGAATTTATTTTGTGTGTATACATAATATTGACAGAATTTACTGAATAGCACATGTATCCTCCCCCAAATGCAATGCCGTCTTTGCCATATACCAAATAATCACATCTATTTTGGTCAGTTTCTAAACTGGTTATTCTTTTCCTTTATCCAGTTACCTGTTTATACAAAAATACCAAACTTTTTACTCTTATACCCTTAAAGAATATTATGAAACTCGCTCAGCGAGACTTCCTCCACATTTTCCTACTGTTTCAGAATTTCTCCAGGATATTTTCTTTCTTATGCATACTCTAGAATCATATTATCTATTTCCTAAGGGAAAAAACCCTATTATTACATTTGATATTTGTATTGAATAAAATTTATACATTAATATGCAGGAAATATCATTACTGAGTCTTCTAAAGGGGAAAATGATATGTTTTATCTATATTCAATTTTTATTTTATTTTTTTCTCCTCTGTATATCTCTTTGAATTCTATTTTACCTGATAATGTTGCTACAATAAGTGTGTTTTTATGAATATTTTTCCTGGTACATTTCTTTACTTGACTGTCTAGGTATCTAGTTTTTCAGTGTTTGTTTAATAAAACTATACCATCATGGATAATTCATAGCCTAATGAAGAATGCAACCCAGGACAATGGGCTAAAAGACACAGGCACATGCTGGAGTCTGGGGAAGCATGCAGGCACATCTCAACGCAGGCAACACTGACTACGTTGTTAAAGGCAAGTAGGAATTAGTCAAGCAAAGTAGAGTGCAAAGGAAACTACCTGTAGAAGAATGTCAGGGTGAAGAGAGAAGGCATGCTGAGCACTGTGGGCATGACGCATAAATCTCTACATCAGAATCTTTTGATTCAGTATTTGGTTTATGACAAAAGATAAGGCTAGAAACCTATGTACAAGCAAGATGATCAAGACCTTTCCTGCCACATCAAGCTGATTGAATTTTACCTGGAAATGTGGAAAGGATACACTAAGAGATATTTAACTATTAGAACCAGAGGGGCTCTCTCATACCTGTTAAAAGTTGAGCAGCTCTCCATTCTTAATAACACATCTGGTTCAGTGTAAATTCTCAAAAAATAGTTGCCAGTATAAATTCTCAAAAAATAATTGACCCCGTAAAAGGCAGGGGCCAGCAAAATGTTTTCCTTAGAAGGCCAGGTAATAAATATTTTAGACTTTGCAAGACAAGAGGTGAGATTGAAAATGTGTAAATGCTTGTATAACTATTTAAAATGCAACCATCTAGAAGTATTGAAACATTCATAGATTATAAGCTCTATAAAATCAGTAATGGCTACATTTGACTTGGAGGCTGTAGTTTGTGAACTCTTGGCCTAAATAATGGATATTTAAATTTTTAAGGTAGTATGATGCTTTCATGAAAGAAAATGGAAAATAATTCACTTGTGTGTGGAAAAATAAAAAAGTGTTAGAAAATGTTATTTTGGGAAATAAAACCAAGGAGAGAATTGGCACGTTAGTCTGATGTTGCTTCTGTAACATGCTTCTACCATGGCATTTGAATATAGCGCTGAGATGGACAAGGTGCCCTACAATGCCAAAAATGACTTTTTTGTTTTCAGGAGTCGGTAAGAATTATGAACCTTAGACAACAAACCATTGCTTTGTTTTTCAGATACTATTTAGCATAGGTGTCCAGGCCAGGCGCGGTGGCTCACACCTGTAATCCCAGCACCTTAGGAGGCCGAGGCAGTTGGATCAGGAGGTCAGGGGTTTGGCACCAGCCTGGCCAAGGTGGTGAAATCCTGTCTCTACTACAAATACAAAAATTAGTGGGGTGTGGTGGCGAGTGCCTATAGTCCCAGCTACTCGGGAGGCTGAGGCAGGAGAATGGCTTGAACCCAGAAGGCAGAGGTTGCAGTGAGCTGAGATTGTGCCACTGCACTCCAGCCTGGGTGAAGGTACAAGACTCCATGTCAAAAAAAAGCATCCATATGATCAATATCAGAATACTCAGATAATCAGATAATTTACTATCTTCCAAAGGATGTGAACTTCTTGGCTTTTGAAAACCCTCTGGGGATGGCTCTGGCCTGCACAGCTCTGCTTCTCTGTCCTTAAAATTGTCCTTGGGGTATTTGTGAAGCATCAGGAAATCCCCTTAGTCAAAGCCAGGACCTGGGCTTTCAGCCACATCCTGCTGAACGTCTAGCCTCCCTCACTCTGTTGTTCCTCTGCTCTGCCCTCTTCATTGGGCACCCCCACACAGCTACCTGATGACTCCAACAAATAACATTTGGAGTTGTCTTTACTGTGGCTGTTTCTGTCATTCTGACCAAAACCATCACTGTAGTTTGGCTCTCAAGGCCAGAATGCCAGGGAGAAGAAGATGGTGATTGGTATCAGGATCTCCTAATTTTGTTGTTTTTATATTCTCCCTGATCCAAGTGGAATCCATCTCCGTATCTGTCGACTCTGGCTGAGAACCTTTCCTCCCTTCATTGACACAGACACACTCTCTGAGCTTGGATCTGTGGTCCTCACATGCAGTGAGGGCTTTCTCACTGTCTTCTACCATGTCCTGGAATACCTGGGCTCCTTGACCCGGGGGAGCTTTACCTTGGCTTTCCTGGCCGTAGGTTTGTCCGACACCTTCAGTGAATCCAAGTTCTTGATGTTCAGCATGCTGGTGTTCTGCAGTGCCTGGGTCACCTCCCTCCCTGTCGACCACAGCACCAAGGGGAAGGTCCTGGAAGCCAAGGAGGTCTTCTTCATTGTAGCTTCCAGTGCTGAGCTACTTGGCTGCATCTTTGCCCCCAGATGTTATGTTATTTTTCTAAGACCAGATACAAATACCCTCCAAGGTCTGAAGATTAAAATAGGTTCTGGAAGTAGTAAGAATTACAGAAGTTTATTTCAAAAAAGGGAAAAAAAGGCGAGACCTGAATTTAAAAGTTCACTGTTATCACAGTCAGATGCAAGTTAATAATTGAATCGAACTTACTACCTCCAAAGATAAAGTCAGTCTTGAATGAAATTAAGAGCCATACCACCCTCAGTTATCCTGTTTCATAGTGTGAACGTTATGATGTTTCCCATACAAGACTTTTTCTTCAGTGTATCCAATCTTTTCATATAGCATTTTTCTTCCTTTTTGTGTAATACCAACCTGTATAACCTGGTGTCTTCAGCCAACAATCTTGCCTAGTTTTCCAGTTTGGAGACAGTTTGCCTTCTCCTGCAAGCTGCATTGACTAGGATTCCTTTCCCTTCCCCTGCAAGCTCTATTTTCAAGATTCCTTTCCCTTCCCCTGCAAGCTGTATTGCATAGGATTCCAGCCATCTGGGTTCTGAGTGGGGCCATCCAGAAGGAAGCAGTGCTAGAATAATCAATGGCTCTACCTCCTCCTAGACATATCTGTTCCACTTGCAGTCTTCATCAAGTGATCCCAGACCCTGGGTGCCGTAACTGTGCCTCCCTGACAATCTCTCTCTCTCTCTTCCCCACCCGCCTCCTTTTTTTTTTTTTTTTTGTGATGGAGTCTCCCAGTCGCCCAGGCTGGAGTGCAGTGACATGATCTCGGCTCACCACAGCTTACGCCTCCCAGATTCAAGTAATTCTCCTACCTCAGCCTTTCAAGTAGCTGGGATTACAGACAACCACCACCATGCCTAGCTAATTTTTATATATATATTTTTTTTTAGTAGAGACAGGGTTTCACCAGGTTCTCCAGACTGGTCTCAAACTCCTGACCTCAAGTGATCTGCCTACCTCGGCTTCCCAATGATAATCTCTCTCTCCTTTTTTTTTTGAGACGGAGTTTCCCTCTTGTTACCCAGGCTGGAGTGCAATGGCGCGATCTCGGCTCACCGCAACCTCCGCCTCCTGGGTTCAGGCAATTCTCCTGCCTCAGCCTCCCGAGTAGCTGGGATTACAGGCACGCGCCACCATGCCCAGCTAATTTTTTGTATTTTTAGTAGAGACAGGGTTTCACCATGTTGACCAGGATGGTCTCGATCTCTTGACCTTGTGATCCACCCGTCTCGGATAATCTCTTCTTAACTCCTAGTCCCATGTTTGGTTCTCAGTTCCTCCAGCACCTACAGTTCCTTGCTGTATTAGTCCAGGTTCTCTAGAGGAAAAGAATCAAAAAGATACACACACACACACACACACACACACACACACCATGCACACATGAGAATTATTATGGGAATTGTCTCACGTGACTATGGCGGTTGAGAGGTCCCATGATATACCGTCTGCAAGCTGGAGAACCAGGAAAGCTGGGGTGTAATTCAGTCCGAGTTGGAAGACCTGAGAAAGAGGAGCCAGTGGTATAACTCCCAGTCTGAGCCTGAAAGAGGCACTGGTTTAAGTCCCTGGAGTCCGAAGGCCTGAGAACCAGAACATTTGCCCTCTAATGTCTGAGGGCAAAAAAAAAAAAGGATCAGTGAGTCACAGCCATGACCTGTCCAACAAGGACTTGACCTTGAGAGTCTCCCTTGGATGCTCCAGCTCAGTCCTGTAGACAGCGGCTGCTCCAGCTCAGTCCTGCAGACAGCGGCTGCTCCAGCTCAGTCCTGCAGACAGCGGCTGCTCCATAGGTCTGCTATTCCTATATTCTTTAGAGTTCTCTTTGCTTGTTACTAGTCAATCCTTCATTGCTTTATCTGTTCAAATTATTGCATCATTTCCCTCCCCTGATTGGACTGTAACTGATAGCATGCATAAATTCTCCAGATCCACTGGCCTTTGGCTGGAGTAAGTTTGAGGCATGCTTTGATTGATGGATTGATTGATTGAGATGGAATCTCGCTCTGTCACCCAGGTCAGAGTATAGTGGTGCGATCTCAGCTCACTGCAACCTCCGCCTCCCGAGTTCAAGCAATCCTTTTGTCTCAGCCTCCCTAGTAGCTGGGATTACAGGCCTGAGCCACCATGCCTGGCTAATTTTTGTATTTTTAGTAGAGACGGTGGGTGTGTGTGTGTGTGTGGGGGGGGGTCTCAACATATTGGCCAGGCTGGTCTCGAACTCCTGACCTCAAGTAATCCGCCCACCTTGGCCTTCCAAAGTGCTGGGATTACAGGTGTGAGCCACCGTGCCCAGTCAGGCATGCTTTTTTATGCTGGCTCCAGAGTGTCCCCAGTGGCTTGGTAAAAAAATACATCCTTGGCTGCTTTTCCTTTGTTGCTGTGGGAATGTTAAAGGAGCTGACAAGGATGAAAGATAATTGTTGGCCGGGCGCAGCCTGTAGTCCCAGCACTTTGGGAGGCCGAGGCGGGTGGATCACAAGGTCAAGAGATCGAGACCATCCTGGTCAACATGGTGAAACCCCGTCTCTAGTGAAAATACAAAAAATTAGCTGGGCATGGTGGCACATGCCTGTAATCCCAGCTACTCAGGAGGCTGAGGCAGGAGAATTGCCTGAACCCAGGAGGCGGAGGTTGCGGTGAGCCGAGATTGTGCCATTGCACTCCAGCCTGGGTAACAAGAGCGTCTCAAAAAAAAAAAAAAAAGAAAAGAAAAGAAAGATACTTGTTGACAGCCCTGGGAGTCTAGAATGAGGTGAAAGTCACAAATGTTGCAGTTGTTCAGAACGAATTCCTAGTACTATAACTAGGCCAGTGTTGGCATGGAAATAGAGATTACCTACATACCACAAAGGGGACTTACGCCTGAATGCACTTGTTGATTGAATGTGAGATCGAGAGGGCTTTCCGGGAATAGAAACATACACAGAAGGTAAAAACCTTCCTATAGCTTCGATGCCAAGCAGAAATTCAACTTTTTTTTTTTTTTTTTTTGAGACCAAGTCTTGCTCTGTCACCCAAGCTGGAGTGCAGTGGCCTGATCTCAGCTCACTGCAGTCTCCACCTCCCAGATTCAAGTGATTCTCTTCCTCCCAAGAAGCTGGGATTATAGGCACCTACCATCACATGCCCGGCTAGTTTTTGTATTTTTAGTAGAGACAGGGTTTCACCATGTTGGCCAGGCTGGTCTTGAACTCTTGACCTTAGGTGATCCGCTTGCCTTGGCGTCCCAAAGTGCTGAGATTACAGGCTTGAGCCACTGAGCCCGGCCTAACATACATATGAACAGGTTCTGTCAAAAGAACAGTTCCTTCCCTGATGTGGATCATGAAGTAGCAATTATTCTGACTGTATTCCCAATGCAAACTAAGGATCTGCAAACAGATGACCATTTCTGGGTTACCTCAATGTCATAACCTTGGCTATTACAGTTGCTGTCTTGGCATCCATCGTCAGGACTAACAATGGCCTGACATCAACTGTTTGAAATCCAGTTGTACCCTGTCACCTTTGGCCTAGTTAAAACTTCCTCTTCCCATGTTACTGTTTGCAATATAGCCCACTTGTTCCTCATCCCACTGACCCCAAACCCAACACACCCCACAGCTGCTGACCATGATAAAACCCAGTGGCCAACACCAGAGTCGTGTAGGTAAGTTCCCCCTTCCCACACATGTTTTCCTTTAACTAGCAATTCCGCAACCTCCTGTGAAAAACCTAAGTGAGAAAAACTGGAGCCGCTAGACCCTGAGAAAGGTGTGCTCCTACTGGTCATCTGTCTCTTTCTCGGGTCATGCATTTTGGTTTCTTATTCTTGTGCCTCACTGGACTGGCACACCTGAACCTTACTATGTAAGACATAAGGAGAATGGGAAACTAAAATGCAAGGTCCTGGGAGGCCAGGAGTGTTATCACTTACAACATGCTCTCCTAGAGAGTGGCTGTCCTGGCAGGAATAAACTGGACACAGATCAGACAAGAACCACAAAGCGTCTCTGCCAGATTTCCTGCGAGAGAGACAGCTGACTCTGGTTCAGACCCAGGCATTAGGCTGTCAATCAGGATAAAGAAGCATCATGTGAAAGACACACTGTCAACATCTGGGAATACCTCCACGGCAGCCCTAGCAGGGCCGAGCTTTATTGCCACTCTCCAGAGGCCTGAAGACCAGATTAGAGGAAGATCTCAACCGTTCAGTTATTCCTCTGAAGACAGGCTAGAGAACAAAAGTAATAACCATCAGAAACACACTTGTTGGTATGGTTTGGCTTTGTGTCCCCACCTAAATCTCATCTCGGATTGTAATCCCCACCTGTCAGGGAATGAACCTGGTGGAGGGAGGTGATTGGATCATGGGGGCGGTTTTCACCATGCTGTTCTTATGACAGCGAGGGAGTTCTCATGAGGTCTGATGGTTTACAAGTGCCAGTTTCCCCTTCTCTGTCTCTTTCTTTCTCCTGCTGCTGCCACCTAAGAAGCACCTTGCTTCCCTTTCCCCTTCACCTCCTGCCGTGAGTGTAAGTTTCCTGAGGACTTTCCCCGCCACGCAGAACTCTGAGTCGATGAAACCTCTTTTCATTATAAATTACTCAGTCTCAGGTATTTATAGCTGTGTGTTAGTAACTGCAAGCATTGGAACCCCTGTGTATTTGCTGTTACCCACTGATTCTCAAACCGTGCTACAATAATAGCAGTGCTGTGAAGTACCCAGAATCCCCTTCAGAAGATATAATTCACTCAGCTTGGGGTGACACCCGGGTATATTTATTTAAAAATTTTCAGTTGGTTATGTGCAGTTGGAGTTGCAAGCCATTTATCCAGAAATAAAAGAGTATCTATTGACTACAAGAGTGCTTCTGGGAATGTGATTCTGGGGATAACAGCATCAGCATCACCTGGGAAGTTATTAGAAATGCAAATTATTGGGTCCCACCCTAGATCTATTGAATTAGAAACTCTGGGGGTGGAGCCCAGCAATCTGGATTTAACAAGCCTTCTAGGTGATTCTAATGCCCAGATTTGAGAACTTTTAAACTATCACTAGGGAGAGTTTCTGAATTCTTCCACTTTTTGTGATGGAATAAAAATACCCTTTGGAGTCAGGAATTTCAGGTTCAAGCCTGAAATCTTCCTCACAATTCAAAGTGTGATCGAGGACAGATTATTTTGCTCTCTAATCTTCAGTTACATCACTTGTAAATTAGAAAGTCAGATAATCCCAGTTTTAATGAAGTTGTTGCAAAGATAAAATAAGATGTCAGTTCTTCTCTTTTCCTCATTAAGAGGATTATGAAATCTTTGCTTTGACAGGAATGATAAGCATATCTGTGCGTTTACCCTGAATCCCAGCTAAGAATACTAAATAATCTGTCAATGTGATTTTTTTATCAGTGGCTTACATGTTTGTCCCAAAGTGTGGGACAAATATCACTTGTGATCTACGTGGCACTGATGCTCAATAACATTAAATCACATGATAGAATGTTATTCTCCTTTCAAAAATTTCCAAAAATAGTTAAAATACATTTAAAAAAAAAAACATATTGTCGGTTTAAAATGCCTGAAACACATCTCTAAACTTCTAATATCCCCTTTAAAATAAAGCTTTTGACTAGCAAATTACTTTTCTAGACATTAATACATTTGTTTACCTTCTTTTGAAGACAGGTAGCACTAGGTTTTCATATATGATAATAAAAATGTTTTTAAAGTAACTTTAAGCTTAAAAATGAGTTTACTGAAATAACTACTTAAAACACACTATGAAGTTGTGACCAGTATTAAACTCAGTATTTTCCATACTTCAAGGTGTGCAGCAGAAATCCCAGCCTTAAATAACTCATAATGAGGGAGAGAGGAGGGCTGGTATATGGAAACTCTGAAAACAGATATCAGAGTCAACATTCTTTTTTTTTGGAGACGGAGTTTCACTCTTGTTACCCAGGCTGGAGTGCAATAGCGCGATCTCGGCTCACCGCAACCTCTGCCTCCTGGATTCAGGCAATTCTCCTGCCTCACCCTCCTGAGTAGCTGGGATTACAGGCACGCGCCACCATGCCCAGCTAATTTTTTGTATTTTTAGTAGAGATGGGGTTTCACCATGTTGACCAGGATGGTCTCAATCTCTTGACCTTGTGATCCACCCATCTCGGCCTCCCAAAGTGCTGGGATTACAGGCGTGAGCCACCGCACCCGGCCAGAGTCAACATTCTTATGGCATAAGTGTGAATAATTTATACGATGCCAAAATACAAGTGTTAAGGTATGAACAATTTAGCAGAGGTTCTTGTGAAACAGATCTTGAGGGTTTAGATGACATTGCACGAGAATGTTTAATAACTTTAAAACCAGTTTTTGTACCTTAAACACATTGATAGAACTCTAGTATGCAGAACAAGGAGTCCATGATTGTGCCAGCTTGTCCCCGCTCAAGGCATTTTATAAAACTCTGAAAATCTCAGTTTGAGTCGAATATTAACAAAATAAAGCCCATTCAGATGGAGGAAGCGGCCACTATGATGAAGGTTTTGAAGTGTAGATTACGAGAGCTAAGGCTGAAGGATTTAAAAATATTTATTCAGACGAAGAGATACCTGAGTACCAAATATCACCTTTGTACTTCTGAGCATATATCATGGGATAAAGGAACCAGAGAGACCAATGAGTTGCTAACAGACACTGCTGTCCAGCACTAGAATCGGCAGCCAGGTTGAACAGGGCAAGCTCCGTGACCAGAAGTGATCCACCAGGGAAAGTAGCAGGTATCGAGTGTGTAGGCACCAATGTGGATGATGGTTGGGATGTTCAGGTAAAGGCCTGAACACGTGTGAGTTGGGGTGAGGGGAGCGTAGAAAGGGAATTCATATGTGGAAACTGCCTGTTGTGTTACCGACTCTTACTAGTACTTTGAGTCATCCTCTTACCCATGAACGGGCTGAGGCTCTGAGAAGTTTTGCAGCCTTCTGTGGTTCTCATAGCTAATACTCCATTTATTTATGTATTTATGAGATGGAGCCTCGCTCTTTCACGCAGGGTGGAGTGTGGTGGCACGATCTCCACTAACCACAGCCTCTGCCTCCCAGGTTCAAGCGATTCTCCTGCCTCGGTCTCCCAAGTAGCTGGAATGACAGCCACCCACCAGCACACCCAGCTAATTTTTCTATTTTTATTAGAGACGGGGTTTCGCCATGTTGGCCAGGCTGCTCTTCAACTCCTCACTTCAGGTGATCCACCTGCCTCGGCCTCCCAAAGTGCCAGGATTACAGGTGTGAGCCACCGCGCCTGGCTAATACTCCACTTTTGATCTTCACAACCGTTGCTGCGCTTTATTCAGAAATCTGTGCCCTGCCAGCTCTGAATTGTTACTGCTTCCTCGTGGGTTGTAAACCAGACAGGAGCCATGAAAGTCTGTTTCATGAATGGGGGCTTTTTACAGTCTCCGGCTGAAGTCACCAGCAGCCAGTGTGGGAGAGACAGCTTGAAGTTCCTGCTGCCAAACCCAATGCTGGCTCAAGTCCCCCACTCCAGGATACCTGATGGAGAACATCTGCACCGAAATGCTGTCAATCGGGGTGAATGTTGCACTGCACCATTTGGATCCCGCTTTGGGAACAGAGGCTTATTTCTGCAGCTGGTAAGAGTGCTGCTGCTGCTGGAAAGCTGTCCTCAGTGTCAGTCCTCTGCAGAAACGCCCTCAGCAAAAAAGTCAACTCCATTAAAGTTCTGCCTCCTCCTGGGGCAGACCATATGCAATAACCAATTGGCTTGGAAGTGTGAAAAAGCCCATGGGTCATGAAGACCTGACCCTCTTGGCTGAACATGTGGCAGCTTGGAAGGGCCAGCGCATGTTTAGAACTCCCCATGAAGGTGGTTGTTGCTCTCATTGAGATTTGTCCCGCTGTTCAATACTGCTTCCTTTCTTTCCCTTTCTTCCTCTTCCATGGGACTTGGTCCCAAGAGCAGTTCCTAATCAACATTCAGAATGCTGATCTCTATCTACTTCAGAGTCAGCTTCAGCAGTCAGCTGCATAATCTCAGCTCAGCATCTTCCCACGTGGTTTGTATTCTGTTTCAGTTGTACAAATAAGTACGAAATCTGGTTACTGCACTGCACTCATTCATTTATTCTTTCATTCAACACGTACTTAACTACCAGCCACATGCCAGTGAGTGCACTAGGGCACAACTAGAACTACTGTAATGAAGGAGGATTCTGTTCTAGCCCTCAAGGAGCTAACAGGGAAGAAAGACAATCAGCAAATAATTACATAGAGAATGATGTGATGACTTTATGAAAGTGTTTTGAAGAGCTGCAGGGCACTACCAGTGAGACTACAGGAGTCTTCTAGTTCAGAGAAATCATAGGATCCTCCGAACATGGTGACATTTAATCTGAGACCTAAAGACTGAGGGAGGAGAGTATATGATGGGAGGTGGTGTGATTCTAAACAGAAGAAATAGCATTAGGCAGAAAGGATATTTGTGTATTTGAGAAAAAGAAGAGCCTGATTGGCAACCACATAGTGAAAAAAAAAAAACTGAAAATAAGGCTTGCACAGATACTATAGGGGCTTGCACAGATACTATAGGGGCTTGTCAATTTTTTGGTACAGTTATATGCATTAAATAGTTTTATGATGTGACTTGGACTGATGTTGTTTCACATTATTTAATTCTACCAAGATCTGTGTGCATTATTTGCCATCCCCACCCCCCACACCGCCCCCAGCCTTTTTTTTTTTTTTTTTTTTTTTAGATTGAGTTTTGCTCTTACTGCCCATGCTGGAGTGTAGTGGTGCCATCTCAGCTCACTGCAACCTCCGCCTCCTGTTTTTTTTGTGTATGTGGTGGCAGGTGCCTGTACTCCCAGCTACTCGGGAGGCTGAGGCAGGATAATGGCTTGAACCTGGGAAAAGGGTTTTCATATATGATAATAAAAAATTAGCTACCACACCTGGCTCATTTTTGTATTTTTATTAGATAAGGGGTTTCACCATGTTGGCCAGGCTGGTCTCTAACTCCTGACCTCAGGTGATCTACTCCCCGCCACCCCCGCTCAGCCTCCCAAAGTGCTGGGATTACAGGCGTAAACCACTGCGCCCGGCCTTTTCCCTCATTTTTTAGTAGATGGGTAAGGAAAGATAATTGCTGAGAGATTGTGTTTTTTGTTCAAGGTCAAAAAGCAGCTCAAAGAAGCCAAATGAGGCCCACCTGGATCTAAAATCTATGTACCTAGTACTGTCATGTGAGAGTCCTCTGACTGTCTTTAGGGGATGACATTTTCCATTTGAGTCAATGGAAGCTCTGGCTTTACAGAGTAATGACCTTTACCTTGCATTCCTTAGAGGCTGAGGGCCCTTGAATGGTTGATTTCTACGCAAATGAAGCTGAAAAACAATCACCAAAATGTACTAATGACCTCCGTGCTATGACACTGTTCAGAAGCTAGACCATGGCCAGAGTTCTCTAACAAATCCCACATCATCCATTTCCAATTCGTAAATTGATGGCTCCTTAGCTCTGATATGTCACTTTTGAAATTCCAAAGCCCCGACTGGTCTCAGTGGCTCATGCCTGTAATCCCAGCACTTTCAGAGGCTGAGGTGGGTGGATCATGAGGTCAGGAGATTAAGACCATCCTGGCTAACAGTGAAATCTCATCTCTACTAAAAATACAAACAAATTAGCTGGGCGTGGTGGCGTGTGCCTGTAGTCTCAGCTACTTGGGAGGCTGAGGCAGGAGAATCGCTTGAACCTGAGAAGCAGAGATTGCAGTGAGCTGAGATCACACCACTGCACTCCAGCCAAGGTGACAGAGTGAGACTCCATCTAAAAAAAAAAAAAAAAAAAAAAAATCCAAATGCCCTTTTCCATAAAAGCGTTCCCAAATTACTGGCTTCCTATCACCCTTCATGGTCCTTTGTTCATTTTTCTGAAGTAGGATTGCCATTAGAATGGTTCGCTAAAGCTCTTTCATTCCAGATATTGCCTAGGTGTCCTGTTGTGAAAAAAAATGGTATTTTATTGTGGTGCTTTCAGTTGGCATTGCAAAGACAAGTATTTTTGAAAATTTGAAATAGAACTTGTAATGCTGTATGAAATTCCTACTGATTGTCTACTCATATCTGCCAGCTGTGATCTCACGTCCATCTTTGCCTTTTCCTGAGTGCCGCTGTCCTAGCTCAGATCAGCATTGCCACTTGCACAGCTACAGAGAGAACTTCATTTCCCACTCTGCCTCTAGTCTTGTTCATTTCCATTTATCAATCACATTGTAGTCAGAACTAATTCACTCGTAGCTCTTTACTACTCTGATTTCCCATGAACTACAGGGTCAAATCCAAAAACCTTATTCCAGAATGCAAGGCCCTCTCTAATGGTCTTATATGAACCTGCCTTTGCAACCATACATCCACTATTACCTCCCACCTCTCTGGACCCCTGCCTGTCCACCTTCAACTCATGCAAGGCAAGATTTCTTTTCGAGTGTGACTTTCCTCCCTGCATGGTGTTTACTCTGATTGTATTTTATCTTCAAACACCAGAATTTATTCAGTTTTTAAGTCCCCGTTCATCATGTAGCCTTCCTTGTTTTTTCTGAGAGCAGCGTCTATTTCCTCTGTGTTTCATTATCAAACTACTTGTACCATTGCTAGATGAAGTATGATCACTGATGTTACACACCTTTATGTGCTTGCTGAGAGCTTACAATGTAACTAAGGGATGCAGTTGTATCTTATTAATTTTCATATTGTCTCATAGAATAATATGACAAGTTACTGAGTAATTGCTGTAAGAGGAGAACACCTTTGGAGCCTCTAACCAACTCACCATGACTTTTAAAAAATCATATCCTCCATCAACAGCACTACATGATGCTATCACTCCCAACAGTGATGTCATCAAAAGTAATCTTGCTCAGCTCACTTGCAGGCATCCAAAGATTCCAGAGTTTAAAAATAAAATGTAATCACTCATGCTTAGTGGCAGGCTCTCTGCTTAATGTTATACATAAAATCATTCAAGCATGGTTTTTTCCCATTGTGTCATTATAGGTCTTATAGACATTAAAAGAATAATAAAGGGATGTGTATGTGATAAACAACTTTGGAGAGCAAATTAAAATATTTAGATGAAAGCAATAAATTTCTTCAAATATACAAATCCTCTAAATGGATGCAGGAGGAAATAGAAAAGCTGAATAGCTCTATTCAGTTATTTGGAAAAAGTTAAAATTAGGTCCATGTTTCACCATCCACCACAAGAAAAAATGAATAAAGGATCTAATGTAAAAACACAAAAGCTTCAAGTGCTAGAAGGAATCACAGGTGAATTTCTCTTTACTCTGAGGTAGGAAAAGGCTTTCTGGCTATGACTCAAAGTCCAGAGGTGATAACTTTGAGTACATTAAAAAAAAAAAAAAATGCATGAAAAGAAATACCATAAATGTTCAAAAAAATGACACCTATATTATGGCTAAGATTTAATATCTGTAATATATAAAGAACTCTTGAAAGAATAAATTTCAAAAATAAAGATTCTTTAAAAGATTGCTTATGCAGAATTATAAATATGTAAGAATAACAGTGAAATGACAAAAAGAAAATAAACTAGAAATTTTATAGTAGTAATGAAGTAATGACAATTGCAACGTTTTTCCTTTTTTCTATTTCTCTGTGTTTTTGAAATACCCTAAGTACATATTTCTTTTATAAGCAAGTAGATGCTACAATAAAAAAATGTTAAAAGATACAGAGATACTACTACGGGCTCACTAAAGTGTAAATATCTTAAAACACATTGAGGGGAGGATGTAAAATAACCAGAACACTCAAACATTGCTGGTAGAAGGACAAAGTGGTGCACTTTGAAAAACGTAGTTTCTTCTAAATGTAAACACTCATTTACTGTATGATTCAGAAATTCCCCTCCCATATTTACCCAAGCAAAATGAAAATACATAGTTTCATTAAAAAGTTTATGTAAATATTCATAGAACTTTTTATTCGTAGTTGCCCCAAACCAGAAACAACCCTGACAGTCAGAGTTTGAAATTAACATGCACCACTTTCAGGCCTTTATCAACCACAAAGACAATAGGAAAATGCAGCAGGTAAATACTTTGATATACTTAATTTCTTTGGAAATGAAACAAAACGGGATGTTTTTCTGATGTCTGTTTATTGGAGACAAGCAAGTAATGGTTACTCTCATTATGGCCTCATACGAAAAACAAAGCAAATCAGAAATGAAGACATCCAAATCCTTCTATATTTTTGCCCAAATCTTGAGCCACAGAGTAAATAAGATTCTCTGGTATGGGTGAAAATAGGGCGACTCTGTCAAAAGTAGAGCGGAAAAAAAGAGATGCTTCCTCCCAGCTGAGAAAGCGCTTCCTCCCAGCTGAGAAAGCGCTTCCTCTGGGTGGGGAAGGGAGTGAGGGAGGAGAGAAGCCTGGTGGTCTGTGACCCTGGATTTGGAGGAGGAGTCTCAGGTTTATGTAGTGTTTTCAAAGTAGTCGCAGGACTGAAAGAGACCTGTTCAGTGATACAAACAAGGGATTGGCAAAGAGGTCCCCCGCTCTGCCCCCACTCCCCCCACCCTGGGCACACCTTGAAAGCGGCCAAGGACCTCTTGAAAGGTCCGGAATTCACAGATGTCTCAAAGATCACCTGGTAGAATAGATGGCCAACAACCAAATGAGCCTCAGTGAACCCCCGCACTGTAACTCCTAACATCTCCCTTAGAGGTGATGTCAAAAGCGCTTGAACCAGAGCGACTCCATCTTGAATAGGGGCTGGGTAAAATAAGGCTGAGACCTGCTGGGCTGTATTTGCAGGAATTAGATATTTTAAGTCACAGCATGAGCTACGAGGTCAAAGATCACAAACACCTGGCTGATAAAACAGCTTGCAGTAAAGAGGTGGGTTTTCCCACCAAAACCAAGATGACGGTGAAAGTGTGGTCATCCTCACTGCTCATCATATGCTAATTATAATGCATTGCCATACTAAAACACACTCCCTCCAGTGCCATCACAGTTTACACATGTCATGGAGAAATATCAGGGAGTTAGCCTATACGGACTAAAACGGGGAGGATCCCTCAGTTCTGGGCACGGCCTACACGTTTCCTGCAAAACTCATCAATAATCCGCCCCTTGTTAAGCGTGCAATCAAGAAGCAACACCAAGTATAAGCAGCTGAGCGGCCCAAGCCGCTGCTCTGTCTGTGGAATAGCCATTCTTTATTTTTTTACTTTCCTAATAAACTCGCTTTCACTTTATGGATTCACCTGTAATTCTTTCCCACGCGAGATCCAAGAACCCTCTCTTGGGGTCTGGATCAGGATTCCTTTCTGGTAACGCTTGGAGCATATAATTACCACCCATCTGTCAAGACGTGGGTCCCCCAGAATAAGTTCGTTGTAGAAATAAAAGGTAATACGGTTAGGATTTGTGTTCCCACCCAAATGTGCAATGTCGAATTGGAGGAGAGGTCTGGTGGGAGGTGATTGGATCTTGGGGCTGAGCGTCCCCCTTGCGTCTTTCCTGATAGGGAGTTCTCAGGCGATGTAATCCCTTAAACGTGCGTGGCACCTCCCACTTCTCACTCTCCTTCCTGTTCCGCACTGGTAACGTTTCTTAGTAAGACGATGCTTGTTTCTCCTGCGCCTTCTGCCATTTTAAGTTTACTGGAACCTGCCAGCCGTGCTTCCAGTTAAGCCTGCGGAACTGTGAGTCAATTAAACCTCTTGTCTTCATAAGTTACCTAGGCTCAGGTAGTTCCTTATAACAGTGGGAGAACGGACTGATATAAATGGTGTAGCTTTTTTTCACACTTGTGTGGTCTAAAATTCATATTGTCTACGTATACATGGCAGGTGTCTTCGTTTTAACCTTGAAGGATGTTTGAGGAATAATGTGCACTTGATTCCCTTGGGAAGTCAGGACGAGGAGACAGACTTTTTCTTCGTTTCGTGCCATTCCCTTTAAGTTAATATATGTTAAGACTTAAAATAATTTTTTAAAAAGCCAAAAGGGGAGAGGATTATGAATTGCTTTTTTGTTTTAGTGTTTGTGTTTAATTTGTACTGTACTCACAAAGCCAAGTGAAAAGTTTCTAATAGATGTTTGGGTGTATGGCTGTAAGTGGCTTCTATTTTGTAAGGTTTCTGTGAGGTTAAACAGTAAATATGGCAATATATGTTACTGTAGAATACATGTGTTTTTCCATGCACGAATAACTGAAAAATTACTTTCTGGTAAAGTTGCTTAATTCGTGCCACTGACAGTGTCTTCACATAATTTGCTTCAGAATCATGCAGGCCTCATGTAGGGACTTCAAAGACCAGAAAGAAAACGAAGCAGCACAGAGTGGTTTGTGAAGGGCAGCAGGGTGGGCTCCGTGGTTCACACCTATAATCCCAGCACTTTTGGAGGTTGATACCGGAGAATCACTTAGGGCTGGGAGTTTGAGACCAGCCTGGGCAACATAGTGAGACCGCCAAACCCGCCCCCCCATCTCTACAAAATACATTTTTTAAATTAGCTGGGCGTGGTGGTGCACGCTTGTGTTCTCAAGCTACTCAAGAGGCTGAGGCCAGTGGATCCCTTGAGCCCAGGGAGGTCCAGGCTGCAGTGAGCCGTGATTCTGCCACTGCACTCCAGCTTGGGTGACAGAGCAAGACCCTGTCTCAAAAAAACAAACAAAATCGCAAAACAACAGCAACCCCCCCCACCCCCAAACACATAAAGTGCAGTGGCAAAGATTTGTGTAGGGGAAGGCAGGCCCAGAGGATGTTTTAAAGTCATCGGGGTCTGCTGACAGCCAGCTTATCTTTCCTGTGTATTTTCATCCCTTCCAAAAGTGGACCCTGGGAATGCAGGTGCCCAGTCCTTGCGGTTTTCAGGCTGGAACGCTGAACGTTCTGGAAATTTGCTGAATGCGCCTCTCACCAGGAGATGGCAGCGTCGGCCTAAAGATGCTCCAAGCGGCCCCGACCGCCTCGCGACGCCATGCAATATGCTCAGGGAACACCAGAGGGCGCCAAGGCTTCTCAGCTGGTCGCTGAGCCAGGCTGGCTCCGAGGCTTTCTTTGCAGAGTGCCCTGTTGCTATCCACGTAGGTGTGACTACTCTGCATAGACACACACTGTCCCACACAAGACTTCCAAGCTGAGACAAGGCCACTGAGCCACCCATTCCACGGCTCAGAGGGAGCTGCCATCTTTTTAACACCTCTTTTATACTTAAGCCATCACGGGAAGAAGCAAGTAACTGGGAGGAGTTGGATGCATGATTCAGTATACTCAGCACTGTGGCCACGGATGCGCACACTAAAAGATCATCTCTAACTACATAGAGAGATGTGTAGATTAACATCATGAGAAAGTAACTTTATCCTTTATCCCTCTGCCTTAATACTCTGAGGTGACTGATTTACCTACCAGATGGTAGAAAAGAGATGCAATCCCAAATTTGGCTAATTCTAAATCCTTCCTTCCTTGTTAAAGACCTGGCTTCCCCTGCAACGCTGGAACAAGAGAAAATTCATTCGAAATGAAATTCAGTGTCACTTGTAAATTTTTTTTTCTAGACAGGGTCTTGCTGTGTTGCCCAGGATGGAGTGCAGTGGCACGATTTTTGGGCTCACTGCAGCCTCAACCTCCTGCATTCCAGCGATCCTCCTGCCTCAACCCCCAAGTAGCTGGGACCACAGGCACACACCAGCATGACCGGCTAATTTTTTTTTTTTTTTTTTTTTTTTTGTAGAGACAGAGTCTTATGATGTTACCCATGCTGGTCACAAACTCCTGAACTCAAGTGATTGCCTGACTCACCCTCCCAAAGGGCTGGAATTACAGGTGTGAACCACCGTGCTTGGCCTTGTTCCCCCCTCCCCCCAAACAGATCAGCATTGAACTAAATAATGTTTACCAGCTGCTAAATAGAAGTGTGTCTACCAAAAGCAAATTCTGGTTAAGTGAAATGTAATATGGAATTCTGGCCTAGTGTAGATTCTCAGGAGCATTGCATAATACGGTCTTTTGTAGTCACCGTAACACCTAGAAAGCCCAATTACCATATACATTCTAAAACAAGGCTAAGGCCTCACAGCTGTAATCCCAGCACTTAGGAGGCTGAGGCAAGTGGATGGCTTCAGGCCAGGAGTTTGAGACCAGCCTGGGCAACATATGGAGACCCTGTCTCTTCGAAACTTAAAAAATTGGCAGGGCATGGTGATACAGGCCTGTAGTCCCAGTTATTTGGGAAGTGGAGGCTGAAGCTAGAGGATTGCTTGGGCCCAGAGGAGATTGAGGCTATAGTGAGGCCAGACTCTGTCACTGCACTCCAGTCTGAGCAAAAGAGTGATAAAATATGCGGTGGCTCAAGCCTGTAATCCCAGCACTTTGGGAGGCCGAGGCGGGTGGATCACGAGGTCGAGAGATCGAGACCATCCTGGTCAACATGGTGAAACCCCGTCTCTACTAAAAATACAAAAAATTAGCTGGGCATGGTGGTGCGTGCCTGTAATCCCAGCTACTCAGGAGGCTGAGGCAGGAGAATTGCCTGAACCCAGGAGGCAGAGGTTGCGGTGAGCCGAGATCGTGCCATTGCACTCCAGCCTGGGTAACAAGAGGGAAACTCCGTCTCAAAAAAAAAAAAAAAAGAAAAGAAAAGAAAATGAAAAATGCTGTGCTTGTTCCCTAAAATGTTAATAAGTAAAACAAAGTGCATATTCTCAGGTTGAGCTGAGACGTGAATGAGTGCTGACCCAGGGATCTTTTTCACATGGGCTGGTACTAGCTGCAAGGCCTTTCTAATCAGCAAAGCGACGCTATCTGAACTTAAAGTGACATTGGCAAAAGAAAAAAGTTCTAAGCCATCAATGTAACAATTTTTCTCTACTCTGCCTTGGTCAGACCACTCTTGGTGGTGCTAACTTTTTGTTGCTACACTTTGAAGGCGTTTTGAGCAAGTGAAAAATTGTCAGGAGAAATGAGTCTGGATGGTCAAGTACTACACCAGGCTTGAAGTTCCCAGGGCCCTCAGCTGGTTTTCATACTGTAGGCTGAAGAAGAGGTGACTTAAGGAGAAGGTTGCACCTGTATACAAATACACAAATTGGGGAGGTTTGAAGGGCTCTTAGCCATCAGGTGTAGACAGAGGAAGAGAAGATAGACACAGAGGCAGAGTGTATATCATTTAAGGAGAAACATTGTCACACACAGCATGATCTTTTAGTAACAGAGGTAGCGTAGTGAAGGAAGCCATAAACACGTGAAGGACTGATGAGATATTAACAAATAAGCAGAAAATTCTTTCCATGGATGGCCTGTGCTAGATGCTTGGAGTATGATAGTGAGTGAGGCAGGCTCTGTCCTTATCTTACTGAGACTTCGGTCTGGTGGGAAAACAGGCATTACAAACATAGGTACCTGAAATGTTAATAGGGGACGTCAGAGAAGAATTCCCAGGGGAAGTTGTCTAATCTGTGAACTGAATAGTTAGTGAATAGGAGTGAGTTAAAGAGAGTGGGACAAAGAGGGTTTTCCTATGGGAGTAATGTGCCGTCCTAAACACAAAGGTATCTGTGACTTCTTATACACACGTGACCTTTCGAAAACAAGAAAAATGTCGTAACAAACTATCCCGAAGTGTTATTGAAAACCATGACCATGTATTTGCTGATGATTCTGAAGCTTGGGCTGGGTTTAGCTGGGTGGTTCCTGTCTTGGCTCACCTGGGGCCCCCTCATAGGGCTGCCATAATACGTTAGACCTACTAGGATAGATGGTCCAGATGGCCCCGTGTTTCTGGCAGTGGCTGCTGGCATTCTCTGGGTCACCTTCATTCTTCTCTACCTGGCCTCTTATCCACCAGTAGACTAGACAGTTTCTTTATCTCATTGTCTCAGGGGAGCATTTCAAAAGGGCAAAGGAGGGTGTCTCAAGGCATTTGGGGGCCTAGGTCATAGAACTCGCATACATGCATGCAGATCACTTGAGCTCAGGAGTTCAAGAGCAGCCTGGCCAACAGGGCAAAACCCCGTCTCTACTAAGAAATACAAAAATTAGCCAGGCGTGGTGGTGCTTATCTGTAATCTCAGCTACTCGGAGGGCTGAGGCAGGAGAATTGCTTGAACCTGGGAGGAGGAGGTTGTAGTGAGCCGAGATTGCACTACTGTACTCCAGCCTGGGTGACAGCAAACTCAGTCTCAAAAGATAAAAAAATTTAAAAAATTAAATTGCAAGTTCTTTTAAGCAAATCCCTCTGTCATTTTGAGGTGAACTGGCAACCCCTCTCCTTTGTGTTCAGAAAGTCTTTTGGAAATCAAGTAGAAGCATGTTCTGAAGCCTCACCAAGCATAAGAAGTGTCTTCCGCTTCCTAAGGGTATGTCTTTGTTCATTTAACCCAAAGAAGCAACTGTCAACATAAAATCAAGCATCCAGCAGTTCTTAATGGTTATGAGACGGAATTTGGGTTATTCAATCAACCTTAATGCTGGCTAAAACTATTCCTTTGTTTTGCTTTGGGGAGAACTGGAGTCTCTTTGAGGTAAAGATCTGTTGATTCAACACATTTTGTGTTAGATCAGCTAGACTCTGTAAAATGACATGCCCCTGAGCGTCAGGTTGCCTGTGTTTTGCTAAGATACGAAGGATCCCCTCAGGGACAGACAGGCCTGGGGCTAATTATTGCTGCAGGGTGAATTCACTGCTGAATCTTTTCACTAACAAAGACAAATTACCTCATACATTTTACAAGGCCCTAAAAAATTAGGTGAGTGACTCTAACCTCCAGCCAACACATGAACTCAGAGTCAGCAGAGGGCATCCAGCCAGAGAGACTCCTCATTTTGGTTTGCATAAAGATGAGACTAGGTTGCCACAGTGGGACATACCGTTTATGAGATCTTTCACATACCATGGTTTTCTTTGATCCTCACTGCAGTCAGTGAGAAGGAGGCATGATTATTACCTTCATCTGCAAACAAGGAAACTGTGGCTTGGAAACCTGAGGATCAGATTCAGTAGAGCTTGGGTTTTGCGGACTACACACACACCCGCTCGGCAGGGATTCCACCTTTACCATCCATTTGCGGTGTGACATTCAGCAGGTTATTAAACCTCAAATTGCTTTGAGATTCAGTCTTCTTACCTTATAATGGGGATGATGATACCTACTTCATAGGCTTGGGACAACAAAGGAGAATTCATTCACACCTGCACACGCCAACAATACCTGGCGCCTCAGCACTGTTACCAGTGGGGGTTAAGCAGTGGGGCCTGAGGTTGGGTTGCTTATGTTCAAAGTCTGTTCAAATGTAGCTTAAACCTACATTTAAACCTTGTGCCCTATTGCCTGATTTAGGCATGGACAACAGCTGGGCATGGTGGCTAATGTCTATAATCCCAGCACTTTGGGAGGTTGAGGCAGGTGGATCACTTGAGGTCATGGACAACAGCTGGGCATGGTGGCTAATGCCCATAATCCCAGCACTTTGGGAGGTTGAGGCAGGTGGATCACTTGAGGTCAGGAGTTCAAGACCAGCTTAGTCAATATGGCAAAACCGCATCTCTACTGAAAATGCAAAAATCATCTGGAGCTGGTGGCATATGCCTGTAATCCCAGTTACTCAGGTGGCTAGGGCAGGAGAATTGCTTAAACCAGGGAGGCAGAGTTTGCAATGAGCTAAGATCATGCCACTGTACTCTAGCCTGGGTGACAGAGTGAGATTTAATCTCAAAAATAAATAGAGAAATAGATAGATAAAGTGGACAATAACAACAGCTGCCCTAGTGGTTTAATGTGAAACTTGAAACTGGTAATGGTAGAGAAAGTCAACAGTAAGCATTTAAATGAAGATGATAATGATTCTCTTATCCCTCAGTGATTTATCCAAGGTCACAGAGCATGTAAAGCCCAGAGCCAGGCTCCATTCCCAGGTCATCTGCATTTATATTCTGAGGATTTTTTGTGGTGAGACTGGAACACAGGCTGGGCATAGTGGTTCATTCCTGCAATTCCAGCACTTTGGGAGGCTAAGGTGGGTAGATTGCTTGAGCTCAGGAATTTGAGATCAGCCTGGGCAACATGGCAAAACCCCGATCTCTATAAAAAATACAAAAATTAGCTGAATGTGGTGGCAGGCACCTATAGTTCCAGCTACTTGGGAGGCTGAGGTGGGAGAACTGCTTGAGCCCAGGAGGTCGAGGCTGCAGTGAGCTATGATTATGCCACTGCACTCCGGTGTGGGCAATAAAGTAAGACCCTGTCTCAAAAAAGGAAAAAGAAAAAAAAAAAGTAGAGACCAGAGCAAACAATTAAGGGCCGGGATGGTAAACAATCTGAAGTCCCGAGACATGAGATTTCTGTGATGGCAGAAGAGACTTGAGCAACTTTCAAGAAACAGTGGAGGTGTGGGAGGGCTGGGCTAACGCCTTCCATGTGGCCAGGATGCGACCTCTCAGGCTTTAATCAGAGAGGCTCAGAATGAGGGTATGTTGCAAGACCTACGTAGCTTTTCCAGTCTGTGCGCAAACTGTGTTGCCCATGGACTGAGTTAGGAAGCTATTGCGTCTGGGTGTGAATGGCAGGGTCTGTCCCCAGCTCAAGTTTGATAGCGCGACCCCTGGCATAGTCACAAGGAACTCATATTATTCTTTTCCTTTCTTTATAGCTTCCTCTTTTCAGGAATTATTGCAGCTAGTCATTTATAGCTATCGTAAAAAGTGTCTTCTGTGTCATTCACTCTTTCCTAGCACTACCACTTGAATAAGGTCACATGGTATTTGTGTTAAGGTTTTATTTCCTTATCTGTAAAATGGGTAACTAAGTATCTATTCTTTCTAAATAAAGTATCTATTTCCTTGGGATTTCAACTGAGTTCATATAAGATAATGTAGATAGAGCACTTAGCAATTATTGACTAGTCAATTCTTTACTACTTACTGAGAGCTCTGTTAGAGATACAGTATTAGGGACGTGGCAGCGAGAATGGGATTTTGTTCTTTGGCTATAGTCTGGAGGTCTGGGTTCAACTTCTGGTTCTGTTACTGAGGAGTTAGGTGATCTGGGGAAAGACACTTTCTTTCAGACCTTTTTTTTTTTTCTTTTTTCTTCAGCTTTTAAGTTCACAGGTACATGTGCAGGATGTGTGGGTTTGTTACGTAGGTAAAAGTGTGCCATGGTGGTTTGCTCACAGATCATCCCATCACCTAGATATGAAGCCCAGCATCCATTGGCTATTTCCTGAGGCTCTCCCTCCATCTGCCCCTCTCCCCGCCACCACAGACCCCAGTATGTGTTGTTCCCCTCCCTGTGTCCATATGTTCTCGTGGTTCAGCTCCTATTTATAAGTGAGAACATGCGGTGTTTGGTTTTCTGTTCCTGCAGTACTTTGCTGAGGATAACAGCTCCCAGCTCCATTCATATACCTGTGAAGGACAGTATCTCATTCCTTTTTATGGCTGCATAGTATTCCATGGTGTATATGTAACACAGTTTCTTTATGTAGTCTATCATTGATGGGCATTTGGGTTGCTGCCATGTCTTTGCTATTGTGTATAGTGCTGCAGTGAACATATGTGCCCGTTGTTTTGTGTTTTCATCCAATTTTGAAGAAGGCTTCAAATTCATCACATTTAAAGGCTATTGTTGTCAAAAGGAAACTGGTTTCAGTGGACATGTAAGTCTGGGAAACTTTGTATCTTATATTTTTTTTTGTAGAAATCTTCAATACATATTATCATAGTAAAGACCCTGAGAAGTCTTGCAGTAAAGAAACTCGTTTAATTTGGATTAAACTAAAATTTCACTCTGTAATAGCAAATCACCATCCCCTGGCATATTGTTTGGGACATGCCAAACTAGGTGATCTCCCAAGAGCCTTTTCCACTTTCCATCTTTTTTTCGCCCTACTCACATCACCTGTGTTCAGTGTTTCTTTCTGTCATTTCAGCATCACATATAAGGGATGATGCTCCCTTTGTTGATAGAGGCTACACCTGTCAATTCTAAGCTCCCTGGTATGAGTAACTGACAGATTTACATTTACATAGAGCCACGTGGATAAAATACGCACCCATCATTGCATGCGCACAGAAGATGACCTGCAAAATCTAAACTCTGCTTTGCAACATTTTTATTGCTGCCAATGCCATTTTATCCTTCTGTTCCCTGGGCAACCTTTTCTTTGGGAATTGTATCCCATTTTTGTCACCCAAATAGAAAGAAAAACTTGGAGATAGAAGCCTTTTATTTTTTATTTTTTTTTGTATATTCTGTGATTTAAATGAATAATAGTTTATTTTTTCGGTGATATACTTGAAAACATGGCAAAAATTGTGTGCATAAGTCTTAGAATCTTCATAGTATTATTTACACATTTTATGTAAATGTTCTGAAAAGTATTACCTTGACAAACAAATAGATATGCGTGTAAAATAATAACCCAGTGAAACATTAAGAAAATTATTATTGAAGCAGATTTCTTTTTTTTTAAATTTATTTATTTATTTTAATTTTTATTGCATTATAGGTTTTGGGGTACATGTGCAGAACATGCAAGATAGTTGCCTTGTGAATAGAGGAACGAAATAAGAGCGATGGTCTGAAAACCAGAAAGTCTGGAATCTAATTCTGCCTGAATTTCTCCATTTAGAAAGGAAGTAAAGCTAGATTGGTCTCTGTGCTGTCACCCAGCAAGAGATGTGGTTTCTTTCTAGATAAATAGCATCTAATGATTGAGTACCTGCTTTTAATCCAGCAGTAGTTCCACATGCTTATCACTGTAGCCACCTTTTTTTTTTTTTTCTTTTTCTTTTTTCTGGCAGTCTTGCTCTGTTACCCAGGCTGGAGTGCAGTGGTGCGATCTTGGCTCACTGCAACCTCTGCCTCCAGGTTCAAGATCCTCTTGCCTCAGCCTCCCAGGTAGCTGGGAATATAGTCATGTGCCACCACACCCAGCTAATTTTTATGTTTTTAATAGAGACGGGGTTTCACCGTGTTGACCAGGCTGGTCTCGAACTGCTGACCTCAGGTGATGTGCCTGCCTCAGGCCTGCAAACGTGCTGGGATTATAGGCACGAGCCACCATGTCCAGCCTGCAGTCTCTCCTAGCCTCTGATCTTGCATGGTTTGCATTAGCTTCCTTGCACCAGAGAACACCATAAGGGTTTGGAAGCCCAATTCTTCTGGCTCTTTTTTTTTTTTTTTAAAAGACAGTCTCTCTCTGTCGCCAGGCTGGAGTACAGTGGCACGGTCTTGACTCACTTTAACCTCTGCCTCCCGGGTTAAAGCAATTGTTCCCTGTCAACCTCCCGAGTAACTGGGACTACAGGTGTGCACACGACCATGCCTGGCTAATCTTTGTATTTTTAGTAGAGATGGGGTTTCACCATGTTGGCTAGGATGGTCTCCATCAATTGACCATCTGGCTCTTTTAAAGGGGCGGCTCTTCACCACTCATGCCAACACCAATGTCACTGTCATTCTTTGAGAAAATGCTCTCTTACTATTGAGGCAGGCTTGTGTTCGCTAGATCAGTGGCATGAATTCTAGGGATTTGGGTGTTTTCTATATATATGCATGCTATATAAATTAGGGTACATACACATAATATAAATTAGGGTTTACATCAGTGCTGTACATTTATATGTACATTTATATGTACAGCACTGATGTAAACCCTAATTTATATTATGTGTAGGATTTTACTGAAATCCACAAGAGCAATGAGAATCAGACCTGGGCCTGCAAATAGGGCCAGACACAATGGCATAGATTAAGGCACAAGGATCAGCTTCCCTTTGGAGGCTAAAGAGTGTTCTTATTTTTGTGGCTCTGTCAGGCCCTTAACATCACCTAAGCGTAACTGATTTGGGGGAACTGAATGTTGTAAATGTGTGTATTATCTTCTGTCGCTCCAAAATTGTGCTTTAAAGCAGCTCATATTCCCTCAACTCTTGAGCCCAGGGGATCTCTCCCCAGAAAAAGCTTCAAGCATTGATTTTGAGGTTGTTTACTGTGCTCATCCCCCTGTTCCCCTATGAGAGCAGCTAATTAGGACCCATTTGGGGCTTGTCTGAATCATGGCAGTAACCCCCCTGTTGGGGAAAACAGGTCCATACTCTTACAGGCAGAGGACCATCAAATACCTGGGCTGGGTCTCTGGGTGGCTCAGTGACTTTACTACTCTATGAACTTGGGCCAAGTGTTTTGCCCCTCTGGGTCCCGCTCAGCTTCCTTCTGTGAAATGAAGCACATGACCCCAGTCATGAACCCCTCTTAGGACTACTCAGCTGGGACACCTTTTCTCCCCTCCCCAATTTGCCCGGAAACATCTGTGGACAACCTTGGCTTTCTGTGTCCCGCTTTGTTCTCTGGTGTCCTTGAGGATTGGCAAAGGATGCTGCTGTTTCTGGTGACAACCTACTTATTTTGCTTGATCAACTTGTACTCATTCTTCCAGATTCAAACTAAGTGTTTTCATCCCGGGTAGTTTTTTTTTTTTTTTTTTTTTTTGACATTGCAGGGTAGAGCCCAGCGTTCCCCTCAGGTGCCCTGCCTTTACATTTGTCATAGCACTTGGAAAACGCAAAGCCCCACCCCCAAAATACTGACAGATTCTTCTGTGTGTGTTTCTAGCATCCCATAATCCCTGTGGTGGCAAATGCTCTTCTAGGAATGTTATAGTTGGTGAACAAAAGTGAAGAATAGTTCTTATTTTAATATAAATGGTTAAAAACCGAAAGCCAGAAAAAAGATCCCAGTAGTGAACTGAGTGCAGGAAAGAAACCCAAAAAACTTAATGATGACCTACAGTGAGCCAGGACACTTCAGGCATTTTACCTCGTTTACCTCTTCAATTTTGAATGATGCACATGGTAGCAATGCAATTTGAAAGAGGGAGAAATGGACTCTCGGGGAGTGTAAGTAACTTACTGTGCCAGTTGGATCTTTTGGGAAGCAGACACCCAGATAGAGCCAGGCGTGTAAGTGGTTTATTGCTTGGGTAAGTGATGCTTTTGATAAAGCAGGAAGGAACCAGAAGGAAGCACAGAATCCTTCAGACTGCAATGTGGATCTAAGGCATAGAAAGAGAAAGAGATGAGGATACAGGATTTGGCAGGGAGAGCTGCAGAACATGCTGTTCATTTGAGGAAGTGTTGGCCAATTCAACAGGGATCTCCAGAAGAAAAAAATGCCCATTAGAAGTGCCTGAAACTGGGCAGAAATAGTCTTGCTCCAGTATCCCCATCATGCTCAGAAGCTGAGATGTGTTCTAAAGGCCTTGTAGCTGGAAGTTGTCAGCTCACTGTATTTCTTGCCACATTTAATCTAGATGTTCCTACAAAGCCATGATTTGAGGGTATGCCAGTCTGACTTTAAAGCCCATTATCTACTCCACTTCTGAAGCTTAAAGGGCCTCCTGTTACATATTCTGAAATAAAGTTTTCATGATCAAAGTTCGAATGACCAAGTTTAGCATAATACTTAACCTAACACTAAAGCTTCAGGTCCTCTGTAAAACAAGAGACAAGGTGACCTTCTAGTTCACAATCTTGCTTCCATGACTGTTTCCTCTCTCATGAAATTGTCTTGGCAGACCTATAAGGGTCATATAATGAATGATTAAAAGTTATTAAAACCCCAGATGATTGAACCCACTGATTAAACAACTGTATGGACCTCCAGATCACTTAACAGGCTCTCATGGTTGCCAAGTATTGTAACCCTAGACTGGAGAGGCAAGGCATTAATACAAGCTGGATTGCTGCTTCTGCTTCCTCTACCAGGGCTTGGTCTAAGCCAAGTCTTGCTTAGCCATGACCTCATCATCATCGTAGACATCCTGGGACTTCACCCTTTCAGTCTTCTCCATTGATGGCCCCTTGAGGACTCTCAGGGTGGAATGGCATGGAATCTAGCACGGTATGAATTCTCTGGAGTATTCAGAAAACTACACATCAATACAGAACCTCTTCTTTCAATCCAGTGTTCTCTCAAATCTTTTTAAAAGTTGCAAAAAGAAAAATGTCAAGTAGGAGGAGACTGAGATGAGTTCAGATGAATATAGTGCTCAGTTTTTTTTTGTTTTTTTTTTTTTTGAGACAGAGTCTTGCTCTGTCACCCAGAATAGAGTGCAGTGGTACGATCTTGGTTCTCTGCAACCTCTGCCTCCCAAGTTCAAGTGATTCCTATGTCTCAGTCACCTGAATGTCTGGGATTACAGGCACCTGCCACTATGCCTGGCTACTTTTTGTATTTTTAGTAGAGATGGGGTTTTACCATGTTGGCCAGACTGGTCTCGAACTACTGACCTCAGGTGACCTACCTCTGCCTCCCAGCATGTTGGAATTACAGGCATGAGCCACCACACCTGGCTGGCCATATG
Organism: Saguinus oedipus; assembly: GCA_031835075.1. Taxonomy (NCBI): domain Eukaryota; kingdom Metazoa; phylum Chordata; class Mammalia; order Primates; family Cebidae; genus Saguinus; species Saguinus oedipus. The sequence goes on from CM063189.1 coordinate 36,128,138, forward strand.
GTACTCAATTTTATAAAGTCAGATTTAGAAATGGTGGTAAAAATAGTCTCAGTCACTATTTCTCAGACCGCAGCCTAGAGCTAATGAGTATCTCTTGAGATTGAGCTCAGAAAAATTATATTATTACAGATATAATAAAGATGAAGATGATGCTTGTCTCAAAAGAACAAGAAGACTAGTGGCTGGCACCAGAATTATAAACCTCCTCCTAGTATACACTGATCTTACACATTCTAGTCCCAGAGTCAGCACTTCTTTAGTGGAAAAGACAAGCCTAAAATCCAGTCTGGTAGTCGATTATAATTACAGGGAGTAACGTTGCTCTAGAAATTAACATGTCGGTGACTGGGTCAACTGGTGGTGAACTCTCCATCCTGGAGCTCCTGAAGCAGAGGCAAGAAAGTAATCACTCAAGCAGGCTATGGATGAGGGTCCTATAGAGAAGAGGATGTGGGAATCTATAAATTTCCTTGAAACTTTTAAGGCTGACCTCCAGTAAACGTGGGCACAAAGAATCCAAGGGAAAAAAAAATTATTAGAATTTGTTCCTAATTCCATATTTGTCGACAGCTTTTTTCAGGTTAGGCTCTCACGTCAAGGCATTTATTTTCTCATAAGTATGACTGTATCACTTAATTGCCAAAATCAACAATACCTTTTTTAAAAATATATAGTTCTCTGTTACTCATTCTGACTACAAAACCTTTCCAATATGATCTTCCTCTTTCCCTTTAGACCTCACTCCTTTTCATCCCCCTTCTTATGTTAGAGCATGACATAAACTTAGAAGCCACCTATATTAGCTATTTATTGCTGTGTGACAAATTAACCCACAACGAAGTGGCTTACAACATTATGCATTTATTATTGCATGGAAATTCAGAGATGGTTAACTCTGTGGTTCTGGCTTGGGGTCTCTCTTCAGGCTGCAAGAAAGATGGGAGGTAGGGCTGTAGTTATCTGAATGTTTGGCTGGGCTCTGGAATCTGTTTCTGGAAGGCTTTCCCACATAGCCTGCGTTTGTCAGGAAGCCTCAGTTCTTCATGGAGGCTTCTTCCATCACCACATGGTAACTGGCTTTTTGCAGAGTCTAAAGTCGAAGAGGGAGCAAGGCCAAAGCCCAGTGTTTGTTACAGATTAGCCTTGAAAATCACAATTATGTCAGCAATACTTTATAAGTTACATAGGTTAGCTTTGTTCAGTGTGAGAGGGAACTTACACAAAGGCATGAATACCAGGAGACAGATCACTGGGGGAGGTTTTGGAAGCCAGTTGTGATGTCTGTAACTTGGAACACGCTGCTCCTTGTGCCTTGATTGTTCTTGCCCCTTTTCTACCAAGAAATCTCCTGTCCGTCATCTCAAATGCAACCAACTCTGTTGAGTCTTCTCTGAATCTATAAACAGAACTGATCATTTTCTTTTTGCTTTTCTATAGCATTTTGTACATACTCTTACGAAAAGATGAATTTTTTTTGTACAGCACAAAGTCTGTCTCTCTATCAAGAGAGGGCCGTGCCTTATCCAGTATTTTTAATACGAAGTTTTGTCAAATAACAGGTATTTAAGGAATATTTTAATGAGTTAATTTCATTTTTCTCATCATCTGTAACCTTGTTTCAGGGGACTATATCAATACTAATAAAAAGCAAAGTACAAAACAGCACCTAAAATAGAGTAAAAAGCATCATATATTGTTTTTTTAAATTAAACCCTAAACTAAGTATACTTTTACTAGGAAACAACTTTTTGTAGGGAAAACTTGGGATGAGATGGAAATTACAACTATGTAACAGTGAAAAGCACTGGAAATTATGGTGTCCACATGTAGCGCTTTGCAAATGGGAGAAACCGAGGCCTCCTCTTAACACATATTATTCATGGCAGAAACTAGACGAGAATTAATTAACCTTGATAAAAAAAGAAAATTAAATCACTTGAGAAATTTTTTTGTCACTTTAATAGTCTTAAATCTTTAATCTTACCACTCAAGTCTTTCTTGAAGAACAACAATATAGAATGAATGTCCTAAATGGGCCAAAAGGGATTTAGGAAAGCATATATTAACTTCAAAACACTAAAAGAAGACTCAGGCATTTGGTACCAGGTATAGGTAGATAAGAGCTCTTTAAAAGAAAAAAAAAAAAAAAAAGGAACACTTGGATGAAGCCTCATTACTTGCTGAATGCCAGTGTTTTCTGTTCTCCATGTAAGATCCTAACTCCCAGAGAGGGGTATATATCACTTGGGGAAGGAAAACTAAATGCAATGGCAAAGTCTTTGCTGAGGGCTGAAGATCAATATTCTGTAAGTGAGGCTGGGTGCGGTGGTTCATGCCTGTAATCCCAGCACTTTGGGAGGCCAAGGCAGGTAGATAACCTGAGGTGGGGAGTTTGAGACCAGCCTGGCCAACATGGTGAAAACCTGTCTCTAGTAAAAGTACAAAAATTAGCCAGGTATGGTGGTGGGCACCTGTAATCCCAGCTAGTTGGGAGGCTGAGGCAGAAGAATTGTTTGAACCCGGGAGGCGGAGGTTGCAGTGAGCAGAGATCGTGCCACTGCACTCCAGCCTGGGTGACCGAGTGAGACTCCATCTCAAGATAACATAACTAGGAGCGAGAAATGGAGAGAATTGGAAAGGGGACAGAGTGAGAAAAATAACTTTAAAAAATTCAACGTTGAATTTAAGCTGTATTTTTCTTCCTCTGTGTAGATCGGGGCTCACTTAAGGCCCCAGTCTTATTTCTCTATGACCATCATCATCTAACACTGGTGCAAATAGTTCTCATTGTCAGCGGTCGTGTCAGTATCAGCATGAGTTTTCAGATGTTCTTGGTTGAGGAGAAGGAAAATGAGCTATCTGTAGATTAGGATAACTTTACTGCAAACAGCCCCATTGCCCCAAATTCACCACCAAAGTGTAGGCAGGGCATTTGCTGCTAGCATAGCAACAGTGACATCTCAAAGGTTTAATTTGAATTTGTCAACAAGGTCCCTGAAGACCACTTCTGCCCATCCTCATTGTGTCCCATGTCACTGGAGCGACTAATAGTCAGCACAGATGTTTTCAATCTTTGCTTGCAGAAAGCACCCAGGGCTGATAAATAATCACTTTGGCTATTGCACTTTAAGGCTATTTACACAATAGGCTGAAGTCATTCTAAGACTTGCAGTGAGAATGGAAACCATAGAATTATCGAAGATTCCAGGGCTTGGAAGAGCCCTTAAATGACTCATCTCCATTGCTGGGACCTCTTGCTGAATATTAGAATAACCTCTATCCCAAATCAGAGCTTTCAGAATCTCTCGAGGTGAGACATGGGCATATGTTTTACATTATTTCCAGGCTGTTATAATATACATTTGGAGTTGAGAAGCACAAATTCTAATGATACCCATGGCTCAAAGAGGGCATGAGAATAAATGAGATTCACAGAGAATGAGTGCAAGGTCTGAACTCCAGGTGGTCTGGCTTCCAATGTGGTCGTCTTTCCACTGTATCAGGGTTATGCATCTGCTAATTACTGTACTTAAATATGTCTACTCACTCAGTTCAGAAAGTAGAGATGATAATTTTTGTTTCTATTTTTTGAGATAAGGTGTCACTCTGCTCAGGCTGGAGTGCAGCGGTATGATCCTGGCTCACTTGTAGCCTTGAACTCCTGGGCTGAAGCAATCCTCTGCCTCAGTCTCCCAAGTAGCTGGGACTACAGGTGCATATCATAATGCCCATCTATTTTTTTAAATTTCTCTTTTGTAGAGGTGGGATCTCACTATGGTGACCAGGCAGGTTTCGAACTCCTGGCCTCAAGCCATCCTCTCACCTTGGCCTTCCAAAGTGTTGGGTTTACAGGCCTGAGCTTCTGTGTCCCACCAAGACAGTAAATCTTGAGATCTTTTTCTTTGAGTAATGACCCTCAGACATCCAAGATTTTCAGACAACAAAACACTGGGGTCCATTACTTGTTGAGAATTGGACTGAATTTAGGATTTTTGAGAGACAGCATAGTCTGCAGAAAGCCATTGGACTGGAAGTCATGGAAAACCGGGTTCTAGTGTCAGCCTTATCTTAGGCTAGCCAGGCAGCTTAGGGTGAATGGCATTCAGTTGGGGCCAGGGTTCTCTATCCTGGCTACATGCTAGCATTACCTTTGTATGCTTAACACACACACAAACCCTGACATCACTCTCAGATACTTGTATTTAGAAAATCTACATTGGATCATTTTTCAGCCTTTTGGCTAAGATCAAGTGTAGAAAATCTACATTGGTCTAGGAACATGTATTTTAGATTTTCAAGTGATTCTAAGGTTCACCCCTAGATAAAAACCCCTGTACTAGTGATCTCCAGAGACCCCTCACTTTTTAAACACAATTCTCCCATTTACAGTGTAAAATTCTATGATTCTGATATATTGACAACCATCATCAAAGTCAATTTTAGAAGAAGTCATCACCCAGCAAGAAACTCTGCACATTTTATCTATCACCCCCATGACCCCTAGGCTCTTCGTATGCCTAGGAAACCACTAATCTACTTCGAGTTTATAAGTTTCCATATTTTTGACATTTTATTGGACTGAAGTGATATGTCACTCCTTTCACTTTGCAAAACGTTTTAAAAATTATATGTTGTAGCGTGTGTCAGTAATTTATTCCTTTTATTTTATCATAAAATAAGTGATATATATTTGTGGGTTACAAAGTGATGTAATGATACATGGGTGTAATGTGTAATGATTCTATCAAGCCAGTAAACTTCCATCACCTCAAATACTTATCATTTTAGTAATGAGAACATTTAAAATCTACTTGGCAATTTTGCACTATACATTGTTACCAACTGCAGTTAACATACTCGGCAATAGATTTCAAAACACCTATTTCTCCTGTTGACTGAAACTTTGTACCTTGGGCCATCTCTCCACCCCTCCTTCCCCCAGTCTCTTGTGACCATTATTCTGTTCTCTACTTCTGACTTCAACGGTTTTAGATTCTGCATATAGGTGAGACCATGAAGGTTTTGTCTGTGTCTATGATTTAACTTAGTATAATCTCCTCCAAGTTTATTCATGTTGCCACAAAGGACAGAATTTCCTTCTTTTAAAGGCTGAATTATATTCCATTGTGTATAATACCGTATTTTCTTGCAGAATACCAACTGTCCATGGACACTTAGGTTGATTCCAGGTTTTGGCTTATTGTGAATAATGCTGCAAAGACAGGGTGTGCAGATGTCTCTTCAACATACTGATTTTAATTTCTTCGGATATATACCTAGATGTGGGATTGCTGGACTACATGATAATTCTATTTTTAGTTTTTTGAAGAACCACTGTATAGTTTGTTATATTGGCTGTACTAATTTACATTCCCACCAACGGTATGCAACAGTTTCTTTTTCTCCACATCGTTACCCCTTTGAGCTTTTTTGATAATAGCCATTCTGACAGGTGTGAGGTGACAGCTCATTGTGGTTTTAGTTTGCATTTCCCTAATGGTTAGTACTGTTGAGTGTGTTGTTCATATGTCTGTTGGCCATTTGTATGTCACCTTTTGAGTAATGTCTATTCAGGTCATTTGCCCATTTTAAAATCATCTTGATTTTTTGCAATTGAGTTTTATCGTTTCTTATATATTTTAGATGTTAAACTGCTGTTAGATGGATAGCCATTTTCACGATATTGATTCTCCTTATCCATGAGCATGGAATGTTTCTATTTGTGTCCTCTCTGACTTCCTTGAGCAATAATTCTCCTTGAAGAGGTCCTTTAATTCTCTTGTGAGCTGTAATCCTAGGTATTTTATTCTCTTTATAGCAGTTGTGAGTAGTTCATTCATTCATTCATGATTTGGCTCCCTGCTTGTCTGACAGTGTATAGGAATGCTTGTGATTTTTGCACATTGATTTTGTATCCTGAGACTTTGATGAAGTTGCTTATCAGCTTAAGAAGCTTTTGGGCTGAGACAATAAGGTTTTCTACATATGGGATCATGTCATCTACAAACACAATTTGACTTTCTCTGTTCCCATTTTAATACCCCTTATTTCTTTCTCTTGCCCGATTGCCCTGGCCAGAACTTCCAATACTGTGTTGGATAGGAGTGGTGAGAGAGGGCATCCTTGTCTTGTGCCAGTTTTCAAAGGGAATGCTTCCAGCTTTTGCCCATTCAGTATGATATTGGCTATGGGTTTGTCATAAGTGGCTCCTATATTTTGAGTTATATTTCTTTAATATCTAGCTTATTGAGAGTTTTTAGGATTAAGGGAGGTTGAATTTTATCTATTGATAACTGTGGGTTTTGTCTTTATTTCTGTTTATGTGATGAATTTCATCTATTGATTTGGGTGTGTTGAACCAGCCTTGCATCCCAGGGATAAAGCTGACTCGATTGTGGTGGATAAGCTTTTTGATGTGCTACTGGATTTGGTTTGCCAGTATTTTATTGAGGATTTTTACATCAATGTCCATGAGGGATATTGGCCTGAAGTTCTCTTTTTTTTGTCGTATCTCTGCCAGATTGTGGTATCAGGATGATGTGGGCCTCATAAAATGAATTAAGGAGGAATCCCTTCTTTTCAATCATTTGAAATAGTTTCAGAAGAAATGGTACGACCTCCTCATTGCACTTCTGGTAGAATTCAATTGTAAATGTGTCTGGTACTAGGCTGTTTTGGTTAGTAGGCTAGTTATACCTGTCTTACCTTCAGAACTAATTATTGGTCTATTCAGGGATTTCAACTTCTTCCTGGTTCAGTCTTGGGAGGGTGTATGTGTCCAGGAATTTATCAGTTTCTTCCAGATTTTCTAGTTTATTTAAATAATTTGTTTTCTGTGGGTTTGTTGATGATGATGTTTTGTTGTTGTTGCTTTGTTTTCCTTTTAACATTCAGGCCCCTCTTCTGTAGAGCTCCTGAGGTTTGCTGGAAGTCCACTTCAGACCCTATTCACCTGGGTCCCTCCCACACCTCGAAGTATCACCAGCGGAGGTTGCAAAACAGCAAAGATGGCCACCTGCTCCTTTCTCTGGGAGCTCTGTCCCCAATCTCTTCTGGCTTGTAGGGTTTCTGCTGAGAGTTCCGATGTTAGTCTAATGGGCTTCCCTTTGTAGGTCATCTGGCCTTTCTTTCTGGCTGCTGTTAACTTTTTTTCTTTCATTTCAACCTTAGAGAATCTGATGATTATGTGTCTTGGGGTTGGTTTTCTTATGGAGTTCCCTGAATTTCCTGAGTTTGAATGTTGACCTATCTTGTTAGGTTGGGAAAGCTTCCCAGAGGAAGCTTTACCTGATGCTGCCTGGAACGCTCCTCTATGAGGTGTCTGGTGACCCCCATTGGGAAGTCTCACCCAAACAGGGGGAATGAGATCAGGGACCCACTTAAAGAAGCAGTCTTACTGCCCCTTAGCATAGCGGGTACTTTGTGCTGTCCAGACTCTCCAGAGCCAGCTGGCAGGAAAGACTTAAAAGGCTGAACTGTGGAAACTGCAGTCACTCCTCCCCACAAAATCCTGATAGAACTTCTGAGTGAAAGAACTAGGGAAAGGAACCCCAAACATCATATCAGACTCCCAGATAAGAGAGGAATCCCATCTAAATGGGATATGTTAAAAAAGGCATTTCCTAACCCTGAATGTAAACTTCAGAGGCTCCGTTCCAGGGACATCAAAGATCTGTTGGTAAACCCCTGGATGGAGTTGCTGAAATTCCTGTGGGGTCTCCTTGGCACTGGCAGGGGAATACCGCTAAAGAGCTGCAGAGATGGCAGCCACCCCCTGCCTGGAAATCGGTCGTCTTAGGCAGTCTCCAGCTTGCTGCCTCTGGCCAGCCAGTGATTCCAAGTCAGTGAGTCTGAGCTGGTAAGGATGGGAGCAGAGCTTGTCGAATGATGCTGCTTGGCTCCCTGGCTTCAGCCTCATTCCTGCCTTATCGGAAGTTGCAGTGTTGGAGTATCCAAAACAATTCCTTTGTCTGCTCCAGCAGCTGCTGAGAGTCTGCACAGCTTTGTGCTTGGGACCCAAGGCCTTGGTGGCATGAGCTTATGAGGGGATATCCTGATCCAAGAGTTGCAAAGATCCATGAGAAATAGGTGGTCTCCCAGGCAGGGTGGCACATTCACTCAACCGCCTCCTTTGGCTGGAGGAGGGAGATCTCCCCTTGCCCCATGGCACTCCCAGATGGGCCACTGCCCCACCCTACTTTTCCTCACTCTGTGGGTGGCACCAACTGCCTAGTCAGTCCCAATGTGAGAACCTGGATACCTCAGTTGAAGGTGGAGAATTCATTCTACATTTTTGTTCGTCTTGGAGATAGCCACAGCCTGCAGCTGCTTCTAATAGTCCATCTTGGCCCCTCCCACTTCATTGCTTGTATGGAAGAATTGATTATTGGAGGTCCTTACCCCACCATTATCCCGTTTGTTTTTTTAAAATCATTTGTCTTTCCCTCTACAGATTGGATATGTTCCATTAATCTATCTTCAAGTTCACTGCTTCTTTATCATATCTATTATTTCATTAAGCTTAGGCAGTAAATTTTTATTGTTAATATTATATTTTTCAATTCTAATATTTTCATTTTTTTATATTTTATATTTCTCTGATAATTTTTTTTTTTTTTTTTTTTTTTGAGATAGAGTTTCGCTCTTGTTACCCAGGCTGGAGTGCAATGGTGTGATCTCGGCTCACCGCAACCTCCGCCTCCTGGGTTTTCAGGCAATTCTCCTGCCTCAGCCTCCTGAGTAGCTGGGATGACAGGCACGCGCCACCATGCCCAGCTAATTTTTTGCATTTTTAGTAGAGACGGGGTTTCACCATGTTGACCAGGATGGTCTCGATCTGTTGACCTCGTGATCCACCTGCCTCGGCCTCCCAAAGTGCTGGGATTACAGGCGTGAGCCACCACACCCGGCCTTCTCTGATAATGTTTATATCCTTCTTTTCATTTTGAATGATTCCTGTTATTATCAAGGGTAGCTCTATCACCTGCTCTAAATTCTGATGTAACTTTAAACACATGGATTCTCCCAACATCTGGGTCATTTTGGGGTTGGTGTATGTCGATCCTCTTTTCCTATTGAAATGGTTCATATTCATCCATTCTTTGTTTAATATTTTTGGATTGGATCTTGGACATAGTGTGACGATGTGGAGGAGCTGGGTTCCGTTACATTCCTGTGAAGAACAATGATTTTATTTTAGCAGATAATCCATTAGATAAGACCCAAAGTATCAGCCCTGTTTCATTTACTGTGGTTATTAGTTCGAATTTCAGTTTAATTATTTAAGCCTTTGCTGTGATGCTTTGAGTCTTTTCCACATGTGTGGTGTTCTCCAGGTCAGAGTTTTATATGAAGTTCATATTGAGAATTAGGAAATGCCGCTTTTTTACATCTCTCATTTGGGTGAATTCTTCTTATCTGGGAACCTGACATGATGTTTGGGGTTTCTTTCCCTAGTTCCTTCATCCAGAAGTTCTATCAGGATTCTAGCCCCCACCCCAATGCTGTGCTGTTTGTATAACCTGCCCCAAGATAAAGCCATAAATAAAAAAGAAAGGAGAAGAAAAGAGAGAAGAAAAAACACTTACCCCTTTGTGATTTAGTTCTCCACATCTGACTTAACAATATTTCTGCTTATATTTACTTGACAGAATTTTTAGGCAGGTTTCTCCCTCCTGCCCCCATATTTTATCTGTTTAGGAGTAGGTTTGCAGGAAGCTTCTACCATCAAACAGTAAGAAGCCACAGAGCAATATCTAAATAGATCTTACTATTGGCTTGTTATTTTAAAAGTTGGCTTCTTCTACTTCTAAATAGACTTTTGTCTGAAACAGACCAATTCTAAACTGCATTACATCATTTATTTTCTGTGTGATTTTAGGTGCATGACTTACCTTTACTGAGATTCAGTTTCCTTCTGTTTAAAAGCGAGGAAATGCTAATATAGGATTTGATATGAGAATTAAAGGAAAGAGTGCAGATAAAGTGCCTAGGAGAGTATCTGGCCCATGATTGGGGCTTAGTAAGTGTCAGCCCTCTTTTTTCTGTGGAAAGGAATTAAACTAGCTGGTGATTATTTGGCTACTGCATTTGAAGGCTGTAAAACCAAAGTCTGAATCCTGTGAGCTGATAAGATTATCTAGATCACTGCTAAGTCTCCCTGCCACTTCATCCTGTTGGCACTCAGACACCTAACTCTCAAATATAATCTTCCGAAAAGCAGTCCTTTACAAGGTTGACTCTGAAAGACTCTTTGTGCTAGCAAACAATACTCAAAGTGTGTCTTCCAGAGAGACAATATAGTAAAGCAGCACATTAATCTTGCCTCAAATCCTATGTCATGTCTTCCGGACCTTGCAGAGGGGAGATGGGTGGAAACAATTGATCCATTGAGAATTACAGGCTGACCTCCAACTAAGACCTCTACCTGGGTGACTACATGTGGATGGAGAACAAGTACTTTGGCCCCAGCCACAGGCTGTTTCCTGTTCCCTGACTGGGGCTGGCTGCAGTTCAGTTAGAAACTGCTAGCAAGATTGTGACACTGGAAAAGACATTAAAAGTGCCCACCCATTCAGGCCTTAATTCAGGGTCTCACGGGAACTGACTTCTTCCCACCCTCAGAGAGGAAAGAGTTGGCAGTGGACCACTCCCCAGGCTGCCAGCTCTCAGTCCTTTGAGGACCTCAGCCATGCACCCACGCCAGGAGGTTGGCAGCTGAGTTTGGATGATCCAGGGGCTCACAAACTCTCATCCATGAATCAACCTGCTTATTGTTATTTCCTGCAAAGCTTCAAAACCATACAATTTGTTCTTTCTCAGCTTCACTGAGGTATCAGTGACAAATAGGAATTGTATATATTTAACATGTATGACTTGATGTTTTGACATATGTATACATTGTGAAATGATCAGCACAATTAAGTTAATAACATATCCATCACCCCTAACCTTTCTTTCCTTTTTCCTTCTATTTCTCCTTTCCTCCATTTTCCCCTCTCTTTCCCTCTTTTTTTCTTTTCTTCTTTTATGTGGTAGAAATATTTAACATCTACCCTCTTAGCAAATTTCAAGTCTATAGCATTATAAACTATAGACTTGATCACCATGTTGTATGATAGATCTCCAGAACTTATTCCTCTTATAGCTGAAACTTTGGACACTTCAACAAACATCTCCCCATTTCCTCCTGTCCCTCACCCCAACATTTTGCTCTTTGCTTCTATGTATCTGAGTAATTTACATATTTCTATATAATATATAATGTATATATAATATATAATGTATATATAATATATAATTTATTTATATATATTATATATAAATAAATCATATAAATTATATATATAAATAAATTATATATATGGTAGAATTTCACTCTTTTTGCCCAGGCTGGAGTGCAATGGCTCGATCTTGGCTCACTGCAACCTCTGCCTCCCGGGTTCAGGTGATTCTACTGCCTCAAGTGAGAGCATGCAGTATTCGCCTTTCTGTGTCTGGCTAATTTCACTTAGCACAGTCTCTTCTAGGTTCATCCATGTTGTCACAAATAGGATATAACAGGCTCTCATGAATCTAGGGCCATAATATGAAATGTCTGTGAGCCTTGGTTCATATGCATAATTAGGAGAGTTAATCATTATTTCACAAGATGTGGATAATTCGGATTAATATGTGGAAAATATAGAGTATATCCTTTGCTCATAGTAGGTGTGCATTAATGTCACATGTTAACATCATCATCATCATATTATCATTGTTTCTTTTTGTTCTGCCTACTTCTGTTGCTAGTCTTTGGGAACTCTAACATCTGAATACATTGTTATTCTTGGTTTATCAGATAGGTCCTAGGAACAATTTCTGAAAATAAGCAAAACATTAAAACTTCAACAGATGACTCTTACAGCAGATTTTTAAAAATATTTCGTAAAGTCCACAAGATATTCAAGAACAGTGTGTCCACAATTCCTTCCTCCAGATAGTTTTCCTATTAACCAGTGGGATAGAAAGAAGAAAATAATACCAATTAGTTTTTCCTACCTTCTGCCTTCTCTATCCCAACCTTATGGATATTTTTCCCTCTTGGGATGGAAGTGACTACAAATACAGACATTGCTGCTCTTGCCAAACTGTTAAAAAGTAGTTTGAATGAGTCAGGTGTAATGCCGATGGCAGATCCCCATCAGCCCAACTGTTTTCTGCAACCCGAGCTCGGAATCTTCAACTCTTGTCCAGCAGAAACAGGCTTGCTCCTGCAAGGACCCTGTCAGTGACATCACAACAACAGGTGTGAGCATTGATAGTCCTCACTGCAAGCATATTCTTTTTATTTAAACAGTTTTATTGAGATACAACTTACATTCCATAGAATTCACTCATGGAGTGTCTAGTCTAATGGTTATAGTATAAAGTTGGTAACATTCAATGTTATTCTTAATTCATGGGTCAAAGCAAAGCAATAGTTCAGTTCCCTGAAGATACTCAACTTTAGGAAAGGGAATGGGTCAGATAGTTTTAAAAGTTGATTATTTTTATAATGTCTGTCACTCTTTCCCTACACAGAGGGAGGATGACAATATTCTTGTGTTTTTTATGGTACCAGAGCATTTTTGTGGGGAAGGGAACATCAGATAATATCACATATATGAAGTAAGAAATGTTTACTAGGTTTTAATTTGAAACTCACTACTCATCAAACTTGTCCTTAAACTCAATAAAAATGTTTACCTGTCAGGTAAAAAAAACAATAAATATTTTATAACACAGCAACATGTATGCTTACCTAAAAATTGTCCCTTATTTGACCTAACTGTTAAATCACTGGGTGATTTTAGGAAAGGCTCTAAAATGTTTGGGTCTCAATTTCTATACCTGTGAAATGGGGGCGGTAAATGAGGTCTAAATTCTCTTCCAGTTCTTAATTTATATCAATTAATTTTCAAGTGGGACTCCTTTCTGCTTAATGCCATAATTTTGTGATACTGTTATTTTGGAGAGGTTGAAAACACCTTTGCATGATCCTGATGTGCCTAAATGATATTCCCAATAATAGATCGAAACAAGGATTTTCAAATGCTAACCAGGATCAATGTAAAAATGAGGGATTTTTTTGGTTTTTAATATTAGGACTATATGACCTTGTAACATTGCCTTCTGTATTTTTAAGTAAAGTCCCTTTGGGTCCATGCTTGGAGTTCACATTGCCGTTGTTACTCAGTGTATAGTTGTTAAAAGAATACATGCATTTTATTTAGCAAAAATGCAAGAAAAATGTTTGTTGAAGCAGACCAAATTATAAAAGGGTGACTCTGCATGTCAGAGGGACTTTTAGCATTAAGACAAATAGAACCTCTAAGAAAATGTGAAATGTCTATCTTACCAGCAGACCTTGCTGTAAGTAATAAAAGCCCTAGACAATATGGGCATCATAACAAAGAAATTTGCTGAATACAATAACAATTATTTCTTTATTGGTTACAGACTATGTGGATATAAAAATAAACAACATGTTAATATGTAAATATCTGGAAACAATCGTAAAAAAAATACAAAAACTGTGAATTAATAAAATTAGCCATTAAACAGAAATCAGAGGCCCAGAAAAGCAGAAACAATGAAACTAACTTGTTTAGCTTGGCCAAAAACCATCATTCTGGTGGCTCTTCCCGATATAATGTTTTTGTTGTTTGTTTTCCTTGCTGTACAGAAGCTAAAGTTATCATTTCATTTAGTCAAGGTAACCCATGCATATCTGGCAGTTATAAGGATGTTGACAGTTGGCACCATCCATTAAAGAATGATTAATTCACCTCTTGGCACCTGATGATGAAGCAGGAAATAGGACCTCAGCGGTCATTCTGCCTTGACTGCGGGTTTCTCCATAAACAGTCACACAAGAGGCCCTGGGAGTAACTTGCAGAAGGCATGTTCCAATGGCTATTTCTTCAGCTTTTTCTATTATTTTTAATTTGTTTTTTTTTAAAAGCACAGTATTCTAGCTCTTGCATGTGGTTGCTTGACTGAGAAAAATGGCCAATTGTTTTCAATGCTTCTGCTCCCCATCCTCCAAACCCAAGTGCAGGCTCCTGGCTTGCCTGAGAATGAGAAGAAACCAAGATCACCAACACATGGGGTCTCTACCTGTGAATTCTTATCTTGGCCAACCGGTAGTTTCCAGGTGAAATGTACATGCCAAATATGAGACAGGCAAAGGGTCACTTTAGTATTGGCTGAATTTGGCCCAACCACTGCACAGCTGCATGGGATGGCATGCAACCATAGTCACTCCTTTGTCTCAGAAGACACATCCAAGCACTTCCTATTGTATTTTTTTGGCCTTAGACCAGTGGTTCCAAACCTAGCTGTTCTTCAGAAAAACTTTAATGCCTTTTAAAACATAAATTCCCAGGCCCCACCCTCAGGCTTAATACATTCTATTTCTTGACAGGAACCTGGGAAGTTTTTGTATGAACGACCTTAGGTGATTGTGATGGAGCTAGTTATTTAGAAACCATTGTCCTGTATCTTATTCTACAGCCACTTTGGCTCTCAAAAGTCATGGGGACAGGGGAGAGAAGACCCTTTTTCTAAGGAAGAGGAGACTCTCAGCTGCTGGGATATGGAGAGTCTGCAGGAACTGAGGGGCACAATGAAGAACAGGAGAGCTAGGCCTTCTGCCAAGGGGGTGCTGCCCACTCCTTCCTGTAGTTCAGCCACATGAAAGAAGGGATAGGAGGAGACAATGGGGGATCTGGGCCTGGGCCTCGTCTCCAGCAGGAACAGCCCCTGGCTCTGGTTCACCTTCAAAGACCATCTCCCCAAGGGCTGTGACTGTTCATGGAGCACTCCTTGTAGTGCACACCACTTTTAAAAAGTCTGTTTGCCATCAGGATGGAGGGTCGAGGAAGACCACATGCTTTGATCTAGAATAGCATTTTCTGACACGTGTGGTTATTACAGCACAACATGAGACAATGTCAAGCTGTCTCCTAAACTGTATGGGACAGAGGTAGCTGAAATGAGGATGCCAAGGTTGTGGGAGGAAGAAAAGAACAGAGGTGGAAAGAAACGGGTGGGAGGAAGCGACATGCAGGATCTCCTTTTCCTAGACATTGCTGTCTCTTTTTAATCCCAATTAGTGTTGGGAACAATTTTTGAACCTAACTTGTTCAATCAACGAACAATTATAAAAATGACTTTTTGTTATTGAATGACCTGATTATCAACTCGGCTGTGTCCCTCATTAACATAGTTTAAGGAGGCTGGCCACAGTGATTCAGGCTTGTAATACCAGCACTTCTTAGAGGCCCAGGCAGGCAGATCGCTTGAGGCCAGGAATTTGAGACCAGCCTGGCCAACATGACGAAATCCTGTCTCTACTAAAAATACAAAATTAGCTGGGCATGGTGGTGCACGCCTGTAGTCCCAGCTACTTGGGAGGCTGAGGCAGGAGAATTGCTTGAGTCTGGGAGGCAGAGGTTGCAGTAAACCAAGACTCTGCCACTGCACTCCAGCCTGAGTGACAGAGCAAGATTCTGACTCAACAACAAAAAAAATAGTTTGAGGAAACACTTAGGACACTTAGCAAGCATCTCTTCACAATGTTCAAACAATATGGTGGTTGTAGATGAGTGGCACTATTCCACTGCAGAAACTAACAACCGGGCATATTCAGAGAAACACACTGTAGATACTGCTTTTGAAGCCTTCTCTACAAAACTTGAACAAACCTCACTTAAGTCATATTTGTTAATGTTGAACTCCATCAGCAAAGGTACAATTAAATGGACAAAATTTCTTTTTTCTCTGTGCAATGGTGAATTGGGATTCAAGTTAATCTTACTGACATAAAAGCCCATCTTTATTCCAAACTTAGTGATACTAAACTGACTATTCTTGAGAAGCTATGAACAAGTCACTTAATCTTATAGAGGAATTTTTATTTTCAGATGGGTTTTATAAACCAATCATAGTGACTGTATTTTATTTTTAAAGTAGAATTAACAGTTTGTGTTAATATTTATTTGGCTTTTGGGCTACCTTTTAGGCCATGTTCTATTGATTCTGTGTTTAAAGGAGTTATAAAACAGTTGCTTTATATACATATATATATTATGTATATATTATAATATATATTATATATTATGTATATATTATAATATATATTATATATTATGTATACATTATATATACATTGTGTGTGTGTGTGTGTGTGTGTATATATATATATATATTTTTTTTTTTTTTTTTTTTTAGACAGAGTCTTATTCTGTCCCCTGGGCTAGAATGCAATGGTGCAATGTGGGTTCATTGCAACCTCTGCCTCCAGGCTTCAAGCAATTTTCCTGCCTCAGCCTCCTGAGCGGCTGGGCCTACAGGTTCTGCCACCATGCCCGGCCTAAATATTTTCTTTACAGCAAATCATATTTTTACTTAAATAGACTTTAAAAATTAGTAGAGGTGATATGTGCTTATGGGGAATACTCACAGTGATAGTAACTGAGTGACAGTGGTTTGAGAGTCACCTCTCAGGAGCCTGTAGTGCTCCCAGGAGAAGGAAAGTGTTGGTTACCCAGATCCAGGGGACACGGATGAAAATCATCTCCGGTGTTAACCCTTAGCACCTGTGGAGACCACAGATGTATTCAAGGAATTCAGATCTTCAGGGAAAGATAAGGTAAAACAAAGCATTGAATCCTTATGCGTATTTTTACATTTTCTAAGATTAAAGCCATATAGCACATAATTAAATGACCTTTTCCACAACACGTTTAGCCATAATGGGTTCTATGCTATAAATTTCAAAAACCTTGTCTTACCTAATACATGCTGGTGTGATAGCATCTTTCTCTACCTTTAGCATATGAACCCAGTGCCAGGAGAATTCTCGCTCATGTTCTCCCTCCATCTTACTGGATTTGGAGTTGCAGGCTCCAGATACTCTGGTGCTATTGTCCAGGAAATACTGTCATCCCAGAGCAAAGCAATTAGGGAATAAACACTTAGATATACAAAAAGTCTTTAAGTATACTTTGTTGAAAAGATTAGCTAGGTGAGAATTTTTTTACTTTCCAACCCCAGTTCCCCATCTGAAATTCCAAGCTCTACCCATTTCATCACTGTTAAATCACTTACTGTCAAACTCCATTCATACATATTCCAGGGGCCAAAAGAGTAGAGTTCTAAGGCCTGCATGTCCCTCTCTTTCTTTCTCTCTCACAGGGTAACGCAGCACATGGACAAGAGAACCCCAGTGGATTTGGGTTTGAGTCCTGACCCCGTCACTCAATAAGTGTGTACCAGGGCTAAATATGTAATCTTTCTGAATCCCAGTTGCCACCTGCCAACAAAGAATAGTATCTTCCTACCTGGGCTGTTGAAAGGATTAAGTGAGATAACCTATATA
The DNA here is from genome assembly GCA_031835075.1 of Saguinus oedipus. Taxonomy (NCBI): domain Eukaryota; kingdom Metazoa; phylum Chordata; class Mammalia; order Primates; family Cebidae; genus Saguinus; species Saguinus oedipus. The sequence continues at coordinate 36,145,542 of CM063189.1, forward strand.
AATAGTTTAGCATAGTACCTGATATCCATTAAACACTAATATGTGTTTGCTTATTACCAAAAAGTATAAAGATATTTTTTTTTTTTTTTTTTTGGCCAGGCCTGGTGACTCATGCCTGTAATCCCAGTACTTTAGGAGGCCAGGTGGGTCAATCAATTGAGGTCAGGAGTTTGAGATCAGCCTGGCCAACATGGTAAAACCCATCTCTACTAAAAACACAAAAAAACTAGCCGGGGATGGTGGCGGGTGCCTGTAATCCCAGTTACTCAGGAGGCTGAGGCAGGAGAATCGCTTGATCTTGGGAGGCAGAGGTTGCAGTGAGACAAGATCATACCATTGCACTCCAGCCTGGGAGACAAGGGCAAAACTCCGTCTCAAAAAAAAATATATATATATATATATTTTTCTGTCACCTATTTTATCTGCATCTATTCCATTTTCCATTCTGAATCATTTTTTTTATTTGCTAAATTGCAGGGGAAAATACTGTATTTTCAGATCAGTTGGACTTCACCCAGTTCTTATTCTCCAGTGGTTTAATGTCAAAATTTCAAAAAGCCAAGAACAATTACTTTTTAATTTTTTTCTTTTCCTCTCTTCTCCTTCCCTCCCTTCCCTCTCATTTTTACAAAAATATTTTACTAGAAGGACTTTCAAATAGAAAAATACATTTATGGTAGCTTTACCTTAGATGATTTCCACAAATAAATGTTTCCATGACAATTACAGAAGAATAAAATAGTGTGTCCTAAAGAGGATAAATGTGTCATCTGTTTCATCCTAGTGTCTGATACTTTGATTTCTTCATAGGCAAACAAGAAAAATCATAAATTAGTGAATAGCTTATCTTTCCTCTTCCCAGTGAAGTTACTCTCTAAGATTTGTTGTTGTTGAGGCAGAGTCTCACTCTGTCACCCCAGCGGGGGAGTGCTGTGGCACAATCTTGGCTCACTGCAGCCTCAACATCCCAGGCTCAAGCGATTCTCCTGCTTCACCCTCCCAAGTACCTGGGACTACAGCCATGCGCCACCACTACTGGCTAATTTTTTGTATTTTCAGTGGAGATGGGGTTTTACCATGTTGGCCAGGCTGGTCTCTAACTTCTGAACTCAGGTGATCTGCCCACCTTGGCCTTCCAAAGTGCTGGGATTACAGAGGTGAACCCTTCCACCCCACCATTCTCTAAGAGTACTGATTAACATGTATACAGTTAAATTACCTTGGAAATGATTGACTTGTCACTAACGTATTCAAGAACTTAACAAGTGTCAAAGATAAACAGAATACTTTATTATAAAACTTAAAAAATAATTAAATATTACACATATATTTTGACTTTTCTCTATAATCCATGGTTTTATTCCACATTTTTTCTCAAAATTAATATTACTTAGAGAAGCAAGTGAGAACATGTAATAGGCTATTAATAAATTAATTTTTACATAAAATAAAATGATAATTATATAAAGAAACAACTTGCTGTTTTTCGGAATGCAAGGGGGTTGTAGTAGAGAACTGTTGTCAGTTTTCCTGTTGACAAAATGGCCATTCCTTTAGGCCACGCCAGGCAGACAGAGTTCCTAAGCATGATTCCTCTGGGATTCAAGAACTCATGATTTTAATTAGAATGGGAACAAAGTATGCTGCTAAATTTAACAAACCACTGTCTGGCTGATTATGCTGAGCTGGGTAATCCAGCTTGAATTGAGACTTTTTAAAGAAGTAAAATTGGGTTACATTCATCAAAGAAGTTGAGGAATAAAGTAGAATTAAGTAAATATGCCCTTTAGAACCACTTCTCAAAAAATTACAGGAGGACAGTCTTATAATTACTTTGGTTTGGCAAAATAGTGTGGTGTTTTTTGAATTGAGAACAGTTTTAGATTCATTAATACCTACTAACAGCTGGCTTCTGATGACTAAAAATGCTCTTAGTAAAGGGTCTTGGCATATTATGATTTATTAATATTAACACAGCAAGAAGACAGATGGATTTTTTATTATCACGGTTTCCTTCTTTTTCTCTTTTCTTTTTGCTGTTAACTAAATCCTAGGGTAAATTTAAACATATCAGTTGGTAGGAAAAAGCCACAAGTGGCCTTTAATTTTCCAAGCAGCTCTGATAATATGTACAGAGCATTATAAATGATGATTCCCTCTCCCTCACAACACTGTTATTTTGCCGCTTTGCTGCTCCTAGAGTTTTTGTAAATACCAGAAATGCATATCTTGGCAAGTCTCATTCCCAAAGAGCGGGCTGCAGCTTTTCATGGACTGATTCAGCAAGCACCAAAAGTTACAAGGTTGATAACATGTGAAGGGCATCCATATGTGTCTTTTCTATGAGTCGTTTTGTTGCATGAATTTCAATTACATGGAGATCTTAAATAGTCCATGTTGCCCTATTTTCATAATATTCCTTGGAATACTTTTCAAGTTGTTAATTTTAGTCTTAGAGACTCTCTATAAACAGAATATAGTTTAAACAAAATAATACACACACACACACACGCACACCAAATGAACATGAAGCTTGCCAGTCCAGCAGCAAGCACAATTGTGAGCACCATTGGCTTCTCATAGAACTCCTGGCTTGGGTGTTCACAGGGTTAGTCAAACTGTGAACTCCACACAGCAGTTAGGCAAGGTATTCCATTCAGATTTGATTGTTCTGAGTCTCAGTCTTTGACCTGAAGTCATAAAGGACCTTTTTAAAACAGATCTCTTTGCCATTGAACACTTTGAAGTTCAAAAGGGAGTCTCCCAAAATCGACATATCTCAGTGTGATTCACCACTTCTTGCATGTAACAGTGCAATTCAAATATTTTCTTTAAGTCAGATTTGTCGTCGCTTCCCATTTTCAAGTGCTTCAGAGTACCATGTGCTTCGGGCAGTTGAAATAGCCTGGGGGCAACCTGTCTGTTCCTCGGAGCTGGCTCCTTCACAGCCGCAGCTGTTCTCAGTGCTCGGCTCCTGGTTTGAAAGGCAGCTGGTCTCTCCCAGGGGCTGAAAGGTGAACCCCTGGCCCTAAGGCACTGGGGAGGACACCACGGTGGATCAGCTCTTCTTGGTGCATGACTTACAGCATTGTTTTCCGTAAAACTTGTTGTTGCAGACACCATGCTGAGGGACTAGGTGACACCAGCTGAAGAAGTCTACACAGGATGGATCCTCTAAAATAAGAAAATACATTTAGCATGTCACCTACTGTGCTCATCCTTTTTCTTTTATTTATTTATTTATTTTGAAACAGAGTCTCGTTCTATTGCCCAGGCTGGAGTGTAGTGGCACAATCTCAGCTCATTGCAACCTCCGCTTCCAGGGTTCAAGGAAATCTCCTGTCTCAGCTTCTCGAGTAACTGGGAATACAGGCATGTGCCACCACACCTGGCTCATTTTTCTATTTTTAGTAGAGATGGAGTTTTACCATATTGGTCAGGCTGGTCTTGAACTCCTGACCTCAGATGATCTGCTCGCCTCGGCTTCCCAAAGTGCTGGGATGATGGGCATGAGCCACTGCACCAGGCCCTCTCATCCTCCTTCTTAAGGTGAGGGACTACAGAACAAAGACCTTGGACCCACCTCCCTTGTGCCTCTTTGTGGTTCTTCCCATTACACATTTATACATTGGGACTTGGGCAGGGGAGTGAGATAGGGGCAGGATTTAGATGCCAAGAAAGGACTGTGACCATTAGCAAAATTAAGTGATTTTTCTTTTTGAAAAAGTCATATCTAGGCCAGGTGTGGTGGCTCACGCCTGTAATCCCAGCACTTTGGGAGGCTAAGATGGGTGGATTGCCGGAGTTCAGGACCAGCTTAGGCAACACAGTGAAACCCCATTTATGCTAAAATACAAAAAAAGCAGCCAGGCATGGCAGCGTGTGCCTGTAGTCCTAGCTACGCGGGAAGCTGAGGCAGGAGAATGGCTTGGACCCAGGAGGTGGAGGTAGCAGTGAGCCCAGATAGCGCCACTGCACTCCAACTTGGGCGACAGAGCAAGACTCCATCTCAAAAAAGTAATATCTAATTCAAGATCAATGTCTGATCCTCCGTATACAGCCTGGGAGCCACCACTGAATTGTGTGTGCAGGGAAATACAGTGCATCAGCAGTCTCCTAGGGATTTTGTTAAACTACTAGTTCTGATTCAGAAGGGCTGTCGGGGGGGATGGGCATCAGGGCAGGTTGGTGCTACTGGCCCATGAACTTTAATTTCAGGAGCAAAGAGCCTGATCTATTGGGAGTCAAGCCACCTGAATTTGCATGCACACTGGCTGAGATTAACTTAAGAAGCTGGGTTGCCAACATTCTATGTAGGTTTAAGTCAATCTCAGCCAGTTTGCAAGTAAATAAATTTAAGTCAACACCAGTCCTTCCTAATTTCTTTGGTTGCTCAATGAACATGACAGATGTGATTATTTCACTATACATCAGGAATTCGTACTTAGATGAGCCTCAGGAGATAGAAAATGCATGTGAATGTGTATGTAAACATAAATGCATGTTTTAGGAGCAAGGGCCCAGTCATTTTACTGTTTGGTCTGAGATGGAGTTTCACACTTGTTGCCCAGGCTGCAGTGCAATGGCGTCATCTCAGCGCACTGCAACCTCCACCTCATGCTTTCAAGCAATTCTCCTGCCTGAGCCTCCTGAGGAGCTGGGATTACAGATGTGAGCCACCACCCGTGGCTCATTTTGCTGTATTCTTAAGGCACAGTTTTGACTTAATTATTTAGAGTCTCTACTATGCATAATTCAGAAATGCCTAGAGTTGGTTCTTCAGGCCTTGATTGTTCTGCCTAAAATTTCTGTTTAGACATCCCCTTCATGTAAGCCAGGAATTAGAAGTGAGATATTACTGTGCTATCAGTATAAGTGCTTTTTTGATTATAATAATTACTAACAGCTGGTTAAGTTGTTTAAGCTTCTACTGTGAGTCAGGTATTTGATTTACTCTATTGAAGATGACCTTGGAATCCTTTCTTTGCTTCACATTCTCCATGCAATTAGCAGATACTCTGGGCTCAATCTTTGAAACACACCCAGCATCCAGGTCTTCAGTACTGCCACTGCTCTAGTGGAACCTCCGCCATCTGCTTACTGACAAAGAGTTGACGAGTCCTTGTTCTACTCTAGGCAACCTGTACTTTTTTCAACTTAACTGCCAGTGATCTTCCTAAAGCTGGATCCCATTGCTCCTCTGCTCAAAGGCTTCCACTGTACTCAGAGTTAAACCTGAAGCCCTCATGCTGACTGGCCAGGCCTCCAGTACCACTCTTCACCTTGTTTCTTGTACTCCAAGCATTGCAAGCATTATGGTGTTCTGTGTTAGATTTGTAAACTCCTGCCTCTTTACTGTCTCTCTGCCAGGAACAATCCTCCTAGATCCATATGTGCCTCACCTTTTTTGAGGTGTCTGTTAAGTGCTCAGTCATCAAGTGACCTGGCCTTGCCTAATCATTACAATCTAAACTTGTTTTCCTGTCTTCTCACCCCTGCTACTGTACTCTCTCACACTGTGTGTTCACCGGTTGTCTGTGTCCATTTAGAAGCAAGCTTGTCAGAAGGTGGTATCTGTGCCTGTTTAGCTGGTTACTGTTTTTGTAATCAGACACCCGAACTGTGTCTGGTTCATAGTAAGCACTAAAGAAATGTGGTAAAAACTGAATTACCTCTTTAATACTCACGACAAATCTTTCAAAGTAAGCATTACTTCCTGGTTTTTTGAATGCTCAGAAAGTTCAAAACTTGCCCAAAGCGCCATAGCGATTACGTGTCAAGTTAGTGTGGATTCAACTCTATTTTTATGATTTTACAGCCCTTGCTCCTTCCACCATGCCATGCTGCCTGATCCCATCTGAAGATGTGGGATTCCATGAGGGGTAGCTTATTAGTACTGAATTAGTACTGAGTGCCTGGTCCTCCTCAACTTAGTATGACTAGTCTGCAGCCCAGACATGTAAACAACCAGTTTCAGTGCAGTGTGACACAAGTCTCTGGGTGGTAAAACTGCTTTAGGGCCTTCTCTCTTTCTCTGAAGAGAATTTCACCTATAATCTACACAGCGCAGTCCTAAGGATGCTTTCCCCAGGCGGAGATCCAGACACCCAGATAAGGCATCACACCCTCATGATGGGATATAATGAATGCCTCTAGACTGCAGTCAGTGTGGGCAGGAGTCTGGGGGATGATGGGATATAATGAATGCCTCTAGACTGCAGTCAGTGTGGGCAGGAGTCTGGGGGGACAGCAAAGCTGTCTGGTGACACTGGAAGACAGGATGTTGCCACCATGGGCAGAATGGTCTTCTCTAGGGTTCAGTTTAAGTGACTACAATGGGTAGAAACTTCTACCCAAGTAGAAGCTCCATGAGGGGAGGAAACCCTCACAGTGCCTACCAGAGGGCTTGGCCCATAATAGGGGTCTCAGAGAAGAGTCAAGGAATGGAACCTTATTGACTGTGTCACCATGGGCATCCTTACTGCTCACTAATGTTTTCTGAAAGCTCAAAACCAGAAAATACACTCAAATGACTTACATAGTGGTCACTCTACCAAGCAGGCAGTAATTTAGGCATGCCATCATCCCTATACTTGGAATGGGAATGGGAGTAAATCCTCCACTTAGTAACCTGTAGCCCACATTTTGGGCCCAGAACACATACTTGGGCTTGTTGTATCCTTTATTCTTCTAAAAGGGATTGGACTCAGCCAAGAGGTACAGAGGGAAGCTACTCCTTTCTTTCTTGACCGGGTCTTACTCTGTCGCCCAGGCAGGAGTACAGCAGAGCAATCTCAGCTCAATGCAAATTCCACCTCCCAGGTTCAAGTGATTTTCCTGCCTCAGCCTCCCCCGTAGCTGAGAATACAGATGCCCATCACCATACCTGGCTGGTTTTTGTATTTTTACTAGAAATAGGGTCTTACCATGTTGGCCACTCTGGTCTCAAACTCCTGACCTTAGGTGATCCTCAGCCTCCCAAAGTGTGGCGATTAGAGTCATGAGCCACTGCACCCAGCCAAGCTCCTCTTTTAATAAGCCTTTTCTCATATGCACCCTATGACTCCCCTCATTCCAGCAATTCAAGAATTGACCATCACTGTAACATTGTGAATATTCTACCACTTACATTTTCTGTTGTAGCTTTCTTTTAAGAACAGGACCCAGCTTTATTCTTTTCTCTGTAGAAAAGTGCTAGAGGTATACATCAGGTGCTTAGTGACTTTGCTTTGAATGACGTACAGGACCTCACAGCACAAAATATTTCATTTAGCCATATACTCATTTACTCATGTAAGACTTATTGAGCACCTACTGTATGTCCAGTGTGCTATTAGGTGAACAAACAATAAAACAATGGCCTCCCTGTCGTCTTAGGACATACATGTCTGTTGACTCTCCTCATCTCCCCATCCTGCCCAGGAGATACTGGTGGGCAACTTCCTAATTGGCCATTGTCCTTGGGGATGCCTGTGGCCTTCTAGGCTGAATCTTTGGCAATCTAACTAAAGGGTAGAAATGAGAAATCCCACCGGGCGTAGTGGCTCACACCTGTAATCCCAGCACTTTGGGAGGCCAAGGCGGGTGGATCACGAGGTCAAGAGATCGAGGCCATCCTGGTCAACATGGTGAAACCCCGTCTCTACTAAAAATACAAAAAATTAGCTGGGCATAGTGGCGCGTGCCTGTAATCCCAGCTACTCAGGAGGCTGAGGCAGGAGAATTGCCTGAACCCAGGAGGCGGAGGTTGCGGTGAGCCGAGATTGAGCCATTGCACTGCAGCCTGGGTAACAAGAGCGAAACTCGGCCTCAAAAAAAAAAAAAAAAAAAAAAAAGAAATGAGAAATCCCTGATAGTGAAGAAAGGAGAACAGAGTCTGTTCTTATTTCCTCTCTATGTAGTACCCCAGGATGGACTAGGATGAACTGGTTCTCAGTAACTGCTACAAGAGCTAATTTCTTTGGTCTTGTTCAGGTTTCAGATAATATGAGAAAAGAGAGCAGAGCACAGAAAATTGATGCCTGAGCATAGAGCTAAAACTATAATAAGAAGTAGATAAGCATGGCTGGGCGTGGTGGCTCATGCCTGTAACCCCAGCATTTTTTACAATGAGCCGTGATTGTGCCACTGCATTCCAGTCTGGGTGACACAGTGAGAGACCCTATCTAAAAAAAAAAAAGTAGTAAGTAAGTGACAACAAGATAGAAAATCCAGTAAGTAAGAGTCTTGAATGTGATTTGCCACAAGTTAGAAAAAGTAGGATAAGAGATTGGACAGTCTTAGAAAAGCTGTGATTGGATAAAAAAGAAAACCCAGCCCTTACATGCTAGAAAATGATTCTTTAGCACGAGGAAAGCAGATGAGGCTGAAAAATATTCCCTGGCATTGGTCAGACTACTTTAAAATAAGTTAGACCAGTGAAGAATGGTACAAGTCAGACTTCAGTTTCCTATCAGTATTCACTGCACTGGACTTGAATTCTCTCCTCCATTAAAATATGAGCTCCTTGAGGGGTATTCCTGTTCACTTTTGTTTCCACTTTCAAAGTAATAATGGCTAAAGAGTGTTAAATATTCCCTCTGACTCAAACAAACAAGATCATTAGGACAGGCTGGGCATGTGGTTTCTGCCTGTAATCCCAGCACTTTGGCAGGCAAAGGTGGGTGGATCACTTGAGGTCAGGAGTTTGAGACCAGCCTGGTCAACATGGTGAAACCCTGTCTCAACTAAAAATACAAAAATTAGACAGGTGTGGTAGTGCGTACCTGTAATCCCAGCTACCCGGGAGGCAGAAGAATCACTTGAGCCAGGCAGGGGGAGGTTACAGTGAGCTGTCTACTCCTGCCTGGGTGACAGAGCAAGACTCTGTCTCAAAAAGAACATTCGGACAGGAACGTCCCCAGAGTGGTGCCTTATACAACTCCAGAGAGCACTGTCACAGGCTGTGGGCGAATGGCACACCCTAGAGTTGTACGATGCCACAGGTGCACAATCAACAAGGAAGGTTTTGAAAAAATTATCTAGAGACTAGTAAAGTTGACTGGAGCATGGCGCCTTTTACCTGTCTTTGCAGGAGCTGGACAGAAGTTTGTATTACAGGCTCGTAGCACCGGAGGTTTCTGATGGAGCAGACAGCTTGAGGAAGGCCGGCCTTGCTGAACACATTGGACAGATCGGGTCTGGACCCCTCCCCCACAGGTGACTGTGCACTGAAGGAAAGAGAAGAGGAAGAAGTCAGAAACACTCTGCTGAGGTCAGTGACATCAAACAGAAGGAATTCCCATGCTTTGTGACATTACCAAGATGCCTGCTGATGAAACAGATTGGCTGGAGCCAGCCACACAGGCTTAGAGTCCATAGCATCTATCCTAACAAGTGAGAGCCCTTTGATCTGATTAGAAGGGTTTTAGGCAAACACTGTCTATCTAGCCCAAGAGTGTGTGTCTCCCACTTAAGTGACTCATAAAGAAGAGAAGCTCCAGAAATACAGAAGCTTCTCTAAGAATGTAGAAACAAATACAGACACATCTTGGGAGTTAATCACAGCATTTAAAGAATTCCAGACAATCTGAGCAGCTGCAGTAGTGAAGGAGATAGTTCAAAACTAGGAGAGAAAGAAATGGTCAGACACAGCTCTGGACTTAGCTCGGTGCCCAGCTCAACTCTGAGTTGGCATGATAGAGTTGGTGCTTGTTTTACTTTGAGATGGATTCTGGCTGTGTTGCCAGGCTGGAGTGCAGCAGCACAATCTTGGCTCACTGCAACCTCCATGTCCCAGGTTCAGGCAACTCTCCTGTCTCAGCCTTCTGAGGAGTTGAGACTATAGGCATGCACACCAAGCTAATTTTTTTTATTTCTAGTAGAGACAGGGTTTCGCCATGTTGGCCAGGATGGTCTAGATCTCTTGACCTCATAATCTGCCTGCCTTGGCCTCCCAAAGTGCTGGGATTACAGGTGTGAGTCACTGTGCAATGAAACAAGTAATTGCGTTTTTCCCAGAAAGACATATGAAAAATTAATATAAACATATTTCATAACAAAAGAATAACCAGGAAAAACTGTAGCCCTTTAAGTGGACTTTTCTTATTTTAACAATTCACTGCATTTTTAAAAAATGTACATACGCATTGTAATTTACTGTAGTTTGTCTCCTCAATTAAAACATGAGCTCCTTGAGGGCAACTCTTGTTATCAAATTATGTAAACCATGAGTGAGTTGGTAAATTTTTTCTGTAAGGGGCAAAATAGTAAATATTTCAGGCTGTACGGCCATGTGGCCTCTGTCACAAATACTCCTCACTGCCTTTGTAGCACTAAAGTAGCTGCGGTCAATATCTAAGTGGATGATCGTGGCTACCTTCCAGTTAAACTTTATTCATAAAACATAGGCAGATACTGGGGGAGCAGATTTGGTCTGCCGGCAGCTGTTTGCTGACCTCTTAATCTAAATTATCTTCTTAGAATCAATTAAAAAAACAATCCATAGCAGTATGTGTAACAGCTACCACAATGCCTGCCCAGAGACAATCATGCTAATTTCCTTTCCTCTCATCCATGTTTTGGTTTCCAGATTCTCCTGAATACACAGATCCACAGTATGTATGCCTCTACCCGGCCCCTGTGATTAATGGTGAGGTGGGCAGCAGCCGAGTCCTCTGAAGAGCTGTGTGACAACATCTGTTGGTTGGAATGCTGGAAGGACCACAACACAGCTTTGGGTTCCTGAGGACATAACGCTCTCTCAGACTTAGCATCACACACCAGTCCTAGCCAAAGTTTCACCCAAGTCTTGTGAAAATGGGGGGGCCTCTAGCATCTGGTAAGTTTAAAAGCTGAGTGTCCTTGGCTGAATTGCCTGATGACACTCTGAGCTTCAGGGACCGTATTACCCAGGAATAGGAAATGCATGTAAAGTACTTAGCACCATGCATAGTAATTATTATTATTATTATTCAGAAACATGATGTAGGAACCAAATGAGTAAAGGCTGTGAGCAGCATTTCTAAAACAAACAAACACTCGAGAGGTAGTTTCAATAGCAGCAATGACCAACATCATCAGGGTATGGCTGGCCTGGAGCTAAGTGTTTTACATACATTTTCTGATGAATGACAACAAATCAACTGTGCCAGATACTTTCTAGAAATGAAAACTGAGGTTTACAGGCTGCCCAGGGCCACAGGAGCAGAGTTGGCTAAAGAACAAAACCCATTCTACCTTCAAAACCTCAGCCCTTAGCTGTCTTACTTGTATGACCATAAACTGACTAACTGCAACTGTTTGCTGCATGCCTCATTTTCTCACATCTCATTTGCATAGAAACCTCCTAAATCTGCCTAGACCCACCTGCTGCCAGGGTGATGAATACCATCCAGCTACCGCGGTGTACACTGGATGGGCTGGACAAGCCCTTCGGTGGCAGGTCTCTTCCAAGTCCAGGGTCGGTTTCTTGATATTACGGCATCTTCGCTCTGGGAACGCGATCAGCTTTCCCTGGAAGCCCTTCTCACTGCACTTCATCTCTCTCTTCCTCACACCCAAACCACAGGATGCAGAACACTAGGAGCCAAGACAGGATGTAAAGTGCAGAGCCCCATGGTCAAATCTTCTGAGCAGATGCAGTTTGACATAAGGTTGCACCATCCACATGAAATTAGATGGATGGGATGACATAAGGTCAACCACACTCACTCAATGATCTTAAAGACACAGCAGCCAAGTACCTCATGCTATACGTAAGGAAACCAAAGGTCAGAGAACTCAAGTGCCTTTCCCAAAATCACAGAGATCATGAGCATCATAAAACAAAAAGGGACTTTGAGATGCTACATGGGCGTGAGACAGAGTCCAAGAGAAAGACAAGATGGGCAGAAGGATTTCCAGGTTGAGGGTTACATACCTACCTATAAGTCCAGGTCTACCTAAGGCTTGACGGGTTAGGAATCTAAGATGAGGAGGGTAAGAGCCAGATACAAAGATTAAGAGCTCAAAGGGAAGAACCACTGTATAGCAAATAATTGCCCTTTATGTTCACCCAACCTCTAGCACAGAGGAGCTAACATGATGAGGGTTAAAAATACCCTTTTAGGCTGGGTGCAGTAGCTCAGGCGTGTAATCACGCCACTTTGGGAGCCTGAGGCAGGAAGATCACTTGAGCCCGGAAGTTTGAGAACAGCCTGGGCAACATGGTGAAACTACATCTCTACAAAAACTACAAAAATTAGCCAGGTATAGTGGTACATGCCTCTAGTACGAGGTAGGAGATCACCTGAGTCAGGGAGGTGGAGGCTGTGGCGAGCTGACATTGTGCTACTGAACTCTAGGGCAACAGGGCAAGACCCTGTCTCAGAAATAAATAAATTGGCTCCCCAGTATTTGTAAGATCTATTTCTAGTGTGTTACCTAAGCCCCTCCTGATCTGTCCTGATGAAGTTTTCCACCCCAGCCCATGTCTCCTCTTTACTCAATGTGCAGTCCTCTGTAGAGGCTGCACCCTCTGTCTGGGACAAGCTGCTTATCTTTGAGGCCATGCTCCCTAGAAAGTCTCTTCTGACAAGAGTTCATCCTGAAGACTAGCTTGGGTGAACCTTGAGCTCCCCACCAAAGACTTTGTCAAGGCACTTAGCATACCTTATCCATATTTCTCTGTGTGTGCTTTACGAAGTCTTGTCCCCCCACAGACAGGCATAGGCCTGATCAATGTGGGGATTAGCAATGTTTGCTGAAGCACTCAGGAGAGCAGAAATGGCAATTAGCAGGCATGGGGTATAAATATGTGCAACAGGAAGGACTTTTGTGAGCCTAGCTGCTAGCAGGTGAGCATCTCAGAAAACCCCCAGCAGTGACTTCTAAACCATACCTCACTCCACGAAGAAGCGACCCACTGTAGCCGGTTGTTCTTGGGGCATCGTCCGAGCACACAGCCCTCCTGCAGCTCGGGTCTGGGGAGGCTGGTACACCGGCTCTCTGGGAGGGTCTCTGAGGCAGGGCCCTTGCACAGGAGTTCACGCTTCCTCACTCCTCGTCCACAGGTCTTGGAACACTTGAGAAGAAAAAAAAAAAAAAATCAAAGTTCCATTTGCATTCCCATTAGGTTTCACTTACCATTTTTTTTTTTTTTTTTTTTTTAAAGAGAAACTGTACTAAATATGTGAAATGTGGGGTAAACTCCAGGAACTAAAGCTCTTTTTATGATGTCACTTAACCAGCCCCATTCCAATTTCCCTTTATCCATACCCACCATATATATTTGGCTAAAACAATTATTTGAATTCTTTTTGTAAATTATATTCCTAACTGGAAAAAAGAGACTAGACTCAACACCATATTCTATTTAGATTTACCCTCTGCTATAGATGAATACATTCTCTCATTTGAAAGAACCCCTAAACAAGCTGCTATAAATGAATACATTCTCTCATTTGAAAGAACCCCTAAACAAGCTTAGTAATAGTCTTTCTCCCTGCTGACCCTTTATTCCCCTAATACAGCAGTCCCCGATTTTTTTTGGCACCAGGGATGGCTTTTACAGAACACTGTATTTCCATGGATGGGCAGGGCAAGGTGGTGCTTCTGGGATAAAACTGTTCACCTCAGATCATCAGGCATTAGATTCTCATAAGGAACATGCATCCCAGATCCCTCACCTGTACAGTTCACAGAGGGTTCAAGCTCCTCTGAGAATCTAATGCTGCCACCAATTTGACAGAAGGCAGAGCTTAGGCTGCGGTGCTTGCCTGCCTGCTGGTGGGCAGTGCAGTTCCTTACAGGCAACAAACAGGCACTTGTTCATGGCCTGGGGACCCCTGTGCAAAAGATATGTCCTAACTTTAAAAAAAAAACAAAAAAAAAAACCTTACTCTAACCTCTGGTAGGGGATATGATAGTATATTAATGAAATTAATCAGAAAGCAGCATCCTCTGGGATTAATATACCATAAAGGAAAACACAGCAGAACTGTCATCAGTGGCTGCTACCTGGCTTCATAGTTCAAGTGGTAAAACTCTTGCCTTTTTTTCATTCTTCCCTAAAATTGGTTTGCCAGCCATGATTTAGCAGCAGTTGTGCTATCAAATACATGGCAGGCTGTAGGGCAGGACTTCTTCCCTTCAGCACTACAGACATTTTGGATCCGATAGTTCTTTGTGATAAGGAGCTGTGTAGGCCATTCACCTCTACCCACTAGATGCCAGTAACACTCATCTCCCCCCAGGTTGTGACAATCAAAAATGTCCCCTGGCAGGCAAACTCAACCTACAGTTGAGAACCTTTGCTTTAGATGGAATTCTGAGTTGTGAATGACAGGTAGTTCTATGACTCTTCTAACTTTAAAATGTTGTGGCTTTCACTAAGAATTTGTCACCATAGCCAACTTTATGCCCTACTTTTCTCTGTATTCTTCTAACTTCACGTCTTTCCCATTGAAGTAAGATTAAATCTCTCTTCTATGCTTCACTCTTTGTATATGTTTTCCATTTGCTTTGGAGAAATCTGTGGCCAGGTCTCTATGCCAAACTTCTGACACCAGAATCCTTTCTAGCTGAGTTCACGAGTCTGGCCTAAATGGCCCCCATACTCTAATTTCTGGACCTCTAAGTAGGATTAGAAGCTCTGCGACAGGGTTGCTGAAACCAGACTTCCTAAGATTCCCAACAGGACATTAATTAAAATGCTGATTCCCATGAAGATGTAAACAGCCAAGAGCCCCTTGGAGAGCAAAGACACCTGTACTTTTACCTTCATGGGGAACGACACCAACACCACCAAGTTTTTCCTGTTACCTGAGACCAAGGTCCAAGGCTCCATTCTGGAGGGCAGGCGTGGCTGTTGCAGGCTTGGACCTGAGTGGGTGTGCTCACTGGACAGAGAGAATGCAACACTGCTTCCTCCTTTTGGAAGGGCTTCTTTTGCACGCACTGGATCTTTCGGCTCTGCTGGCCTCCAGCACAGGACTTGGTGCATGTACTCCATTCACCTGGCATCCAGCTTTCAGAGCAAAACAAATATTTCCAATGAAGCCAAACTTTGTATCATAACTTCCAAAGCAGTTACTGTGAAAGGTGAACCACCTATGGAAGCCTTAGATCAATTTCAGAACCAATAAGGATAATTTGTATGCATTGTTCTTTGATGGATGCAGAGGCTTATATGAATGTGAGCCAGATATTAGGAATCACATTTAATCATCCCACAGTTCTACAGAAAAATACATTCCTGCCTCTGCATGGGAACAAAAATCCATGTCACTTAAAAATCTGCACAATTCATTGAGTCAAATTTGTTGGGATTTTAACTACATGTCAGGGACTCTCCTAAGCATTAGGATTGGAAAAATTACGGCAACAGCATTAAGGTGCCTGTAACACAGTAGAGAGATGGGTATGTGAACAAAGACAATATTTTCTGGTAAGTGCTGCAATGGAAGTCAACACAAAATACAATGATGAGGCTAATGGAAGAGGGGTACATTTAGAGAAGGTCTCACAGGGATATTTTTAAGTGGGCACTTGCACTTCCCCAAATTTCTTTTCTGATTACACCTAAATTTACTGATGAGTTAGATACCTACCCTTATATTCTTTAAAATTTGCCAGGTTTTTTTTTTTTTGTTTTTTTTTTTTTTTTTTTTTTCAGATGCAGTCTTTCACTGTCACCCAGGCTGGAGTGCAATGGCTCAATCTTGGGTCACTGCAACCTCCACCTTCCAGGTTTAAGTGATTCTCCTGCTTCAGCCTCCCAAGTAGCTGGAACTACAGGCATGTACACCGCCATGCCTGGCTAATTTTTCCTTTTTTTACTTCCTGTTGATTTGACTAATTTTTGCATTTTTTAATAGAGATGGGGTTTCACCATAGTGGCCAAGCTGGTCTCGAACTCCTGACCTCAGGTGATCCACCCACCTTGGCCTCCCAAAGTGTTGGGGTTACAGGAGTGAGGCACTGTGCCAGGCCAGACCAGTATTTTTTAAATAGCTATCTGAGACTGGGTATATATGGTTATCAATTCAAACTATTAACCTCTTCAATAACTACTTTTGATTAATTGAAGTTCTATGATTTAAAGACCTAGTATTAAAAAGAAGATGCACCCACAGATGACTGTTACCCCTTTTCCGTCACACCTGCAATGCCTAAAACTGATCTCGGATTACAAAGATTCCAAGTATCATTTTAAGTAATGAGACATCAATAAGACCACATGTATTTTTTGCTCTAATTTTTTTCCTCTAGTTTCCCACAGAGGCCAGATGTGTGAAATTAAGTCCAGAGAATTTAGCGTGAGTTCTAGAATTATGTGTGTCCTAAAACAATCATCACAATCCCTACAATCCTATTCAATTAAGGATATCAAATAGAATACTCATATTTGTACAATTATTTGTATCCTAAAATAAGACGTAAAGAAAACATTATATATAATCATATATATAACACACTATATAAAATAAAATTATTAGCTTCAACATTGGCATATAAAATGGCATTTTTGTCTACCAAATTCAAATGTCTTCCCTTTTTGTGACAACTATGATGAGTCTGTAACAGTGCTAACAAGGACATAACAAATAGATTTATTATTATTTTTTTCTTGCTCTGTTGCCCATGCTGGACTGCAGTGGCGTAATCACGACCTACTGCAACTTTTGCCTCCTGGTTCAAGCGATTCTCATCTCAGCCTCCCAAGTAGCTGGGACTATAGACACCTGCCACCACACCTGGCTTATTATTTTTTGTAGGGATGGGGTTTTACCATGTTGGCCAGGCTGGTTTCAAACTCCTGACCTCAAGTGATTTGCCTGTCTCAGCCTCCCAAAGTGCTGGGATTACAGGCATGAGCCATTGTGCCTGGCCCAGATAGACTCTGTGTGATATACCCTTGAGCCTCAGGCTTACTCTCTGTCTAACCTCGCCCTCATCCAACCCTAACTTAGAGCCCAGATACCTTCACTGTCCATCTTGTCTCTTCTTTTTTTAAATACGTAACACTTCACTAGCAGATTGTACTGCATATCAATTATTTCTTTACATAGTCATCTCTTCCATTTGATTTTGGGTTCAGTGATGGCGGGAACTTCACATTATTCATCTCTGTCCCACAGTTCAGAGCTCAGGGCCTGACATACAGTAACTGCACTATTACGTGGTTGCTGCATGAGAAAATAAAGGAATTCGCACAGATAAATTCCTTTATCCATATAGCTCTAAGAGTCTATATGGATAGACTCTCTTATTATCTTATTATTTCTCAAAGGCTACTATCATCAGCAGTGGAGTTACCACTTGGCCTATACCTCATTCTCTTTATTTTGTGTCTTGCTACTGTGTAATTTTGCATTTGGGGTTTCATGGTCTGCACAGTAAGAACGGTCTTTGCGTAAGAATGGTCCTCGAATAGCCCCATATTCCAATAGAAAATACTAGAAAATAAATAATAGGGTGGATGAAGAAGGAAGGGAGCCGAAGATCTTAGCCATGTTACCACTGCCGCTCTTCAGAGCCATTAAAAGGGGCTGTTCTGCTTTCAAATAGCCAGTAAATTTGTTTCTGCATTCCTACATGTTAGTCCTCAAGGAATTTTTAGGAGTTGGCCATGACCTGGGCTCTCTCCCATTCCATGGAAGTACATGTGAATGGGGTTCCTTTCTTTGGTTGGCTGGAATAGCCAATGATGAGAAGAAGGCCCCAAATCAGAAAATGTCAGCTTGCTATTCAAGCATATTGATTATTCCTACATGGACATAAACACTACAAAGGTTCCACAAGGTTCATTCACACTGTTGGGTTCATTTCTAAAAGCTGTTGGAATAATTCGTAGAGACATATTTCTTAGCTAAAGAGGAAAGTCCATGGAGCCCCTCTCCCCCAGTTTTATTTCTCCTCTTAGTGTTCATGATACAGTTGGTTCCACAGCCTAAAAGAAAAACTGGGTTGAAAATTGAGCATACAGGATTGCTGAAGAGCTGAAACCCCATGTGAGTATGACAAATGCACTATTATTTATGAGAAAAACTGTGTGTGTGTATAGATATATAACGATCTTGTAATATGATTGCATCACCACAAACCAAACACTACTTATTAAGATGATCTAACACTTTGGTGAATGCAACACTGCTTTAGGAGAAACTCTGTCCATTCTATATAAATATATTTGGCAGAAGATAAAGCACATATAAAAGAGACTCCATTTAACTGGGAAGATTACTTACAACTAGTCTTCAAACAATAGCGTGGCTACAGTCAATCCAGGAACAACCTCACTGTGCTTCTCAAAGGCTACTATCATCAGCAGTGGAGTTACCACTTGGCCTATACCTCATTCTCTTTATTTTGTGTCTTGCTACTGTGTAATTTTGCATTTGGGGTTTCATGGTCTGCACAGTATTATGATTTTTAAATTCTGGGACCATTTACATAAAAGTTAAGCACACAACCACATGCAAATTGAACTAATTTAGGATTCTATCTTAAGTATCTGTCTGATTCAGTTGAGAGAAGAGGAATATCTATGTAAAGGTTTTAAAAAATAGAACCATAGGCCTGGCGTGGTGGCTCAAGCCTGTAATCCCAGCACTTTGGGAGGTCGAGGCGGGTGGATCACGAGGTCAAGATATCGAGACCATCCTGGTCAACGTGGTGAAACCCCGTCTCTACTAAAGATACAAAAAATTAGCTGGGCACGGTGGCACATGCCTGTAATCCCAGCTACTCAGGAGGCTGAGGCAGGAGAATTACCTGAACCCAGGAGGCAGAGGTTGCAGTGAGCCGAGATCGCGTCATTGCACTCCACCTGGGTAACAAGAGTGAAACTCCATCTCAAAAAAAAAAAAAGAACCTTAATTCTGGAATGGTGGCTCACGCCTGTAATCCCACAACTTTGAGATGCTGAGTCAGACAGATCACTTGAGGTCAGGAGTTTGAGACCAGCCTGACCAGCCTGGCCAATATGGCAAAACCGTATCTCTGCTAAAAATATAAAAATTAGCCAGGTATGATGGCATGCACCTGTAATTCCAACTATTGAGGTGGCTGAGACACAAGAATTGCTTGAACCCAGTAGGCGGAGGCTGTAGTGAGCTGTTTATGAGGCTACTGCACTCCAGCCTGGGTGACAGAGTGAGACTCCACCGTGTATCCACTCCTCCTCCCCCAAAAAAGATGCCTTCATATCCCAAGTAAGCTTGCTTTTAAACAGCCAGTAATTTCTTCGTGGCTATCAAGCCAAAGTCAAGTGAGTACCAAAAGTAAATTTGTGTTTTTCAACTCATGTATTTAAACTTCAACCATCTTCTTTCTTTTTGAAAATTTTTTTAGAGACAACGTCTCATTCTTAAACCCAGGCTAATACATAAGTGGCACACTCATGGCTCACTGTAGCTTGAAGTCCTGGGTTCAACTCATCCTCCCTCTTCAGCCTCCCACACATGCCACCATGCCTAGCTCATCATCTTCTATTACTTTTTAAAGTACTGCATCTACCTTTGATTCACTTTCCATTAGCAGTATTGACAGTGGGCTTTTATCATCTTGTAACAACCACGAAGGCATACGACTACAAAAGTCAACAAAAACGCATTTCCACATGACTTACTAAGCCGGGCAGGAGAAAGCATTGCATATTTTGGGTTCAGTTACTGGCTTGGTTCTTGCATTGCAGAATGAGGAATTGACTTGAGTATTTTGATCTCGCAAGCAAATGGCCTTTATATTTATGTAACCTGGTAAGACATCAGAAGTGACAAAATGAAAATTACAGATTATCATTTCAGTTTGGTTTCTAAGTTTAGCTTCTGATTTACCAGCATTGTGATGTTTTATTTCAGACATGGAATCCAAGTATTTCGTGGAAGCACCTCCTTTTGATGAAATCTGCCACTAATTTGAATTCCATTCCACTCTCGGAGGTAATATAGTTCATATTTTAATAATTTTAGCATGTAGATTATTGGTTTTCAAGACTGACGTGGGTACTGGAACCGTAAAGTGATAAATACAATCTTTTGAAAGCAGAATGACTCCAAAGGGACACATCCGAGGCAAACTTCCTTATCAGATGGATGATGATGTTCAAAGAAAATCCGTTAGTGAGTTATACATGGAAACCCTAAGATTCCGCCTTACCATGACGCATCTCATACTTCCTTAAGAGTACAGGGCCCATACAAGCAAAAAATAGAACTCAATAAATATGCCTTCAAGCCTATCAGCCAGGGCTCTGCTTTTGCTTTCTTAGCGGCAGTCCACTTCCTTGCTTTCAATGTTCATTTCGGAACTACTTATCAGGGACAGACATTTTTTTTTAATGTGTGAATAATTGTATTTTTTAGTTCTATAAATAGAAATGCTGCCTTCCCTTTGAACTGTGTTTTTTATTTACATGGCACTTTGTCTTCAAATATAATCTGAGAAAGGATAAAAAGTCACTCCTGCTATAATGATTAGCAGTCAGTCCCACTCCTTGGGTAGAAGCAGGTTTGATTTCAGGAGGCACTCACAAAAACCACACCAAGGCCGGGAACGGTGGCCCACACTAGTAATCCCAGCACTTTTGGAGGCCAAGGAAGGTGGATCGCTTGAGTCCAGGAGTCTGAGACCAGCCTGGGCAACATGCAAAACCCAGCCACTTGGGAGGGTGAGGTAGGAGGACTGCTTGAGCCCCACAGGTTGAGGCAGCAGTGGCCCTAATTCTGCCACCGCATTCCAGCCCAGGTGACAGCATACGACCCTATCTCAAACAAAAACAAAAACAATCAGCATTCCTAAAAGGTAATCATTTACTTTAATAGGACTTATTCATCTAAATTCTTTTTCTCCTAGACATAGGACACACCAGTGCCTGTTCATCACGCGAAGGCATTGCTAAGTCAGGGCGAGGAGAGAATTCCACAGCTGGCTTCCCCGCATCCTTCTCTTGGCTGGATTTAGTCTCTGAAAATGGAAAGCAAATCAAACTTCTCTTCTCTCCCTGATATACCAGAAAGCTATTGGAAATGTTCTCTAGGAAGACTGGGTATATGAAAAACTTCATAATCTATGACAAAGTGAAACAGAGCAGAGTGTACAGAGATGTCTATAATGATTTCAGCAAAGAGGAATAGAAAAGGATACTCATGTCATGACTCTGAGTCTGTCAAACACGTTTACTTACATATGCATGGGGAAAAAACAAAATGATACAGATCAAAATATTAACATTGTCTATTGCAGATTTAAACATTTTGAGGATTTACCTTTCTTCCTTATTGTTCATTGCCTTTAAAATGTGTATTAGTAGAAAATGTGTTACCTTTTAATTATTTTATATATATACTTAAAAAGTATTTTTTCACATTTTGTGAATTGCATGGGCATCTATAGATAAGTCCTTTCGGATGTAAGATTTTCTTCATTTTCTGTATCTTTGCTCTGTCTGTCTC
Organism: Saguinus oedipus; assembly: GCA_031835075.1. Lineage (NCBI taxonomy): Eukaryota > Metazoa > Chordata > Mammalia > Primates > Cebidae > Saguinus > Saguinus oedipus. Next base: position 36,166,958 of record CM063189.1, read on the forward strand.
TGATGCTAAGAAGCCTTATTATGCTCAGTGGGATGGAAGCAGTAGAAAGGCTCACTGTCACCAGGTGCTCTGAATAACAGGAAACTAGAGACCCACATTCATGCTTTGGTTTCAGGAATTACTTTATGGGCACGTATTCTTCCTCCCAAATGGACAAGTGTGACAACTGTTTAACCTCCAAATATGTGACATTGTTGACATCTAAATAAAATGCCTTCCTTCTGCTCACCGGCTAGATGGCTGCTGCTGTTCCTTCCTTGCAAGGGTTATGTCTCAGATTTAATCCATTCCTCTAGTGAAAGAGCCTTTGCTGACCTTACCCCTGAGGGGATACCCATGTTTCAGATAGCTGTCTGCAGTTTGCGTGTATGTGTCTTCAGTTGCCTTGACCCTAGCTTTTATAACTTCCAAATGGAAGGCTTTGTATGTGTGTGTGTTTAATTTTCAGCTTACAGTTTAGTTTCCCCCAATCTTGACTTTTTTATTATAAAAAGTCAATATATATATAACATATATGTGTATATGTGTGTGTTGGAACAGGCATATAAGCAAATGTATGCTTATATTTGTAAATAATAAATATATTTTATATGTTTTCCCCATAAGTTTTAGATGTGTAACTCTTGAGCCTTGGCCATGGTTGATTTGAGCTTTGTGAGAGCTGATTTCTCACCACGTACAGGAGAATCCTTAACTAATGCCCTTATATTTGCTTTCCTGGTTATGGTTCTTATAAAAGACAATTCTTGGGTGGCTTATTTAAACTGTATTATGTTAAAGAGGCCTGGAGTGAAGAACCTGTTTTAAGAGAGACAAACTTGGAAGACAGAATTAGAAAATCAGGTACCTCCACCACAGGAGACGGAGCACTCTGACTGCACGATACTCCAGGCATGAGCATGTCTCTTTGTGGCGGGTGGAGTTCCATTCAGGACCTTCGGAAGTGCGTACTTCCAAGCTATCCCCGGATTTTTGCCTTGCATCAGAATCTGGACAGCGTAAGATAAAAATCAGAGATCAAGATACAGATCAGACCCTGGAATTCCAGAAATCTTACTGAACATTTTAAAGATATTTACGTGACATTTTGACCTTAACATTGGTATACTTCATTGTTCCCAAGTATGTTTTATGTTGACTTAAAGTTTTCCCATGACACTTACAAATGTGTACCTTCACCTTATCAAAACTGTGATTTAGGTAGATGCTAAAGAGCAAAACAAAATTGACATTGGCCATAAGCCCACAATGTGTACACACACACACACACACGTACGAACGTGTATTATAATGAAGGAATAAAGGTTCTATTGTTGGATCTCAACCCTAACTTAAAAATCTAGCATGGTAAACACACATACTGGTGCCCTACAGATAATAGTTAAAACTGAATCTATGTATTACATTTTCATGATCTATCCTAGGTCACGATTTACAAGCTCCCTCCTAGGTGCTAGAGGAAGTTGGAACAAGGGAAGCGCTCCAAAACCCACAGAATACCCCACTTAGAGTTGCTATCATCAACTTCAGAATTCAAATGGGTTTCTAGTGTAATTTCCATAGAAAATTTTCCCAAAGGGAATTTGTTAACTCTGTGCTAGTAGGATGAGCAGGTAAGAAAAAAAAGAGAAACATGTTCAGAATCAGGAATTGGAATATATGCATTAGAACAGACTTAACCTCCAAAAAGGCAAAGACTTGGGAAAAATCTGATCCCACGAAGTCTGACTACTAAAATGAGAGCAGTCATGTATCAAGCACCTCCCAAGTGCCAAGCTCTCTGCAGGTGTTCTTAATGCATCATACAACATTCTTCTAACAACTCTGTAATGTAGCTGCCTATATTTTCATTTGAAAAAAAACAAAACAAAACAAAACAGAGAAGGAGAACTTGTGCAAGATCCCACAAGAGACTAGGGAATTAGCTTGAAGCCACCAACCACAATGTGCCTAAACAGTGTGATCTATCACCTCGTTTTTGATGTAGGAAACGTATCTGTCCCCCTTCTTAATGCCCTTTTTTCTTAACTACTCCTCTTTTTTTTTTTCTTTTTCAAGTTCAAAGCATGAATATAAATAGCTAGTTCTTTCCCACTCCATGAATCTTGTGGAGAATTCTTTACCACCAGAACTGGGCATTCATGCCCAAGAGGCAAAGCTGATTGGCAGTTAAAAGTAGGAACCTCTGGCTCTATCTCCATCTGGTGAGATCCCACCTTCATTAGAATTGGGTGGGTGGCAGCTGTTCAAGGTCCTTCAGTTTACCAGATCACTCTTTAGGATGCTACAAAATGGCTTCTATTTTGCTGTTAGCTTAAATGCCTCCAGGAGTATGGGACTGACTCTGAAGATTCCACAGTGTGGACATCACTTTGTTGTGCAACGAAACAGATTTTAGTGCCTTGCAGAGTCAATCAAAATGTTAACAGATGATCCTCCAACCCCGTCCAAAACAAAATCGATATAAAACACAACAGGTAGTACCATTACAATGAACAAATGCCCAATTATTATTAATCGCCAGTAAAAACCTGAAAATCAGTCTTAAGAGTCCTACAGTTTTGAAGATCTTTTCTTTTTTCTTTTTTTTTTGTAACTTTCGCAGCTACAGCTCTTCTTGGAATCCTGTGTTCAATTTAACACAACACTTCACACATTTTGAATAAATACTATGCTTCCCTATTTCTGTAGTATTTTTGAATAAATACTTTGCCTTCCTGACTGTTTCTGTTAGTGTTTTCATCTGATACTACATAAACACGAAACTTTGCCGTATTATTCGTGGTCAAACTAGAATTGTCAGAGCAGTTTTACATTCAGATGACCACCTTGATGCTGGTTAATAGCTCAATGTCTTATTCAGTTACAGCAGTATTTCACTTTACTCTTTAAATATTTTTTTTTGAGATGGAGTCTCACTTTTGTTGTCCAGGCTGGAGTTCAATGGTACAATCTTGGCTCACTGCAACCTCCACCTCCCAGACTCAAACGATTCTCCTGCCTCAGCCTCCTAAGAGCTAGGATTACAGGCACGCGCCACCACTCCCAGCTAATTTTTGTATTTTTAGCAGAGACAGGGTTTCACCATGCTGGCCAGGCTGGTTTTGAACTCCTGACCTCAGGTGATCACCCGCCTTGGCCTCCCAAAGTGCTGGGACTGCAGGCGTAAACCACCGCACCCGGCCAGTGGTATTTCAAATGTAGCACTTCGGTTTGCTTTTATGCAACAAAAATGCAGAGACCTTGTACCAGAGAAAATTATGCAGTGTACCATATTTACCTGTGTGGCAATACAATATGAGTGCGATGCATAAGTTTTGGTGAACTAAGACCCACAAGGCGGAATGGTATTACAATACAATGGGGTAACATCACATACACATGCACGCAATGGAGGCAAACTTAAATGTAAGTGCTATACAGAAAGAAATGACACTCATCTCTCCTTTCCAGTACCACCCCATTCCTCCCATTCAAACTAGATCCTAATATTTTCTGCCATAGGAGAACAGATCCCCAATAAAAATGCAAAGAAAATATAAAAGAACATTAGTTCTTGCCTTTCGAGCTTCCAGGACTTACATTCTGCTGATTCAAAAAGTAGTGTGATGGATTTTCAACACGCATTTGAAATGCATTCTCCTCTCACCTTTTAGACAGATTCTAGAGCCTAAGCCATATATAGCATGTGGTTTCACTGCAAAACATTTTTAAATGTTGCTGTGAACAGCAGGATGTGTTTAGGAAAAAAAAATGTGTTTAAGAAAAAGACTGTGATGATAAAAGTGTCACCAGTATTAAGCAAAAACAAGCAGATGTCAAGCTTCCCCAGACCTTCACTCAAGCCAACCAGAAAAAATGATCAATGCAACCAGCAAGACGGGAACTCACACAATCTCCCATTGTCAAACCTGTCTCTGTGTCTGTATCCACAGCCATCTCCTTGTCCCCCCGTTACTCAGGATACCCTGTCCTGGATCTAAATCCAGGTCGTTTACTACACACTGATTCCATCTCCCTTCATCTCTGCCAAGATATGACCACCGGAGTCGCCCCATATATGGCTACTGAACACTTGAAATGCACTCGTGTGGTCAAACTAAAAAACCTTTTAATTTAAACTTAATAACCAAGTGTGACTAATGGCTACCACACTGGATGCACAGCTACAGATGACACCCATCTTCCATACCAGATTATCTACTTGGCATCTCCACTTGAATGTTTAAAAGTATGTCAGTGTCTAACATTTTCCTCTCTCTCCCTGAAAGGCTGCTCTTCCCTCAGCCTTCCCCATCTCATGGAGAATACCCTTCCAGTTTTCATGCCAAAATAAAAACTCAGAGCCATTCTAGACTTCTCTTTTTCTGACACTCACATTTAATAGATCAAAACAATGACTCTAGGGAGGAGGAGAAGTGACATCCTCCAGTGGAGAAGATGAGGCAGATTCATATATAAACACAACAAAGTCAGAGTTACTTGGGTTGAAAATCCAGTGCTATAGAACCCGTAAAAGGAAATCAAACGTTTTAGTAAACTGAGGTGGGGCTGGGGGAGGAAACCACAACATCATCTAAAGGAGCTTTGTAGCTATCACTTATTAGTAACAGATCTTGGTGATGATCACAGCAAAGAAGCCACAAACCAACAGAACTTGAGTTTTTGGCCTGGCATAGTGGCTCACTCCTACAATCCTAGCACTTTGGGAAGCTGAGGCAGGAGAGTCTTTAAAACTCAGGAGTTCGAGATCAGCCTGGGCAACATAGCAAGACCCCATCTCTAAAAATAATAAAGATTAAAAAAAAGACTAGTTAGGTGTTAAGAGTATGTGCCTATAGTCCCAGCTACTTGGGAGGCGGACGCAGAGGACTGCTTGAGCTCAGGAGTTGGAAGGTGCAGTGAGTGACAATCATACCACTGCACTCCAGCCTCGGCCATAGAATGAGACAAAACAAAACGTCTCAAAAACAAAAACAAAAACAAACCCTTCCATTTCCTTTGAAGATTTCTATTGCCCCTCTGAAAAGGACAAACTGTTACACGGTGTTTCCCATATCCCTTTTCCAATACTTGAAATGAGGATCCTTAGCAAAGTAAAATTCTTTTTTTTTTTTTTTTTTTTTTTTTGAGACGGAGTTTCGCTCTTGTTACCCAGGCTGGAGTGCAATGGCGCGATCTCGGCTCACCGCAACCTCCGCCTCCTGGGTTCAGGCAATTCTCCTGTCTCAGCCTCCTGATTAGCTGGGATTACAGGCACGCACCACCGTGCCCAGCTAATTTTTTGTATCTTTAGTAGAGACGGGGTTTCACCATGTTGACCAGGATGGTCTTGATATCTTGACCTGGTGATCCACCCTCCTCAGCCTCCCAAAGTGCTGGGATTACAGGCTTGAGCCACCGCGCCCGGCCTAAGTAAAATTCTTGAACTCAAGGGAAGACCAGCACTGATCTATTAAACAGCAGTAAGGGAGCAATCCGTTTCATAATATCATGGTAACATGAAACTCATGTATCTGGCCAAAACAAGAAGAGAAATAACTGACACAATTTACTGTAATCGTTCTTAGAAATGTGCAGCTTTAAATTCCTAACTCATAAAATACACAGTAGCTAGTTGTATGCCTGTGTTTGTGTGTTATAGATACAGTTTTATGGCCAGTAGCATACAGAGCATACTGTTTATAGTTTATTTGCTTAACCTATTAATGCATTCAATGGATACATAAATGAAGACGTCGCTACTTTACAAAATCAAACGACTCAAGGCTTGCCTTTAATGTCTGTGTAGCTGTAAATTCATGTGCACAGTTCAACGTGTAATCATGTAGACTGAAAGACAATATTTGTATAAACCCTCAAAAAGCTGATGTAAGAATTTACTTAACATCAGCTCATAAAGGTCTTGTAAAGGAAGTAAAAACTTAAATAAGTACCAAGATCAAATATATAAAAGATACGTATGTGCCAATTGTAATATATTATTTGCTTCTCAATAACCAACATGCTCTTTGCCCCCGTCTTTATCCTGTATTGAGAAGAACACTGACCAAGAGTATCCTAGAAACCCTCTTATCGCTTACTCTTTGATGCCTGCAAATACTTAAACCTTTGGAGATTACTGTCCACCTGGCTCATAGAATCTCTGTGCGTTTTTCTTTCACCCTGTTCTTAAAAATATACCAGAATTTTGTTAAATCAAATCCACCCTCAAAAACTGCTACATAATTTATAAAGCCCAGTGCAAAGTGACAATTCAAGACTCATTGATGGAAAAAATTAAGTATTTCAAGACAGTGATGGTGAAGCATTAAACCACAGGGCCCTTCCAAGCATGAGGTCCTCTGCAGCTGGGCAGGTCCCAGGCCTATGAAGTTAGCCCTGCCCAACTCAGTCCAGTTTCCTCACCTGGATCAGTTTTAAGACACAATTTAAACTTTTTCCAATTCTAAATGACCCTGCAATCTAATAATGACTTCTCTCTCGCTTCACGGTTAGAGAATACCGCCCCCGATTTGGTGGCCTGGATTATATCTAAGCACATGCTTTAAACCACAGACTAAACCAAAGACAGCCTCAACTAAACCACAGACAGCCTCTCCCACTGATGTGGGGAAGCAGGACAAACTCAGACATATGTGCATACAACCACCTAGCTAAGATGCTAACTTCGTCTGTGAATGCCAGGGAACACGTCTTAGGTAATATGTAACTTGAAAGTGATCATTCCCATTGCTTACATTTATTTTAAAACATTTTCAGTGACCATGTCAAGGTAGTCCATTGCTTTTCTCAGCATTCCTGGAGAACACAAACATCCTCAAGGCACAGAAGCACATCTGTCCCATAATGGCACTATATCACAACAACGCCATGGCTTACAACGCCATGCTGCATGTTGGAGTGTATCGCCAAGCTGTTAAAGGCACAAATTTGGAAAGACCGCCAGTGATTCAGTCTACTTAACTGGACTAAGTCCAGAGAATTTTCCAGCCAACTGGCATTGAGTCTCTAATTTACAGCTGGCAAGCAACCTCCTTAAATGCTTCCAGGTCCTCTGTGGAACTGTTTAAAGTCTACCTTTAACACACAAACCACCTGACTTCAGACTCAACACTCAGCAGCTCTGACCGCAGGGTGCAGAGTTATAAAATTTACAGCTTCTTAAGTTGGAAAACCACAGACAGGGGCTGGAATCTACCAACCACTCTCCGAAGGAAGGGGATGCAGTATCTGTTTAGGGCACATCAAATTAAAACAAAGCGTATCTTGAGTCATCATGGGTAAATTCTTTTCTTTTTTTTTTTGCCCCCAATTTTTAATGTTAAAACTATTTTTAAAATTCCCTCAATCAGCTTTGTATTTGTTTCATTAAGGCCTCTTTTGTTTGTTTGTTCGTTTCTTTAAGAAGTTGTCCTCATTTTGCCATGAAAGTTACGGATCGATTTTAAAGACTAGCTTTTTATTTAATGCATGCTATGAAACTCAATTCTTGTCCTCAATAATGTATCTGATTGCCTTAAAAATAACAATAACAAGGGCTGGGCGCGCTGGCTCAAGCCTGTAATCCCAGCACTTTGGGAGGCCGAGGCGGGTGGATCATTAGGTCAAGAGATTGAGACCATCCTGGTCAACATGGTGAAACCCCGTTTCTATTAAAAAAAAAAAAATACAAAAAAATTAGCTGGGCACGGTGGTGTGTGCCTGTGATCCCAGCTACTCAGGAGGCTGAGGCAGGAGAATTGCCTGAACCCAGGGGGCGGAGGTTGCGGTGAGCCGAGATCACGCCATTGCACTCCAGCCTGGGCAACAAGAGCAAAACTCCATCTCCAAAAAAAATAAATAAATAAATAAACAAATAACAATAACAGCGAAACTCCATCTCCAAAAAATAAATAAATAAATAAATAACAATAACAATGCCTATTGAATGCTGATTGTGTGCCAGGCAAAGCGATGTACATGCATTATCTCATTTAAAATTGATAATGACATTAGGAAGAAGGCATTATTAATTGCAATAGTGGAGAGAAATGGACCATTTCTCAAAGTCACATAACTAATAAGACACAGCAGTGGGACTCAAGTCTCTGGTCTTATTTAACCCAAAAGCCCTACATATTCACTCTCACAACATTGCCTCTCGAGCTTTGAAACACCAAGCCCAAGATTCTAATTTAAAATTTTAAAAAGTGTGTTAACTCAACAGTTAATACAGTTTTCAACAAAGACAACACTGGGCCTCCCTAGCACGCTGCGACATTTACTTTGTGACACTGGGTTTGAACCTAAGAATTTTATTTCTTGAACATACTAGCATCTAATTTAACTATACTTGATCTCCCCAATCCATGTTTTCTTGGATTTATTTAAACGTTTTATTTAATCATTGTTTTCACAACTGAAATATAACAGACTTTCCTGGTTGGCCCTTTCTTGATAAAGCTCAAATTACAACTTACGTTCTATGTCTAACGGAAGGAATGGCTTTGTGGTGTGGATTCATGTTTTTGTAAGCTCATGTGATTTTTGGAAACTTCTGTGATATAAAAATTCAGCCAGTTTTCTTTGACTTCTTATTTGCTTCAAAGCTTGAAGAACATGACCAGGTATCATCATTGCTATTGTGTGTGAGTGATTGGATTTGACAAGAGACAGTCATACAAAGACCCTGATCGGGGATTTGGAAAGGCTGTTAGGCAGCTTCAAAGGTGTGGGTTGACACATTGAACCTTGCCTACAGTTCTAATTCAACTCATCAACATTCCTAAGGGCGTAGTGAAGAGAAATACATAGTGTTCTCTAACCCGTCACAAAAGTATTTGCCATGAATTAACTGGAGGCCCCCACTTCAAATAGCAAATGGCAATCTTTAGACAAATGACATGCCATCGCAAAAGTACCTCTGGATCGTCCTCTGCAGCCTGACTTTTCTATCATCTGTTCTGAATTAATTCTCCATTACTTCTCTGCTTCTTCTGAGTCCTGTGTCTTCACTCAATCCATGCTACTTGGCTAATCTCCTTTCCCTTACACTGATTGTATCTTGAGACACTTTCTTACTCATTTCAACCCCTTTATCTTGGGAAGAATTCAGCAGGCAGGGTCACAAAGGAGCTGGATGACAAGGTAATACTTCGTCAGTGGTGCTCACACTGTCATCTCATTGATCAATGTGCCTGTCCACCTGGTCCCCACCATCCCATCATCTCCTTTTGCCAAAGAGTGGAGGAAGTTGTTTATTATAGTAATTTTCTTGAGATGGCTCTTCCTGCCTTGAAACTAGCCTGTGGTTAACCTGTTTCTCACTGTCATGAGAAAGGCTGCTGAAGTTTTCAGCTTCAGGATTCTCCCTTATTACACTACAAATGGGCTTTCAAAGAGTTACACACACTCTTCTTCTGCTTAACATAGAGAAAAAAATTCCTAACATAAAGGAGAGCTTTTCTATTTTTTTTTTTTAAAACTTTTTAAAAAAGGAATGCTATAAAAACACAGGTGGTCATATTTCAGTCACAGAATAGCAACCTGTATTATCATGTCATACTGAATCACTCTGTTTATCAGACAGGGATGAAGTTACTTTATAATGAAACACTCATGATAAATTTCCTCACCTCCACTCCAACTGCATGACAGTTTGATAGAGAATGTGACTCATTCATTGTTATGTGTGTATATCTGTGAGAGAGACACAGACAGAGACAGAGAAAGACTGAAATGGGGGAAAGGAATAGGAGAGAAAGGAGGGGCATGAGCTAGTAAGATACCTCATCTCTAATTACGTCTAGAGAATGTGTCATCTCTAAGTGGACATGTTAGCTAATCATGGAAAAAAAAAAATTGTGTACGTTTTAATCCTTATTGCAAAGGTCTCCTAAAATTGTGCATTAAACAGGCCTTTCCATATTTTTTAAAGCACAAAGTCAGAGACCTTAAATTACCTACATGTAAACCTCAAAGTGGAAAAAAAATTGTTTTCAGCCATACTCAAAAAGCCCAGCATATATGTGTCTACTTCAAACGAATTGTTTTCAGCAAAGCCTTATGTAAACTTTAACTCTGATCTTCAGCTTTCACAATTCTATCACTTGAAAATTTAATTCCTTACAACATGCACACAATGTAGACACTCAGGGGTGGAGAATTAAAATAGATTTAGTTTTTCTCAGTATTCCCAAACCCGATAAACATAATGCAGTCACTAATACATAATATCCTAGACATTATTAAAATAAAAGCTAACATCTATATCTTCTGAATGACTAACAAGTACACTAGTTCAATGAGAGCTTCCTTAGTCTCATGCCAGACTCATGTTTTAGAAAAGGTGAAATATCTAGAAATTATCTAGTTTTATATTAACTATATCCATAGTGATCTCAGAAACTATGGGATTGCTAAATCAATATTTATATTTATGTTAACATGTGCATCTGCCTGGCAAACGTTTTTTTGTGGGCAATACAGAACTACAATACATGGTCAAGAAAATTCTCTCCTTTTCTCCAAGTCACTTATATGCATATATGTGTATGTATTTCAAGATTATGCACTTGACTGATTTAAATAATGCCCAAGAAATTTAAATCCAAAGACAATCAAACAAATCCTTGATGACCCTTAGGTATTTCCCTTGGCCCCCAAGGAAATCAATGGAGCCAACACTGTATAAATTGACGTCCACCTGTTGCAAATGGTAAAACCATCTAGAGCCCAGGATCCAAGGAAAATGGATGTCTGTAATACAGACAGCATTTTAAAACTGGACTGCATGTGACTTAGTGATACAAGTGAAGGTCTGTTTTCTATTTAGCTTAAATTTTGAGCTTCCCATGAAGACATTCTATAAAGTTTTGACATACAAAAATAATCAGAAGCAGAAGACACTTTTATTTGGCATTAGGCCATGCACTTCTTTTTTGGGGTTAAGTGACAGCAGTCAATTATTCCCAGGATTGCAATATCCTGCCTTGTACTAGAAAACATCAAGAAATAAGTGGAATGATTGGCAAACTCACCACCCTGAAAGGGTGCATTGCTACTCCTCTAGACTGAGGTAAATCCACTGTGAACTAAGTGTTCAGTGACTTCCTAGGTGTAAGTTATTCACACTTCGGGAAAGCAAGTATTTTAGGAAGCGTACTGATTACTCAAATGCATTTTAGGAGATCAAATTTCATTACTTTAAAAGCTATTCGGTGTACTTAACTTTAAGCCATATAGTTGTCAAGACCAGTCTCAAGAGATGATCAAATACAGTGGTTTTAAAATTTCTATTATAGAAGCCCAGGGATCTTCAGGGGACTTCAGGGCTGAAATGGCCTAAGGACAGGCTGGCTTCTGGTCCCTTCATTCCTGGCTTTAGTGAAAGAAGTGCTCCTTGTTACTTTTGCCTCCATGTAAGATTTTTCAATTTTAAGGAAGACTGCACTTTTTAAACGAATGAATGAATTTTTATCATTGGATGTTGTTCACTCAATACATTTTCTTAAACATTCCATGATGTTCTAGATACTGTGCCAATTGTGGAAGCTACAAGGATAACCAAGTCATTGTCTGATCACATAGGGTTTGGGATTGCTGTAAAAGTCCTTCAGGACAGTGCTACAGGACATAGGGGAAGAGTAGTTGAGCCTGGGGAAATCATTTCTGAAATGAGGAAAATGGGACCCTGATCATTGAAGTGATTTTTCCAAAGTCACATAGTTTGTAGCAGAGCAACCCGTATTCCTGCTATTTATGCAGATGCCCCTTGTCTAACTCATGTTGCTTCCTGAAAGAATGGAACCCATGTACCAAACTGGTTTGTTTACATTGTTTAAAGACCTAAGGCTATAAAGTTTTGGTGACATGATTAATATCTCTTTTTTTTTGAGACAGCGTCTCTTTTGCCCAGGTTGGAGTACAGTGGCACAATCACAGTTTACTGCAGTCTCAACCTCCCGGGTTCAAGGGATCCTCCCTCCTCAGCCTCCCAAATACCTAGGACTAGAGGCATGCACTACCACTCCCAGATAATTTTTGTATTTTCATGGAGATGGGGTTTTGTCATGTTTCCCAGGCTGGTCTTAAACTCATCTACTCAAGCAGTCCACCTGCCTTAGCCTCCCAAAGTGCTAGAATTAAAAGTATGAGCCACTGCACCAGGCCTGATTTACGTCTTAATCATTTTTACATCTCCAACATCTAACACAGGGCTGGGCACTAAATGTTTAATTTTTTTTCAGACGCAGTCTTGCTCTGTCATCCTGGCGGGAGTGCAGTGATGTCATCTTAGCTCACTGCAACCTCTACCTTCTAGGCTCAAGCAATTCTCCTGCCTCAGACTCCCAAGTAGCTGGGACTACAGGTGCCCACCACCATGCCTGGCTAATCTTTGCATTTTAGTGGAGACGGGGTTTCACCATATTGGCCAGGCTGGTCTTGAACTCCTGACCTTGTGATCTGCCTACCTCAGCCTCCTAAAGTGCTGGGATTACAGGTGTGAGCCACTGTGCCCAACCTTAATTTTTTAAATCAGACAGTGAGAGGAGATGAACAGAAGAAAACTGTTTTGGCAATAATTACCTGTATCAATACATGAGAAGGTAGTTGAAAATGAAATTTAGCTAAGAGACGGAGAGAATATGACATCATACATATGAAAGAGAAAAAAAGAGGAACATTACTCTCACAGTGCCATCCTCATGTGTTTTGGGAAGCATAGACTTCTGCTGAATTTTAAGTCATCATAAGGACTTAGTGAACATGGAATAATTTTAGGTGGCCAAAAGAGACAGTGCTTTCATTCACAGACTTATTCTTTCATTGGATGGAACAGCATTTTTCATTTTAGTAGGTTCCCATACTGATTTGAGCATTTCACAAGATTAAAAGTAGATTTAACATTTTTATATTGGAATAAATATATATTTGGCTCCAAAAACATTCATTTTGGTTCAGTTCATAGTTGTTGTGTGGAAAGGCACATGAACTTTAACTTTCTTTAAACAATACAGTCATAGATCACTTGGATATCAACATACAGTCCAATTTTTGGAAAATATAATTTATTACTTATTATAATTTTGTGTGTTTATAATATCTGTGTTCCATCCATTTTGGAGAGATATAAGCATGTGATAAAAAGTGACCAGCAATTTGATGATGTTCTCTAGAGAACAATAAAGTGTAATTTAAATACTAAAGTCATTAACTCATTATTTTAACAGATATCATAGATAAAATACCTGGTTACTGCAGCGTTTTTTTTTTAGCTTCGAACATATTTGCAACTTTTGAATGAAACCATAACTCCTTTAAAAATACAAGCAAGGCATGTCCAATTAATCATACAAGTTTCCATCTAGATTGTTTTTAGATAGGTCAAATTCCTTGGACGTTAATTTAAGCTTTCCTCAAATCTGTTGGTAGAATGAGTACATAAAGAAAGGTTTTGGAAAACAATAGCCAAGCAAATGTGGTCTTATTCTGCTGTGGTGAAACTAATAATTTTGTATTACTGGAGATACTGCCATAGTTCTTATTCTTTTATGCAGTAGTAAAGAATATATCCAACTGGACTAGAGGAAGACTGCTTTTATGATTTTATTTAGATCAGCATTTCTCCGTAGATCTTATTTTTATCATTATCATTCAAGGTGCGATCTGTATTATTTACAAAGAGATAGACTGATGAACCAGATCAATTTTAGAGAACTCTATCACCAATGGAGGCCAATCTTCCATTCCTCCAAAATAACTTTTTTTGAGAGAGAGTTTTGTTCTTGTCACCCACACTTGAGTGCAATGACCCAGTCTCAGCTCACTGCAACCTCCGCCTCCTGGGTTCAAGCAATTCTCCCTGCCAAGGCCTCCCAGGTAGCTGGGAATATAGGCTCCTGGCACCACACCTGACTAATTTTTGTATTTTCAGTAAAGCTGGGGTTTCGCTATGTTGGCCAGGCTGGTCTTGAACTCCTGATCTCAGGTGATCCACCCACCTTGGCCTCGCCAAGTGCTGGGATTGCAGGCATGAGCCACTGTGCCGGGCTGTCTCAAATATAACTTCTAACTATCAGGAAAAAATCTTACATCTGGTGAAAAATCTAAAAGTTTTGTTTTTGTCAGGCTAAATCATGTAGATGAATGACATTTGGAGCTGTGCATGGATGAAACAAAGCCTGTGTAAAATGGCTCAGCTCAAAGCTCGTCTAATGTTCAGTGACAGCATGTCAATGGCCTGGCTAATCTGGTCAACAGACAACAACGGGAGATTTCAGAGACCAAAGGTGAAAGTGAGAAAGAACTCCGTCTCTCCGTTTTGCACTTAACATCATTTCTGGTCTCATTCTTTGTTGTGGTTTTCCTGCAGATAGTGTAAGTTTAACACAAAGCTTTAACTACAAACAGAATTGGGAAAGCGTGCTGGAGCAGTTCTGTGTTTATGAACAAAATTGGAGCAGAAACAACAGAAAAAATGGTTGCTTGTCATGAAGCGGTAAAAAAACATATTTTTCATCAGGAGTGATTTGCACTTTGTTCTGACTGCCCATGGTAAAGACCGTGAGAGGCTTGTAGCCCTGTTTCCCCATTCAGCTTCACTTTCAGCCACAGAACTTTGTATACATTTCCTTCAACATGGGTCGAAGTCCTCTTGCAAAATTAATAAAGCCTTGCTGCTCTAAAATTGATAGCTTCAAGCTGAAAAAATCCTCTCGAAAGAGAAAGGCAGCTGCTCAGATACTTGGTAGAAAAGAAATAGAGAACACACTGTATCTAAAAAATGACTGAAAAATCTAGAAATCTTTAAGAGAGTTCAATTTCTAAGCCTTAGGTTTAATTAAAGCATAATGTCAGGGCTGGATTAATTGTGGAGCTCCAAAGTATCCTGGCCATAGTCCATTTTGTGATTGGGAATTGCTAGTCTCTTCCTATAAAATAAAAATACTGAGAGGGTTGGATGAACATTTCCAAATGACAGCTTCTCTCAATGAGGTGGTATGAGATCTTTGAGGGATGTCCACCAAACAGATGGAAGTGATGGGATTAGGTATCTCCAGTTAGGAAGATGATGGGAGTTAACACATGATTGAGGGTGCAAACTCAAATATCACCTAGGACTAGAAGTTTTCATAAGAGATTAAAAAATTCAGATTCGAGTAAGAAATCACCTGATATTAAATAATTAATCTATTTTGTCTATTTTAATGCTGTGTGTGGCTGGTTGCAGTGCATGCATATAATCCCAGCACTTTAGGAGGCCAAGGCAGGTGGATCACTTGAGGTCAGGAGTTCAAGACCACACTAACCAACATGGTGAAACTCCATCTCTACTAGAAAAATAAATGCAAAGTCAGCCAGGCGTGGTGGTGCACGCCTGTAATCCCAGCAACTTGGGAGGCTAAGGCAGGAGAATCACTTGCACCCAGGAGGTGGAGGTTGCAGTGAGCCAAGATCATGCCATTGCACTCCAGCCTGGGCAACAAGAGCACAACCATCTCAAAAAAAAAATACACAGACACACACACACATACACACACACACACACATATATATATATATATATGAAAAATGTGGGCCCAGGGCTGAACCTGACTCATGATCACCAGTCTGCTAAAAATGGTTTCAAGTATGTAGATATATGTGTGTGTGTGTGTGTGTGTGTGTGTGTGTGTGTGTGTGTGTGTGTGTGTTTATGTGATACACTCAGAAGATAAAATAACAGCAATAGTAACAATCAGTATGGGCTAATTACTTTGTAGGTACTTATCTTCAATTATCCCTATAATAGCTTTAATAATTAGCTGGTATAGTTTGCTCATTTGACAAATATAGACACTAAGTAACAGAGAGATTAAGTAACTTGCCCAAGTTATATAGCTAGTTAAGAGTCTGTACTCTTAGCCATACTATGTGTAGAACAACTTAGAATTTAAGGTTATGTGTTTTTATTTATTTATTTATTCATATTTTATTGCGTTTTAGGTTTTGGGGTACATGTGAAGAACATGCAAGATTGTTGCATAGGTACATACATGGCAATATGGTTTGCTGCCTTCATCTCCATCACCTATAGCTGGCATTGTTCCCCAACTCCCCAGTCCCCGCTGTTCCTCCCCTAGTCCCCCCACAGAGACCACAGTGTGTGATGCTCCCCTCCCTGTGTCCATGTGCTCTCATTGTTCAACACCCCCCTTATGTGTTTTATTTTTAATTGTCTTCTACTCTTATTCCTTAGCAAAGATTTAAGGCTAGTGCTACTTAATCATTACTCTTGGAGACGAATCCTTCATTTTCTACCACCACAGCCTTTAAAAAAGTATTTCTCTATCATCTACTAATAGTTCTTGGACATTGTGTAAAATGCTATGCTTTTGAAATCTGAATAATAGATTGAACAGTCTTAAAACTGTGAAACTGACACTTAGTGGGGTTTCTCTGGTTGCCTCCACAGTGGGTCTCAAATGTCATCAAGCAAATAAAGGTGCAAAGCCTACTCTAAACTGAATTTGCATAGCTCTTGTGTATGAGATCCAGATAGATTTTAAATACCTAAAATCTGGATGGACACCAATATGGTTGGAGCAATAGCAGGAAGAGCAGCTAGGACGCCATCCCTATTGCCATGAACAAGGGCATCTCCAGTCTCATGTCTGTGGGGCTGCAGGTGCAGGGCAAAAGTACATGACAAGATGCCAGCGTGATGAGAGATGTGCATCTGCATACAAATTCCATGGCATCGGGATGATCCTATTTCCAGGCACAAGCACACCTCTCCATCACAGTTGTATGCTCCTGTTTATCGCTGGTGTTATCCAAGGCTCAACAGTTTCTTCACAAGGCATATTCTGGATATAACAATTATTTGGCTACTTCCAAGAGGAAGCTTATCAGAGAAAACATGGATCCAAGTGCCCTGCTCAGTTAATGAATGATGTAATACTAGACTACTTCGGGTATTTTTAGGAACTGATTCAGATATTCATTCCAAGGCTTTTTATGTATTTTAAACACAAACTCAACTGCCTACTCAACAGCTACTCTTGAATATCTAAGATATGTGACAAATATATGGTCGCTAAAATGGAATTTTCCCCCATCCCTAAACCTGTTTTCAGTCATCCTCAAGACAATGACAGTGGTAAAACCACCTCCAGATGCTCAGGGAAGAAACCTGAGTCTCTCACACATCCTTCTCCCTCAGAGTTCATATCTCATACGTGTTCGTATCTTATACAGCTCTATTAACCTTTCTAGCTTCTGATTCTCCATCCATAATACAATGCAAACAGATCTGCTTCCTTTCACCACCTGTTTCAGCATCTATCACTCCTTACCTGGAATTCTAGAACCATTTTCTTATTTCCCCAGTTTACTTCTTGCCTCTCAGTAGCTTATTTACATGGCAGCCTGGCTGAATTTTTTTGTTTTTCTTTTTTGAGATGGAGTCTTACTCTGTTACCAGGCTGGAGTGCAGTGGCACGATCTTGGCTTACTGCAACCTCCACCTCTCGAGTTCAATTATTCTTCTGCCTCAGCCTCCCAAATAGCTGGGACTACAGGTACACGCCACCACACCCAGCTACTTTTTATATTTTTTAGTAGGGACGGGGTTTCACCATGTTGGTCAGGATGTTCCAAACCACCTTTTCTCTTGACATCCTGATGTTGTTCCTAGAATGAAATCCAATCTCCTTAACATGGTTTATTTTATGTGGGCCACTCCACCGACAATACCCATCTCACACCTCAATACTTTCTTTTCTCACTACACTATACCTAGATTCACCTAGTTTTTAGTTCTTCTAAATTTAAGTTGATTCTCCACATGGAGTTTTATTTTATTTATTTATTCGGAGACAGAGTCTTGCTCTGCCACCCAGACTGGAGTGCAGTGGTGCAATCTCGGCACCTCCCAGGCTCAAGTGATTCTCCTGCCTCAGCCTCCCAAGTAGCTGAAACAATAGGCGTGTGCCACGATGCCCAGCTAATTTTTGTATGTTATAGTAGAGAAAGAGTTTTGCCATGTTGGCCAAGCTGGTCTCAAACTCCTGGCCTCAAGTAATCCACCCACCTCAGGATCCCAAAATGCTGGTATTAGGGGCTTGTGAGCCACTATGCCTGGCCCACAAGCAGTTTTAAATTGCTGCTTCCTCTGCCTGAATTTCCTCTACTCTTTACCTGGCTATTTCTTCTCGTCCTTCAGGTTTCACCTGACATGGTTATTCTCAAATAATTCCTCACCAACTCTCTAATCCAAAAAGTCTCCCTGTTTTTTTTTCTAGTAGTTATATTCTTCCAAAAAACCTACAACAATCTGTGAATCTGCCTTTGTTTATGTATTCATCAGTGTAATGCTGTACTGTACCCTCTAACACTCTAAGGTTCATTACAGCAGGAGGATTTTCTTTACTGTTGTATCTACTACCATACACCCAGTTTGCTGTCAATGTGACACACAACAGCAGCTCAGTGCCTGTGACACAGAGGAAAACAGTGATTTCTTTTGTTTGAGACAGAGTCTCACTCACTCTGTTGCCCAGGCTGGAGTGCAGTGACACAATCTCAGTTCACTGCAACCTCTGCCTCCCAGGTTCAAGCAATTCTCCTGCCTGAGCCTTCCAACAAGCTGGGACTATAGGCATGCGCCAGCATGCCCAGCTAATTTTTGTATTTTCAGTAGAGACAGGGTTTGACCCTGTTGGCCAGGCTGGTCTCAAACTCCTGGCCTCAAGTGATTCTACCTGCCTTGAGCAGTTTCTTACTGTGTGGACAAGTTCACTATTCTGCTTTCTGAAGTTCTAGCAAATCTAAGAATACGTTAGGGAAACTTCAAGATGTCATCTA
This sequence comes from Saguinus oedipus, assembly GCA_031835075.1. Lineage (NCBI taxonomy): Eukaryota > Metazoa > Chordata > Mammalia > Primates > Cebidae > Saguinus > Saguinus oedipus. The sequence continues at coordinate 36,185,789 of CM063189.1, forward strand.
ATTTCCTCCACCACAACTCAACGCACATGGAATATATACTCCCCCACACCAGGTACAACAAATTCATTTCTATTGTTTCCCCATGAACCATTGTGAGCTGCAAAAGGTCATTACCAATATCCTTGTAGCATGGTATTTGTTCAGACAATTCCCCAGTCCCACTGTGCATGAAACTGAGAAAGATAATAAATCGAGTGCTTCAGTTTAGACAGAAGTAGTAACTGCCTCTGAAAAACTGCCTTATTAATCAAGTATCTGACCAAAATACCCTGAAATTATTGAGGACACAGCATGCTGTCAGTCCAGAAAATAAGCACTATGTCCCTTTCCTCAGCACCAGAGACACAGTAAGTACAAATAGTCTTATATGAATTAACATACATAAGACAGAGGACAATTAATAATTTCAAATAAAAGTAATCAGACAAGTTTATGATCACAATCTTCTTAATAGGCAATTTTCAAATCAACCCTCCAATTGTCATAGATCTATGTCAGTATAGGTCAAAATATATGGATATGTTCTCAGCGCTTTATGAATTCAAATCTTATTGGCAGGTGTTTCCAAACAGTAAATTATCTATTCCCCACTGCTTACAGGCTTTGTACTTCTGACAGAGGCAACCATAGCAGTTTCACATTGAGAAAAACCCTATGATGACAAGTAGCTGAGCCTTGCCAGTTTTGGAGGTATATTAAGATAATGGTGTGGGCAAGTGAATCAGAAAGACTTAGGTTCAAGTCGCAGTCCTACCACTTATATGTAACACAATCTCTTTAAGGCTCAGTTTCCTCATCTGTACAATAGGATTAAGTAACAATACCTACTTCCTAAGGTGGTTGTGGGCATTCAAGAAATGAATGCATGAAACTGATCACAGAATGCCTGAACCTACTCTATTGTAGTCTTAATAATAATGATAATAATAACAGCTGCACTGATCTTATGTTTTCTTTATTTGAGAAGAGAACAGTAATGTGAGTTTACATAGATATCATAACTCCTGGGTGGAAAAGATTTTGACTCTAGTTCAGCTCTGTTTTTTTCCTAGCTGTATAAGATAGGCAAGTCTTTTAATCTTTTTTCACACTTGATTCCTTATTTTTCTGGCAAGTTAGTGAAGTACGTTTTCTACCTCAACTTTGCATGTAAGAAACTGAAGCTTAAAATGACTCAGAAGAGTACCTGGATATGCAAGTGTTCGGTGAGTAACAGTATCTTTTTTTTTTTTGAGACGGAGTCTTTCTCTGTCACCAGGCTGGAGTGCAGTGGCTCAATCTTGCCTCACTGCAATCTCCACCTCCTAGGTTCAAGCAATTCTCCTGCCTCAGCCTCCTGAGTAGCTGTGACCACAGGTGTGTACCACCGTGCTGAGCTAATTTTTGTATTTTTGGTAGAAACAAGGTTTCCTCAAGTTGACCAGGCTGGTCTTGATCTCTTGACCTCATGATCCACCCGCCTTGGCCTCCCAAAGTGCTGGGATTAAAGGTGTGAGTCGCCGCACCTGGGCAATAGTATCATTTCTACACAAACTGAAGCAAATCATTTGCCTGTAAGAGCCAACAGTCAGTCGCATTTTACAAATGAAGGAAAAGCACCCAGCCACAGGCTGAGGACTAAAGAAAACATTGCTGTGATAACAGCCTTGCAGAGTCATTTCCAGGTATGTTGTTTCTTTTGATTATCAGTTTAATTCCCTCTCCATTTTTTTTTTTTTCATTTTATCTATGGGGAAGCTACAACCTACAAATCATGATAGCGTGGTAGCCAAACCCTGCTGACACCTAAGCATTTTCTCCACGGTTAATCCTTTCTCCCAGGCCAGTTGACCTATGTTATAAATAGCTACAATGGAGTATTCAAATGGCAGACATAGACAGACCGGAAAAATATCAAAAGTCCTCCTGCTACATTCTTTGGTGTTCTTGAAAGGCAAGCATATTGGTCAAAGGTTGGCCTCTAAATGTGAAAATCAACTCATTCTCTTGGAGGCCCTTTGGGTTCCTGTTTTCTTCCACAAAATGGAACCACTGTCTTCTCCCCTTTACACTTTGAAATTTAGCCCATTAGGAAACACCTTTTTTTAGTTGCTGTTTGCTCTGAGACACAATCTTGCTCTGTTGCTCAGGCTGGAGTACAGTGGCATGATCTCGGCTCATTGCGACTTCCACCTCCCGGGTTCAAGTAATTCTCCTGCCTCAGCCCATAGCAACAGCTGGGATTACATGCACATGCAACCACGCCCAACTAAGTTTTGTATTTTTAGTAGAGATGAGGCATTGCCATGTTGGCCAGGCTGGTCTCGAACTGAACTCCTGACCTCAGGTGATCTGCCTGCCTCGGCCTCCCAAAGTGCTGGGATTGCAGGCACAAGCCACCATGCCTGGCCAGTAACCACCTTTGAACTAGAAGGACTGTAGTTCTTTAAGTGGTCTCAAATTGCAGTCGTCGCTATAAATGTAGCAAGAAGCAATGGGAACTGAATTAACAGAAGGGGCTTACCTCAAAGACCAGCGTCTCATTTGTAGGCCCTGGCGCGTACAGACGTTCCGGGCGGTTGAAGGAGCGCTGGTATTCAAACGTGGTCCCAGCGAAGGGGAACTCCCCTGGCCAGTCGATGCTCCAGCCCCCTGTGAGGTAATACTTTTGACTGAGGCTTCGAACTGCGAGGTAACTGGAGGACATCTGCAGCTCCTGAATTTCAATGCTTCGGGCCCCAGCTGGAATGATGACCACCGGATAATATTCTAAATGGAAAGAAGAGAACATTTTTGAATTCTGCCCTGTGCACTGGAGAAAGGGGACTAGAAATGGCCCCTGACATTTACTGTTCATTTTTATAGAGTGAGGTTTTTGAATAATTAACTAAATTCATTCTTACTTTATCAAGTAAACATGATCAATTATTTCATTTTCAAAATAGTAAGAACACTAGAGAGAAAATGTATATGGCTTTCCCAAAGTCTTCCAAGCATATTTTCTGTGGACAAGAAACACACTCTTCTCCATCCCAGACCAACAAAGGCCACAATCACAACATTCAAGAAGACTTTTAAAAAAAAATCTTCCTAAGACCCAAGTGGGTGGGTCACCTGAGGTCAGAAGTTTGAGACCAGTCTGGCCAACATGGTGAAACCCCATCTCTACTAAAAATACAAAAATTAGCCAGGTGTGGTGGCAGGTGCCTATAATCCCAGCTACGCCATATGCTGAGTCAGGAGAATTGCTTGAACATGGGAGGAGGAGGTTGCAGTGAGCTGTGATCATACCACTGCCCTTCAGCCTGGGTGACAGAGCAAGACTCTGTCTCAAAAAAAAAAAAAAAAAAACTTTCCAGAAAAAATTTAGAGCCATGTATCTTCAATGATGATATTCAGAAAACAGGGATCGAAAGTTTAATTTTACTCAAGACATTTAGATAATTGCTTCAAATATTCATTTTATGCTGTGAGTAGAGATCACCTAAGTCTCACAAGGTTTCTGTACTTAACAAATGCCCGTGTGCATACAGGGGGCCTGGTCGGCATACTAAAAACACAAACCAGAAAGGCATTTATTTAACCTGTTCTGAGATGACATTCCTCACAACTGTCCTCCATTACTCTTACACAAATGGCAAATGCCATCATCACCTAGTGTGCCCAGTGAACTAGTAAAAGCCTCAACCACATTTGGCATGACTCAGCCTTGTTCCGTAGCAAAAGTTGTATCTCATTAGGAATACCAACGAAACAGCAGCATCTCTTACCATTTGCTTTATGCTGGTTGAGGTACAGGCCTTTATAAAACTTGCAAGTTGAATTATCACCTTTGCAAACGCCACATGCATCTGAAACTGCTTTAGAGCCTAGTTCATGATCACATCCCACCGGCTGTGACAAAAACAACAAATGTAAGACAATCAAAGATCAGAGAAGCCAGAGGCTGCGAATATCTAAGAGATACATGATTCTCTGAATTTACAGAGCATTAGGGAAGCAGTACAGCTTGTGGTCAAAAATCACAGGCTCAAGTTGGACTCACTTGGGGTTCAAATCCCTCCTCTGACATTATCAGATGACTGCTCAAGTTGCATAACTTATCTGAGGCTTATACTCTTCATGGATGAAACTGGAATAAAGAGTCACCACTGCTACTAGTACCAGGTGAGCTTATTCAGGCCAGCTGTATGACTCAAACATAAAAGTTCTGGGCAATATACATGCAGGCATGTGTACAAACACACATCCTTTAAAGATCAAAGGGCTCACTCTAAAGTTAAAATGGAAGAGAAAAATGAGTACCCAAGGAGAAAGGAAAAATCACTGGGGACAAATAGTAGTATCATTTCAAAATACATTTATGAGGTTCTAATCACGTAGTAAAGGTACTAAGCACACATGCAATAAAAGTTTATTATTTGCATTCTTATTTAATTTTTACAACTCCTATGCAAAGTAGGATATATCATCATCTCCATTCTACATATGTGCAAATAGAGTGAAAAATAAAGTAAAATAATTGGACTAGCCTCATGCAACAAGTAAGTGGGGAACGTAGATATGGTCCTTGGCTGGGCGAAGTGGCTCACGCCTGTAATCCCACCACTTTGGGAGGCTGAAGTGGGCAGATCACCTAAGGTCAGGAGTTTGAGACCAGACTGGCCAACATGGTGAAACCCCGTCTCTACTAAAAATACAAAATTAACCAGGCATGGTGGCATGCGCCTCTAATCCCAGCTACTCAGGACACTGAGGCAGCAGAATCACTTCAACCCAGGAGGCAGAGGTTGCAGTGAGATAACATCATGCCACTGCACTCCAGCCTAGGCAACAAGAGTGAAATTTTGTCTCCAAAAGAAAATAAAACAAAACAAAAACAAAAGATGTGGTGCTCAAATCTAGTGAAACTGCCCTTTCCCCCTACACCACCTGCTTCTCTCCAGGCACAGAATCTCTCATACCACTCCTCACGGCACACATTTGGTATGAGGAAACACAAGCATGCCTATACGCTCCAAAGCACCAACATTCTCTTACTTCACAAATCCCATCAATACAAACGTCATTTTTGTTTGGGGAGCAGGGAGTTCCATCTTTCACTTTGCCGGACATTGCAAAAAAAAATTCAAAGTTCTCAGCCTTGCAGTACAGTTTGCATCGATCTTCCTCTAGAAGCAAAGAGATCAAGATAGAAAATGGTCAAGAGGGAACTAAGGAAAATGATATGATTGCCAAAAGGATGAATTAAATTTACTTAGAGAGCTGTCATGATGAAAATTGAAAGTGTTATGCAGTGTTACATGCACATGTGCATGTGTATATGCATATATAAGCACATAACGTGGGTTAAAAAGCATGAGTCCCATTTAACAATCCACGTAAAACTAACTTAATACATAAGAATTTCATTGTTCTCATTCTTACTGATTAGTCACCATACGCATGATTAGTAGGTTACTATCTAGCCTCCCTGGATAGTAACTATTTTGGGTGTCAAAGGCCTGATGGTCAGCCATTGACACTACAGAAATGAAGCAGTGTTCTAACAAATGTTGCTGTGTTCTAATAAAACCTTATGAAACAATACACACTAGATTTGGCCAGCAGGCCATAGTCTGATGACCCTGATTTAGGGCATGGATTACTTTAGATATGTACTAAGTCTGTTAAGAGGAAAGGTTTTCGGCACCATGGAGAAAAGGTATATGGTTAGTCATGTTTGTAAAACATTTTTAGGAAAAAAAAAAACCATGTCATAAAAATGAAGAAAAAGCAAATAAATTAGCCCTGGATGCTGAAGATAAAAATAAAAAAAAAAACTAACCCTTAAGTCCCTGAGACATTTCTGATATCAGAGGCAAAAAGGAAAAACAAGTTATTTACAGAGCCCTTGTTATCAGAAAGGAGTTACCATGCCAATTTCTCAAATAGAAAGAGCTCTTCTTGGCCAGGAATTCCAGATGATGGTTCTCACATGAGACCTTATGTGGGCGATACTGAGCGATATCCCTAACAACAGTTTTACAAATGTGTAAACAATTTGCAAATAGTTGTGCTTTATAAAACCTCTCACTAAAAGACGAAGTCAAAACTCAAACATGAAATAAGTTGAATTATTACAGTCCAAATATGCAGATGATGTGTGGGTGGGTTAAAAGTTTCTTTACCATCTATCTTTTTTTTTTAATAGCAATTCTATGTAATGCCTCCTAATTTTTGCACATGAGATTAGGGAGTTGGCTGACATACGTGCCCCTTCTTCTCTCTATCATTTCCAGGAATTAACAAGTTTTAGAAAGCTTTTTTTTTTTTTAAGCACAGATTTCTGGGTGAGTTTATGAGTCCATTAGAAACACAGAAGGAAAGAAGGAAAAAAAAACTCACTCCGGTAGCATAGAGATTTTCCACATTTATAAATAAAGTCTTCCCTTGTTCTTTCTAAACTGTAGAAACGTCAGAAGACTTTCGAGTCATGGTCAATCTCCCCTGATGTAAGTGCCAAAAGGAGACAAGGAGGGACTACAAGGCCTTCACTTTTCTGTTTCCCTCCGCTGAGAGGTAAAATCTTAAGGCTGGGAGTCTGTGTTATTTATTCAATGCATTCTCCTACACATCTAGCAAAGTCTCTCCTCCACGAAAAGAGCTCAGTCAACAACCGTTGGATGAATGAATGAAACTGCATGCTGCCCACTCAGTGAACACTGCAACAAAATTAGTGAAAGAACTTTGAAACCAGCCAGCATTTTCTAAATTAAAAAATGTATTTAACTTTCTCCTTGTCTTCCACACAAAACGTATTTAAAGGTGGTGTCAGAACCAATTTCAAAAGCACTATATTTGAATGAAATATGTAACATGGTAAAGGCCGAGGAATATCCATGAAGCCAAAGCAAAGAATAGAAGAGGAAGTTAAAAGAGGGACAACAGAGTCTCAGAGAAAGAACCACAGACAGGACACATGAGACTGCAGGAATATACAACCAAGAGAGAGAAAATCTTCCAACAACGGAATTGGAAGCAACGCAGCATCCTTGCTATGTAACCACTCAGTTCCTGGTAGAATGCCTCTAGCGATGGAGAGCTTACTACTTACAGAGGCAATATATTTTCATTTTGGGTAGTGAATATTGATTTATTCCTTCATTTCAAAAGCTATAATTATTACATAAATATACACCAAGTGCTGTTCTTAGATGCTGGAGACATAAGCAAGCTCAAGATAGACAAAAGCTTAGTCCCTGTGGAACCTAAATTCTAGTGTGGAGGGAAGATAACAAATACATGACTAGATAAAAATACAATCATGCAATGAGAAGAGCTATGAAAAATAAAACAGAGTAAAGGGTTCAGAGAACAACGTGAAGGAGCAATATTCTGATAGGCTGTCAAGGAAGGTCTTTCGGAGGAGATCATATGGCTAGAATGTTCTCAGCTCTTGAATTAATTCTCTTCTCTAAAGTAATTTAAAATAAGTCAAACATCCTTCACATTCAAGAGCTCTCTGAATAGCTCTTTCTTATGTATAGTAAACATCTATAGGTCCCTCATTACTTCCTCCTAAGACACAGCTTTTGGAATTGTGATGTCTGCCTCTATGTGTGCTTTCTGGACAAACAGTCATGACCCAAAACCACGTGAGTGCTTCTGAAATGGCTGAGCTGATATTGAGCAAAGCTCCACAATCCTCTTTTGATTTGGAGGCTCTGCTTGTTATAATGATGCCTCTAATTATATTAGCTTCTTTTATGATCACTGATAATAGAGGTTCATTTTGAGCTTTGGCACAGAACGGTCCATGAATTGTCATTAAACTTAGTCTCTTCCCATTCTACACATGGGCAGTTGGGATTCATATATAATCCTGTTTCAAGACAGCATGATAAGTTTTGACAAATCAAATGGATGGAAGTAATGACACAACTACAATGGTGACAACTTATTTTACATAGGCAATAGCAACTACATTAAACTCTTCTGCTGTAACTAAAATTAATATTTATTAGTCAAAATAGACATAATAATTTAAAAAGTAAAATGCAAGTCATAACTTTAAGTATAGTGAGTGCACTTTGGGAGGCCGAGGCGGGTGGATCACGAGGTCAAGAGATTGAGACCATCCTCATCAACATGGTGAAACCCCGTCTCTACTAAAAATACAAAAAATTAGCTGGGCATGGTGTCGCGTGCCTGTAATCCCAGCTACTGAGGAGGCTGAAGCAGGAGAATTGCCTGAACCCAGGAGGCGGAGGTTGCGGTGAGCCGAGATCGTGCCATTGCACTCCAGCCTGGGTAACAAGAGTGAAACTCCCTCTCAAAAAAAAAAAAAAGTATACTAAGTGCTAACAACTTAGTACAATTTTTATTCATAGCTCTGTGTATGTGTGTGTGTATGTCTGCATGCATGCACACAGTTTACAAACAGGCCTTCCCATGCTTGTAATCAACTGACATGTCAGTTACTGTGCATGGTATCTCTATGGGGTATATATGGTTTCATGAGTTTTTGGTCTGGACAGTTCATATCAATTTCAATTAAGATCCCTAGGAGATTCAACTGCCAAAATGTCAAAAGTAAGTTGAGAAACATAAGTATATTCCAAACACAAGAAACCTTAGGTTTACAGATGTGGGAGACAAGAGGTATCTTATGGGGGAAAAAAAAGGTGGAAAAATAAACAAAACCCATGGAATGAAATACTGGGCCAGGATGAGTCTGGGGAATGAAAAGTAAACACTGAAACTCTTTGATACAGGCAGCAATTTCTTCTGTGTTGTTGAATCACATTATTATCCACACAGAGGCTTATTTGAGTGTCAGAGACCAAATTACCTTCCACTTTCGTATAGGGTTTCCACTGGTAGAACCATCCACGGAAAGGTTTGCTGTTATATTCTGCGCACTGTTGAGCCCGAAAATCCAAGCTGTTTTCATCGCAAGGGTTAATGTTGCACAGCTGATAAATACGGCCAGAACCTGGACAGAATTTGCCACCATACTGAGGCCTAAAAATGAAATTAACAAACTTTAATGTTAGCAATCAAAGGACTCACTATTAGTCACATGCAATAATATAAAGACGGGTAGTCCAGATGAGCGTTGCCACAGTGTAAGCAAATGCATACAGTCGATTACAGGATTATATTATTGGTACATGGCATACAACTTACCACCTTCCTTCTTGCATCTAGGCTAGACATAACTAATCAATCAGGGGATTTTTTTCTAGTTCCTTTCTTTACCACTGCCCACTCATTAAAACTGGCATGCTAAATCAAACTTATCTGCCATCCCTGATCCAATTTTTACATTCTGTCAATTTCCTTAAAAACTGATGAATTTTTTTTTTTTTTTTACTTTTCATCATCATCATCATTATTATTATTGAGACAGGGTCTCACTGTGTTGCCCAGGATGGAATGCAGTGGCATGATCTCATCTCACTGCTGCCTCCACCTCTCCAGCTCAGGCTAGCCTCCTACCTCAGCCTCCCAAGGCTGGGACATCCAGCTAACGTTTGTACTTCTTGTTGAGATGTGGTTTCACCATGTTGCCCAAGCCAGTCTCAAACTTTTGGGCTGAAGTGATCCACCCGCCTCAGGCTCCCCAAGTGTGGGGATTACAGGTGTGAACCACTGCACCCAGCCTGAAAGGATATTCTTTTGTTTTTAAATTTTTAAAAATTCTTTAAACTCATTTTACGTTCAAGGGTACATGTGAAGGTTATACAGGTAAAGTGCATCTCACAGGGGTTTGGCATACACACTATTTTGTCACCCGGGTAATAAGCATAATATCTGATAAGCAGTTTTTCAATCCTCTCTCCCTCCTCCAATTCTCCACCCTCAAGTTGGCCCCAATGCCTGTTGTTTTCTTCTTTGTGTCTGTATTTAGTCAATGTTTAGCTCCCACTTATAAGGAAGACCCTGTGACATTTGGTTTTCTGTTCCTGCCTTAGTTGGCTTAGAAGAATGACCTCCAGCTCCATCCGACAGCAAAGGACAGGATCTCACTCTATTTTATGTCTGCATAGTATTCCATGGCGTGTATATATCACATTTCTTTATCTAGTCTATTGTTGATGGGCATTTAGGTTGATTCCATGCCTTGCTATCATGAATAGTGCTACAATGAACATACATGTGCATGTGTATTTATGGTAGAACAGTTTTATTTTTAATTTTTTTATTTCTATAGGTTGTTTGATTACATAACTTCTTTAGTAGTGATTTTTGAGATTTTGGTACACCCATCACCCAATCATTGTACCCTGTACCTAACATGTAGTCTTTTATCTGTTGCCACCCCCTACCCTTTCCCTTGAGTCCCCAGAGTCCAATGTTTCATTCTTATGCCTCTGTGTCCTCATAGCTTAGGTCCCACATATAAGTGAGAACATGCAATGTTTGTTTTTCTATTCCTGACTTTACAGCAGCAAAATTTGCGATTACAAAAATATGGAACTACCCCAAATGCCCACCAATCAACAAATAAAGAGGTATGTGTAGATGATGAAATATTACTCAGCCATAAAAAGTAATGTAATAATGGCATTCACAGAGACCTGGATGAAACTGGAGACTATATTCTAACTGAAAGGACATTCTTGCCACTCATATTAGCTCCTGTGTTAGGGAAATCTACAAATACACCTAAATGTTCTTATTACTGTCTATGTGCGCTTGTGTGCTACATACACATACCCTATATTTTGGCACCAGAAGTTCTTCAAACGTGGACCCGAGCTACCTCTGCAGCTTCCTCCCATTTCCTAACACTCTTATTATCTTCCTACACTTTGCCATGCACCTGCTATTGCAAAGAATGTCAGCACAGTGGTGAGAAGGAACAGAAAGCACCATTTGCTGTTCTCTCAATCCAGCTGTCAATCATCCAGATGATATTTTGATTATAATATGACTGTTGTGTGTTTCTTCTGGATGATTCTAAACCCAGAGGGAAAACATTCTCTTGTTTTCATCAGCATAATCACTTTTCAACTTTGCAGGTGGCCTACTCCTTTCCTGCCAAGCACAATGGGAAATGGATTTCTAGAGCAGGGAATTCCATTAGAACAATAATTATGATGTAAAGGCAAGCTCTTAAAGATCTGGGTAGGCAGATTCTCATCTGCAAAAACCAGAAAGCAAAATAAAGGAAAAAAATAGTACCACCACATTGAAAATTACCCATAACATTGTATCTAGCTTACTCTGTGCACAAAGCCAGGGCTTCCTGTCATTATTCCCATTTTAGACTTTTCTCTGAAGGCCAAAACTCAACTATTTGATCATCTTGTATAAAAATCTGATGCGAACATATAACATAAAAGGCGGTTCCAGCTTAATACATTCATGTGATTAAAATTCCTTGTCTCTTTAGGAAGCACAAGTATGCTCTGAAACACCCTGGAATTGTTCAGCATACTTTATCCAGTTCTCCTATAACTGCATGCTAAAATGGATTCAGCAGAAACCGGAAATGTCACACTGCCAGAATGAGATTTTTATGCTATTTCAAAACATTCTGGAGCAACTACTTAAACATTCAGCAGCCACTGTGATAAATCAAATCCCTGAAGAATTCTTAAATGATTACCTAAAAAGCACTTAAAAAAATCTTAAAGTGTTATGTCATGGCCTCAATATTCCTGGTCATCTTTACAAGGTATATTTAAAACTAATTTCTCAGTTTAAGACTCTCTGAGATTTAATGAATAACCCTCATTTGGACTATATAGGGTTAATGAAGTGAAAGAGGACTGCAAGGTGTTACTTTATCAGCTTATGGAACTTGTAACGTGGAAAAGACCACCAAATTCATAGAGCCATGTTCTTCTTTTATAGACGAAGTGAAACCCAGCTGACAGAGCTTACAAAACTTGTTGAATGAGGCTCACACAACAGCTGGAAAGGAACAGAGAGGAGCTCAAGCTCAGGCCTGTGGACTCAGTCCAGGATTCTTTCCTACTTAACTATGTCTGCATTTAACTGAGTCCTTAGGCCAATGGGTCCACGTATGGTAAGAAAGAGGAATAGTCAGTAAAGTGCCATGTTTAGGGAGCAGGCCTTTTACAATGAGACAGATTTGATTTTTTTTTTTTTTTTTTTTTTAATTTTGCGACAGAGTTCTGCTCTGTCACCCAGGGTGGAGTAAAGTGGCACAATCATGGCTCATTGCAGCCTCAAATTCCTGAACTCAAGCAAACCTCCTGCCTCAGCCTCTAAGTAGTTAGGACTACAGGCATGTGCCACCATGTCTGGCAAGTTTTCAAAATTTTTATAGAGATGAGCGTCTTTCTATCTTTCCTAGGCTGGTCTTAAACTCCTGGCCTCAAGTAATCCTCCTGCCTTGGCCTCTCAAACTGCTTGAATTCGAGGCATGATCCACCAAACCTGGTTAGACCCTGATAACAATACAGTATTCTCTGCCTCCTCCCAGCTTAACTTTAGGTGATTTTATTTAATCTCCTCATTTGCAAAACAGGAACAGTTGTAACGATTAACTGATAAAATGTAAAGAATTTAGGGCAATATCTAGGGCAGAGTTAGAATAAATAAAGTACAACTGTCTATAAATACCGTATACTTTTGCATTGAGTGCCCACCCTGTGCTGAGTACTACGTGATCTGACTTTCATATACTAATAGAATTCATTTTTAATTATGGGATAAGGTCAAAGTGATGAAAACTCATTGGTGCCAAGCATTTGGGCTTTTCCATTAAAATACAGGCAACATTTTTCTGTAGCTTTAAACATGAGTGTTAGTCTAACTTAACAGAAAATTCTATCCTGATATGTCCTGGTTTAAGAAGTTCTTTAAGATTAAAAAGAAATACAGAAATAGAAAACAAAAACCTAGGCACATGATTTTGTCCTTGGACTGCTATGAAGAGCATATCTACACTTCTTTCTGCATAATTTATCAAGTCCTGACTACAAATAGTTACAATGGTACTTGCTTGGATGAGTATTAAAATCACTGGGAGAGCTCTGTTAAACTACACGCGCACACACACACACACACACACACACACACACACACACACACACACGGATTCCCGGGGCCCTCCACCCACTTTCACAATAAGAATATACGATATTGAAGATCCAGAAATCAGTATTTTTAAAACACACCTTGTGATTCTGATAACCAGCTAAGCCTCAAAATTACTGGTTGGAAAATATACAACCAATTAGATTCAATATTCTTCTGGGGCCATGATGTTCCTCCTCACTCCATGTGCTAAGTTGCCTTAGAGTTATCAGACAACTTCTTTCTCAAATAGACTCTTGTTTTAGGAAAGTTCTAGAATACCTTAGCACATCACTAATAATTTTCTTGGAGAGTTTATAGGAATTTCACTAGGCTCCCTTACCAGGTGATCATTTACAACAAGGAACCAGAAAAAAATGAAAAATGTCAAAGGATTAAGACTATAGGATCTTAATCTAACTCTGCCATTGCCAGTGTGGAGACTTGAGCAAGAGGTGCTACAGTGAATGGGGCCTCTGCCTCCCCTGGTTACTCATCTGTAAAATAACTGGATTAGGCAGCAGGTTTTAACTCATGTGTCATTTGTAACCTGATTGAGAGCAAATGCCTAAAGAAGGGTACTGGGAAGGTCCCTGAGGCATAGAAGACCTCAGTGAAAAAAAACAGGGCTTCCATCAGTTAAAATAGTCTACCACTGACATAGGACAAAGGATGTCCCTGCATGCCTGGCATTGCCCATTCCAGAACCAGAGAGCCTTCTACTCTTTTAGGGCTAAAAAAATTGATAAATCTATGAATCAGCCAGGAATCATTTTGTATGAAATAAAATTTGTTCTGCAAAAAAACATTTTTACATGAAACAGAAACCTCACACTGCTTCTCAGATGAGACAATGAAAATGGCTACATTGAGTGATGGAAATAGAACCAAATGCTTAAACTGAAGCAAGGAGGAAATCCATCACTTGAAACAGGGAGGAAAAAAACAGCATTACTGCAACAGAGTGAAATAAGAAGAGAGAGAGAACAATTAATTCAATTGTCTTGGCATAGCCTATCATCTACTTGTTTTATTTTTGGCTTCATGCATAAACAGTATCCTGATTAATCTTTAATCTTGTTTAACATAACACTGCACTGAATGAAAATACTTTAGTGATTAATTCTTTTATTAGGCATCTCTAAATTACAATATGATATTTCCATGAACAATGCCCTATTATAGAGAGCTCTCAATCCTACAGATATGAGAGAGGTTTTAATTTAAGTCTCAGGGGCGTCATTCATGCACTTTCCCAGCAGAGCTATTGAATTAGGTAATCTATTCCTTTCTTGGGAAAATATTGAGATTGTAAAATGTTGTGATGTACGAAAACCAGATCCATGAACTATGCTTCAAAAATGTAAAGTAATATGATGATTTTAACAATTCAACTTAAGACACGGCTGCACTGAAAGTATCAAGAGGGTAAAAAATACCCTTCTGCTTATACCAGGAGGTAAGACAATATCGTTGTTTTAATAGTGTTATTAAAATAGTCACCTGGTATAAGTAGCAAATGCTCACCAGCCTCCTTACCATTATATTCAGTCACTGGGTCTGATTACATTATGGGTCTCAATCGGAGACGATTTTGCCCCCTGTAGGACATCGGGCAATATATGCAGACATTTTTGGTTGTCACAGCTTGCTGGGTGGGGGGCACTAGTCGGTCAAGGCCAGGGATGCTGCTAAACAGCTTACCATGTACAGGGCAAACTTCCACAACAAAGAATTTTCCAGCCATGTCAATAGCGCTGAAATTGAAAAGCTCTATTTTAGCCTGTGATATTCCAAAGAGCACCTAACATATGACGGTCAAAGTGTCTCCCAACTCTGCTTTATGTTTTACAAACAAAACAGACTTTTTATCTGGCTCAGACTGCTGACTCAGATGAAGTTCCATTCAACTTCTAAAAAATTTCCTTTTGCTCTAATGTCATTATTTAATTCTCCATTTACCAAATAGTTATGCATTGCTTATGACATGCCAGACCCTTTTCTAAGGCACTTTACAAACGTGAACTCAGTTGGTATAAGTACTATTTTTATCCCGTTTTTATAAATGAGGAATCTGGAGCAGGAAGACTAAATTGTCTGTGGTCACAGATAGGAAGTATTAGGGTGAGGATGCAAAAATGGCTGTCAAGCTTCAGAGACTGTTCTCATCCTCTGCACTGTGCTACCAACTTAAATCGTGCTGTAAATTAAATCTAGTGTATTCCAAGGTTCTATCACATTCTTCTCACTCCATCACATTCTTCAAAGGCCAATTTCATAAGTAAAGACTCTCTCTCCAACCCTGCTTCTGTGGGCTGACCCTCCGCGATCCCATCCTCCTGGTGAGCTTGGGATGGGCATGATGAAAACCACACAGATCCCAGAACCTTTTGTTGAATGCCCACTGAACGTTCCCCAGTCTGTCAGGCATCCTACAGATGCAATTTCTAATCCCCATCCAAACTTCCAGGGTTATCGTCTACATTTTATTACACATAAACCCAAGTCAAAGGACTTTTACAGAGCCACAGAGTTAAGAAGTGGCAGACACAGGGTTTAGAGTCTTTCTATCTATGGCCAAAACCTGGACTCTTTGCATCATCCTGCCAATTGGAAAACAGACATTTCACACGTGCTTCGTGTGGGAGTTAGCGCATATAAAAGTAACATAAAACCACCTTCATGTTCACAGAGCACGCACTGCATTTCGGACTCCAGTATCACCAGACCAAAGAGTACCCACAGGTGACCACAGGCCAATTTCAATCCACAGCTGAATTGACTAGTTGTCACAGTGGGTTTTTCTGTCTTTAAAGAAAATTGAATTTGCTGTCAATATTTTTAAAATTGGGAAGTTTCACAAGCAGCATTTTTCCATATTTCTGGTTTCTTTTTAAAAGTCAGGCAGATCTGTCAACACGTGTTGATGTACATTCCTGCAAGGCAAAAATCAGCATGCTTTCTGCAGTTCACCAGTTTGAGAGACACACACGAGGTTTGCCGGCCAAACTTTTCTCTTCTACAATATCACAAGAATTTAATTTTATGGCTGTGGAACCCTCGTTTGGATGAGCAAAGTAGCTCGGAGTTGCAGAGCATCGCAGTCCCATACAGAATGACTCCTGCCTGTTTTGGTTTCTGCCCACCATACCTTCCCTCGGGGCACATGGCCTTTCTGTGTAACAGTAAAGCTCTGGTTATTGTTATTAACTGGAGGGAAGAAAATGGCATTTAAAAACAGTGTTTTCAGGGCCAGGCACGGTGGCTCACGCCTGTAATCCCAGCACTTTGGGAGCCCGAGGCAGGTGGATCACGAGGTCAAGAGATCGAGACCATCCTGGTCCACATGGTGAAACCCTGTCTCTACTAAAAATACAAAAAGTTAGCTGGGCATGATGGTGCGTGCCTGTAATCCCAGTTACTCAGGAGGCTGAGGCAGGAGAATTACCTGAACCCAGGAGGCGGAGGTTACGGTGAGCTGAGACTGCATCATTGCACTCCAGCCTGGGTAACAAGAGTGAGACTCCATCTCAAAAAAAAAAAAAACAACAGTTTTTTCTCACACGGGGGCCTATTGGGGGTTGGGGGGAGCAAGGGGAAGGAGAGCATTAGGACAAATGCCTAATGGATATGCAGCTTAAAGCTTCAATGATGGGTTCACAGGTACAGCAAACCACCACGGCACATGTATACCTATGTAACAAACCTGCACATTCTGCACATGTATCTTGGAACTTAAGGTAAATTTAAAAAAAAAAAAAAAAGAAAAAAAAAGACAGTGTGTTGTGTTGGTGGGAATGTAAATTAGTACAGACACTATGGAGAACAAACAATATAGTGGTTCCTCAAAAAACTCAAAGTGGGACTACCATATGATCCAGCAATCCCAAAAGAAAGGAAATCAGTATGTAGAGATGTCTGCATTCCCATGTTCACTGCAGCATTATTCACAACAGCCAAGACAAGGAAGCAACCTAAGGGTCCCTCGGTGGATGAATAAAGAAAGAAAATGTGGCGCATAAACATAATTGAATAGTGTGCCATGTTTTCTTTATCCATTCATCCTATTTATGCTACTCAATAGTATAGATACTATATACTAATACTCTATTATATATAGTGCTATATATACTATAATCTATAGTATATATACTATAGATAATATATAGTATTGTATATACTGTATGTTAATATTAATATATACAATATAATACTATTATGCAGTATAATATTATTATCCTAATAATATTCAGCCTATTATGATAGTATTTAATCCTACTCAATACTATTCATCCCATTTCGTACTATTCAGCCATTATAAAAATTAAATCCTGTCATTTGCAACACAATTAATGGAACTGGAAGACATTCTATTAAGTGAAATAAGACACAGAAAGAAAGACAAATATTTCATCTTCTCCCATGTGGGAACTAAAAACAAAAAACAGGGCCAGGCGCAGGTGGCTCATGCCTGTAATCCCAGCACTTTGGGAGGCTGAGGCAGGCGGATCACAAGCTCAGAAGATTGAGACCATCCTGGCCAAGATGGTGGAACCCCATTTCTATTAAAAATACAAAAATTAGCTGGGTGTGGTGGCGCATGCCTGTAATCCCAGCTACTCGGGAGGCTGAGGCAGGAGAATTGCCTGAACCAGGTAATTAGAGATTGCAATGAGCCAAGATTGCGTCACTGTACTCCAGCCTGGCGAAAGAGCGAAACTCCGCCTCCAAAAAAAAACAAAACAAAAAAGAAAGAAATTGAACTCACAGAGCTAGAGAGTAGAATGACAGAGCTGGGAAGGGTAGTGGGGACGGAGAATGGTAATACTGGAATGGTTAACGGGTACAAAAATATAGTTAGCTAGAAATATAGTTAGATTTAATGAATAATATCTAGTGTTCAGTAGCACAAATATAGGGTGACTACAGTTAACAATACTTTATTGTATATCTTAAAATAACTAAAAGAGTGGAATGTACCTAATAAAGAAATGATATTGGAATGCTTTTTAATACAGAAACAATAAGGCTTGAGGTGATGGTTACCTCATTAGGCTGATTTGATCATTCCACATTGTATGCCGGTATCAACACATCGCATGCACCCCATAAATATGTATAACCATTATGTACCATAATTAAAAATAAAATAACCTTATTAAAGTGTGAACAAGAAAAACTGGTGTGTTACAGACTGAAGGTTAATGCCATGCAAAGACTAACGTTCTGCTGGAGGCTTACTTGGGGTTATTGCAGTGTCTCTCCTGGTAATTGACTCCTCCACCACATGTCCGGGAACATTCCGACCACTTCGACCAGGCGGACCACTGGCCGTGGATGGGCCGGGGCCCGAGCTCCCCAAACTTTACACACTGGCCTTGCCGACACCACTGTGAAAAGAACGTGTTAGATGGTTCCTGTCAGAGACCACCTGGGAAAGCACAGGGAGGGAGCTGCCAACACCTGCACAGTAACAGGAAAAACAGGTCTGTAGGGAAAAAAGGAAAATGCCTGATAGCTTAATAGATTCCTTTCTTTGCTGTGCTCTAAAAACACTCAACTACTCTGCATTGACCATATGCATTTTGAGAGGCTGACATCTAGAGAGAAGCGGCATCGCTCACCAACAGGCTGAGTATGATATGCTTTGTGAGCTGTGGAGGTGAGATGTTCAGATAAGATTCTACCAAACAGCCAAGGGAGGCAGTATAAAGTTACAAGGAAGCCTCCCTTGCCACTTGCTACTTAAAGAACAATTGGGATCACTCATTCTAGAACAGTGAAGATATTAACACAATTTATCATTCTCAATGTTTTATCATAAAAAGATACAATTACATGTACGTTATATTTTTGTTTATTCAAAACCCATCACTACAGAGCATTTCTTATGAAACTGAACAACTCAGTCTGTACAGATCGTTCTCTTCAGACAGCATCTTTTTTCCTTTTGTCCACATAAAAGGTGCCCACTTTAGTTGCTCTGATGACTCTGAGCTCTTTCAGTGTCTTTGATAAATCAGCTCAGGGTCTTTCATTTGCCCATGATCTGTACAAGCTAGATGGAGAGCTTTTTTCTGTATCAACCTTTCCATTTTATTTCTCCTTTGTAACAAATTCCAGGCTTTGCTGGTCATCTCTCCCTGGGGGTTGCATTAACCTCTGGTAGTGTTTATTTTTGTTTTGTTTTTCGTTGTTGTTGCCCACCCCCCCCCCTCACCCCTGCAGTGCTTTTATTATGAGCAAGTTCTGCATGACTTAGCATAACTGCTCTTTTCTAAAAGCCTCTGCAATTACATCCAAAGGCTTGGGGTTTGGACCATGCCAGATTTTGCTGAGGAGTCAGGGGTTTGGTTACAGAATTATGGGAAGGTTGTTTGACTTTCAAATCTTCACTTTTCCCCTGTGATACATTTGGCTTCAGGACTGTTTATTGTGTGGCTTGGTTGCTAGTGCACTTTGTCTAGGTTAAGATATTGCTTCCTTTCTTCACATTCTTGCCATGTGCTGATTAATTCTTCTATTTTTAATTTTTCTTTCCCCTGGATTAATTGCCATTTCAGAGTTTGCATGAAATCATTTAACACTATTGAGAACTTTTTGGGGAAAGCAATCAGTCATTTGAGGATTTTGTCTACCATAAGCATACATCTTTTTTACCAGGAATCATGGGGACTCTACTGGACCGAGCTCAGTGGCTGAGACAAAATTACAATGGCCAATAACAGTAACAGCAGCAGCAGCCACAGGTTATTACGTTGCTTCTATGTGCCAAAAATGGTGCAGAGAGCTTCACATGCAGTATCTCATCAAATCCTTGCAAAGCACTGAAATAAAAACTATTTTTCTCAGTAAGAGAAATTTAGCAAAGAAATACTAGCTAACTTGCTTGGAGTGATACAAACTACCCAAATAGAGGTATTCAAATAACCATGCACGTGGTTAAAAAACAACATGCTGTTGCTTTCTCTTTTCTTTTTAGACAGTCTCACTCTGCTGCCCAGGCTGGAGTGCAGTGGTGTGACCTCGTCTCACTGCAACCTTTGCCTCCTGGATTGAAGCAATTCTCTTGCCTCAGCTTCCTGAGTAGCTAGGATTACAGGCACGTGCCACTATGCCTGGCTAATTTTTGTATTTTTAGTGGGGATGGGGTTTCACCATAGCGGTCAGGCTAGTCTCGAACTCCTGACTTCATGATCTGCCCGCCTCAGCCTCCCAAAGTGCTGGGATTACAGGCGTGAGCCACCACACCTGGCTGCTTTTTCAATTAAAAAAATAATAATAATCCATTAATCCTCAAGATACAAGTTCTAAATTTTGATGCTTCCAAAGTAAAAGTGACTTAGGCAGTATTTATATTTCCAGTGATTCCACTAAGTCATTGTTTTGTATCATCATGGGCACAATGCTTTTATTAGCATTTTCAAGAACAGTCCTCATTGGGATTTTCTAAGACCACTATCAGTTTAAAAACTGCACATAACTCCTCAATTTTTAAAGTGTTCATTTTCTTTAAAGAGCTAAAATTTTTATTTTTTAAATTTATTTTTGAGACACAGTCTTGCTCTGCCTCCCAGGCTGGAATCCAGTGGCACAATCTTGGCTCACTAAAACCTCTGCCTCCAAGATGCAAGTGATTTTCATGCCTCAGCCTCCCAAGTAGCTGGGATTACAGGGGTGGCTACCACGCTCCGCAAATTTTTGTATTTTTAGTAGACACAAGGTTTCACCATGCTGGTCAAGCTAGTCTTGAACTGCTGACCTCAAGTGATCTGCCCGTCTCAGCCTCCCAAAGTGATGAGATTATAGGTACGAGCCACTGTGCCCCGCCTGGATTGTAAATTTTTAAAGAAATACAACTGTTTTATTAATCTCTACATCAACAGAGCCTCCTGTTCCCCATATCTAGTAGTCAATAAATTATTGTGGAATGAAATAACTTTTTCTTTTTCTGAGACAGGGCCTAGCTCTGTGGCCCAGGATGGAGTGCAGTGGTGTAATCATGGCACACTACACCCTCAAGCTCCTGGGTTGAAGCAATCCTCCCTCCTCCCTCAACCTCCCAAGTTGCTAGGACTACAGGCACGTACCACCATGCCTGGTTGATATTTTAGTTTTTTGTAGAGATAGGGTCTTGCTATGTTACCTGGTCTTGAACTCCTGGCTTCAAGCAATCCTCCCCATTCAGCCTCCCAAAGTGTATGGATTACAGGTGTGACCCATCACACACAGCCTTCCAATAACTTTAAATAACCAATGACCATTTTTTCCTATATAGACTTATATGGCCTTGAGAAAGAGCCAATAATTGAGATCAGCAAACTTGTACCATCTCATTATCTCTTGTCATTCAAAGCTTCTCTATCATGGACCTTCAAATGAATTCCCCAAATCTGGATCATTTACTAGTAGCCCACATGCAACTGGCCCTCCAGACTCTACTGGGAAAGTGGAGGAAGAAATAGAAACTAATATATGAGATTTCTTCATTCAAAATAT
This sequence comes from Saguinus oedipus, assembly GCA_031835075.1. NCBI lineage: Eukaryota > Metazoa > Chordata > Mammalia > Primates > Cebidae > Saguinus > Saguinus oedipus. The sequence goes on from CM063189.1 coordinate 36,207,305, forward strand.
TGAGATGTCCCATAATCTTTCAAAATGGAGGTGGTTCTCTGTGTAGAAGATGCTCATCAGCAAAAGGACCTTAGGTACACACTAGGTGGATGTGTTCCTTACCCTTCAATAGGAAAGTCACTGTACATGATGGAAATCTACAGGGCATGTCAGAAGCTCAATGACAGGTCCTGTGAGTTGAGCTGAGTAGCAGAGGCCTTGGTCTGGAGGGACAGTCATTTTTTTCATAACAAGACATCTGATCCCTGAGACTTTTTATATACCAAGTTTAAAAGGAAAATGGTATGCAGTGAAACCTGTTAGCTCACTGAAAGAGATATTTTGAGCCAAGCCACCATCTAAAACAGGAAGACAAAGAAAAAAGAAAAAAAAATCTTCAACAATTGAGCTACCTGGGTTATAGAGCATTCAGCTTTATAATTGCTGCTAAGTAATGTTGGTTAATATACAGAGAAGCCAGAAAATATATACTGCCAAAGCATTCGATCCTAAGGCGACAGTACAGTTTGAGTTCTATGCCTTATCAAATTTCTAGAGCTAAAAACTAACAAGTATGCAGTTTACCATACTCAAGCCACAAAGGGTTCCTTCTGCTGCAGGCATAAACTTGGTCTCACACCTGTGGCCCACTCGGTGACACCAAAGTGATTTGCAAATGTCCTGAAAGAAAAAAAGGGGCCGGTGAGGGCGATATACAATAAAAACAAGAATATTCAAAGATTTTGTATACATTATCATAGTTTGGGGTAGCTGAAATCAGAAATTATTCAGAATGTAGAGGCCAGTGAAGTTCATAACAACAAGGATAATATTGTTTCACCAACTATGTAAGTGAGGGGTTTCTAAAGTATCCAGATATTCATGTGTGTTTAGTAACAGCTGGTAGGTAGCAACATTTAATTTAGAGAACACTTGGCTTGGAAGGGATAGACCTGGTCTCTCATGATAGTGATAATGACCTTTGTAGCAGAATACATCAAGACTGGAATAAAGCAGGTCTGATTCAAATCATCATCCTGAAATTCCTGGTTTCATTCCCTATGGACATGTTACAGAATCCCTTTAAGTTGCCGTTTTCTCATCTGTACAACAGTGATAAAATCAGTACTTGACTCTACACTCTCAAGGATAAATGAGGAACTATAAGTCAAGTGATGGTTTTACCTGGCACATGCAGTTCTTCAAAATATCGGCTTTTTCGACTTTAATGATCTACAGTTGCTTTTTCAAGATCCTGTGTGTGCTTAACTGAGGCATCTTTTTTTTTTTAGGATTTTATTTTTCTGGGGTACATGTGCAGAAGTGCAGGTTTGTTACACAGGTATACATGTGTCAGGGTGGTTTGTTGCACCCATTAACCCATCATCTACATTAGGTATTTCTCATAATGCTCTCCCTCCCCCTACCTCCCCGCGATTGGCCTCAGTGTGTGATGTTCCCCTCCCTGGGTCCATGCATTCTCTGTTAAACTCCCACCTGTGAGTAAGAACATGCAGTGTTTGGTTTTCTGTTCTTGTGTTAATTTGCTGAGAATTATGGTTTCCAGCTAAATGAAGCATTTTTTATGAGTGCTGTTTTTATTTTATTGATTGACTGAGGGTAGAGACAGGTTCTTGCTTTGTTGCTCAGGCTGATCTCAAACTCCTAACAAAGTGATCTTCCCACCTCAGTCTCCTGAAGTGCTGGGATTACAGGCATGAGCCACAATGCCTGGCCACCTCCTTCATCTCTATTGCAATTTTCAAATAGGTAATCAATTTAATTCTCAAACTAGACCTATGAAATAATTTAATTCTCATGCTACACTGTAGTACATAGAATAATGGCCCCCAAAGATATTCACATCCTAATCCCGGGACCTGTGAATATGTGAAGTTACATAGCAAAGGAGAAGTAAAGTTGCAGATGCAACTGAGGTTGTTGTTGAACTGGAAATGGACACACTGTCCTAAATTTTCCAGGTGGGCTCAATGTAGGCACAAGGGTCCTTAAATGGGAAAGAGAAGCTTAGAAGAGAACCAGAGATGATAACTCGAGAAAGACCCAGAGAATGTTGCTGGCTTTGAATATTACGGAGGGGCCATGAGCCAAGGAATGCAGGCAGCTTCTAGAAGCTGAAAAAGGCAAGGAGATAACTTCTCTCCTAAGGCCTTTAAAACCCTACTGACACACTAATTTTAGTCCTTTCTTTTTTTTTTTCCTTCTTTTTTTTTGAGGCTGACTTTCACTTTTGTCACCCAGGCTGGAGTGCAATGGTGCCATCTTGGCTCACTACAACCTCTGTCTCCTGGGTTCAAGGGTTCTCCCACCTCAGCCTCCCGAGTAACTCGGATTACAAGCCACCACACCCGGGCAATTTTTGTATTTTTAGTAGAGATGGGGATTCACCACTTTAGCCAGGCTGGTCTTGAACTCCTGACCTCAGGTGATCTGCCTGTCTTGGCTTCCCAAAGTGCTGGGATTACAGGAGTGAGTCATTGTGCCCAGCCTGATTTTAGTCTTTTCAAATGCCTACTTCCAGAACTATAAGATAATAAACGTGTATTGCCTTAATTCACACTAAGTTTGTGGAATTATTTAGATAGGGAACTAATACTGTTGTATTACCAACATTTTAGTGGTGGAAACTACACAAATTCTTCATCTAACCTCATTTAGCTGAAAAAACTGAGCAAGCAACCGATGCTGTAGAAGCTTTAAAGTCACATGGCTGGCCAGGGACAAAGGCAGGCCTCAAGCTGGCCTGATTTCTGAGTCTAGTAACTTAACCACTACACTGGGCCTGGATTTGCCACTGATGGATATTGGAAGGCTCTCATATTCTCCAGGCCTGTTTTCTTGTCTATAAAGAAATGGAACCAGATTGCTTTTAGTTCTAACAGTTAATGTTGCTTTTTAGAGTTATATCACTAATAAAATGTCCTGAAACACTGCAAAAGGTCAAAGTGACTTCATTTGGTTGCCACATTCTATTTCCCACAGTAAAAACGTGAACATGTACATTTTGGGGAAAATAATTTTTGTTACTTGCTGAAATCCTGAAAATGCAATGAACCAGACAGCTAACTTCCCAAACCTCCATTTAATGTAGGTTTTATAGTTAGAAAATACGGCGAGAATATGCTTAGACATATTTCACAAACACATGAGAAAAGCTTTCCATGGGACTGAGAAAAGAAAACACAGGGAAACCAGAGATATATACAGTAATTTTGGTCTTGTAGACCATAAAGTTTTTCCTCCAAAAAGAGAATGGAATAATACTGAGGACACTTCTTAGAAACACCACCACCACCCGCTGCCCCAGATGTGGGTACGTGTACCATGCCCAAATCTCAAAACAGCTCATAAGCCAGAATATATACATCTCTGAATGTATATATTCATGAACCCACCACTGACATTAGCAGACATCACGAGGCAGCTTCCCAGCAAAGTGAATCAGGGTCACCATTGCTATGTGTTGTTGTACTATGTCGCCCTGGGTTTGAGGAAATCAATCACTGTGGAGAGCAGCCCATGTGAAATGGGAGGCATGAGAGATAGCCACTGCAACAACTAAACCTATGCTTAGAAAGGCTTTCAGAACTAAATTGTTTTTCTTCTTACAGCCAGGAAAAAGCCATAACGCACACCCAGTGCCTATGTGGCAACCACCAAAATGGCCCTAGGGCAGATGAAAGGAAGGCTAGATGTCTCGGCCAATGCCAAGCCACAAGGCCAATAGGAGGGGCAGCTGGAGAGAACCAGGAAAACAAAGCAAAACAAAACAAAACAAAAAACACAGGGATTCCAGAGTGAAGTAAGACAGGCTGTGTGAACATGTTATTTCTTCTGTGGCGGAGTACAGAAGTCAAGTGTAATTATAGCCAACTACATGCTTTGACGACCATGAAAGCCCTCTGAGAAGGCTCCCTTTCAAAGTAAACAGAAATGAGAGTTTGCACTTTTGCTTGTACCTCCCCCGACTTTTTTCCAGCATATTCAACTAACTTTCCCTTATCTATAATTCCCTGGACTTAAGTCATAATTTAAGGGAAAACAAAATAACCACAGAGACCCTAAGGTCTCATGTTGCCTGCATATGAGTTTTTTGAACTAGGCAACGTTTTTAAGCAAAGAGTCCCAATGCTATCCATTACTCTGTGCTGTCACTTGCTGGCCATGTCCTCCAGTGGTATTCTATAGGATGGATACCCCTTCAAGTAAAACTTGACATGCTGAAAATGTTAATGGCTTTTGCAAACCAAATTTCATAAAGCATTACAAACTTAACACATCCAAAACGAAAGTTCTTCATCGGCTCCTCAAAACCTATCCCATGTTTAACTGTCCCCATCTCACTTCATGACACCTCTATATTTCCAGCAGTTCCGGTCAAATATCCTGGAGTCAGCCAGGTGTAGTGGCTCACACCTGTAATCCCAGCACTTTGGGAGGCTGAGACTGGTGGATCATCTGAGATCGGGAGTTTGAGACCCGCCTGACCAACATGGAGAAACACCATCTCTACTAAAAATACAAAATTAGCTGGGTGTGGTGGCACACACCTATAATCTCAGGTACTTGGGAGGCTGAGGCAGGAAAATCACTTGAATCTGGGAGGCGGAGGTTGCAGGTTGCCGTGAGCCAAGATCATGCCATTGCACTCTGGACTGGGCAATGAGAGCAAAACTTGGTCTCAAAAAAAAAAAAAAAAAAAAAATCCTGGAGTCACCTTTACTCTTTTGTTTCTCTCATATTCTATTAAGAAATCTCGCACTAGATCATAAAATCATATTGGCTTTGTCTTCAAAATATTTCCAGAATCTGAACATCTATGGCCATTTCCATTTCTACCACCCTGTTCCAAGCCATCTGACACACAGCTCACTGCCAGGACCCCCTCACAAGCCTCGAAGGTCTGCTTTACCCACAACCTTGCCCAGTTTATCCTCAACACAGTGACTAGAGCTGTATTGTCCAGTACGATGGCCACTTGCTACATGTTGCTTGTTAAATCTGAATTTACCTTACTTAAAATCATATTAAGAATTCACTTCCTCAGTCACAATGGTCACATTTCAGGTTGATGTGTAGTTAGTGCCTACATATTGGATAACAGAGAACCAATATGCGTCATCATAGAGAGTTCTGCTGGATGGCACTGAGCTAGGGAGATCCTTCCAAATCAACGCAGTGTCAGTCAGCTCATGGCACTTCTCTGCTCAAAACCCTGTTATGTCTTGTCAATTTACCAGGAGATAATCCAAAGTCCTAATTGTCATCATGAAGTTGTATGCAATCAAGCCCCCTTTATCTCCCTGACTTTGTAACCTACCAGTTTACACCTTGCTTATTCTGGTTTAGCCACACTGGCTCCCTGAGGCTCTGCAAACACTCAAATCTTGCTCCAAAAGTGGGCCTTTACACTGGCTGTCCCACTTCCTCAACTCTATGCATCTTTCTCTCGCTTACCTCCTTCAAGTCTTTGCCTAAATTTCACCTCTGATGATCTCACTATTAGAAAATTTAATGAGCCACCACCCAATCAGACTCCAAATTTTCCTTATCTTATTCCAAACTTACTTAGTGCCTGTGGCTTCATTTACAATATCACTTACTTATTTATAAAGTTTATTGTGCTTTGCTTCTTCCCCACTAGTCACAGGATTGCAGAACCGTGTTTTCTCTCTGATCTATCCCAAGCACCTAAAACAGTGCCTGGTACAAAGTAGGCTTCAGTAAATATTTTTTAGTAAATCAATATATGAATAAAAATGACAAACTTTATGATTTAAAATAGTCTTTGCTTGTAATAAACACTGGAATTTTTCAGTCTTCGAGAATTAAAAAAAAAAAAACACGAAAGAACCTAGGAAACAGAATATTCTAAAAAAAAAAAAAAAAAGAAAACTAGATGTTGAGTTTTCCATAAATTATCTTATAGTATCATCACCGTGACCATGTGAGGAAAGAATGACTGTCACCTCAATGTGCTCAGGAAAAAATTGAGACTCAGAGAAGTTAAGTAATTTCTTCCATCTTCCTTTAGCAGGTAAAGTCTCTAGTTGGCCTGGATTTAAACCCAGGTATGTCTGACTTCATTGCCCAAGCTTTTAAGCTAAGCAATAATTTAAAAGTAACAGATAACAACTAAAAAGTAGGAGTCACCAAGAATTGTCCCTGATGCTATTTTAAAAATAAACCTTCTAGAGGTATGATTTATACAATAATATGTATTCATTTTAAGTACACTGCTCTACAAGTTTTGGTGGATATATACACCACTGTAAACACCATCACATTCAAGACAGAATATTTCCATGACTCCAGAAAGTTCCCTTGTGCCCTTTTGCAGTCAATTCTCCTCTTAGAGGCAATCACTATTCTGATTTCAGTCATCAATAGGTTAGTGTTGCCTATTCTCTTACATTTCATATAAATGGAACCATACAGAATGTACTTTTTTGCTCAACATGTTTTTTAGTCATCCATGTTTTCGTGTATATCAATAGTTGGTTCTTTTTTATTAACGAATGGAATTTCATTATATGAATACAGCAAAAGCTAATCTGCTTGTGTATTCACCTTTTGCAGATCATTTCAGTTGCTTCCAGTCTTAGGCTTCTTGAATCAAATAGTAGCTAAGAATATTCTTAGGCAAGCCTTTTTACGAACACAGGCCTTTATCTATTTCAGGTAAATAACTTGGAGTACATTTGCTGGGTCAGAGGGTAATGGTATGTTTCACCTCATACATCGAAACAACTCTGCAAAACCATTTCCAAAATGATTATACCACTTTATGCACTCATCAGCAATATGCAGAGTTCCAGTTGCTTCTGGTCTTTGGTATCATTTGGTGTTGTCAGTCTTTTTAATATTCCCCATTCCAGTCAGTGTGTAGTGGTACCTCATCGTAATTTATTTTATTTATTTGAGATGGAGTCTCACTCTGTCACACAGGCTGGAGGACAGTGGAGTGATCTCTGCTCACTTGCATCCTCTGCCTCCTGGATCAAGCAATTCTCCTGCCTCAGCCTCCTAAGTAGCTGGGATTACAGGTGGGTGCCACCATGCCCTGCTAGTTTTTTGTATTTTTAGTAGAGATTAGGTTTCACTGTGTTAGCCAGATGGTCTCGATCTCCTGACCTTATGATCAACCCACCTCGGCCTCCCAAACTGCTGTGATTACAGGCATGAGCCACCATGCCTGATCCTGCATTTTACACATTCCTGAGAGCAACTGGTATTGAGTACCATTTCATATGCTTATTGACTATGTGTGTCTTCTTTTGTGATGTACTAATTTAGCATTTTGCCCCTCCCTTCCCCTTTTTTGGTAAGGGGATTGACACTAGTACCATTTTATATTTTTCTAGGTAGATAATGTGAGAGGCAGTATAGTATCATGGTTAAGAGAATGTGCTACCCAGATCCAATTTTAGTTCTGCCATTTGCTCATATCAAGCTTAGTAAAGCATTTGTTTTTATGTGTTTTAGATTTCTTATCTAGAAAATTGAATAACAGCACATGTCCAAAAGGTATGGAAGTATTAGTATGTATCATGTGCTTAAAGTACTGTATGATACATAATTTGCACTGATTAAGTATTGGTATTACAGAAAGGAAAGAGTATCTTACCCTCAATTTTCTGCGAGTTCATTTGCTCTAAGACCTGGGCCTTTTGTTTTCCTGGGTACTAGCATTTTCTGCCTCATCTTACTTAGATTATTTAACTTCATTTCCTTTCTGTTGGATTTAGGGGGGACAATAAATAATGTTCCTGTCTATTCCACCACTAAATAAGACACTGGAGTCCAAGAAACGTAAATCTAGATAATAACGTTATTACCGATAATTATGACTTGGGGAATGTGGCTGAGATCTGTGGCCAAATAGGTCTTCTAACACTCTCTCTCTCCACTGCCTTAGACTATCCCTTCACACTTGTAAGTAGAGGAGGCAAACCCAAGTCTCATTCAAGGCAGGCAACCTCTAGGGTGGCAGAAGAGAAGGGTGCATCCTGCAGCACTAGAAAGATGCTGCTGAGATGGTGCCACAGCAGGCCTGCTCAGACAGTCTTCACTTGATCTTAGCCAAAAGGCTGAGAAGCGATCGGATAAGTCACTCCTGCTTCCTTGAGGAAAGATGAGAGAGGAGGCAGAAGGAACACCTTTCACTTTAAGGAAATGGGAATGCTAAAACATGTTAGCTGTGGTTACCACTGTAAAGCCCAGTAATACTGAGTATCTGATACGACATCCGGCACGTGCTAGGCAAGGCAGATACTCTGTTATCAACTGAGGCAAGAGAGGTATATCGACAATTAAAATGTATCACAAGTTTACAAAAGTGACACATAAGGGGGAAATGGAACCCAGAGAAAGAAATGTTTAAATCTCCTTGAGAAAATAAGGAGGTAACATTTAAAGTGAATCTTTAACAACAATAAAAAAATAATTAAGCGTCACTGGGTGTTCACACAGCATACTAGGATAGGAAACATATACAAAGACTTGTAGACATGAAAGAGGAAGTATCTGGAAAACATACAAGAACAACGTCATCATTGGACTGTGAGTGCATGGGGTAAGTTAACAGAAGTTCAAATGTGATGCAGTAAACTTGGCATATTACAAGGGAATAGTATAACAGTTTCAAATAGTATGATTCCATACTAGGAAGTTTTGAGTTACTGATCATTCATTAATCCTGACGGCAAATTCTTGAAAGAAGTGTGAAAGGAAGTTAACTTTTGGGACCCCCAAACTCATTAAGCCAAAGGGAAAGGTCAGCCCTGGAACTGGGTCACACAAACCTGCCCCCACTTTTCGGTTCCTAAATAAGATGGCTGCAGGATGAAAAGCTACATGCTTCCTCCATATTTTGCCCACAAGGAAATTGCTAGTGAGCTGTCAAAATTGCACCATGGCAACGTAAACTGATAGCTTACCTTTACAGGTGCAGTCACTGCAGTCCAGCAGACACAAATACCTATCTGATTGTTTGTGCCCCTGCCCCATTTTGTCTATATTTATCTTATGTAAAATGTAGATTCACTGCATTTTTTTTCTGTCCCATTTGTTTATGTCATCTTATGTAAGAAGAAATGTGGTGTTACTGATCCAGAGAAAGGCATGAATAACTATTTTTCCCTACTCCCCTCTTACATAATAATTGTGTACTTCTTAATTTCCCACCCTTCCCTCTTTAAATTTGGAGCCCTCAGAATCATCTTCATCTTCGGAGAAAGGCATAGACCTGTCTCCTGGGCGCATCCTTAACTTTGGCAGATAAATCTAAAATGCTTGAGACTTGTCTCGTCACTTTTCTTGATTGACAGAAAAAATATACATTCATCCTGCTATCCTTCAAATACAAGCTCTCTGAAATAACAGGCTGAGAACATTCACGAGAAATAAAATATCTTCCCCACAGTTTCTATTCAGCTTCGAATTCTTTCAGTGGGTCTACAGATAAACATTAACACTGAGTTCCTGCATTGTAACTGTGCTGGCTACTGAGGTACAGAGTCAGCTAAAGAGGATGCATTTGTTCAGCTACTCACTTCTAGCTTAGTAAAATAACCAGCACAAAAGCCTTGATCAGTCTGTTGCAGCATTTGAGACCCTCTGGCAAATAGCATCAGTTCACTCATGTAGTCAGTAAGCATTTGAAAAGTGCAGAATGATCACACGGATGCTTCTCCACTTGTTATAGAGGGAATCCTGCTTTGGATCTTTACAAATAACACAGAACCATTAGAAAGATTAGCAACTCATTTTCCTGAACACTTTGGATGAGAACGGATATCAAGTCTGTCATGCTGAAGACACAGAAAACTCATGGCTGGGAGAGGACGAGAAGATGGGAATGAGTGATCCAAAATAGCCAGCCCCAGAGCCTTTTTACCAGGGCAGCCACTGTGGAAGGAGTCAAATGTGATGGTGGCGATGATGCTGAAGACATACGGAAGAGTTAGCAGAAACTCGTATTGCTGACTGAGTAATGCAAGTGGATTAAGAGAAGAATCCTCACAAATGTGCCACGGAAGAACTATTACAATCTTCACCTTTCAAAGGGGAACTCTAAGACTAAGGGAGGTTGAGTCATTTCCCCAAGCTTGTAGGAAATCTCACAACAAAATGTTAAACCTAGGTCTATGTAACTTCCAAATCCAGAGATGCGTGTGTGTGTATGTGTAGGTGTGAACGTTCAAAATTGAAGACTGTCTAACCCAGCGATCCTCAACCTTGACTGTGCATCAGTGTCACCTGGAGCTTTTGTTAGAATACGGGTTTCTGGGTCCTAGCCCCAAAATTTCTAATTCCTTAGGCCGGAATGAAACATTTCTTTCTCTTCTGTTTTTGAGTCAGAGTTTCGCTCTTGTTGCCCAGACTGGAGTGCAATAGCACGATCTCAGCTCACTGCAACCTCCGCCTCCCATGTTCAAGCGATTCTCCTGCCTCAGCCTCCGGAGTAGGTGGGACTACAGGCACCCAGCACCATGCGCAGCTAATTTTGTGTTTTTAGTAGAGATGGGGTTTCTCCACGTTGGATAGACTGGTCTTGAACTCCCGGCCCCGCCCACCTCAGCCTCCCAAAGTGCGGGGATTACAGGCGTGAGGCACCTCACCAGGTTAACACATTCCTACCAAGTTTCAGGTCATGCTAATATATTGCATCTGCTGGTTTCAGAGGATGCTTTGAGAGTTTTTTGTTGGTGGTGTTCTTCTTCTAATCACTATGCAACCCTGCCTTTCTAGGAGGCCTGGAGGAAAAGTGGGAAAAGATGAGAAGTAGTAATAGGACAATAAAGGTCCTGACGACAGGTTTCACCTCTTTCCTGTGTTGCCAGAGCTGGTCTAAACTCTTTCTACTTGACAGGATGAGTAAAGGATTTTGTTGTTTTGGAAACCCCTTCTAGCTAGAACCTGACGATATTTATGATCCTCAGAGGTGTGGCTATGGGTTCAAGTTAGAAGTAGGTTTAAAAATAATACCAAAAGCTAAGGTGTGGGGAAAACAATCTACAATCAGAGTCTATCAAACAACGCTACCTTCTCCATTAACCTCACCACCATTTTAAATCATTTCTCCCTTAAGCAAGTCTTTCTCGCCCTCCCTTTCCTTGTTTGATTCAATCTTTCAGTGTGGAATTTTCATTTCCCTTTGCTCTGCTTCCCAGGAAAGACAATCAGATTGAGATGCTGTCTTTTAAAAACATAGTGAGTCCCAGAAAACGATCTATAATTTAAAAAGGTTAGCCGGGCGCAGTGGCTCAAGACTGTAATCCCAGCACTTTGGGAGGCCGAGGCGGGTGGATCACGAGGTCAAGAGATCGAGACCATCCTGGTCAACATGGTGAAACCCCGTCTCTACTAAAACTCAAAAAATTAGCTGGGCGTGGTGGTGCGTGCCTGTAATCCCAGTTACTCAGGAGGCTGAGGCAGGAGAATTGCCTGAACCCAGGAGGCGGAGGTTGTGGTGAGCCGAGATCGCGCCATTGCACTCCAGCCTGGGTAACAAGCGAAACTCAGTCTCAAAATAAATAAATAAAAAGGTTAAGCTCTGCACACTGCCTGACACAGAACAGGTAACCTGCAAATGTACGATTCTGAAGGAATGACAGTAATTTCAGGAACCTCATTTGTATTTCTAAAGAAAATCACGCTTAGGCCGGGCACGGTGGCTCACACCTGTAATCCAAGCACTTTGGGAGGCAGAGGCGGGCAGATCACAAGGTCAAGAGATCGAGACCATCCTGGCCAATATGGCGAAATCCCATCTCTATTAAAAATACAAAATTAGCCGGGCGTGGTGGCATGCGGCTGTGGTCCCAGCTACTTGGGAGGCTGAGGCGGAAGAATTGCTTGAACCCAGAAGGTGGAGGTTGCAGTGAGCCAAGATTGCACCACTGCACTCCAGCCTGGTGACAGAGCAAGGCTCCATCTCACAAAAAAAAAAAAAGAAAATCATGCTTACTATCAACTGTGCTTTTCCTGCATAGTTAGTATATAATCAATTTGTGATGAATAAGATAATGATTCCTTTAGAATAAAGTGAACAAGAGGCAAAGTTAGGAGACAAACTTTTTCAACAAAGTGAATGGCTAGTTACTTCTGCCAAAAGATGCCATCAACTTAATAGGCAAACAGAACAGTTTCTTATTTTTTTTTTCTTAGAGATAGGGTCTCAGTCTATTGTCCAGGCTGAAGTGCTGTAGTGCTATTATACTTCACTTCACCCTCGAACTGCTGGGCTCAAGTGATCCTCCAACCTTGGCCTCTCCAAATCTTGGGATTACAGATATAAGCAACCGCACCCAGCCAATTCGTTAGTTTTTACATATGGTTCACCAGAATTTGTGAAGGGAAGGTCCATGTGTCATGAAGGATACACCAAAACAAATGTGAATCACATCTGGAAAAATGTTCAATACTTATGCATTGATACTGTACTAGAAAAAATATGTAATCCCATATCAAATGTATGATTTGATGGATGTTATTTCTTAGGACTGGACTAGTATTTTGAATGTGAATTGGTTTCTAGAAAAGCAATGAGTGAATAGTAATACAGAGATGACCCAACTAAAGAAGGTAGTTATTTTTATTTTGTTTTGTTTTTGAGACGGAATTTCATTCTTGTTACCCGGGCTGGAGTGCAATGGCGCGATCTCGGCTCACCGCAACCTCCGCCTCCTGGGTTCAGTCAATTCTCCTGCCTCAGCCTCCTGAGTAGCTGGGATTACAGGCACGCACTACCATGCCCGGCTAATTTTTTTGTATTTTTAGTAGAGACGGGGTTTCACCATGTTGGTCAGGATGGTCTTGAACTCCCGACCTCAGGTGATCCGCCCGCCTTGGCCTCCAAAGTGCTTGGATTACAGGCGTGAGCCACTGTGCCCAGCCAACAAGGTAGTTATTAATGACTGGATATTAATGACTGAATTTAGGAAACACTGGTAATAGTGACTGGTACCAGTAACTGGTGAAGAAGAGAAAACTTAACATCAATGTGTGTGATTTGCTTTATTAAATTCCACCATTTAAACGTTTTGTGGCTTTGGGCAAGTTGAATTTATTTTCTGAGCTCCAGGTCAAAAGTGGTAATAATTCTTACCTGAAGGGTTTTTGTGAAGATGGAGGTAAAGTAAAATAAATCTTTAAGTACAACGCCTTATGTGGGGCAGAGGCTCACTTAGCTCACTTAGCTACCACAGGAACAGGAAGAGCGGGGGAAAGAGGAGCTATAAACCTCCACAATTTCCATGCATTTTCAGCTACTTGCAACTTCCATATTTCTCTTTACATACTGGGAATAAACCAACTTACAAATGATTCTACTTTTTAGGAAAGTAGAGACTGTAATACTGTCAGTAATATCATTTTTGACCAAGGGGAAAAAGGTGTCTCATTCCTACAACCTATACTTTTGTGTTTTCCCCATTATCTTTTTTATAATTTATAATATAATTTATAATTCTTTGAAGAGTTGACACAAAAATCTCACTAATATTACTGAAGATATACCTTGAATGTATACACAGTATTTTTAAAGTTAGCTGCCAATAATAATTTTCTTATATTATAAAAGGCATATGATGTATTTTGGGAGGTGATGATTCTAAATGTATCAAATGAAGAGGGAAGAACAGAGAACAAAAGCAGTGATCAGCAACAGGTACACACTATTGTTCCCAGGTTTACTTCTAGGGACAAAGTCTTCATCTAAAGACAAAGAATTTTCTACCAAGGAGGCAGTCAAGCAGTATTTAAACAGGCATGGTCTATGTGGACAGGCCCGGATAATTCACTGACAGTAAAATTGCCACTTAATTATCATGCCCAGCAACTGACATGTTAGAGATAACCCAGACCCTAACCCTTGGCCTTGGCAAACCAAATGTTTACACTGTTAGGGACACAGACACATTGCAGAGTCTTAATGTAAGTTTGAAATCACAAGCAAACCTACCTTCAAAAAACCAAGGCTGCATAACTTGGCTTTTGCTCCAAATTGCCATTTGCACTGTGTGTCAGCATCATAAATCTGTCCTGGTAGTTTGTCCGGATATTTATACTGTCCCGCTTGCTTGGGCTCATCCACCAGACACCCCGCCTGCGGTGTGCTGTAATGACAATACATCCTTATTAATGACTCAGTCAATCTGTGATCTTTCCATTTACAATAGTACACTTCTGAATGCATTCATCCAAAGAAAAATACAACCCAGTTAGAGAAACAGGTATATGTTTAAAGTTCAAAGTTATGTTTATTCCACAGAGTTGAGTCCTACCTAACAGAATGGAATGTACACAGCCAGGAAGGGTTTTACAAGATGCTGAAAATTCTAGCCATCCAAGTGATTTGGCTTGGGATTTGACAGGAGACAGGAAAGGTCAATGTATTCAAAAACTCTCATCAACAATCTCATTCAACAACATTTGAGAATTTGTATTGAGTCCCTACTCTGTGGCAAACCTTAGACAAAGCACTAAAGGTACAAAATAAACCAGACAAACACAGTACCTGTCTTCGTGGAGTTTTAAATCACAAACACACACACACACACACACACACACACACACACACTTTTAATGGTTAATGGAGCAGAGGTCGAAGATGTACTTTACCTTACAATAAGGCTTACAGACAAAAATAAATAACATTCTTGAAATAATCAAGAGGAATAATGAACTGGGGCATGAGGCAGAAAAATTTCCCTCAAATATGTTTGACTGGGACCTGTTGAGGGCAAAAATCAGTCCTGATGACATAGATATTCTTAGAAAGCACCTCATCTCCACTTACTTAAATAATTAAAATAGAGGTTAATTAGCATGGTGGTTAATTAGGACAAGGGTCCTAATGAACCATGCAACCAAGACCAAGTTATACAGCTCGTGAGTGACAATACTCTCATAAAGGTTACTGCACAGTCCAAACGAGAAAAGTGCAACATGCTTCATAAAGCACAGTAAGCGTTCAAAGTAAGCTGCTGCTATCCCTATTATCCAAAAGCATTTAACTACATACGGATAGAAATTCAACCTATGTTAAGTTGATCTTGACTTACAGTATTTATTAACTGCATTCTTACATGAGTTGGAAAGGATCATTTTAGTCCCAAATCATCAGTTGAAAACTCATAGAAAATCTTCATGGCAAAGCTTACTGGCAAAAAGTCTGTTGATTTTTTACTTCCCTCTGCGCGTATTTGATTAGATACCTTCATGTTTAATATGCACTGTGTCTATGTCTCACTGATCCTTTAAACATTTGCAAATAATATACAATGGTACAGGTTTAAAAAAAAAAGGATTAAGCAGGTCAATTCCCAAAGAAATTTCTCTAATGTCTGGTCAAAGAGATATGACATCAGCATCTAAGTGTCCTTGTGGGTCAACATAAATTTAAAAAGTGTATCTATCTATCTATCTATCTCTCTCTCTCTCTCTCTCTCTCTCTATAATTCAAATTTGGGTTCATTGTTTAATATGAACTAAATAGTGCAACTTTTTAAACACCTACTTTTACTAATGCAACCTAAGGGTCCTGTGTTATTACAAGCATTTGATCGATTACCATCCTCTTTGGCTACCATTTGGACATAGAGCTAGCTTCCAGCCATTTCAAACAAAATAGTCAAACAAGAAAATGCTCTCTTCATTAAAACACCAACACGCACACATATCATTCAAGCATTTAAAAAATACTTTATGACACACTGATTGACATGATTGAAACAATTAGTCACAGTAAAAACAAAATATACCTAGCAGCCTCTGGAATTCACAGGGGAGAGATGGTTGAGTACAGATCCTAGAGTCAGAACAGATCTAAGTGTGAGTCTTCTGTCTGCAACTTACCAGTGATAGTACCTTAAGCAATGCAATTAACCTCTCTAAGACTCAATTTCTCAACTGTGGAATGAGGATAATACTATTGCTGTCGGGATTGAAAGAGGAAATATGTGGAGAGCATTTAGCATAATATTAGGCTTCCATCTATTTTTTTCAACAATAATGTCAGCATCACAACTGGTCTTTCTGTTTACTGAGATCAAAAGATATTTCCACTGCGTATTTGTTTTCACATCTATGGAGCACAATTCTGTCACCACTCCAAACCTAGAAGTACCCCTGGATTGAACCTGTCATACCTGAGGAATTTCTTCAGATACTGTCGGCTGCAGGAAGACCATGAAAACACTCCGTTGTTTCCAGTCAGTGTAGGAGACATGATATTGCCTTCGGCCTTTCTGCAGGGATTGCCTTCTCCATCGTGAATCATGCCAAAGCTGAAACAGAATTAAGGAAACAAAAACCTTCCTGTGAACCCACTTGTCTAAAGGATAAACTAAGAAAAAGATACACTGATAATCAACAAACCCAAGTGAGAGACAGAGTTATTAAAACTGGAAAAGAGAAAGGCAAATGACTACAGACTGTTACAAAATCCAGGTTGAAATTTTTAAAAATGCTGATGGCTTTGTTGTATTATTTCTTGGCCACAGAATCAAAGAATGGTCTAGCTGATACATGTTGTACGGGCTGGAAAATGACAGTAAACTTAAAATGTACATTTAAGCTAAGCTAAAGTGATGGAACAGCCAAATTATTTTATTTCAAACAATAAAATTCTTTTCTTGTCACCAACCATGGAATTATAGTAAAGTTCAGATGAGTAGCAAGTAGGTGCAGAGAGATGCTGATTATGAAAGAAGAAAGATCCAAATAGTTTATCTATTCCAGGACCCAATATTCTAGTATTCCTGGGGCAGGAAACTTGTACTAGAAATTTTGCAGATTACAATCAGGTTAAAAATGAGCACTGGGGAGGCCGGGCACGGTGGCTCACACGTGTAATCCCAGCACTGTGGGAGGTCAAGGTGGATGAATCACCTGAAGTCAGGAGTTTGAGACCAGCCTGGCCAACATGGTGAAACTCATCTCTACTAAAACTATAAAAATTGGCCAGGCATGGTGGTGGGCACCTATAATCGTAGGTACTTGAGAGGCAGGAGAATCGCTTGAACCCGGGAGGCAGAGGTTGCAGTGAGCTGAGATCACACCACTGCACTTCAGCCTGGGTAACAGAGCCAGAGAAGAAGAAAGAATAAAGAAGAAAGAAGAAAGAAGAAGAAGAGGAGGAGGACGAGGAGGAGGAGGAGGAGAAGAGAAGAAGAGAAGAAGAAAAGAAGAAGAAGAAGATACCAGTACCAAAACCTAAAAAATATCAACTATGGTTGCTGAATGGATGATGTTTGCTTTTAAGTCAGAAATTAACTGGATGCTTTGAAAATATATAAAAGTTATTTCTTGTATGTTGAATAAAATATACACACATGTATACACACAAACATTCCTAAACTGCTATATCTAAAGAGTACTATATGTTGAAATAATTATTTTATAAAGTAATATACTTGTTCCAATGCAGCTGCTATTGCTCCAATAATGTTTGAAAAATCATAGTCTTCACCATAAAGGGAAGATTTACTAACACCAATTAAAAGAATATTAAGTACATGCAATGTTGCCAACTAAAATAATTTTCAGTACATGCATCAAAAGTTTTTTTTTAAGTAGCATGCCAGCTGGGCATGGTGGCTCACGCCTATAATCCCAGCACTTTGGGAAGCCTAGGCGGGTGGATCACCTAAGGTCAGAAGTTCGAGATAAGCCTGGGCAACAGGGTGAAATCCAGTCTCTACTAAAAATACATAAACTAGCTGCGCATAGTGGCGGGCATCTATAATCCCAGCCACTATGGAGGCTGAGGTGGGAGAATTTCTTGAATCCAGGAGGCAGAGGCTGCAGTGAGCTGAGATCATGCCACTGCATTCCAGCCTGGGCAACCAGAGCGAAACCCATCACACAAAAAAAAGAAAAAATGTAGCATAAGTAACACATCATTACACTCTGGGAATTTATTTTTCTCCATCATTATTTCCTCTTTAAAGAATCAGCCAAATATGTTTTCATTGTTGCAAAACATGAACAAAAATAAACAAATGCCTAACAGACTAGAGACTCAGTTAAATAACTTGGAATCTGTGCACACAAAGTAATACTGTGTGGCTATTAAATGCTGTTATTTAAACAGAATGACATCAACAATAACTAGCTTTTATTGAGCCCTGTGTATAGTCAGAACTATTCTAAGCTTTACACAAGACTTATCCTCGTTTTTCTACCTAAGTCAACAATAACCATTAGAGGAATGCCAATAAATCACTCAGCTAGTTTTCATATAAAGTACTGGGTCAAAGAGCCACTTACTTGTGCCCCGACTCATGAGCGATGGTGAAGGCAAGGCCAAGCCCTGTGTCCTCATTGATGGTGCAACTTCGGTACTTGGAGCACATCCCACTGATGGGGGCAAACCCTATTGAAAGATCAGTTTCAAATGTGAATTCAAAGGTTGCACACACAGATATGTGATAATTTCTTATGTCCTCAAAATGTTCGACATGGTTTTAGTTTAATAGATTAATTCATTCGATGTTTTTGCCAAAAAAAAAAAAAAAAAAAAAAAAAGAAAAACTCAAGGTCTATAGTTCTCTGTCCTGTGTAATGATAATACATAAATGCGGCATCTCCTATTTTCTTGTTTTTGTTACATATTGTTATAACTTGATCCTCCTAACAGCCCTGTAAGGTCAGTATGAATATTGTAATTCCTATCTTGCATTTCGTACAGTAAGTCACAGAATATTTATATGCCTGTCTGCGTTTATCATTTGGATCAGAGCAACTGATAGAATGACAGTAAAACCAATGCAAAATGCTCACTGAACAGTGGCATTAACGTCAAAGTTCAGGGTGTAATTTCCAAGGGAAAACATATATTCTGGTCTTTTTCTAGAGCAGAAAACATGACAATGTCTAAGCAATGTGTGCAGATTAAATTCACTTTTCTCTGGTGCCTTATAATGGGATAAGTGCTTCTGTTCCCAAAGCTACCACTCTCTAAAAGCCGTTATAAAAGCATCCCGGCCAGCCCTTGAATCTATCTTGAAATACAATGCAGTGTGTGAGAATATCTTTCCAGTTTTGGGTCCTAATAATCAGTAGAACAAATCTATGTACCCATCTAGTATTCAATTTATGCTTGTGAACTGAATGTACCTATCTTATTGTCAAGATGGAAGTGAGATCATCTGGGAAATCTAATATAAATGCACAAATAAGGGGTGGAATCATTCTCATTACTGCCATCATGGTCATCACTAATGGTTGCCAAATTCACACACTGCTATATGTCTAGTATATGTCTATGTGTGTATGTACTTTTAGCTTAGGAAACCGAAACTCAGAGAGGTGAATTATCTTGTTCAAAATCTCAGAGTCGTAAATTCTGGACTCAGGAATCAAGCACAGACCTTGGAGGAGTCAAAGCACATGTGCCTTGCATCAGGACAGACTGCTTAAAGTGACCTGTTAGACAGCTGGTGGAATTTCTGGTGTTCTATTTGTTTTCTTCCAAGTCTTATCTTACATTTTGGTCTCTGGTTAACAGAAAACACTGCCTACTTCTCAGAATCTCTCTTCAAAACTTCAACAATGCATCGGATTATCATATGTCACTTTGCAAGTTCCAAACTCAGATTATGAATGGATGTATACCATCTCTCAGTATAAAAATCCATTCCATGGAACAATTCCCAAAACAGTTGTGTTTTTGAAGATTATGATTAGTAATGAATTGTTAAAATAAACTTATTTATAGGACATAACAGAGAAACTGCAGAGAACTTGAGAAACATAAAAAATAAAATTCCTGGCTGGGCTTCGTGGCTCATGCCTGTAATCCCTGCACTTTGGGAGGCCAAGGCAGGTGGATCACCTGAGGTCAGGAGTTTGAGACCAGCCTGTCCAACAGGGTGAAACCCCATCTGTACTAAAAATACAAAAATTAGCCAGGCATGGTAGTGGGCACCTGTAATCCCAGCTACTCAGGAGGCTGTGGCAGGAGACTCACCTGAACTTGGGAGGCAGAGGTTGCAGTGAGCTAATATAGTGCCACTGTACACCAGCCTGGACTACAAGAGCAAGACTCCATCTCAAAAAAACAAAAAATAATAAAATCCCTTATAAAGTCCAACCTACTGTCATCTCTAATGTATTATATAAGAGATTATAAAGTACTCTTGAGTAAAAACATGAGAGGAATACATCACATAAGCTTTTCTCAGTTCCACAAAATTCTATCATCTATCTGAACTATTAGTTGTATCAGCAAACTGTGGCTCCTGTCTTCTGTTTTTGTAAATAAAGTTTTATTAAAATACATCTGCATTCATTTATTTACATATCACCTGTGGCTACTTTTTCAACAATACAGCAGAACTGACTAGTTGCCACAGAGACCTATGGCCTGCATAGTCTAACATATTGACTATCTGGCCCTTTAAAGAGAAAGTTTGCTGACCTCTGATTTAGACAACCATCCATTGACTTTTAAAAAATGTTGAATTCCTATTATGTGCAATGGAATACACTAGAAAAATATAGTATAGATATAAGAGATACAATACTTGCTATCACTGCCTTGTACAAATATGGAAGAACTGAGTACTTCAAAGTCAAGTAACTTTCTAAAGGAGGCACTGCAACCTAGTGGCACAGTTAGGTACCATGATGCTTATGGAATAACCTACAACTTTCTAGTTAAACTATGTATCTCACACCTCAGTGATCATCCATAGGATCAATAAAGAAAAATGCAAGCTGGAAGAGGTGGCTCACACTGGTAATCCCAGCACTCTGGGAGGCTGAGGCGGGTACATCACCTGAGGTCAGGAGTTCAAGACCAGACTGGGCAACATGATAAAACCCCATCTCTACTGAAAATACAAAAATCAGCCAGGCATGATGGTGGATGCCTGCAATCCCAGTTACTTGGGAGGCTGAGGCAGGAGAACCTCTTGAACCCAGGAGGCGGAGGCTGCAGTGAGCTGAGATCATGCCATTGCACTCCAGCCTGGGCAACAAAAGTCAAACTACATCTCAAAAAAAAAAAAAAAAAAAAAAAAGAAAGAAAGAAAAAAGAAAAAGAAAAAAAAATGAACAAAGTAAATGGGCTCCCAACACTCTAAGTTCAGTTAAATAGAACAATAGTCACCAGTGGATACATGAGGTGACTCCACAATTGAAACATTATGTCTCTTTATTAAGGAAGGTAAGGGCTACCCATCATTCATAGAAAGTTTCCATATTGTGTTTTTGGCTAACAGGTGTGTATGAAGGATTTGTTCATACCATACCTAGAGTGTCACATGGTTCATTCTTCCAAGAACAAATATCAAATCCCGTGAGTAAGATGGCGTGATCATGTCTCTTGCCATTCTTTCCAATGAGGGCAGACTGCCATTGACAAAAACTATTCAGGGACTGGTCTGCATGATGGTTGATCAATAATCCTCCCTATAGGAAACCCACACAAATCAAAGTGTGAATTTGTCACAGAGATGAGAATGCTGAATCATTGAATTTGTACAGGCAAACACAGAAACATATTTGTAGAGAAAAAGATCAGTAGAGGAAAACACTTCATCTGAGGCAGGAGACAAAAAAATATCTATTTTAGGTACATGCTCACAATATTTAAAGCAACTACAAAGTTTCTGTCGTGTGGCTTATGATTCCACAAAAAAAAAACCTGCCATCAGTTGGAATACCTTTGTTCACCTCACCTGGTACCACCTTTATAAAACCAATATAACTTTTAAAACATGATAATAAATTAATGAAGTTCAATGGCTTTTCTATAAAGCCTCATTATTTTTTATATAGATGTCAGAATTCCCAGCAAAACATTTGGCACCTCATAGGTTTCAATCAATCAATCTAATGAAAATACACTGAATGAATAAACAAATGATTATATGATTCCACAGGATAAGAGATGACCAACCCTTAAAATAATCATTTGTCAAATGTTTTCTTAGTCAAAACTGTTGACTTGGTCAAGTTTAGGGATTTTAGACAAGACCTTTAATTATCAGTGAATAAAGTTCTGGCTGGTTGCAATGTCCTTGGGCAACCTATTAGTAGGCTGAAGACAAAAGTGTCTCCTAACCAGCACACATCCTATCTTTCTAAAATTCCAAAACCCCTTTGACAAGCTGTTAACTTCTGTAGCTCTCCACACCTGGGCAATTAGATCAGTTTTTGTCTTGTCTGTCTTCCTGCTTTTTATGTTTTTTACTGGGGTTACAGATGAAGAGGAAAAGCCTCAGGGGACTTAAAAAATTGTCATTTGAATGGTAATCCCTATCTCAAAGAAACACAGTTTAAACATCAAAACACTGTAAAGCAGTGAGTACCATGTAATTTAACACTTTATTACATCTTCTGGGTTTTATAATTTGCCCCATGTTTGTGTCTTGCATTTCACTGTGATCGATCCAAGGGCAGCTAAATACCGCTTGTTTATTCCCTGTATTACCTGCGATGGTACTGGGGAGACAGTAGGTTTACCACAATAATTTTCTGATGTCTTATTTTTAGTGTATTTTTGAAATATCCTTCTGCATCTACCAGCAATTACTCAGCATATCGAACTTGCAAAATCTAGCTAATCCTTAAATCCATGAGCAAATTCACCTTCTTTGCGAAGCCTACATAACGTTTATATATTTGATGTAATGTATTTATATTTCATATTCATATTTACATTATGTATTTATGTATTATGTAATACTTTAACATTATTTATGTATATATGTACATGCATTATATATAAATACATTTAAATATAAACAATTATTTTCTGGCGTTTTAATTATGTGATTCCACAGCTGTTTTAGATTGTACTTTGAGGACAGAGTCAGTCTAGCTTCAAATTTAAGCAGCTGATGACTAGTACATGGATTAGTGCACATAGGAGGTGATCAAGACATGTATCCTCAATGGCAGACTGAATGAAGACATAAATGAAGTTCACGACTTACAGGTTCTTGTTCCAGAAGAATTAGGCTCACTACAACCACATTTATGTCACTTCCAATAGTCCCATCTTTAAATAGGCCAGAAACCTGTTGGAACAATGGAAATCAAAGAAAATCTCAAAATTTTCCAAACTATATGAGGGAATCAATCAGACATGTTGACTGAAGAACATAGGCTTCAATTTTACCAAATACATGCACATATGAAGGAAATTTCCTCAAAATTCAACTTAAAAAAACACAAAACCACATACGTAGCTATTAAAAGTAATGGCAGAAACCAGTTATATTTGCACCAACCTAACACATCTGCTATTCAACCCATGCAAGATAATTCTATAACTTTTATCTTCTTTGGAAAGCCAGAAGGTTCATGGCACCCGCCCCCCTTACCATGTTCATTACTGTGAGAATGTATGTGGTGACATTTCCCTTGCCATGCTTTTCCACCATTTTCTTGTCTGCCACCACGAGGGTTTCCACATTTAGGCCCTTTTGTGATTTTCCAGCTGATCTCCTGGGTCGCCCAGAGCTCCCATATTCATCAAACCTTAGATAGGTGTCCTCTGTGGGAGGCTTGGGAGCATCTATGATGAATATAAGAGCATTTGAAAGGGATATTAGTAGAGAATATCTGGTTAAGACCAGCTGAGAAAGAAACTGAAACAAGGGAAGAAGAGAAACTAGGTAATCAGCCACTTTATCAATCCACTAACAAGTGATGCTGTCAGTGCCTGCCTGGGTGCCTTGCATCTAGTATGTAGTCAAGAAAGATCCACTCAATAAATGTTTGGGTACATGGATGGATTGGATAGGATGGATGGATGGGCACATGGATGGATTGGATAGGATGGATGGATGGGTACATGGATGGATTGGATAGGATGGATGGATGGGTACATGGATGGATTGGATAGGATGGATGGATGGGTACATGGTTGGATTGGATAGGATGGATGATGGGCACATGGATGGATTGGATAGGATGGATGGATGGGTGGGTGGATGGATGGATGGGCAGGTGGGTGGACAGATGGATGGGAGGATAGATGGATGAATAGATGGTGGATGGATTAAAGGGTTGGTGGATAGAGGAATAAATGCATAAATAAATGGATAATGGATGCATGGATTATTTTAGTAACTCAAAAATGCTCTAAAAAGTTTTAAAAAAAAAAAGAAAAAGAAAAAAGCTCTAGGCTAGGCATGGTTGCTCACACCTGTAATCCCAGCAATTTGGGAGGCAAAGGTGATGGGTCACTTGAGGCCAGGAATTTGAGACTAGCCTGGCCAACATGGTGAAACCCTGTCTCTACTAAAATTTCAGAAATTAGCCAGGTGTGATGGGGTATGCTTGTAATCCCAGCTACTTGAGAGGCTGAGGCAGGAGGATCACTTGAACCAATAGGAGGCAAAGGTTGCAGTGAGCCAAGATTACACCACTGCACTCCATAAGGAAGTCTCTACTTTGTGACCTCAGAAGTAACACCCAACCACACCTAGGCATGTATCTTTGAGATAGAGCGTCTCAGAGAAAGGGTAAGACTTCATCTCAAACAACAAAAACAACCTCTAATTCTAGTAAAAAAAAAATCCATTTTGTGGAGAGAAACTTTGGAAGTAGAAAATGCTCATTTTACTACTCAAAAACTGCAGAAATAGTGTTTGTTCTCTGGATCTAAATTCATTATGAATTCATTAAACATATCACTTTACATATTATTTTCTAAATAAAATATAAATGGCTATAAAATACGACCCATGTCTTAAACTCTTGTTTCATCAACACAAACTTTAACACAGCACATAAGAAGTGGTAAGAACTCTTTGCTGTGATATTGACTTAGTTACTGAGTAAACAGCATAGTTGGGGGTGATATTAAAAACTGTATTAAGGCCGGGCGCGGTGGCTCAAGCCTGTAATCCCAGCACTTTGGGAGGTCGAGGCGGGTGGATCAGATCATCCTGGTCAACATGGTGAAACCCCGTCTCTACTAAAAATACAAAAAATTAGCTGGGCACGGTGGCGCGTGCCTGTAATCCCAGCTACTCAGGAGGCTGAGGCAGGAGAATTGCCTGAACCCAGGAGGCAGAGGTTGCGGTGAGCCGAGATCGCGCCATTGCACTCCAGCCTGGGTAACAAGAGCAAAACTCCGTCTCAAAAAAAAAAACAAAAACCAAAAAAAACTATTAAACACTTTTCATAACTGGTAGAGTGTGGGCACCAAATTAACAGAATGGATACTGGCCATAGCCATTGAGCAGAGACCTCGAAGTGCCTGCTCGACCAGACATGATGCCTTCAGCTACTGGAGAACAACAACTACACACATTCCTGGGGTAAAAAATGGCATATGGAAAGCTCGGGGAATTAACTGTGTACTAACTACAACAGAAATATTTTAGTACTATAAACCCATCCAGCTCTAATAGCGAACGTAGCTCTCCACAGAGTAAAATTAAGAGATCAAATTATTTAGAGTTAGATTTAAAAACTCAGGTTGGCCAGTTATGAGCTCAGGGACCTTGAGTCTCTGTTTCCTTAACTATGAAAACAGATGACACCCATTTATAAGGCTGCTGTAAAGATTAGCTTTGATGTCTCATATCAAGTATGTATGACCACTATAAACATTATTACTATCCTTAAGACAGGCTAAATTATTACTCTACACACGCAAAATGAATGCTCCTTAATGAGGATATTTCAATGACACCAAAAAATCAAAAACCAGTGAAAATGGTAGCAATCATCCCATTATTCCTCCTGACTACTACCTTCGTGATACCAGCTCCTCTTCTCCATGAGAATAACCACCTTCTGGCTCTGCTATCCAAGTTGGTACACACTTGCCACATGTAGCTAATGAGCTACAGAAGAATTTAAAAGTTTAAAAAGCAATACTTGATTTAGTTACTGAAAATCTTTTGGCTCCTGCCTGTACTCCTAGCACTTTAGGAGGCCGAGGTGGGTGGATCACCAGAGGCCAGGAGTTTGAGACCAGCCTGGCACACATGGCAAACCCCTGTCTCTACCAAAAATTCAAAAATTAGCCAGGTGTGATGGCGCATGCCTGTAATTCTCCTCTCTTCGGGAGACTGAGGCAGGAGAATCCCTTAAACCTGGGCAGTGGAGGTTGCAGTGAGCCGAGATCACGTCACTTCACTTCAGCCTGGGCAAAAGAGTGAAACTCCATCTCAGAAAAAAAGAAAAAAAGAAAAGAAAAAAGAAAATATTTTAAGTATGTCCGAAACAACTTGAGTATGTAAATCTACTTTTTTGACCTTAATTTTATGCAAGTTAAATGGAGATTAAGTGTTTTCAGGAAAAATTTATCACATGAATTGACAGGTTTGTAAGTTTAAAATAAACACTGGATTTCCAAAACTTTATATGAAAAAAGAATGTAAATCTCTCACTAATAATATGTAATACTGATTACATGTTGAAATAATATTTTGTATATGTTGGGTTAAATAAAATATTAAAATTCATTTACTCTTTTTTTAAACTTTTAAAACTTGTGGCTAATAAAAAATGTAAAAATGTGTCCAGACACGGTGATTCATGCCTGTAATCCCAGCACTTTGGGAGGCCAAGATGGGCAGATCATGAGGTCAGGAGTTCGAGACCATTCTGGCCAACATGGTGAAACCCATCTCTACTAAAATACAAAAAATTAGCTGAGCATGGTGCCTGTAGTCCTAGTTACTCCGGAAGCTGAGGCAGGAGAATCACTTGATTCCGGGAGGCAGAGGTTGCAGTGAGCCAAGATCTCATCACTGCACTCCAACCTGGCGACAGAGCAAGATTCTGTCTCAGAAAAAAAAATAATATAAAATTGTATGTAGGGCTTATGTTACATTCCTATTGGACATCGCGGTCTGCAAATAGCTGAAGCTTCTATCTAGGTCACAAACCATGCTCAAGGGTCCCTGCATTTCACAGCTACCTCCCACACAGGCTAATCTTGTTTCTGGAAGTCTCTCCTTGATGTCCTCGAAAGGGACACCCAATCACACATAGACATTTATTTCTGATTTCTTTTATCACTGGAAATCTAGGTATTTTCCTCAAAAGCACAGAAATCAAGGAAAGATTGGGACCTATGGCAAAAAAGTAGCAGATACTAAAAGAGCAAAAGAGAAACCCTATCTAAATCTTTCCTAATTTAACCTAGAAGAATTGATCATCCAGCATGTGCCTGAGAGAGCTAATTGCTGGTCCTATGCCAAGATGGACGCTCAGGGTAGCCTAATTTTGACTTGCAAAGCTTGTACACCCAACAGCACTCAGGAAAACCCGTCGAGGCCCACATAAGAACAGAACAAGAAAAAGTTTCCTTACATACATTTCTTGCGTCGTCCACAAAAATGCTGCTTTTGCAACTTTCGATGGTGATACTCTGTCTCTCGACTCTGAGATGCATGGGGAGTGTGACTTGGGGAGTAACCAGGATAATTCCGGCCAGAGCCGGGGTAGACACGGTACCGCTGGACCTTCTCCTCTGCTGTCCTTTTGTACAGTACGTGAGGATGGTGACCCGCAGGGGAGCTGTAGTTGTGTTCCTGGGCCAGGAGCTGAGGTAACGGTGAGATGAGGAATTCATTTTTTCGTGTCCTTATTAAACCTGACTAAAAAGCCAAAAAAAAATAAAACAGTCATGATTCCATGCATCCCTTTGTCAAAAGTTGGTTTCCAACAACTGTCTCCTCACTACTTCCTGGATGCAGGCACAGGAGCTGAGAGTTTCACACATATTGCCTCATTTTAATCTGCACCATTACAAATTGCTATTATTACTATTATTGAGACAAGGTCTCACTTTAAAATCCAGGCTGGAGAGCAGTGGTGCAAACACGGACCACTATTCAGCCTTGCCCTCCCGGGCTCAAGCGATCCTCTCAGCTCAGCCTCCCGAGTAGCTAGGACGACAGGCACATGCCACCATGGCAGGATAATTCGTACGCTTTTTATAAAAATGGGGTCTATGTGTCCCAGGTGGGTTTTGAACTCCCGGCTTCCCAAAGTGCTGGGACTACAGGCATGAGCCACTGCACCTGGCCCGACAAGTTGCTATTATCATCACCCCCATTTACAAAGGACACCTGAAGCTAAGAGAGTAAGCAGGAAAGCTAGCACGGGCACCCAGAGTTCTCCACTTTCAGACTCAGGGCTCACAACCGCTGGGCTGCCACTCCTGATGTCTGTGCCTGCAGGGCTGAGCCATGCACATCCTGTTGCGTCTGTGTTTATGATCTGGCAGACACCACGCTCATCACTGGATAGAGTGATGAATATAAAAGCATCTCTACTCATTCTCAAGGGATTCACACTTGTTTTGTTTTCTTTATTTTTTTTTCTGAGATTAGGTTTCATTTTGTCCCTTAGGTTGGAGTGCAATAGCGCTATCATGGCTCACTGTAGCCTTGACCTACTGGGCTCAAGCAATCCTCCTGCCTCGGTCTCCTGAAAAGCTGGGACTACAGGTATGTACCACTACACTCAGAAATGGGGTCTCTCTATGTTGCCCAGGCTGGTCCCAAACTCCTGGCTTCAAGCGATCCTTTGGCCTCATCCTCCCAAAGTGCTGGGATTAAAGGTGTGAGCCACCACTTCCAGCCCATCTTGATTCATAATTGCTCAATCAATTTAAAAAAAAAAACTATCAAGGATGGCAGAGGAAGGCATGAATGATAATCTCTAAGTGGGGGTCTGGAGAATCTGATATGTGGTGCTATAATGAGGAGACATATTTGTCATCAGAAGAAAAAGGGAGACCCTGGGAAGCCCATTCAATCACAATTTCACTTTCCAAGTTGATGGCACAGTATGTATATCTTTGTACCTGATTTTGCTGCCATGATGCACCCTTTCCTTTCTTTCAGCAAATGCTGTCCTCTATCTTCTCTAGATATCAGAGTTCCCTGAAATCCAAGACTCCTGCTGGGGAAAGCGTGGTCTGCAGACCAGTAGCTTCAGCCTCACCCAGGAGCTTGTTAGGGATTCAGAATCACAGGCCTCACCCCAAAGCTGCTGGATCAAAGTCTGTGCTTCATTTATATCCTCACATGTTTATAATATTCTCTTGGGACCCTTCGTATTTCTGTGGTATCAGTTATGTCGTCTTTTTCATTTCTGATTTTATTTGAATCTTCTTTGTTTCTTAGTCTAAGCTAAAGGTTTGTCAATTTTATCTTTTTATAAAACCAACGTTTTGTTTCACTAACCTTTTATATTCTTTTTTCATTCTCTATTTCATTAATTACTGCTTGGATCTTTATTATTTCTTCCTTCGATTAATTTTGGGTTTGTTATTTTTTTAAATTCCTCGAGGTGCAATATTAAGTTGGGTTTTTTATTTTTTGGAGATCTAATTTTTTGATGTAGGTGGTTATCACCAACGAATTTGAAAACTTAGAAGGAACAGAGAAATCCTGGACAAATACAGCCTACCAAAATTGAATTGAGAAGAAATCGAAAATCGGAACAAACCAATAATGAGTTAATGAGACTGAACCTGCAATAAAAAGTCTCCCATCAAAGAAATCCCAGGACCTGATGGCTTCCCTGCTGATATCTACCAAATTTAAGGAAGAACTAATATCAATCCTTTGCAAACTATTCAAAAAAATTGAAGAGGGGAGAATTTTCCAAACTCATTCTACATAGCCAGCATCATCCTGATACCCAAACAAGACAATAACAAAAAGAAAGCTACAGGCTAATATACCCAATGAACATAGATGTGAAAATCCTCAACAAAATACTAGCAATGCAATTGCAATGGCACATTAAACACATCGTTCACCATGATCAAGTTCACCATGATCAAAATTATCTCAGGGTTGCAAGAATAGTTTAACATACATTAATCAACAAACATGATGTACCACACTAACAGAATCAAGAACAAAAAACCATAATTTTAATAGATGCAAAAAACTGCATTTGATAAAATTTAACATCTTTTCATGATAAAAACACTTAACAAATTAGGTATAGAATAAGTACATCTCAGCCAGGCATGGTGGGTCAAGCCTGTAATCCCAGCACTTTGGGAGGCCAAGGCAGGTGGATCATGAGGTCAGGAGTTTGAGACCAGCCTGGCCAACATGGTGAAACCCCATCTCTACTAAAAATACACAAATTAGTCGGGTGTGGTGGCAGGCGCCTGTATTCCCAACTATTTGGGAGGCTTAGGCAGGAGAATCTCTTGAACTCAGGAGGTGGAGGTTGCAGTGAGCCTATATCGTGCCATGCACTCCACACTGGGTGACAGAGTGACACTCTGTCTCAAAAAATAAAGAAAAAGTGCATCTCAACACAATAAAGGCCATATATGACAAACTCCCAGCTAACATCCTACAGAATGAGGAAAAGTTGAAAGAAAGCCTTTCTTCTAAGATCCAGAAGAAGACAGGGATGCCCACTTTCACCACTTCTCTTCTACATAGTATGGGAAGTCCTGGGTAGAGCAATTAGGCAAAAGAAAGAAATAAAGTGCATTCCATTTGGAAAGTAGGAAGCCAAATTGTGCCTGTTTTCAGACAACATGATCTTATAAGCAGAATATCCTGAAGAAACCATCAAAAAACTATTAGAATAAAGAAATACAGTAAATTGTAGGAAGCAAAAATCAACACAAAAAATCAGTAGCATTTCTATATGTCAACAGTGAGCTATCTGGAAAAAAATCAAGCAACTGGCCAGGTGCAGTGGCTCACACCTGTAATCCCAGCACTTTGGGAGGCAGAAGTGGGGGGGATCACCTGAGGTCAGAAGTTTAAGACTAGCCTGGCCAAAATGGTGAAGCCTCATCTCTACTAAAAACACAAAAATTAGCTGGGTATGGTGGTGGACACCTGTAGTCCCAGCTTCTCAGGAGGTTGAGGCAGGAGAATCACCTGAACTCAGGAGGCATAAGTTGGAGTGAGCTGAGATTGTGCCATTGCACTCCAGCCTGGAGAGTAAGAGTGAACCCTGTCTTTAAAAAAAATCAATAAAACAATCCCACTAACAATAGCTACCAAATATATACATATACATAAATTTATACACATATATATATACTATAAATTTATACATACACATATATATGTATATGTATGTATACACATATATATGTATGTATAAATTTATATATGATTTATATATATATGTATTTATATATGTATATGTACAAATATATATGTATATATATTTGTATATGTATAAATTTAACCAAGGAGGCAAAGATCTCTACAATGAAAACTACAAAACACTGATGAAAGAAACTGAAGAGGATGCAAATAAATAAATATTCTGTGTTCATGGATTGGAAGAATATTCTTAAAATGTTTCTACAAGGCTGAATGCACTGGCTTATGCCTATAATCCCAGCACTTTGGGATTTGAGATTGTCCTGGGCAACATAGTAAGACCATGTATCTACAAAAGCTACAAACATTAGCCAGGTGTGGCAGTGAACGCCTGTAGTCCCAGCTTCTTAGGAAGCTGAGGAAGGAAGATTGCCAGAGTCTGAAAGGTGGAGGTTGCAGTGAGCCAAGATTTAGCCACTGCACTCCAGCCTGGGTGACAGGCAAGACCCTGTCTCAAAAAGAAAAGAAAACATAATCCTAATATTCATATGAAATCACAAGAAGAGCCAATGCAATCTTGAGTGAAAAAGAACACAGCTGGAAACATCACACTACTCAATGTCAACATATACTATAAAGCTACAATAATCAAAACAGCATGGCATAGGAATAAAATAGACACATAGAATAATGAAACAGAAGAGAACCCTGAAATAAATCTCCTCATCTACAGCCAACTGATTTCTAACAAAAGCACTAAAAACACACAGTGGGAAAAGGATGGTCTCTTTTACAAATAATGCTGGAAAAACTGAATATTCATAGACAGAAGAATGAAACTAGATTCTTACATCTCACCACATGTCAAAATCAACTCAAAGTGGATTAAAGACCTAAGTAAGACATCTGAAACTACTAGAAGAAAACACCAGGAAAACACTTCATGACACACATCTGGGCAAGGATTTTTAGGTGAAAAACTCAAAAGCATAGGCAACTCAAGCAAAAATAGACAAATGGAATTACATCAAACTAAAAAGCTTCTGTATAACAAAGGAAACAATCAATAGAGTGAAAAGACAACCCATAAAAATGGACAAAATATTTGTAAACTATGCATCCGATAAGGGTTAATATCCAGGATACAGAAAGAATTCAAACAACTCAGAAGCAAAAAAAAATAATAATAATAATCTGATTTTTAACATGGTCAAAAGCCCTAAATAAATACTTCTCAAAAGACATACACATGGCCAACAGGTATATGAAAAAAATGCTCAACATCAGTAATTATCAGGGAAATGCAAATCAAAACCATCTGAGTTATTACCTCACCCAATTAGAATGACTATCATCAAAATGACAAAAAATAATAAATGACAGCATGGATGTGGAGAAATGGGAACTGTTACACACTGTCGGCAGAAATGTCCATTAGTATAGCCATTATGAAAAACGGTATGAAGTTTCCTTTAAAAATTAAATGTATGCTACTGTATGACTCAGCAATCCCACTACTGGGTATTTATTCGAAGGAAATGAAATCAGCATGTCAAAGAGATATCTGCACTCTAGAGTTTACTGCAGCACTAGTTACAATAGCCAAGACATAAAATCAACCTAAGCATCTATCAACAAACAAATGGATAAAGAAAATGTGGTATATTGACACAATGGATTAATATCCAAGCTATTAAAATCATGAAATCTTGTAATTTGTGTTCACACGGCATGGTCATCTTATGAGTTTGGACTCAACATGATGTCTAGAGCCTGAACTCAAAGACAGAGTTTTTCCTTCATTCACAAGTACACACTGGGCACCCTAAGTCCTGGTCCTGTTCTAGGTGTAGCCACAAACAAAAGTGGTACACAACAAGTCAGTAAAATTCACATCCGTGGCCTTATGGAGATTAGGGGATAAGGGAATCAATAGGCAAGATAAGATAAGTAAAATCTCACAACCTCAGAAATCCTATCCATCTTATCTTCAGGATATACGTCAGAGAAACCCATCCTTCCACACCTACCACACGTCATGCTGGTGGACGCTTGCATCTCTCATTTGGACACTTTCCATTAACATCCCAAATCCCACCTGTCCTATCCAATAGGATCTCCCCACATCACCCAGATTCCTCATCCGGCACAAATCAACTCCTTCCGTTCACTCTGGTATTAATCACAAATCCCTGGTCCACTAATCTCTGCACAGTCGACTCCCTGCAGACCCTGCCAGCTTTATCTGCCCCCTCTTCCTCTTCCTCTTCTCACACACCATTCTAAACAGGATGCTGCCTTCGCATTTTGAACCTACTAAGTTCTTTCATACTGAATGGCGTTTTCATACATCTTTTTTCCTTTTCCCTACAGTCTTCTCCTATCAATTCACTTGGCTTTCTGGTGTTCATTGCTGATGTCTCCACTTAAACATCCCAGAGAAGCTGTACTCATGACCCTATTGAAAATTATCCTCACTCATGCAATGGCTTAAGAATGATACGATGGATTTTGGTGACTTGGGGGAGAGTGTAGGAGTGGGGGTGAGAGATAAGAGAGTACAAAGTGGATACAGTGTCTACTGCTCAGGAAATAGGTGCACCAAAATCTCACAAATCATCACTAAAGAACTTACTCATGTAACCAAACACCATCTGTTCCCCCCAAAACCTATGGTAATGAAAAATAACATAACATAAAGAAAATTATCCTCTCTCACTTCCAAATAATCTCAGGCCACAGTTTACTGAGCTTATGTCTATCTTTAATGAAGGAAACAAAACACAGCCCTCTCCCCACCATCCCTGATATGCAGTTTTACTACACACTCTGTGACAGCAGGGGCCACGTGAGTATCCCTGATGCATGCCACATGCTATCAGCTAGGAAATATTTGTTTCTCCAGACAGGGCATGGTGAAATCAGCACTTTCAGAGGCCAAGGTGGGCAGATTACTTGAGGTCAGGAGTTCCAGACCAGCCTGGGCTACGTGGTGAAACCTCATCTCTACTAAAAATATGAAAATTGGCCAGGCGTGGTGGCAGGTGCCTGTAATCCCAGCTACTCAGGAGGCTGAGGCAGGAGAATCGCTTGAACCCAGGAGACAGTGTGCTGTCTGTGCAGTGTGCTGTGAGTGCACCACTGCATTCCAGCCTGGGTGACAGAGTGAGACTGTGGCTCAAAAAAAAAAAAAAAATTGTTTCTTCATCCCCAGACTTTCATCAGGGTAGAGGGAATGCTGAAGTCATGCCAATATCAGAGGAAGAAACTAGACACAGGAAGTGACAATTTCAAGAGTGTAACGCACATAAACTCAACTGTATTTCAGATGTGAGGCTAGGAGCTTAACCTAATCTCACAACTCCCTGGGAGGAAAACCCCGAAGAAAACACAGGAGGAATTCAGGTCCCTCATTCTCTGCATAGGGCCCTCTCTTCCAAGCCATGCCCTCACCTCTTTCAAGCTGTATGCAGACAAAAAACTCCACTTACTGTCCCTCACAGGGTAGAAGGAACTCCAGCCTTACTAACTTCCTTACTTGGCTCAACTAATATCAAAGACTTAAGTCCCTTAAGTGCTTCAACTGGACTAACCGGTTTGGAAGCTTTCTATTTTTACCTGCAAACTTCAGACAACTCAACTGCATAGAAAACTTCAATACCGAGAAAGCAATTTTTAAAAATAGTAATAATGGGCATCCTATATTGAGACAAACACCCCATCTCACGCAGGCAGTCACCTTCCCATTCAGAACGATAAGGACAAAAACCTTTAAGAATTCTTTGTAACAAAACAAGAATTTTACAGTGTTAGATATTTTAAAAGTATTATTTTTTGGCCTGGTGCGGTGACTCACACCTGTAATCCCAGCACTCTGGGAGGCTGAAGCAGGCAGATCATGAGGTCAGGAGTTCAAGACCAGCTTGGCCAACATGCTGAAACCTCATCTCTACTATAAAATACAAAAATTAGCTGGTGGTGGTGGCTCGTGCCTGTAATCCCAGCCACTCAGGAGGCGGAGGCAGGAGAATTGCTTGAATTGCTTGAGGTGGAGGTTGCAGGGAGCCGAGATCGGGCCACTGCACTCCAGCCTGGGCTACAGAGCGACACTCTGTCTCCAAAAAATATATATTATTTTTCTGCTTTAGTTTGATAGAAAACATTGGAATCTAACCAAATAAATACATTTTATTGCATAAAAATATAAACCCAATACACCCAAAAGGAGTCACGTGTTTATCTGGGGAGTGTGTGAACATTTTGAGCTACCACTCAGTTCTGGCTAAGTGACAGTGAATAAGACGGATCTGTGGTCTCCTGTGGCCTCCAATTCAGTGGGGGAACCAGAGGCTAACCCAGGAAACATCACAAATGGGAATCAAATATTATTCCTTTGTATAAAGTGTAAAGAAAAAGATGGGGTTTCACCAGATTGGTCAGGCTGGTCTGAAACGCCTGACTTCAGGTGATCCACCTGCCTAGGCCTCCCAAAGTGCTGGGATTACAGGCATGAAAACCCATCTCTACTAAAAATACAAAAATTAGCCAGACATGGTGGCACACCCCTATAATCCCAGCTACTTGGGAGGCTGAGGCAGGAGAAATGCTTGAACCCAGGAGTCAGAGGCTGCAGCAAGCCGAGATTGTGCCATTGCACTCCAGGCTAGGTGACAGAGCAACAGTCTGTTTCAAAAACAAAAAATAAAAATAAAAAATAGTATGAAGAAAAAGACCAAAGTTCTATGAGAGAAAATAACAGAAGGGGTGAGATCAGTAAGGAAGCTAATTGTAGAAAGGGAGGTTATGGAACACTTTTCTGACAAGGGGCATTTTTAGTGAGACCAGAAGTCTTCTCCTGGTCCATGAAGGGGAAAGCCTAGATGGAACTCAGAGACTGACATCTCAGAGCTAAGGGGAAAGGGTGGTGAAAACAGGAAGAAAGCAAAGACTCAGTGGTCTGCTAAGAAAGGATGGTCTGGGGACACTCTTAGGCTCCCCCTACAATAGAGAACGGGAAAGGCCCTGGACTCATCTTTTCTTGTATTGCTATGAAGAACTACCTGAGAATTGGGTAATTTATAAAGAAAAGAGGTGTAACTGGCTCATGTTTTCACAGACTGTACAAGAAGCATGGCTGGAAGCCTCAAGAAACTTACAATCTTGGCAGAAGGCAAAGGGGAGGCAGGTACATCTTGCACGGCCAGAGCAGGAGGAAGGGAGACTGAATGAGAAAGTGCTACACACTTTTAAACAACCAGATCTCATGGGAACTCACTATCACAAGAACAGCAAGGGGAAATCCACCCCCAAGATCCAATCACCTTTCACCCTTTCTCCAACACCGGGAATTACAAAAACACATGAGATTTGGGTGAGGACACAAAGCCAAACCCTATTAGGTCCCAAGTCCACTGAGATGTGGGAGTCAAAGGCTGATGGTGGTGGCAGAGCTGCCCTCAACTCTCCACCCAGGGAACCCCTTTACCTCAAGAGGCAGAGTCAAGCAGAGAGAAAGGCCTGGGTTGCGCCCCCTACTGGATGCTGTGTGCTGCAGGGTCAACTCACATTGCCCCTTCCTACATTATGTTTTGTCTTTTCCAGAAGATACAGAAATTCAGTTATGTGATTTAGCTGCTGAAGCTCAGAAATTAAATGGATTCTGACCCAGAGTCAATATTCTATTTAGACAGTTTACTGTTTTAGTCTTTAAAATAAAAGAAAAATAAGTACGTTTTATTTGTGAACAACTGTTTACTATTTTAGATTTCAAAGGACAATTTTTTTTTTTTTTTTTTTTTTTTGAGACAGAGTCTTCCTGTGATGCCTGGGCTGGAGTGCAGTGTTGTAATCTCATCTCACTGCAACCTCTGTCTCCCGGGTTCAAGCGATTCTCCTGCCTCAGCCTCCTGAGCAGCTGGGTTACAGGTACCCGCCACCACTCCCGGCTATTTGAATTTTTTGTAGAGACAATCTTTCACCATATTGGCCAGACTGGTCTTGAACTCCTTACTTCAAGTGATCCGCGTGCCTCAACCTCCCAAAGTTCTGGAATTACAGGCATGAGCCACCTCACCGGCATCAAGGGCCAAAGTAATTCTTAAAGGACTCATGCCAGGTATAAATCACACTTTGTGAATTTTCTCCAACCCTTTCTTTAAAATATACTCCTTATTGGTCATGTTTCAATTCCATCACAGGCTTTAGATTTAACAGAAAAGGGGACACTGCAGCTTCTACATGTAACTGACAAATTTAGTGTCAGGATGAGAGCACAATTAATTTTTTAAAGTTCAGTGTAAAGAGCTTTAAAGATCCGTGAAACTTAGGAAGCTACAAATAAGCTCCCTGAAGGCAAGGACCACATCTTAAGTGATTTGTATCCCAGTGTTTATACCCATTAAATAATCAAAATTTAAAGGACCTAATGAACCAATAATGTTTGCAGCAATAGAGCCAGAACTTCAAAACAGAATGTTATAAGCAAATCTCAAAGAAGTATTTTGAAATCATAATAAAAACATCCCCTTGGGCGGTATCATTATTCTATTTTTACTTTTAATAAAGACTAATTGAGAGACGTAACAGTAGCCCCAGTAGGCTGGATGGAAAAAATACTAGCAAAGACATACTTATGGTCATCAATGATCAAATTATTTTCCCTTTTTAATTTTAAATCTATCTGCGACAACTGTAAAATGCTCTTGCCTCAGTCAAGATGTCAGATTCTTCAATTTTTTTTTTAAATCTAAACAAGAACACTAAAGAGTAAGTCATTGACTGGTTGCCCAACATGTCGGAGAAATCTCAGTTCAGAATAAGGGAAAGACTTAAGAAAGTATAGTCAATATGAAATAGAAAGAAATTCATGGTCAAGGGTTGGGGTGAGGAAGGAGGGAAAGAAATATCAGAAAAATTAAAGACTAACAAGTAAAAAAAAAAAAAAGGTGAGAAAGTCTTTCATTGAGGAAAGCCATTGGCATAAGAATGTTTAGGATTTAATTCAGCAACGATGGGCCAGGTATCACAGTGCATGCCTGTCATCCCAGCACTTTGGGAGTCTAAGGTAGGAGCATCATTCGAACCCAGGAGTTTATCAGCCTGGGCAACATTGCAAGGCCCATCTCTACTAAAATAAAATACTGGCCAAGTGTGGTGGCACATGCCGTAGTCCTGGCTCCTCAGGAGGCTGACACAGGAGAATAGCGTTAGCCTACGAGGTCAAGGCTGCGGTGAGCTATGATTGCACCACTGCTGTCCAGCTTGGGCAACGGAGTGAGACTTGTGTTTCTTAAAAAAAAAATTACTGAGATAAAAACGGAATGCCACAAAGACAAAGATGTTAAAGAAAATGCTCAACACAGAAACGAAGCAATTTGGAGGCAAAATTTAAGCGTTGCTGGCTGCTAGCTGGGTTCAAGCATTCTGAACTTCTGTTTTTCCATCTGTTAAAGGGGAATCGAAGTATTCCTAACTAGGGGTTTACAAAGAGTAAGTAAGAGAATACACATCAGGCACTGTGCTACACTGTTAACTTCTCAGTAAATGGTAACATAAAAAAACATTAAGCCACACTGGCTTTTGAAAAGAAAATGAAGGACTTGAGAGCATGACCAAAAACATTTCCCAGGGCCCATGTGAGAACAGTTAGAACCATTTGGATCATGCCTCAGGTCAAGGAGACAAATTCTGATGTTATTATTTCCTCAACACGGACCAACACTGATAACACCCTGGGTTCTCTATAAAGTACATCTTTTAAAGGAATCATTGTAAAATGTTTTGCCATCTGTATCTGCACATGTAGAGATGGTTTAATAGACAACTTGGCGGGCGAGCCCTCTAACACAGACATGTACAGCGAAAAAGAACATATGTTCGAGATGCCTTGTGACTGTCAAAGGAATAAAATCTCATGTTTTTGGAGGAAGAAACCAAAATGCACATTTCAACAAAGATTTGGCATTTCCCAACCATTCTTTGATATCAATATTACCGTCAATGCGACTCACAAAACCAATACAATTTTGATGGGGATTTATGTTCTCCAGATTCATTTGTATACACGTTACATTCCTTCAAAAAACTGTCAGGCACAGTCAATCCAAATTTAATCATACATTGTCAGTACTCCAAAAGTGCTCACAGTCTGGTGAGAAAGACACGAAACTAACAAGAACCACAAAGCATCCTCACTTGTGTAATGCTGAAATGCTCCTTTTGTCTTTTCCCATATTTTCTGGGGAAGCTTCCAAACTCAGGTCACTGACCTGTAAAATGACACTGACAGCAGTACTTTCAGCTTGGTGTGTGACTCACACCTACAATCCCATCACTTTGGGAGGCCGAGCAGGGAGGATCACTTGAGGCCAGGAGTTTGAGGCCAGCCTGGGCAATGTAGAGAGACCCCCAATGCTACAAAAAATTTTTTAATTAACTACACATGTGTGCAATTGCACACACCTGTAGTCCCAACTACTTGGGAGTCTGAAGCAGGAAGACTGCATGAGCCCAGGAGTTTGAGGCTGTAGTGAGCTATGACTGTATTATCATACTTCAGCCTGGGCATTAGAATGAGCCTGTCTCTCTCAAAAAAAAAAACG
Organism: Saguinus oedipus; assembly: GCA_031835075.1. Taxonomy (NCBI): domain Eukaryota; kingdom Metazoa; phylum Chordata; class Mammalia; order Primates; family Cebidae; genus Saguinus; species Saguinus oedipus. Next base: position 36,246,936 of record CM063189.1, read on the forward strand.
AAAAAAAAAAAAAAGAAAAAAGAAAAGTTTTTTCCTTAGGCAATTTTTAGATGATCAAGTTAGTTAATGCTTTTATAGTGCTAAAAACCGGCTGGGCACAGTGCTTCATGCCTGTAATCCCAACACTTTGGGAGGCTGAGGCAGGCAGATCACTTGAGGTTGGGAGTTCAAGACCAGACTGGACAAAATGGTGAAATCCTGCCTCTCCTAAAAATATAAAAATTATCCAGGCACAGTGATATGTGCCTGTAATCCCAGCTACTTGGAGGCTGAGGCACAAGAATCACTTGAACCTGGGAGGAAGAGGTTGCAGTGAGCCAAGATCACACCACTGCACTACAGCCTGGGTGGCAGAGTAAAACTGTCTCAAAAAAAGAAAAATGGAAATAAAATAAAAAGAAATAAAAGTGCTAAAACAGTGGTTGGCACAGATATAAGACTCAATACAAACTTATAAGCACTATAATTATTATATCTGACTATTTGAGGGAACGAGCAGAAGTCTGGTCTTTTCCTAACAGTGTGTTTATGTTATAATTTTCCCCTTCAATTGGGCATGAAATTCTGGGAAATAGCATGTTCTTTCAGTTTATTGAGAAAAACAATGAAAGAACTAAGCAAGGTTTGAAGACCTGAAAAGACACATATAGATGAAATTCTTACAGATATAACTGGAGATTTTTAAAGACAGAAGATAAACCATAAATTTTTTCACCTTGGAGACATGATCCGCCCAAGGACTGTAGGTTTTAGTTTTTCTGTGTGTGTGTGTGTGTGTGTGTGTGTGTGTGTGTGTGTGTGTGTGTGTGTGTGTGTGTGTGTGTGTGTTTGTTGTTGTTGTTTTTGAGATGGAGTTTTGCTCTTGTTACCCAGGCTGGAGTGCAATGGCGCGATCTCGGCTCACCGCAACCTCCGCCTCCTGGGTTCAGGCAATTCTCCTGCCTCAGCCTCCTGAGTAGCTGGGATTACAGGCACGCGCCACCATGCCCAGCTAATTTTTTGTATTTTTAGTAGAGACGGGGTTTCACCATGTTGACCAGGATGGTCTTGATATCTTGACCTTGTGATCCACCCGCGTCAGCCTCCCAAAGTGCTGGGATTACAGGCTTGAGCCACGGCGTCCAGCCAGGTTTTAGTTTTAACTGGTTGGTGTTCTGGCAGAGATGGGAACAAGAAGTGGCCAATGGCAAGGGAATTACTAGGCTTCCTCTCTCTTGGGGCTACTTCTTGGGCCCATTAACATCACAAGCAAAATATTCACATATTCAAATGTGTGACTCAAGGCTTAGTCCAATCTGAAGACTCAATCTTTTATCCTCTCCTGCTCCACTGAAAAGCAGTAACAGTCCCTTTTTCATTGGCTAGCATCATGGGGAGAAGAATGCTTCTTATCGTCCTTAAAGAGTGAATGGTTATTGCTAGGAGAACTAAGCCAACTGGACTTTATGGACAATGCGGCAGAATAGATGACCATGGTCTGTAGTTCTCACATTACATATCATCTGTTTATCTATTTTTATTTTATTTATTTAATTTTGGGACACAGTCTCACTCTGTCGTCCAGGCTGGAGTACAGTGGACCTGTTTCAGCTCAATGCAACCTCTGCCTCCCAGGTTGAAGCACTTCTCCTGAGGAGCTGGGATCCATAGGGAACTACAGGTGTGTGCCACCATGCCTGGCTAATATTTGTATTTTTTTTTGGTAGAGATGGGGTTTTACCATGTTGGCCAGAGTGGTCTCGAACTCCTGACCTCAAGTGATCCATCCACTTTGGCCTCTCAAAGTGCAGTCATTAAAGGCGTGAGCCACCGTGCCTGGCCCTATCTGTTTAAGATGAGACAGGTAATAGTCCACCCCTTCCCAGCAAACACCTGAGTGCTCCAAGGCCACTCCACAGTTGCTCACTGAGTTCTCTGCCTGTGGCTCATGCAGCTTCATCACGGGACAAAGCTGATTTATCCAAATGATCCTGATTTCCCAGCTAGGCGGGTAGAGTGTCCATGCACTCTCAGTTTTTGTGACTTTCTGAGTCACGCTGATAATGGCAGACTAGAAAAAAGTTCCAAACATCTTGCTGCAGAGGTCCTCAGAAATGCTTGGCTGGCTTCTCTTCCCTCACCCAGGATGTTCAGCTACTTCAAATACTCAACAAGCTCAAAACGAATTACCCTTTCACTTTACTTACACTAACCCAAGGAGGCTCCAAAACAGCTTTGATGTGGCTTTGTCCATATGCGGTGGTTCATGTTCCTGACACAAAGATGAACAGATTCAGTCTCTGTCTTCAAAGTCCTTAAACTATAAGCTGTACTGATGTATATATCATTCTAGAAGTTCTTAATGGAGATTAACATATTGATGAAAATTTATTTAGCTAATTAGGATTTCTACTGAAATAAACACTTAATGACTACAAAAGTCCAAATCCCTTGAGATCAGAATACAGTTGTTCACAACTCCATACTGGTTTGGAAAGTGTAAGCAGATTCTGTCCAAGTCATGCCTGTGCCCATTCTCAAAAGGGTATGTATCTCTAAGAAATTCTTTTTATTTTTAAGCTCTGTGTACTAATATAAAAATTGTTGACATTCTTAACTTCGATTGCATACATTTTAATATTTTAAAATTTAAATTTGAAAATGCATATAGTTTATAAGCAGCCACAACCTATGTTTCAGTATTTATACATTAATCTAAGTGGTTTAATCATAATCGACAGATATATTGGTGAGTCCCTTTCCTTCTTCCTGTCTTTCTTTACCACACCAGCTGGGGGGTCAGTGTTCCCTATGCACTGGACACCACACACAGCATTTTATCTGCAGAATTTTAACTGACTCTCACTGCAGCTCTATTTTTTGTTGTTGTTATTTTATATTTTATTTATTTTTTGATATGGAGTCTCGTTCTGCCACCCAGGTTGGAGTGCAGTGACACAATCTCAGCTCACTGCAACCTCCACCTCCCAGGTTCAAGCAATTCTCCCTGCCTCAGCCTCCCGGTAGCTAGGATTACAGGTGCCTGCCACCACGCCCAGCTAAGTTTTGTATTTTTAGTTGAGACGGGGTTTTAACATGTTGGCCAGGCTGGTCTCGACCTCCTGACCTCAGGCCATCTACCTGCCTCAGCCTCCCAAGCTGCTGGGATTACAGGCGTGAGCCACCATCTACCTGCCTCAGCCTCCCAAGCTGCTGGGATTACAGGCGTGAGCCACCGTGCCTGGCCTTGCAGCTCTATTTGACGGGGACTTTATTAATGCCTCTGTATCACAGGGCTGTCTCACTCCATGGCCTGCCCTCACTCTTAAAAAACCACACATCCTGTTCACATGCAGGAAAGGTTCCAGAGAGGATGTGAGCTGGTGGAGGTAAAGGACAGCTGAAATACGGCACTCTCAAGGTATGACTCTTTAAGAACAAACCAGTTTTGGGCTGGCATAATGGCAGTAGGTCCTATCCTCCTGCCAACTACCTGCTGTTCCTTTCCCCACTACAAATGGATCAGAAGAACCGAGAGATGCAAGAACACTCAGGTCTTTCTCACAAGTGAGGGCTAACGTTAAGCAGCCCTCACTTAAAATCAGAGAGTCGGTCTTCTGGTTTCTCTTCTCAATTTTCACACCGAAAGGTATGAAAAAATAAATTCCTATGTTCAACGGTGACACTGAGAAAGCCCCCCCCATGGATCCAGACATACCTGACTCAACTGTTCTCTGGAATGTGTCCTTACTAGTCATTACTAATCTAGTTCAGATTTCACCCTGCAGGGCTCCTATTCTCTCTCTAGAGGGGTCTGTTCTAGGCAGCTTCAGGGCAGAACTGGACTACTCTGCCTTGCAACAGCCACACCATGTCCTATGTGCTAGAGATACTCCACTTATCTTTGGGAGAGACATAATCCTCCTAATAAAAGATACCATATCTTCCCAGCCCCTCAGATAGCCAAATATGCCCTCATCACCAGTGAGAAGGACAGATACCAAAGCTGCATGACCTTTACAAATGGTTTGATCATGAAGACTTTCTCAATCTAGGGAAGATGAAGGAAAGCTGTTTGACACTCTTATGCCTCAGAATCCTCTTTGCTCCATGCTTATGAATTTGATCATTTCAAAGGAAGCTTAAGGACATCATTTGGAAAACACATGACTGCCACAACGGCTGCTGGTGAGCTGTGAACGACCAAGAAGACAGCTAGCATGTCTCGATTTAATGGAAACCACACTTCCCATGAGCTTCACATGGGAACATGCAGCCAACCTTCCCCCGGACCATTCCGGGCGTCTGTCTGCTAATAATACTCCTCTTCACACGTCAGCATCCTTGGGAAGCGGGAAGCTGAATGCCTGGGAGGAGATGATCCTACGTCATATCCCTCTAACTTGTGTGTTTTAATGTAATTTCACGATCCAATTCTGTGTTCTCCTCCTGCAATTTTTCTTTGTTCCAAACGGACATCCTATGGAATGCGGCATTATGTAGTTAAGAACACTGACAGGCCGGGTGCCGTGGCTCAGGCCTATCATCCCAGCACTTTGGGAGGCCAAGGCAGGTGGATCACCTGAGGTCAGGAGTTTGAGATCAGCCTGGCCAACATGGTAAAACCCTGTTTCTATAAAAATACAAAAATCAGCTGGGCAGGGTGGCACATGCTTGTAATCCCAGCTACTAGAGGGGCTGAGGCAGGAGGATCGTTTGAACCTGGGAGATGGAGGTTGCAGAGTTGAGATCGTGCCACCGCACTCCAGCCTCTGCAACAGAGCAAGACTCCGTCTTAAAAATAATAAAAGAATACTGACGTATTACAACATACAACTCATAGCTCCTCTTTCCTTCCTGTGTTCTCATTCCAGTTTGGTCATGTATTGCCCCAAGCCGAGACTAAGCAGTGGTCTATCTCCTCTCCCTGCTGACAATCTCTACTCTCCCTCGTTGCAAAGTTATTTTTTTCCCAAAGCATCACTTTTAACAGACTTCCCACCATCATGCTCTATCGATACAAGATGAATTCTTGACCAAGGGATATGGATTTCAAGCCACTTTGCAGCCCAGTCCAAGCGAAATGCATCTACTCTAACATCTTCTACCTCTTAGCGTTTCTTCTTTTAACTGAATTCCAGCTACCTTGGCTCCATCACTGTTCCATAAATAAGCCAGGTTCCCATCTCAGAATCTTTTCATTTGCTGTGTGTTATGCCTAGAATGCTCTTCCCCTAGATATAAAACTTTAGGTAGATTTTTGTCCAAAGGCCACCTCTTTTTTTCTTTCGTTTTTAAGACAGAGTCTCGTTCTGTCGCCGAGGTTGGAGTGCAATGGTGCAATCTTGGCTTGCTACAACCTCTGCTTCCCAGGTTTAAGCCAGTCCTCCTGCCTCAGCCTCCCAGGATTACAGGCATGTACCACCATGCCTGGCTAATTTTTGGATTTTCAGTAGAGACAGGGTTTCACCATGTTGACCAGGCTGGTCTCAAACTCCTAACCTCAAGTGATCCACCCACCTCAGCCTCCCGAAATGCTGGGATTACAGATGTGAGACACCATGCCTGGCTGTAGATAAATATTTTGATATAAGATTAGTATCCCCTGTTATCAAAAGTCTAACTCCTTTGCTATTTAAATTATCATTATCCAAATGTATTTGGTTTCTAAGTTTGGATGGTAAGGAATTTATATACTTGATTCTCAATACACGTTTGCTGAAAATAGTGACTTTCTGGGAAGGGATAGTTGACTTGTATTCTGTAACTAAGCTGATGCTGCATAAATAGCGTCTGCCATATTTGCAAGATAGGGATTCCAATTTTTGGAACAAGTGATGTTCTCCCTCCCCACAGCTGCTGGCTGCTGATGCACACTATCAGAAAGACATGTGTTTTTACTTGTTTCCATGGTGGTAATGGATTGTGTCGAGCTCACCACCCAACCCTGCCCTGCCTCCCTTGGATCTGACAGCATTTATTTGTTAAATAGACAGCTGGAGCTGGAGGCTACAGTAGGAATCAGCTGTTAGAGAGGTGATGAACACGCCACATGGCATCGACCCATTGGGTGGCTGCACAGTGGAGCTGGATGATTGACAAGACGTCCCAAGCTCTCCCAGGGTGGGATGGAAGAGCCAGAGATGCCCACCATGTTGGAAACAGCTGGTCCCAATTTTTCTCAGTTATTTATCTTTTCCTGCCCCTCCTCACCTTCTGCATTAAGGCAAAACCAAGAAAAATAATCATGAGATTATGAGATGTTAGCAATTGTGTAGTCCATCCCCCCGATTTTACAGAGGAAGGAAATGGGATCTGGGGAAAACAAAGAATTGTCCAAAGTCTCAAAACTGATTAGTAGCAGAACAGTTTTGGCTAGCATTTAGTTTTCCTAGCTATGTAATGAGGCGACTGGACTTGATGACTTAAGGGTTATTCCACATCTGAAATTGGATTCCTTCTTCACTTGGGATGTAGGGAACTTGCCATGATATGAAGTACGATTTCTGCACCAGACAGCAATCTCCCTTGAGAGCCTCACGTACGCTTAGCAGTAAAAGTGTCTTGATGCTGCTGCATGTTGTCAGAGCTCAGTTAGGGGGCTCAGACCTCCTCATCAACCCGGCTGAACACCAGGCTTCAAGATGAAAACACCTGTACCCAACTCAGACTTTAGAATCCAAATTTCTAGGGTTTTAAAACCAATCTTCTACAACACACTACAAACCTACACCTGCAGGCCCAACCCGGGCTTTGATAGGTTCTATTTGTTCCTCTCTCTGCTAACTTTTCCATAAAGGAACTTGAGCCCAATATTCTCCTATCATCCAAATTTTCAAGAGAAGCCAGAAACTCCATTTTGTGCGTACAACTGTTGGGTAGCAACTAGGGAATGGGTGCTCCACAAAGATGTGTCATAAGCTCTCCAGTTCACCAAAGCCCTGCTCCTTCTGCATCCCTCATTATATTACCAGTCTGGTGCCCATGAACATTTGACATTGTGACCCCTGCCCTCACTTGACCTTTTATTTGATGCACTTGTTATGCAGAAGTCATATCTTCCTAGCTAAGTCCTTTCGTTTTCCTTCTTTTTTTTTTTTTTGAGACAGAGTTTTGCTCTTCTCGCCCAGGTTGCAGTGTAATGGTGCGATCTCAGCCCATCGTAACCTCCACTTCCTGGATTCAAGCAATTCTGCCACAGCCTCCCAAGTAGCTTGGATTGCAGGCACACGCCACCACTCTTGACTAATTTTGTATTTTTAGGAGAGACAGCGTTTCTCCATGTTGGTCAGGCTGGTCTCGAACTCCTGACCTCAGGTGATCCACCCGCCTGGGCCTCCCAAAGTGCTGGCATTACTGGTGTGAGCCACCACGCCTGGGCTTTTCTCCCTTCTTTTATATCTTTATATCTGCCAGATGACCTAGCACAAAGCTAAGAAATCCATATAGACACAAAAATATTTTTTCCTCAATAATTATATTTGCCTCTGATTTATTACATGCAAATATGAGGTAATATGAGGAAGGTTGGAAAAGAAGCATAAGGTTTATTTAACTTTGTGAAATCTGTGAGTTTGCAAATTCTTGGTGCCGTCCTATAGAAATAAACTACAGAAGCCTGAAAATGGGTAAACATTTCTGTTTAGTGAACTACGCTTGCCTCCTGTAGCTTCCAAAATGTCACTCCAAACAGATGCTGGGGATGAAGAAGAGAAACCTGGGGCAAAAGCAGCAGAGACCATTTGCATACTAATATCCTCCATCTAGATTCAGATGCAAAAAGACGTAAATAAGATAACATATGCCGTAAACTCACTAACATGTAACTGAGAGATTAATGGGACCTATGCTGTGATTTCCAAGTGTTTCCTCAGGCTGTCATGGATTTTCTTGGCTCACCCAACTGTCATGCAAATTGTCTTCCTGTTACAAGTACAGTGTGGCAGGAAGAAAAGTGACTTTCTTGCCAAACCCTGGCTCATTTCCATTTCATGTCCAATGGTCAGGGGTCATGGATCACTTTACAATGTTTTTCAAAATGTGAGATGGCTCAGGTCATGATGTATTTCATAAACCAAATATGCCTCAGCTTCCAGATTACCCATAAAAACAGATAACCAGGTTCTTGGAAGCAATCTCAAAATGCACTATTCAAGAGTACACACACAGAGGAAGCTAATCCTAACTCTGGCCACTCCTGTTCCTTCACTGCAAATTACTCCATATCCCATTTTTTTTTTTATTTTAATATAAAGTATCTGAATGCAAATTGTTTCTTCTGTCATGTCTTTCTTGAAATGAGGTGATTACAAGGTGGCTCTTGGTGGCTTGCCATGATCACATGAAGAAAATCGGGCCGGGTGCGGTGGCTCAAGCCTGTAATCCCAGCACTTGGGGAGGCCGAGGCGGGTGGATCACGAGGTCAAGAGATTGACACCATCCTAGTCAACATGGTGAAACCCTGTCTCTACTAAAAATACAAAAAAGTAACTGGGCATGGTGGCGCGTGCCTGTAATCCCAGCTACTGAGGAGGCTGAGGCAGGAGAATTGCCTGAAGCCAGGAGGCGGAGGTTGCGGTGAGCCAAGATCGTGCCATTGCACTCCAGCCTGGGTAACAAGAGCAAAACTCTGTCTCAAAAAAAAAAAAAAAAGAAAAAGAAAATCAGCAGCTGGATGTTCAGTTTAACTTCTGCCAAAAAATTTTTTTTAAGTTTTATTTGATCCTCCAACCACAGCTATGATAACATGTGAACTGAGATGCCAGCCAGTATCTTACAACTGTCCATCAACAAGACAGTGAATAAAACCTTTTCTATCCAGTAGTTTATTTAACTGATGACTGCTGCCCTCATTCAGGTACTACAGACTTATCTATGAAGCTTGAATGAGAAAGATGATGCCTGCTCCCATATTCTCTGTGATATTAACTCTCACCACTACGTTTACTCCCCACCCCCATCCTTCACTGCTTCCTAGGTTAGCAGAGCTTTCCACTTTATTTTGAACTTGCTAAACCTGCTTTTGTCTTTCTCTAGTAGAAGCTGTATGCACTGTGCTCTCTGCAAGGCTAGATTCGCTACTTAGAAAGCATTTTTTTTTTTTGAGATGCTGTCTCACTCTATTGCGCAGGTTGGAGTGAGTAGTATGATCTCAGCTCACTACAACCTCAGCCTCCTGGGTTCAAGTGATTCTTCTGCCTCAGCCTCCTGAGCAGCTGACATTATGGGTGCCCACTACTGTGCCTGGCTAATTTTTGTATTTTCTGCAGAGACAGGGTTTCACCATGTTGGCCTGACTAGACCTGAATTCCTGAACTCAAGTGATCTGCCTGCCTCAGCCTCCCACGTCCCAGGTTCAAAGTGCTAGGATTACAGGTCTGAGCCACTGTGCCCAGCCAGAAAGCTCTTCTATGACCATCTCATCAAAACCACTTCTCATTAAGTCATAATATCAAAAAACACTGATCCTGTCACAGACTGGAACCAAATGTCTGGGTTCAAGTTCTGACTCTACTGCTCGTATGCCTTTTGACCTTGGATGAGTTACTGACCACTGTGCCTCAGTTTACTGAACACATTGAGGATAAATGAAAGACACAGGCTTGCTCTGAGCATTAAAGGCATTCATGTATGTACATCACTTAGAACAATGCCTGCCACACAGTGAGTGCCTGGTGGGCCCATTTCATTTGCTGCTTCACTGTCTGAAAATACTTGATTCCTTCACTGACTGTTTTCTTCCCCCAACAATGTTCAGGGAAGCAGAAAGAAGGAACCTTGTATATTCCAGTCTAGTTTTTTTTTATCCCCAGATTCCTGGTACCAGGAGTAGTGTCTGATGCATAACAGATTCTGAGTATTTTATGATTTAATGACTTATGTCCAAATGGTACTTTAGTGCCAAGGTAGCAACTTCTAATGAAGCTGGCAGCAGTCAACTAATCAATAAGTCATTAGGTGGAGAATTGCTGATAGGATAACAAATAAAAACAAGGGTAGACTGTGCAGCGTGGCTCACATCTGTAGTCCCAGCACTGTGGGAGGCCAAAGTAGGTGGATCGTTTGAGCTCAGGAATTTGAGACCAGCCTGGGCAACATGGCGAAATGCCATCTCTACCAAAATTACAAAAAATCAGCCACTCATGGTTGCACATATCTGTGGTCTTAGTCAGAAGGGAGGCTGAGGCAGGAGGATCACTTGCGCGTGGGAGGTCAAAGCTTCAGTGAGCCGTCATAGTGCTACTGCACTCCAGCCCAGGCAACAGAGCGAGGCCCTAACTCAAAAAACAAACAGGAGTCCAAACTCTGCATGATCTAGTTCCACAAAATGCATGTATTATAGCTTCAATGAGGGGGCTGGTTTTGTTTGTTACAGTTTCGTTTCACTGGAGTGGCCTCATGGTATGGAAAACTCCTTTTATGATAGTGTGCACCTGTCAGGTTAATTCACTCAACACACATTTGTATGTACAATGGTCCAGGCACTGAAGTAGGCCCTGAGAGCAAGGAATGGTGCAGGGCTGAATGAAGCACTCACGGTAGTCAGTTTCTTTTTCCTTATTTTTTTTTTTTTTCTTTTTGAGACGAAGTTTCACTCTTGTTGCTCAGGCTGGAGTGCAATGGCGGGATCTTGGCTTACCACAACCTCCATGTCCCAGGTTCAAGCAATTCTCCTGCCTCAGCCTCCTGCCGAGTAGCTGAGATTACAGGCATGCACCACTATGCTCAACTAATTTTGTATTTTTTTTTTTTAGCAGGGATGGGGTTTCTCTGCGTTGGTCATGCTGGTCTCGAACTCCCAACCTCAGGTAATCTGCCCGCCTCGGCCTCCCAAAGTGCTGAGCCTCCTTGCTCAGGCAGGGTAGTCAGGTTCTTACCAGGAAGACCAATAGCTACACGGACATCACAAGACAGCCCTTTTCTGCCTACTTGGAAAACCACACAAAAGGTACCTAATACATTCCTGGAATGCTTTCTTAGAAGAGGGGAATCTACGCCTTCCTTAATGAGGCTAGAGTTAGCCAAGTGGACAAAGAGAGAATGGAAGAAGGAACTCCAGGTGAGGGAGCAGAGGTGAAAGAGAGAGGAGCTCAATTGCTTGCAGCTTTCTGATTGTTCAAGCGCAGAATAGATCCGTATACCAGTATACAAGGCTGTTAGGAGTAGCAAGTGGTAGACTGTTTTTAGAAGCCCTAAACATTAAAAAGATAATGTGTGCCCACATGTGATTCAAAATAAAAATATTAGGAAAACTTATGTTCAGCCAACACTGAAATGGCCAGAATTCTACAACTTGGAATAAAATCTACAAAATCTACTATGTTCATTAAGGGTAAGGACTTTGAGCTTTACCCTAAGAAAACTGCAGACTCCTCAGGGATATTAAAGAGAAGAGTAGCTGTGGCTGCACTGTGGAGGATGGATTTAAAGGAAGACAAAAATTGAGAATAGGAAATCAATCAGAAGCTATTGCCTGGGTTTCTGCAAGATATAACGGCAACGGAAACCAAGCAAGGACAGTAAACATAAAGTAAACAAAATTTAAAAATAATAAACATAGATTTACCAAGGTTGAATTATTAGTAATAGGTGAAGAAGAAAATTTAAGGAGGGTACTCAGATCTTTTTGTAAGTAACTGTGTAGATCAGAGAAGAGCCATTGTTTTTTTTTTTTTTTTTTTGAGATGGAGTCTTGCTCTGTTGCCCAGGCTGGAGTGCAATGGCGTGGTCTGGGCTTACTGCAACCTCCACCTCCCCGGTTCAAGCAAGTCTCCTGCCTCAGCCTCCCAAGTAGCTGATACTACAGTTGCCTGCCACCATGCTCGGCTAATTTTTGTATTTTTAATAGAGACGGGATCTCACCATGTTGACCACGCTGGTCTCGAACTCCTGACCTCATGATCTGCCAGCCTCAGCCTCCCAAAGTGCTGGGATTACAGGCATGAGCCACTGTGCCCAGCCTGGTCTCACTTTTTATCACCTGTAAAGAATCACCCAGCCCTATGCCTTCCTGTAGATACCCCCTTTACCCCATAAGGTCTGCACTGTCCAGTACAGTAGCCACTACCCACATGTGGTTATTTAAATTTGATCCATTAAAATGAAATGAAAGGAAAAATTCAGTGCCACATTTATACTGGCCATATTTCAAGTGCTCAGTTGCCACATGCGGCTGGCAGCTACCATAATGAACAGCCTGGAAAGTTCTATGGAACAGCATTGCAAATTATTGCTAAATATGTTGATGATGCTGCCACATACCACGCCACCATCCCTCCATCAACTCTATCCAACCTCAATTGTCTATGACCCTTTTAAGCATTTATATTTTGTTTTTCTTTCTAACCTAAAAGGCATCAAACACTTCTGAACTGAGGAGTGTCTATCTACCTACAGGCATAAGTTAAAAGCATAAATACTTTGGAAGAGAAATGTGACAGATTCAAAACCAAACCTTTATCAGTCCTCACACCTGTAATCCCAGCACTTTGGGAGGCCAAGGTGGGCAGATCACCTGAGGTCAGAAGTTCAAGACCAACCTGGCCAACATGGCGAAATCCTGTCTCTACTAAAAACATAAAAATTAGCTGGGCATGGTGATGCATGCCTGTAGTCCCAGCTACTTAGGAGGCTGAGGCAGGAGAAGTGCTTGAACCCGGGAGGTGGAGGTTGCATTAAGTCAAGATGGTACCACTGCACTCCATCCTGGGTGACAGAGCAAGACTCAGACTCAAAAAAAAAAAGAAAAGACTTGTGACAAATGAGCTGGAACCTAGCAATGTCAAATAACAAGTAATTACTTGAGTATTCCTGACAACAAAGTACCAAGGACCAGGAGGAGGCAGAGTCACCTTAAGGAGATTTAATTCATTTCCCTTTCAGCAGTTGCAAAGAACTTCGTAAATAAGCTATAATCTGCTGGAGTTAGAAACAGTAGAATGGCAATATCTGAAAATGAAAACAAGAGCTATAACTCTGTTTGGTTTCAAGTTAAACTGAAAGAAAAGGTGTTGTTTTCAACATGCAGAGGTCAGGCAAGGGGACCCACAAATTCATTTTAGATCAATTGATACAGATATTTTACTTTCTGAGTTTCTAAAGAGCCTCACAAAGGGACCCATCCATCATCCATCTAAGAAGATGGATGAATTAGACAGAAGTGAATTAGACAGAGGTGCTCTCACTTTAAGAAATGTAATTGATACTGAAACCCCATCTCTACTAAAAATACAAAAAATTAGCTGGGCATGGTGGCGCGTGCCTGTAGTCCCAGCTACTCGGGAGGCTGAGGCAGGAGAATTGCCTGAACCCAGGAGGTGGAGGTTGCAGTGAGCCGAGATTGCACCATTGCACTCCAGCCTGGGTAACAAGAGCGAAACTCCGTCTCAAAAAAAAAGAAAAAAAAAGAAATGTAATTGATACTGCCATTAAGGAGAAAACAAAGAAATGTAATTGATACTGCCATTACCTTAAAAAGAAAACGCATTTCATTGATTACCTATGTTCCCAGAAATTTCAGTATCAGAAAAGCAATCTCCATTGTGCAAAAAAATTGAACAACACCATGACAATCACGTAATCAAATTCCTGACCACATAGATGTGCCAGGCACAACTGACAACACTGTGGGAGAGAAGACAGAGTCACGTGCTATCATTCACTCCTCTGCTCCAAACCCTTGGCTGGCTCCTGTTCAGCTCAGAGTAAACGCCAAAGCTCTCCTTGTGGCCTATGTATTGGTGTCATGTTAATTTTGTGACTTGCATGACCTGAACTCACCCCTTCTTCTTTGACTTCACTTCCAAGTGTTCATCCCTCATTAACTGAGTCCCAGCTACATTGGCTTGACGGCTAATCTTGGAATATGCCCAGTATGGTGCTCCAGTGTGGGGCATTTTAAAGTCCTGCTTATTCTACCCTAAACACTTTTCCCCACTGGGTTTACACCCTCATCTCCTCCTGCATGTGTTCTCCTCAGGGAAAACTTTCCTGAATAGCCTGTATGAAATCCCCACTCCATCACTTTCCCTGCCTGCCCCCTGCTTCACTTTCCTTCATTATACTTTACCCCCAACAGATTCGATGGAATCTAAATGTCTTTTCCTATGGTCCATTCCTACACTAGAGTGTAGGCACCAGGAAGGCAGGCACTGCTGTATTTCCAGTGTCGAGCGCAGTTCCTGGCACAGAGTAGACATCGTAAGTCTTGTTTGAATGAATGAGTGTCTCTGTCCTGATGGAATTTACATCTCAAATGGTAGATGTCTGTGCAAAAATATCAAGTGCTAAAATTACACCTTTCTGAAACTATAGGAATGTATTTCATTTACTCTTCAGTTTCATCAGGCAATAAATCAGAAGGCAGAAATGGCATCTATTAAATCCTTTTCTATGCTGGCTTGATGAGTGGCTGGCAGAGGGAACTTTTAGACAGTATGGAGAGCTCACAGTATGTGAAAAAGCAGGAAAAAGTAGGCAGTCATTAAAGAAAGAAAAGGACCCAGAATGAGGAATCAATGTGTCCCATCAAAGGGGTAATGTGTCGATCATGATTTCACCAAAAGTCAGCTGCATTTTTATGAGGAGTCTTTAAAGCACTCTAAAACTGAAAGAGTGCCCAATGGCCATGTGGTCACCATGGAGGTGAAACAGATGTCCAGAGCAGAAAGTGACTTGTCATAGAGTGGCCACGCTCAGCCTAGAACCCAACATGCATCCCTCCTGGGTACAACTCTGTTTTCAGGGCAGTCATTATTACACCACAGCCCTAATACAGGGGTCTCAAAATGAAAGGCTGCCTGAGGGTTTGCATTTATCCAAGAGGGGAAGCAGGTGGGCTTGAGTCAGCAGGGACCAGGCAGCTTACACTGTTACACATGGCCCAATGGACAGCGTTCTAAGCCCTGAGCTAACCCACAGACTAACTGCTATGATCTGCACGTTTGTATCCCTCCAAAATTCACATGTTGAAAAGCCTAATCACCAAGATGATGGTCTTAGAAGTTAGGATCTCTTAGGAAGTGATTAGATCCTGAAGGCAGATGAAAAGATGAGTGCCTTATGAAAGAGAGCTCCTTTGCTTCTTCCACCACGTAAGGACACAGCAAGGAGGTGGCCATCTACAACCCGGAAGAGGGCCCTCTGCACACCTGGATCGCGCTAGCACCCTGACCTCAGACTTTCAGCTTGCAGAACTGTGAGAAATACATTTCTCCTGTTTATAAGTTACCCTGTTATAGCAGCCCAAGTGGACTATGACGCTGTCCAAACAAAACACTTCCGGGGACTGGGCCCATTACGGTCCAAAGGCCTCTACTGTGACTCTTGCTGTAGGTCTGTTCTTTCTTCAACTATCCTCTGACAAACAGAAGCCAAGCATGAGGAACATATCCATCCAGTAGGATATACGTAGCCAGGGTATACACCATATTCAGCTGGTCCTGGCTCTGAACCATACATGTGGTCTAATGGGATTCCTGCTGCTGAGATATTTGATTCAAGTTAACAGAGCGTCACATGATGGATGATGATTCTGTATGTTTTTCAAGACCATCAACTTCATTATAAAGATTGATCCCCTGGAATCCATTAAACTTGATACCACTGCACGTTAAAACTCATCCTTAGCAGCCCCTTGGTGGGGTGGGAGTGGGGAGGATAATGATCCCATTTCCAAAGGATTTTTAAATAGGGTCTAGTGTATTTAAGTGTGTTTGCTTATAGACTATTCATTGCTTTGTGTCTACAGATAGCTGGTGGTTACAGAATAGGTAAAAAAAAAAAAAAAAAAAAGACCTAGTTTTAAATTCTGGTTACTAGCTAGGTGACATTTTTCAGTTAGATAACGTCTCTGAGCTTTAGGGATATTATCTAAAGATGAAAAAGGTAATAGCTCTATTTGGAGGCTGGGATGAGGATAGATGTTCATCTAGTACCTGGCACATAGAAAAATGTTAGTCATTAGTGTTAATGGAGAAGAAAATTTCCAGGGAAAGCAAATAAAACTAAAGCGTTAGAAATTTGTGTAAGAAGGAGGCGATTAGTATTTAAAATACCTTAATAAGCAGAAAGAGGAGGGTGGAAATCTATCAGAGATTAAGATAAACACTTAAAATTACCACATTTGAAATTACTTTTTGAATAAGAATAAAATAGCATTCTCACCCAAAAATGTGACTTACCAGGAAACTTTCAAGAAAATATTTAGCAAAAAAAAAGCAGGCAATTCTTAGACTTTTGGAATTCTAGAACCTGGTAACAAATTAGAACTGACAAACATTGATGCAGCATTGCTATCATTAATTTATCAGGCCTGGGATGGTCCTTCAGAAGTCATGATTTTATAGGCTCCATCCTCACTCTCAAGTACACAGCGAAGCTGCAGGACAACATGATCATCTGCATGTAAGTTACAAGCCCATGTTCTTCCTGCCATTTCTATCTGGGCTCTCAACAAGCAGGAAACTCTAGGCATATGAAGCTCCATTTACCTGTGGCTAGTGGGAGTATGGATAATCTTCCCTCAACGGCACAGCTTCACAACAACCTTATTTCTGGTCCAAGGTGGTCTGAGGAAGAATACAACGAGCCCCCGCACCAGAGGAGACCTGAGGAAAACTGGTGAAATTTACCTTTGTGGAAACTGGAAACTCTGGTTAGGGCTTTTCTGAGTCAATTAGCAGTCAGTAAATGTGATCTGAGATGGGGTTGGAAGGTGGGTGGGGAGTGTTTGTAGGGGAGGCCAAAGTTCTCTGGAAATCCAGTAAGGTGCTGGGGTCTGGCCTCTGCATACCTCTGTAACCTCACAAGAACCCTGCTACTTGTCTTTCCACTCAGTGTGGCTCCATCATGGTAACCTCATTGGTTCCCCGTGTCAGCCATACTTCTTCTACCTACAGAGCATCTGCACAAGCTATTCCCTCCACGGGGGTTGCCGGTGAGGTCTCCTTTCTGCCTAGTGAAGATTTTTTTTTTTTTTTTGAGACAGAGTTTCGCCCTTGTTACCCAGGCTGGAGTGTAATGGCCCGATCTCGGCTCACCGCAACCTCCACCTCCTGGGTTCAGGCAATTCTCCTGTCTCAGCCTCCTGAGTAGATGGGAATACAGGCACGCGCCACCATGCCCAGCAATTTTTTTTTTTTTTTTGTAGTTTTAGTAGAGGCGGGGTTTCACCATGTTGACCAGGATGGTCTCGATCTCTTGACCTTGTGATCCACCCGCCTCGGCCTCCCAAAGTGCTGGAATTACAGGCGTGAGCCACCGCGCCCAGCCCTAGTGAAGATCTCTTTCTATAACCTCTCAACTGAATCACTCTTCTCTTCAGGGTTGCCTTCACTGACCATAAAGCATAACTTCAAAGCGCTATGCTCCTTTCTTTTGAAGCACTTACCACTTTCTCTGAAGCATAATATAGCTCCCTGATTCCTTAATGGAAACATTCACCTTGACAGTGTTTTAAGTTATACATTCCAGAAGGGCAAGGATCACACCTTTTAAAAAGTCAATCATTTTATTTCTAGCACCTGTTAAAGGCCCTGACACTAAAAATTTAAAAATAATAATAATGAAAGGATGGAATGGACAATGACAATAAGACTGGAGAAATCTGAATTGGAAAAGCCTTTTGGGATTTTTAGGTTAACTCAAGAGAAATGGGACAGCTATGAGTGGGATATTATATTATTATTACCACTGTTACTACAAGTTTCAATGATAGTTGTGATATTTTCTAATGCGTCTGAAGCATTTACCACTATGAGCCAGGCAGGGTACCCAGCTATTCAATCTCACTTAGTCTTCCTAACAGCACTCTGGGGTAGGGACAATACCATTAATATTTTGTAGATGACAAAATCGAGCCTCAAAAGAAGTTTAGCAACATGCCAAGGCCACCCAACTAGTCTGTGAAAGCCAGAATTTTCACTAGTCACTGATAGCCAAGCTCGTTAATAAATCATCATCTGGAACTGCCTATCATACTCCACCCAAGTCTCACCTAGAATCAAAGAATTTTTAATCTCTAGAATTCCAATTGGTTAAATAAAGCTATTGCCACTTGACCACAAGGGAAGCCAAAAAGCTAATCAACTTACTGTGTTTGCATAACGGGAAATTTGAAATATCAGCGGAAAGAAATTTATCAATATGGCTTCAAACTGCTGTAAATTTAAAACAGATCACAGCCTTTCTACAAAAAGTATGACTGCACTCCAGCATAAAGTCATTTAAAAATAACTATTTCCAGACACCGTATGGGTTATGAACCAGTTTCACAGGAGGAGTATAATTTTTGAAGGAAGTTGTTATGAGAACCACAAGGCTGAAAAAGCATTTTAGACCAAAACTGCAGGAAATATTTCAAGGTAGAAATCTTAATCAAAAAACAAATGCTGAAGGTAAGATAGCTGCTCAAGAGAAAACCTGCAAAGGAGAAGTTCAAAATTCCAGCAGACAGAAGAAATCAAGATTCTAAGAAGGCACGTAAGATACGGAGGTTGTTCTGTAAAACAAACACGGAGACCAGGTGAATTCCAAAAACATTACTGTTGTCAGAGAGCCACACATTTAAGGCTATTCTAGCTTAGTTCACTAAGCAAGTGCCAGTCTGCATTGCCTTTTTTTTTTTTTTAATTTTTTGAGACATAGTCTCAGTCTGTCGCTCAGGCTGGAGTACAGTGGTGCGATCTCGGCTCACTGCAACTACTGTTTCCTGGATTCAAGAGATTCTCCTGGCTTAGCCTCCCGAGTAGCTGGGCTTACAGACACCCACCACCACGACTGGCTACTTTTTTGTATTTTTAGTAGAGATGGGGTTTTACCATGTTGGCCAGGCTGGTCTTGAACTCTCGAGCTCAGGTGATCCGCTCGCCTCGGCCTCCCAAAGTGCTAGGATTACAGGCGTGAGCCACTGTGCCCGGCCTGCATTGCTTTTAGGAAACCCATATTGTCCAAAATCTAACATAATTATTTCTACATGTACAGTAAAGAAGAAAAAAATAGCTTTAGAATATGAGTTAGACCTGGGAAAGAAGAAAAATCAACTGTGTAGAAAGAAGAAACGCTGTGTGTTTATTTATTCCTATACAAGTGAAATAGACTGTATACAAAAGAAGGGCAGAGTCCTCAGTTTCCCAATTTTCCTAAGTACAACTATAAAAGGATGTTAGACTTCCCACATGCCATGGCTATAGTGTTAAAATGCTATAATATAACTTTTCCTCTGTAAACATTTCATTATCATCATTCAGTAGGTATAATGTTCAAAGGAATAAATAACTGTATTCTAAAGGGAATGCTCTTCTTTTTGACAGGTTTAATGGCTTCTTGACTAGCAAGATATGTAGACCTCATAGAATTTGGAGTCATTAACATTGTGATATTAATCCACTCCAAGAACTGAGTAGAACTGCCCACTATACAGAGCACGAGAAGAAAATAGGGGTTTATACAAAAGAGAGAGAAAATGTTGATATTTAAGGTAATTGCAAACTGATAACAGACATATGCTTTCTTTTGTCCACACAGAACTTACAAAAAGTGCCGAATAAGTTGCTCACGTTAAACATGGGAAAATTTCACGTCATATCCAGATGTTGGCTGGTCTGGAAAACTCAAGCAGGAAATACTTGGACCTGAATCCTGAGAAACTGCAGACAATAAGCACCTTCCCTACTGAGATGTGGCCTCCTGTCCCTGTCAGCCAGTGTCCTCTGTGCTGTCCTATGTACATCAAAATTGCTTTTCCTGCTTGTGTATCCTCCCTGACCTTAGGATTTGACTTTGGGACGCCCAATACAAAGGATAAGGGTAAGAAACCAGGAAGAAGTAGTCCAAAGAAGAGCAAGGGCTGGGCGTGGTGGCTCATGTCTATAATCCCAGCACTCTGGGAGGCCAAGGCAGGCAGATCACCTGAGGTTAGGAGTTTCAGACGAACCAGGCCAACACGGTGAAACCTTGTCTCCACTAAAAATACAAAAATTAGCCAGGTGTGCTGATACACGCCTGTAATTCCAGTTACTCGGGAGCCTGAGGCAGAAGAATCGCTGGAACCCAGAAGGTACAATGTAGTAAGCCAAGATCACAGCACTGCGCTCCAGCCTGGGCAACAGAGAGACACTCTGTCCAGGTGAAAAAAAAAAAAAAAAGCTCAGTGGGGAGGGGTGAAGCCATCACGGTCATAGGGAGGACTTCCAAAAGGCCGTGATCAAAGTTGCCTAACACTTCAGAAAAGTCAGGTAAACTAAAACCTGAGAGCGACTCACCAGCTTTGCAACTAGGAGGCGGTGATAATTTTGGTACCACCCATTTTAAGGCACTGATCTAGATCATGGTTTCTCAGTCTCTGCACTGTTGACATTTTGGGTCAGATCAGGCTTTGTTGTTGGGGTCTGGGAGCTATCTGTGCTTTCATCATAGGAAGTTTAGCAGCATCCCTGGCCTCTATCCACCCAATGACAGTAGCACCCTCTCCCAAATCTGATGACCTAAAACATCTCTAGACACTGCCGAATGCTCCCTGGACCACAAAACTGTCCATGGTTGAGAACTACTGTTGTAGGTAGAAAACAGATGAAAATGTGTTAAGAAGTAAAAGTTTAAGACCTAGGGAGAAGACTGAAAATATGTACTGAGACGTTTGGGTGGGATAAGAAAAACTTGTCATAGGGTAGCTACTGTAGGGAGATGTTGAATATACAAAAAGTAGTTTATTTACATATATATGTAAAAATTGAGATGACACGAACCTATACAGTGGCGATCAGCATCCTGACCTGACTGGCACCTTTTCTTCTGCACCAGGAGCAACACTTCTCTGTGGGAAATGCCTCCCACCCCACTTTCATTCCATGTGATTCAGGTAGCAGCTGGACCCACCACCAGCTTTGGGGGCCGCCGCTTTACTCAGGTTTAGAGATGAGGCTATCTGAATCCCAGCCAATGCATCAGCGCTGTGCACATTGCTGTCTCTGGTCTGAAATTGTTAACTGATACGTAATAAGGCTAGACACCACCTCAGGCAGCGGGGGATACTGAGGATGCTACACGCAAGACGGGAAGTCCATCTCCGCCACACAGAGAGACACCAAGTCCTCCTGACATCACTGAGCACCTGACTCCCCCAGGGCTAGAACTAGATGCTTCTTTTTCACTTAAATTCAGGTGAGTGAAGCATTTATCTCTTGAAATGAAAGCCTCAGAGAAGCTAGAGTTGTGAAATTTTCCACTGTTGTCCGCCCACCACAAAAGAAGATAAAACTAAGTGATGTCTGCTATTTCTTTTCAGTAAGAGGCTCTACTGCTACTTGCTAGTATGAGGTAGGGGTCTAGAAAGTTCTTTCATCACTCTGACCTTTTGTTCTTTCAGTCAACAAATGGAGAAGAAAACACTATGCACTTCACAGAGTTGTCTGGGCTGCAAGCGATACAATGTTGTCAAGCGCAAAGTAGTATAATGCCTAGGTCACACCAAGCACTCAATACCTGTCAGCAGACACTGTTCAGTATGCAGGCAGGGCTTGATCACCACTGCTGCCGCTGCCACTGCTGTTCCTACTAATGACGATATTCACAATTGTAACTATGATGTCCCTAAGTAATAGTCTCTAATAGAAATTAATTAGAGAGAGCTTTGTCTGTGTGATCTGGAATCCTACACCAGCCTATCTTTAGGAAGAGAGTAGCTTATATGAACCTCTTGCCAAGTATGACTCTCTTTAAAATAAGCAAAAAGACTTCCTAGGATCAAGAAATCTAGGGTGGCGGCCGGGCACGGTGGCTCACACCTGTAATCCCAGCACTTTGGGAGGCCGAGGAGGGTGGATCACGAGGTCAACAGATCGAGACCATCCTGGTCAACATGGTGAAACCCCGTCTCTACTAAAAATGCAAAACATTAGCTGGGCACGGTGGCGCGTGCCTGTAATCCCAGCTACTCAGGAGGCTGAGGCAGGAGAATTGCCTGAACCCAGGAGGCGGAGGTTCAGGTGAGCTGAGATCGTGCCATTGCACTCCAGCCTGGGTAACAAGAGCGAAACTCCATCTCAAAAAAAGAAAAGAAAGAAAAAGAAATCTAGGGTGGCACTGGTTAAGAGTAAATCAATGCCTCATAGCCAGATAGCTCAAGTAAGCTAACACAATTTAAAATGCAATCTCTGACCCTACACAGTTGAAAATCTACCCCGTGATTTGAGGCCTCATGGAAGACTCCCATGGTCTTGAACCCATTTCCTGCAGGCTCCTCTCACCTCAGCCCCAGCTGCAGGAGACAGGTCAAAGCAAGCTCAGCCTTGCCTCCAGCAGAACACATCCCACCTCCCGCCAGCACTGTGTATCTTTGCGCCTATTCCCTGTCATTTTCTTCTACCACAGAATCCATTTTGCCTCCAGCCATCCTTTGAGAATGGAGTAAGTCAAGACCCCTGGGACAACCCCTAACTAATGGAGGGTAGAATCCAGTGAAGATCCTATTTCAGAAGGAATTCTCGGTGCTTCTTCTTCTTCTTCTTTTTTTTTTTTTTTTTTTTTTTTTTGTGACGGAGTTTCGCTCTTGTTATGCAGGCTGGAGTGCAATGGCGCGATCTCGGCTCACCGCAACCTCCGCCTTCTGGGTTCAGGCAATTCTCCTGCCTCAGCCTCCTGAGTAGCTGGGATTACAGGCACGCGCCACCGTGCCCAGCTAATTTTTTGTATTTTTAGTACAGACGGGGTTTCACCATGCTGACCAGGATGGTCTCGATCTCTTGACCTTGTGATCTACCCGGCCTCCCAAAGTGCTGGGATCACAGGCGTGAGCCACCACGCCTGGCCCTCTGTGCTTCTTAAGAGATTCCGGCAGAATTTAACTCACAGTGCCCGGCCAACATGGAGAAATCCCAACTCTACCAAAAATACAAAATTAGATGGGCATGGTGGTGGGCGGCTGTAATCCCAGCTACTCAGGAGGCTGAGGCAGGAGAATCGCTTGAACCCAGGGGCAGAGGTTGCAGTGAGCTGAGATAGCGCCACTGCACTCCAGTCTGGGTGAAAGAGCGAAACTCCATCTAAAAAAAACAACAACAAAAGAAAGAAACCAAATTAAGACATAAATCAAAACATAATAATTGAGGATAATAGATAGCGAATATGTTTACTGTGTACCAGACGCTATTTTGGGAGCTTTACTTAAGTAATTCATCATTCCTTTGAAGTGGTTGATATTACTGATTCCATTTTAGGGATGTAGAAAGGGACGCACAGAACATTTAAGTAATTTGTCCAAAGCCCTCAGCCCCCAAACGGTGACGCCAGGCTTGGAACTCTGGCTGCAGAGCCTCAGCCACTGTACTACGCTCTCCATCTCTACACTAGAATTGACAAGTTCTGTGTGATGATGAACTTTATGTATCAAACTGACCAGGCTAAGAGATTCTTAGATAGCTGGTAAATGTTATTTCTGAGTGCCTCTATGAGGGCATTTCAGGAAGAGAAAGCATGGGAATCAGTAGACTAGGTAAAAATAATTCACCCTCACTGACATGGACAGGCATCACCCAATGTCTTGAGGGTCTAGATAGAACAGAAGTGAAGAGGAAGGATGAATTTGCTCTTTCTCTTCTTGAGCAGGGATATCTACCTTCTTCTGCCCTAGGACACCAGAGCTCCACATTATTAGACCTCTGGAGTTTGGGACTTACATCAGCAGCCCCCCACATTCTCAGGCTGTCAGCCTCCCAGTGAGTTACACTTTTGGCTCCCTTGAATTTCAGGTGTTTGGACCCAGGCCAAATCACATCACTATCTTTTCTGGTTCTCTAGCTTGCAGACAGCATATTGTGGGAATTCTCAGCCTCCATAATGGCATGAGCCAACCCCTATAATTCTCTACCTACCTGCCTCTTGGTTCTGTTTTTCTACAGAACCCTAACTAATACATGCTGTCTCTTTCTAGAACAGTTGCAAACAGACAGATATACAAAGAACTTTAGTTATATAATGAGACAGTCAATTTCCTAAGTTTCCTGCTGCGGCACAAAATATGACCCACCACTTGCTTCCCGCCCAGTGAAAGGAATATTCCACTGGCAGATGTCCAGTCCCTCCACCTCTGAGCACTCCTGTTCTCTTCTGGAAGCAGGCCTGGGGGCAGCAATGTCTATTATCCTGACAGTCCTGGGAGCACCTTTCTAGGGGTGTTAGGTCCTAACACAGAAGGGGCTCTTCCAGGCTCCTGTAAATCCCTGGGTATGTGGCCTGGAGCATTTAAACTTGAGAAGGAAAGCACTCACTACTTGTGAGTGCAGGCTGAGATCACTAATGGGAATTTCAACTCTGAGAGCAAATTTAAGACCCAGATTTAGGCAGAATGTAAATAACTTTTTAAAATAACTTTAAGTAGAAGATTGTTTATGTGTCTTCCCTTCCCTCATTTGACCATCATGAATAATTAAAGACTAACAATAGAAAATACATTTTCACAAAACAAAGTAAAGTCTGGATGAGCACTGCTGGCCTCCAGAAAGCCAAGTTTTGACTTCCAGTTCTCATCTTTACAAAATTATTCTAACTTCCTGCCATTTTAAAAGATACCTGGCCCAAGACCAAGAACTCCAGCCATGGTTGAATGCCCTGAATTTTTTACCTTTGTGTCCAGCTTCCTCATGGGAAATGCCCCAAATGTCAATGAAACACAACCTCTCTCAAATACACATGGAGCAACTGCTGGGCAGCAATCACATGGTGATACATTATTCATAATTACCTTTTTCATCCTTGCCATAAATTACAACAAACAGTAGCCACTATGTTAACTGTTTATTATGTGCCAAGTACTATTTAAACCTTTGCACATGTGTTAATGCAATTTCATACTCACTATAACTACGTGACACATAACAATGCCAACTATGTACTTACTTAAGGCAACTGACGCACAAAGAGGTCAAATGACTTACCCAAGGTCATATAGATAAGTGGGAAAGATAAGAATTTATTATCAAGGCAGTGTTAGTACTATTAAAAGATGGAATCATAAATGTTAGTCCAGAGAGAATTTTTTTTATCCTTAGGTTCATTGTTAATAATAATGGTCAGCATTTACTGAGCATGCTTTCTTTTAAGTCACCTCATATATTTTTTTTTTTTTTTTGAGACGGCGTTTCATTCTTGTTACCCAGGCTGGAGTGCAATGGTGTGATCTCAGCTCACCGCAACCTCCGCTTCCTGGGTTCAGGCAATTCTCCTGCCTCAGTCTCCTGAGTAGCTGGGATTACAGGCACGCGCCACCATGCCCAGCTAATTTTTTGTATTTTCAGTAGAGACGGGGTTTCACCATGTTGACCAGGATGGTCTCGATCTCTTGACCTTGTGATCCACCCGCCTCAGCCTCCCAAAGTGCTGGGATTACAGGCTTGAGCCACCGCACCCGGCCTTAAGTCACCTCATTTAATCCACATGATGATATTTGGAGGCAGGCAGTACAATGAGTTAAGCAACTTTCTCAATGTCACAACAACTGTATGAAGTAGCAGAGCTACTATTTGAATTCAAGACTGCCTATCCTCAGAGCCTATGCTTCCATCTCACTACATATCACACTAGCATATGACATGAAGAGATAGAAAATGAGAGAATGGATACCGATGGGGTTAAAAGTCGATGGTAATAGTTCCCTGCCCTCTGAGTATTTCTGTCCCTCTACCTGGAATACAACCTGTTGATGTTTCAGTCAAGCCCTCTGAACACCTAAATGACCTTCATGTCTCAGCCAGTTTACCCTCTGTTAGAGGAGACTGAGTAATTCATTCATTCAAAATATCTATGTTGAATATTCATGTACACCACAGATGGCTGAGAAAAATCAAACAGGGTCCTGTCTCACAGCACTTACAGTCTAGTGAGAGACAAATAACCAATGAAACATGCAATTTAAAATAAGTAGTTTGAAAAGAAGGGATATGATGCCATGAAAGTATAAAACAAAGGGACTGGAATGAATCTAGTTGGAAGAAGCCTGGCTGGGAAGGAAGGCTTTCCTAAAAGTGTGACCTTGGAGCAGAGATCTGAATGACAATTGGAGTTTTATACTGGAAGTGAGTGTGTCTCCCTGTTTCCCTGCCTCCCTGACTCCCTCCTTTCCTTCCTCCCTCCCTCCCTTCCTGTCTTTTTCCCTCCGCTTTCTGCAGAGTATGATCTGAAAATTTTTCAGATGGTAACTCTTGTGAATCAAAAAGCCTTGCCCTTTAAACGCAACTGTGTCTCCTGGCAGGAGGAAGAGGAGGAGGTGGAGGAGGAAAAAAATGTGAATGAATAAATCAAGAGCTTGAATTCATTTCTGCATTTCTGGTAAAACAATCATCAAACTCCACAAGGAAATAGATGCCTATGACCAAAGGGCAAGTGGAACTTCTCAGGGCAACAAGAAAATAGATTTCAAAGATAGTTTTTCAGCGTCACAAAAAGTTAGATTTAAGGAGGAAACAGATTCTGAGTGCACACCTCGATTCCACTGTATTATATGATCATAGGGACCAAGGATTTCTCAATACGTTCTTCTAAGTCTGTAGAACAAACGGCCGTAATAAAATTACAAGGAAAAAAGAAAGAACATCATAGAAAATTTACTATAAACTCTGTGGGGCTAAATATCACTTACAAATCAACATTGGAAATAAGAGCAAACATAATTTTACTCTTAAATACTTAGCAGATGGAGTAGTTAACAGTGCTGGAGTGTTTTGTTTATTCTGTTTGTGTAATGAAATAACTTCCCTGAACCCAATTCGGGTCATTCTGTCCATTTTCTTTTCTAATGTATTTCTCACACAGTCCACTCTGATCCTTTGCGTCTAAGGTGACTGATTCTGTGCTAGGCTCTGAAGCTGCCAAGACGAGAATAATCACTCTAACCTCAAGGAGTTCCTTATCTAGCAGGAAGATGGCCAAGTAAACTGGTAACTGCAGTGCACCGAGATGACTAAGATAAGCCCCAAGAACTCAAAGCGTGAATCCTTGACACAGTCTGGGAATATCACAGAAGAATTTTTGAGGCCAGAGCCCCCAGGGAGAAAAAAAAAAAAATGTTTTTAGCACTGCTGTTAATTACCTTAGCCACTGGTGAGGAAAAAATTCGGAGTGATTTTGGGCAGATCAGCTCTGACTAAAGGTGACATTAAAATCCAGACAAAGGGAGCATTTGTCTTGAAGCAGCATTTGGCCACCCCTGCTCTGGGACTGGGAGAGAAAATCTGGACTCCTCAGGGACATGTTGACAGCTAAGTGGATCCAAATCCATGTCCAGACAAGTGGCTCATGGTCAACTGCATTCAGTATTTTTCAATCCTGAATGAAAATCAAACTGAAACAGCGGAATATTTTTCAAACCTCGAACACCTTTCCATCCCACTTGGGAGAACAGCTTGCAACGTCCAATCTTGAGTCCAGTGCAGCTCTGATTTTGATCATCAACAGGACAGATTTATTATCATGCTTTGAATGAGCAGATAGCCTGCAGTCAGGTTTCGACTCAATGTGATGTTGAAGAAATACACCTTAGGAAATGATCCCTTCCTGTGTGTCCTTAAGTACAACTTTTCTTAAGTGAGAAAGAGATATTAAACCTACAAAAGTTATTCCTCTGCCTCAATAGACAGGAGATCTTGAGTAATTAACCTCTTGTATCGTCTGCCAGGGCTTTCCTAACAAAATACCATACACCAGGTGGCCTGTACAACAGAAATTTATTTTCTCACGGTTCTGGAGGCTAAAAAGTCTAATATCAAAGTTCTGGCCATTTTGGTTCCTGATGAGGGCTGACTTCCTTGATCACAGATGGCCACCTTTTTCCTGTCATCACATGGTGGAGAGAGAGATCTCCCGTATCTCTCCTCTTTCTTATGAGGACACCAGTCCTGTAAGATTAGAGCCCCTTCTTTAGGACCTCATTTAGTTTTTATTACCCTCTCACAGATCCTACTTCCAAATACATTAGGGCTTAAAGTGGAAAAAGTGTTAATCTAAGAATCCATGCAAGAAAATGAAGGAAATATTAACCCCAAAGAAAACAGTAGAAAAAAAAATCCACATTTTTAAAATTCACTTTATGAAGATAGTCTCTATCTTTGACACCCAAACCTGACAAGGGTATAACAATATAATAATAGATGAAATTTTCTTACATACATACATATGTAAAATCGTAAAACTTTGCAAATCAAATCTAGCAATGACTAAAATTGATACTACATCATAACCAGGTAAGTTTTATACCAGTAAGTCAAGGTTGGCTTAACATTTGGAAAACCAATCCATTTACTGAGGAAAAAAAAATTATATGGTCAAAATAGTTGCTGAAAATATAATGTATAGATAAAAATTATTAGAGAATTACAAATAAAAGGTGTTATCAATCTGACAGAGGAGATCGCCAAAGAAACCCACAGTTAAAATCATTCATAATAGTGAAATAATAAAATCCTGTCCCCCAAGATCATGACTGAAACAGATACTGGCTTTCATCACTTGGGATTATCACCACACTTGAGGTCCTTGTCACTACAACAGGCAATAAATAAATCCAGGAAGATTGGAGGAATGAGAGAACTGTCATTATTCATAGAAAACGTGATTGCATATTAAAAAAAACTGAAAAGAATTTAAAACATTACTGGATATATACCCAAAGGAAAATAAATCACTCTACCAAAAAGACACATGTACTCCTATGTTTATCACAGTACTATTCACAATAATGAAGAGACAGAATCAACCTACGAGCCCATCAATGGTGAACCGGACAAATAAAATGTGGCACATAAATATACAGCCAGAAAAAAGAATGAAATCATGTTCACTGCAGCAACATGAATGCAGCTGGACACCATTATTCTAAGCAAATTAACACAGAAACAGAAAACCAAATACTGCCATGTTCTCACAAAGGGATGCTGAACACTGGGTATATATGGACATAAAGTAGGGAAATTAGACACTGAGGATTAATGGAGGGGAGAAGGAAGGAGAAGAGAAAGAGATGAAAAACTACCTACTGGGTATTCTGCTTACTACCTCGGTGACAGAATTATTTGTGCCGCAGACCTTAACATCATGCAAAATACTCACATAACATGCACATATACCTACTGAATCTAAGCAAAATTGAAGAAAAAAGAGTTTATAAGTAACTTCTACAACTGATGTGAAAGATTTCTTAGTAAGAGTCTATATTCGAAAATCAACTTTAATTCCACATACCAGGAGCAAAAAAAAACTAGAAAATAAAATAATTATTCCATTTAAAATAGCATAAAAATATCAAGCAGGCAAGAATAACAATCTAAGAATGAGTAAGATCTCTATAATGAAAACTATAAAACATCACTGAAAGAATTTAAGACTTAACCAAATTAGATATACCATGTTCTTAGACTGAAAAATAATAACATAAAGATTAACCTGTAAATTCAATGCAGTCCAAATAAAGACCCTAGCAGAATTTTGGTAGAGATTGGCAAACTAACACTAAAATGTATATTAAGATGCAAAGAACATAATACAGTCAAGGCAATCCAAAAGTAAAAAGATGAGGGACTTACACTCCTCAATACATTTAAGACATGTTACAAAGCTACCATAATTAATAAGGTGTGGTATTACAACTTTTTTAAAAGTGAAATAAAATAGAGAACTCAGAAACAAACCAACACATACACAATCACCTATGACAAGTATCAGATAGCAATGTAGTATGCTTGTAGTGTCTTTCTGATAAATGGTGCAATATTAGCTGGATATTCAATTGGGAGAAAACAGTTTCAAGACCTACACTTCCTGTCATTCAAAAACTTAACTCCAAGTAGATTATAAATTAAATGTAAAGGCAAATAAATATAACTTATCGTTTTACATTGGAAAGTATTTTCATGATCTTGGATATAAGAGTTTTAATAAAGGAAGCCAGAGATTGATAAATTGGGAGACATTAAAATTTAAAAAGCAATTCATTTTTAAAAAGCCACTAAAGGGATAAAAAGGCATACCAGGATGTACAAAAAAATACATTTATCCAAAAAGATATCATATCCAAATAATCTAATAGAAAAATGACAGAAAACTTAGAAAGATATTTGACAAAAGAGAATTATCTAAATGTGCATTACACGTGAAAAACCGCTCAACTTCTTAAACCATCAGAGAAACACAAAAACATGATATGATATACCAAGCATACTCTAGTTAAAATTTAAAAACACAAAAATACCAAGTACTGGCAAAGATGAGGAACATATGAAACTTATATGGAGAGTCTGTGGAATGTAAGTTGGTAGAACCACTTTGGAAAACTGACATTTTCTACTGAAGCTGAATTTGCACATGCTAGATGACCCAGAAATTCCATTTCTAGAATAACATGGACGACAGAAATGAGTACATTTGAACCATAAGACCTGCAAAAAGAATAGTCACTGCAGCATTATTCATAATATGTCCAAACCAGAAACAACCCAAATGTCTGTTGACAAAAAAAAATAAACAAATAAATGGTGGCTATTCGTGCAGTCAGATACTTTGAGTAAATAAAAATTAATAAACTACAGCTACATACAACAATATGGATGGATATTATGAGCATACTGTTAAGCAAAAGAAATTTGTCAAATCAGAGCTTATTTGATATCTACTGATTACATGTACACAAAGTTCAAAAACAGGCAAAACTAACCTTCAGTGACAGAAGTCATGGTAGCATATACCTTTGTGGAGTGAGACAATCAGGAACTGAGAGAAGGTATGAGTAAAGGCTTCTTCAATAATGATGACATCATGTATTTCGATCTGCTTGGTGGATAGAGAAGTGTGGCCACTTTTTTTTTTTTTTTTTTTTTTTTGAGACGGAGTTTCCCTCTTGTTACCCAGGCTGGAGTGGATTGGCCCGATCTCGGCTCACCGCAACGTCCACCTCCCAGGTTCAAGCAACTCTCCTGCCTCAGCCTCCCGAGTAGCTGGGACTACAGGCCTGCACCACCATGCCCAGCTAATTTTTTTTTTTTTTTTTTGTATTTTTAGTAGAGACAGGGTTTCACCATGTTGACCAGGATGGTCTTGATCTCCTGACCTCGTGATCCACCCACCTCGGCCTCCCAGAGTGCTGGGATTATAGGCGTGAGCCACCGTGCCCGGCCGTGTGGCCTTTCTAAAAATCAATTGAGCTGTATACAATAGTTCCTCCTTAACTATGTTTCATGTTCCATGTTTCAGTTACCCAAACAACCACAGTCTTAAAATAGATGAGTAACTATAAGATATTTTGGGATAAAGATCATATTCACATAACTTTTAATATAGTACATGTTATCCTTGTTCTATTTTATTATTGATAATCTTTTACTGTGCCTAATTTATAAGTTAAACTTAATCACAGGTAAATAAAGAAAAAATAGTTTAATATTGGGTTCAGTACCACCTGCAATTTCAGGCATCCACTGGAGGTATTAGAATGTATCCTCCGAGGATAATGGGAGGGCTATGTACTCATTATTTGTGTACCTTTCTATATATATATATACTATTTCCATTAATTATTTTTAAAGGAGTTGAAATATTCTTCAAAGGAGAGAAGCAGTATGCAGGATTTCAGAAGCACCTTGTAAATTGAGTGGCCACATTTTAGTCAAAAACTTTAGACTAAAGCTACATTGCCTGAAGCCTTGTCCTACGAAACAGACACTAAAGAAAATAGAGATAAGAAACTGCATTAGTGTCAAAAGTAGCATTTAAGTGGGGACTGGCTTATTCCACAGGGAGTAACAAAAAACTCTTCTCCTAAGCTGATATGACAGGATAAATAGTATCACAGACATTCTGCTCGCAGTAGCTGACTCAACAGCCGGGGCTGACAGATTTACAATGGAGAACTGAATCCTGAGATCAAAAACCATGTGCTCTGTTTGGGGCTTGATGACCCGCAGTATACACTGAAACCCTTAAATCAACAGGTTTATGGCATTTATGGTGAACCACTCTGACGGGTCTGCTTCATCAAACAAGCCTTGTCTTGAATCGGAGCTCAGCTAAAAGCTAGGCTATCAAAGGCAAGTATTTACTAACATGAGAGGAAAAATGCTCCATTTTTGTTCAAATACTTAATGGAAATCCTTCTTGGGCTTTTGGGGTAAAGAAAAATATGTATAGAGATGTTTACAATCTTTAAGACCTACAGTGCTAGAAAAAGATTTATTCAGTGATTCCATACCTCCTGCTAATACTACCATAGTAGGTAGAATTCTCAGTATTTGTCTGGGTGGGACCAAATTGGCTCACCAAATACTACTTACTTGGGGGACAATTACGTATATGACTGGATAGAGCTATCAAATTTTGATGCTCTATAATAGTGTCTCTTAAACCATTTTGACTAAAAGCCATGGCGAAGAATTAGCACACACACCCACACACATTTTTTTTTTTTTTTTTTTTTTTGAGACGGAGTTTCGCTCTTGTTACCCAGGCTGGGGTGCAATGGCGCAATCTCGGCTCACCGCAACCTCCGCCTCCTGGGTTCAGGCAATTCTCCTGCCTCAGCCTCCTGAGTAGCTGGGATTACAGGCGCGCGCCACCATGCCCAGCTAAATTTTTGTATTTTTAGTAGAGACGGGGTTTCACCATGTTGACCAGGATGGTCTCGATCTCTTACCTCATGATCCACCCGCCTCGGCCTCCCAAAGTGCCGGGCATTTTATAACATGGCTCCATGCACAACCGCACTACAAAGTTTCATGAAATATTCCCTCTTCCTACATATTATACAATCAGATGTAGTCTCTTCTATTTTCTGTTACTTTATGGCATTTTCTTTCTTACTAATGTGGGTCATACCCAACCGAATTGAACCCATGAATTGGTTGCGACACAAAATTTGAAGAGAAAAAAATTCCTACAAAGAATCAAAAATGTTTAAATGCATGACCAGGCCCAAACTTTCTAAAAAATTTTCACTGATTCTCAGAATTTGGTGACCATGAGGATCCTTTAGGGTGCTTATTGAAAGTACAGATTCAATAGGTCTGGAATGCGGCCTAGGAATCTGAATTTTTATCAAGTACTCCAAATAAGGCCTATGGAGGTACACTGAAGATGGCAGTTTGAGAAAAGCATCCCTAATCCTATCTTCAAATGAGTAAACGGAAGCTTAAAGGGGAAATAATTTGCTCAAAGACACAGTATTTGTTAAGAGTCTTGGGTCTAAAACCAAGTCTCTGGACTCCGCTTCCATCTTAGCAGGGAGCCAGTGACCTTCCTTGCGTGTAATCCCTGCTGAGAAACTGATTGTACAAGAACATTGAAACTGAGCACTAGAAAAGGGAAACTAATAACACTGGATGTCCATCTTCAGAACTGAGCTAGACCCAAGCCAAGGACAGTACAGGTAGCTGGGAACCTCTTATAGCATCCAACCAGTACAGCAACAGAAATGCATTTGGTGCAACACAACACTCTAAAACCATCCTTCTTATCATCAAACCTCATAGCATGGCGAAAAATAGTAATCATCATATTCTGGCCTTTCAGATACTCCTTGTTTTACTCATTAGTTTTGGAAGGCCATCACATCTTTTCTGTTGGTTCATCTATTCCAACTGAAACCCTCATTTTCCTGCAAGTGCCAATGAAGCATGAATATCCACGGACTACCTGTTTTAAGAGATGAGTGGAAGAGAGTAGGATGGCAGCAATGATTTATTGTGATGCTTGATGCTTACTATTTGGGTTCCTGAAGTACTCTAGTCATTCCTCCTTCCTGCAGGCCATTCACACTCACTGCCTCTCCTGCTGTAGTGCTCTTCTCGAGCAGACCCACATGACTGGCTCCCTGACATATATCCCCAGGTCTCTGTCAATTCATCAGCAAGACCCTTCCTGGTATTCCGTAGGAAAGAACCTGCTGGAGTCAGTCTCATGCCAACTCCTCTTTGCAGGACCACTAGGGGCATACTGCTTTCTGGATATTCTCTGGTTGGACCTGCTTGACACTCAACACATACTTCATGAGTCAGTGCATTTACTAGAACTTTAAAAAACATTTAATAATGTACCATTATTATGGAGTCCGTAAACTCACGACACTAGCCATCTCGTATAGGAGACAGACATTGTTCAAATAAGCACATGACTAAATGTAAAAACACAACTGGAGTGTGTTATGAAGAGGTGCAAAGTCAACTTTACCAATAAATGGTGAGAAGGCCTTGTGATGGCCAATTTTTTGTCAACTTGATGGGCCACAAAGTGTCAGATTTTTTTTTTTTTTTTTTTAAAAACAGAGACTCACCTTGTCACCCAGGCAGGAGTATGGTGGTGCGATCTCAACTCACTGCAACCTCTGCCTCGCAGGTTCAAGCGATTCTCCTGCCTCAGCGTCCTGAGTAGCTGGGATTAGAGCCACCCGCCACTACGCCCAGCTAATTTATATATTTTTTGTAGAGATGGGGTTTCACCATATTGGCCAGGCTGGTCCTGACTCCTGATCTCATGATTCGCCTGCCTCGGCCTCCTAAAGTGCTGGGATTATAGGTTTGAGCCCCCAGGCCTGGCCAGTGCCCAGATATTTAAACATCATTCTGGGTATGTCTGTGAGGGTGTTTCTGAGTGAAACTGACATTTGAATCAGTAGACTGAGTAAAGCAGATGGCCCTTCCCAAAGCAAGTGGGTCTCATTCATCCACCAAAGACCTGAATAGAACAAAAACGCTGAGTAAGGAAAAATCCTTCTGTCTCTGAGTTGGGATATGCATCTTCTGCTGCCTTCTGACTCAGACTGTAACTTATACCACTGGCTTTCCTGGGTCTCTACCTTGTTAACGAGTCTGAGGACTTTTCAGTCTTCATAATGCATGCGTAGAGTGCAGTAGCACTATCATAGCTCACTGCTATTCCTGCAGTGATATCATAGCCCTCCAATTCGTGGGCTCAAGTGATCCTCCTGCCTCAGCCTACCAAGTAGCTAGAACTACAGTGTATGCCACCATATCCAGCTAATTTATTGCTTTTATGTTTTATAGAGATGAGGTATATTAGACTGTTTCATGTTGCTGATAAAGACATACCCAAGACTGGGTAACTTAGAAAAGAGGTTTAAGGGGCTCATAGTTCCACGTGGCTGGGCAGGCCTCACAATGGATGGTGAAATGCACATCCTACATTGTGGCAGGCAAGAGAGACTAGGAACCAATTGAAAGGGACCAAGAAAACTGTATGAGGAAAACTGCCCTCATGATTCAACTATTTCCCACCAGGTCCTCCCACAACAGGTGGGAATTATGGGAGCAACAGTTCAAGATGAGATTTGGGTGGGGACACAGCCAAACCATATCACAGGGTCTCACTATGTTACCCAGGCTGGTCTTGAACTCCTGGTTTCAATCAATGTTCCCACCTCCATCTTTGGAAGCTCTGTGATTACAAGTGTGAGCCATCATGCCTGGCCCTTGTAATGTACTACTTTACACACTCTCATACACATATATTTATATGTATAAAAAAAGAACTTGTTGGTTCTGTTCACATGCATAATTCTGGCTAATATGCACCCATTCATTCTCATCCTAGCAGTAAGAATAGACAGAGAAAGGAGACACACCTGAAGAGCCCCCACTGCCATTTCCCTAAACCGAGAATTCCTTCTATAGAATAAAGGCCACCTGCTCCTCATCTCAAGTGTTCCCAAGAAAACCCTCCTCTACTTTTTGGGCCTAAGGAAGCCAGGACTCAGCAAGGGAATAAAACATTAAAACTAAAGACAGGCTTTAACTCTCCTGCTCCGGAAGAAACCACCTCTGGGGTAGAGCATAGAAAAATCTTACTCCTTGTTCAACACCCACCTATGAGTGAGAACATACGGTGTTTGATTTTCTGTTCTTGTGTCAGTTTGCTGAGAATCATGGTTTCCAGGTTCATCCATGTCCCTACAAAGGACATGAACTCATTGTTTTTGATGGCTGCATAATATTCCATGGTGTATATGCGCCACAAATGCCAGATATAGGTGATGGGGAGGAAGGCAGCAAATCACACTGCCATGTGTGTACCTATGCAAAAATCTTGCATGTCCTTCACATGTACCCCAAAACCTAAAATGCGGTAAAAAAAAAAAAAAAAAAGAAAAGAAAAAAAGAAAAATCTTACTCCTCAGGCATTTTTTCCTGCTTTTATGTGGAAAGTAGCTGCTTCAGTGTTAGCACTGCCAGCAACAAGGAAAATACATTCAAATCCATTTGAGTAGAAATTCAAGTTAACTAAAATTTCTGTTTTGTTTTTTTATATTATTTTATTTTTTTGAGACCGAATTTCGCTCTTGTTACCCAGGTTGGAGTGCAATGGCGCGATCTCGGCTCACCGCAACCTCCGCCTCCTGGGTTCAGGCAATTCTCCTGCCTCAGCCTCCTGAGTAGCTGGGATTACAGGCACGCGCCGCCATGCCCAGCTAATTTTTTGTGTTTTTAGTAGAGATGGGGTTTCACCATGTTGACCTGGATGGTCTCGATCTCTTGACCTCGTGATCCACCCGCCTCGGCCTCCCAAAGTGCTGGGATTACAGGCTTGAGCCACCGCGCCTGGCCAACTAAAATTTCTGATACATTACATGTGATTTCAATTCAGATGCAATATATTTTTGAATGCCCAATGCTCTGAATTATTTTTGTCACTCAACTCCTTAGGGAGGGAAATTTATAATAGTGGGACATTGGCTTTTTATTTCGTCACCATGGATATTTTCAAAACTATAATTGCTTTGCTTTCTACATATGTAACTTAGTATACTTAAATATGCTATTTAGTGTACTTAGTTATTTAGTATAAGAAAGTTATTACAAAAAACAAGCTATGAAGGTGACACTTCAGAGGTTTCCATTTGAAAAAAAAGCAAGTTAATTAAGCTAGCAAGTTTTAACCCTACATAAGAAAATCAGTATGTGTATCCTGAACATTTTCAGAACATGACCTCTTTCACATATCTTCAAAAGAAATATTTATTTCAGCCTCTTTATTTTAAATCTAGTTTTTGCCATCAGAACTGTACAGTTTTCTATAAAACTACATAGAAATATAGTGACATAGAAATTTCTGCAAAGAAACTATATGACTCATATAATGGGTGCATATTAGCCAGAATTCTGAAGAGAAAACCAAGGTAAGTATATAATGGCCAGGTGCCCCCAGACTAAAATATCAACCTGTCCACACCGGAGTATTCAGCTGAAAATGCATATGCTCTGAAAGTACTGTTTAAAAGACAAACAATGTCAGCAAACCAGTCAATACAAAGGGGCTATTCTTCTGTTTGTTTTCACTGTATCTGGTAGGGAACCTCAGGGTAAGAGACGGCTATACCTGTACTGCCCAAGATAGCAGCCATTAGTGGACACTTGAAACATGGCTGGTCTCAACTGAATGTGAAGAATAAAATGCACACTGGACTCTGAAGACTCATGTGAAAGGTAAAACTACTTCGTTAATAATTTTCGCATTGATTACATTTTGAAATAACACTTATAAGGCAGTGAATTAAAATATAATACCAATATAAATTTTACCTCTTTCTTTTTGCTTTCTTTTCTTTACAATGGCCACGAGAAAATTTAAAATGGTATAGGTTGACGTGCATTATCTTTCTACTGAACAGCACTAAGCTAAAGCAAAGCGGTGGCAGAGTTCCATACATCACAAAAAGAAAGGGGATTTCATGGCGGAGAAAAACAAACTTCTGTTGTCACTATTTAAAAACAAAAATATACTGCACACTAAGATTAGATTCATTCAAATAAACATCTTCAAAGACACAAACGAGCTGCATATGAAGGTTGAGCAATGTAATCCATCAATAAGAATTCTTGGTTTACAACATTACCCCACATGTCATCAGCCAAAAAAAATCAAAGAAATCAATTAAAAATGGTTACAGAGTGTGAAGTCATCCTCTAAGCCAAGCATGAAATCTCTGTCTCCCTCCAACGGCTCACTGACAGGCGCATAATGTGCTCACTTGTATTTACTACTTTAAAAGCATCTGCAGTTATGGTTGCCACACACAGAGAGGTGAGTAATAACAAGACAACTGACACACAAAGTAGTGAATCAACAAGACCAATAATGTACCCAAGACACACTGTCAGAAACAAATATTGACAATGCTAGCTGCCATAATACTCTGCGCCGTGGGCACTGCACCCAATAAATGTTGATTCATGAAGTGTGTAGGCGAATTGCCCATTGCATCTACCTGTCAGCCAGTCTCAATGTGCTTACTGCACTATGACTGCCTGTGTCCTCTCTGAGGCCAGGAGCTCTTTGCAGAAAGTGTCTATAATGCATTCATTTCTATCATAATTTGGACTTTCATTTCAAAATGACAGAAACTGAAGTTAAACTAGATTAACAGAGAAGGGGAGGGGAGTTTATGCATGAAAGACCCACAGAACTTTAATTTCAGGCATAGCTGCATATCACCACTATGAAGAGCCAACTCTCAAGGGGCAAAATGGTTGCCAGCAACTCTTATCTTCCATCCTCATTGCTAACCCCAGGTGTCCCAGAATTTGATTTTATTGGCACCGATCGTTTTGCATGTTTATCTATGAACCAACCACTGTGGGGTCAAGGATATGTGATGTTCTCACTAGGCAGTATGTAAAACATGTCACCTGCCCACCATCTGCATGAACTTGAGGCAGAGGTGGGAAGGGCAGATCCTTAAGGAAAGCTTCAGTGTTATCAGAAAACTGGAGTAATGAAAGCTGGGCAGGCAAAAAAAATCCTATGTGGCCACTGTCATTTTTGAGTCCCAACATCAAAGACAATCCCATTGATGTCTTTCCCAATGGATGAATAAATGAGAAATAGTCAATGTATAATGCATTCCAAACATAGAAATAATTTATTTCTAAGTTGCCAGGATAATTATATTCATTCATGTAACAAATGTTTATTGAGTGCCTATTATTTGCCAAGGATGATTCCAGCCACTGGAAATACAGCAGTGAGCAGTAGAGATAAAGCCTCAGCCCTCATGCAGCTGATATTCAAGGGGCGCAGGCAGAATATGCCAGGCTATAAACAAGTCAGTCAGGGACTGGGCAATAAGTAACATAAAGAAAAACACAGCAGAGAAAGCAGACAGGGAGTGATGGGAATGTCAGGGAAGACCATTCTGGAATGACGACATTTTCATAGACAACTGAGGGAAGAAAGAATCAGATGGATATTTGGTGGAAGAGCATTCCAAGTACAGTCACTGAGGCAGGACATCTGGGGATGCTGAAAGGCAGTGGAACCTGGTAGAGGAGCTCAGTGCAGCACACAATGATGGAAGAGATAGAAGTTAGGTCCTAGGGGCTTTGTAGGCCACGGTAAGAAATTTGGATTATATACTGGTATGGTTTGGCTGTGTCCCCACCCAAATCTCACCTTGAATTTTAATCTGCACATGTCAAGGGTAGGGCCAGATGGAGATAACTGGGGAGAATCATGGGGGTAGTGTATAAGTCTCAAGAGATCTGATGATTTTACAAATGGGAGTTCCCCTGCACAACCTCTCTTGCCTGCTGCCAGGTAAGATGTGCCTTTGCTTCTCCCTTGGCTTCTGCCACAATTGTGAGGCCTCCCCAGGCATGTGGAACTGTGAGTCCACTAAACCTCTTTCCTTTATAAATTATCTCGTCTTGGGTATGTCTATTAGCAGCATGAGAACAGACTAATACATATACCATGCTAAATGGAAACCCATTAGCTGGTGGAAAAGAGGAAAATGAAATCATCTGGCCACGGTGAGAAGAGGAGACTACAGGGACAGATGGGATGAAAGACTCATTTGATAAGAAGCTACTACAGGAATCCACGTGAGAGATGACAAGGGTTTAGAACACAGTGATGGCAGTGGCGGCAAGAAGTGGTCAGAATTGGGCACGTTTTTAACTGACCTGTGAGCAATGAAGTTTACTTGGCCTTGATCTGAAGATCGCCCTGGATTTACATATCTTGAAGGGCAAATGCAGTTGCTTATATTGCTTGCCCTTTAAAAATTAGTCTCATCACTTATTTGTGTTCCCATGGTCCTTTAAACATGCCTTAACTGTAATATTAAACTTATTGCAGCATCCTTATGACACCGTTACTCTTCACCCTCACATTGAAATGTCCAAGAATTTAGGAACCAAACTACCATGTTTATATTCTTACAGTCTATCATAATGTGAAGACATATAGTAGACTGAGGAAAATGTTTTACAAGTGTGAATGGGAGGATAGGTGGATAGGTGGGTGTGTGGATAGGTAGGTGGGTGGGTGGACAGGCGGGTGGATGGGTGGACAGGCGGGTGGGTGGGTGGATAGGTGGCTGGGTGAGTGGATAGGTGGGTGGGTAGGTGGGTGGATAGGTGGGTGAGTGGGTGGATAAGTGGTAGGTGGGTGGATGGATGGGGGAATGGAGGAAGGCATAGCAGGAAAACAAAGAAGAAACGTCAACTTTTTAAGTTACTGCCAGCTAGAAATACAAGCCCAAAGTGACTTTGACTTTGCCTACCTTACATATTTATAAAGACAATGAGAAATTTGGAAGGTGCTGCTCAGTGTATAAATGCCAGTATACTATTCACTATTAGCTGATAGGTCTATTCAATGAAGGGATGGAAGAGAGAAGTTAAATGATTAGGTCAGCTGGTGAGTCTATGCAGATGGGAGAATTAAGTTCCATGTCTTACAATGCAATTAAAAAAGAGCTCCTTGACTCTTCAGGTATGGAAAAATTTTTTTCTGAGACGAAGTCTTGCTCTGTCGCCAGGATGGAGTGCAGTGGTGCAATCTCAGCTCACTGCAACCTCCGTTTCCTGGGTTCAAGTGATTCCCCTGCCTCAGCCTCCAGAGTAGCTGGGACTACAGGTGCACGCCACCATACTGGGCTAAGTTTTTGTATTTTGGTAGAGATGGGGTTTCACCATGTTGGCCAGGATGGTCTTAATCTCCTGACCTTGTGATCCACCTGCCTCAGTCTCAAAGTGTTGGGATTACAGACATAGCCATTTTACCCGGTCAACTCTTTTTTAAAAGTAAAAAGTAAGTACCCCAGCTACATGCAATAGATAGAAAAACCTAATACAATTTTCCAAGGTTCTCAGGCAAGGGCACACATTCACAAAACACAGGAAATATCCCTTATTTCATTTTCAGAACAGCCCATTGCTCCTATTCTTATAGGTCAAGAGAATACAGAGGACATTTAACTTTGGGCTTAGGTCAACTGCAAGCCCAGAAATAGAATCCACATTTCAAACCTACATCCATGTGGTTATGCCCCCTTCCTCATAAGAATGCTAGGGTGAATTTTATTATAAATATATCTGTGTTTCTTTAGAGATCCAGTCATTTTCAGGAGCCTGGGTTGTCATGCTGTGAAATTCCAAAGCAAACACACATCTTTTAGTCCACTCCCAGATGGTTTTGCTGCTGCCACCCAATCCACTCCAAGCCCACACGCACCATTCATACCTACGTAGTGTCAGCAGCTAAGTTCCTCAAATACAGATTACCTGAAATCATCGTTCATAATGACAGTGAAATCAACAGCAAGATACTCTGAACAAAAAATAAACTTATATAAATGCACTGTGGTAAAGAATCCAGTTTGTGACTGTGCTACACCAGTAGTTCTCAGCTGGGGACAACTGTGCCCCCAGGGAAGATAACGAGGCTATGTCTGGAGACATTTTTTTAGCTGACATAACTGGGGGTTGCTACTGGAATCTAAAGGGTAGAGAGGCCTGGAATGCTGCTAAACATCCTGCAACGCACAGACATGCCCTGCACAAGAAAGAATTATCCGTTGTAAAAAACCAATGTGTCTCCAGACAGCTTCCCCCAAGAAAGAATTATCCATCCTAACACATCACAAATGCCCTCTCGAGAAACTCTGCGGTAAAGACAACAATTTCCTAAGCAATTTTAAATAGTGGATATCTAAGAAAACTTGATTCTTCTCTTTGGGCCTATTGTCTTACAAGTCATTGACAGGATAATTAAAGACGACCCTGAATGTAAGAAGGGAAGGGACTATTTGCTGAACGCCTGCCCAAGAGTAGGCACTATAGATATTTTCTGTATTTGTTTTCTATCGCTGCTTCACAAATTATCACAAATTCAGCAGCTTAGAAACACCCAATTATTTTATTTATTTATTTTTGAAACAGAGTCTTGCTGTGTTGCCCCCGGCTGGAGTGTGGTGGCACAATCTTGGCTCACTGCAACTTCCACCTCCCCGGTTCAAGCAATTTTCCTGCTTCAGCCTCCAGAGTAGCTGGGACTACAGGCACGCACCACCACACCCAGCCAATTTTTGTATTTTTGGTAGAGACAGGGTTTCACCATATTGGCCAGATTGATCTTGAACACCTGACCTCGTGATCCACCCACTTCAACTTCCCAAAGTGCAGGGATTACAAGTGTAAGCCGCCGCGCCTGGCCAAAAACATCCAATTATTAACTCACAGTTGTGCAAGTCTGCAGCGTGCGGACGGTGTGACTGTGTTCTCTGCTTAGGGTCTTCAGGATGTCACCAAGGCTACAAGTGACATCTTCTTTTTTGGAGGCTCCAAGAAAGAATCCGCTGCTAAGCTCACTCAGGCTGTTGGCAGAATACCAGAATTCCCTCTGGTTGTAGGACTGAGGCCCTACTTCCCTCCTGTCAGCTAGGGGTCATCAGCACTTTGAAGTCCCCTCCCCACTCCCTGAGCCCCATGTTCCCACCCCCTGAGTTCCCTGTGACATGGCCTCTTCCATCTCCAAAGTCCACAACGGAGAATTTCTCATATGCGAAATCCCTCTAGCTATGAACTTCTGACTTCTCTTCTCTTTGA
Source organism: Saguinus oedipus (assembly GCA_031835075.1). NCBI lineage: Eukaryota > Metazoa > Chordata > Mammalia > Primates > Cebidae > Saguinus > Saguinus oedipus. The sequence continues at coordinate 36,289,787 of CM063189.1, forward strand.
CCTCTAGACCCAAATTTAAAGGGCTCATGTAATTAGGTCAGAACTGCCTGAAAAATCTTCCTATGTTAAGATTAACTGATTTTCACCCATGCTTACGTCTGTGAAAACTCCTCCCCAGCAACTGAATACTTGGAGAAAGTGTCCGTACACCAGCAGCCAGGAATCTTGGGGGCTATCTTAGAAATCCACCTTGCCAGGCATGGTGGCTCACGCCTGTAATCCCAGCACTTTGGGAGGCAAAGAGTGGGTAAATCATGAGGTCAGGACTTCGAGACCAGCCTGGCCAACATGGTACAACCCCATCCCTATTAAAAATACAAAAAAAGTAGCTGGGCGTGGTGGTGGGTACCTGTAATGCTAGCTACTTGGAAGGCTGAGGAAGGAGAATCATTTAAACTCAAAAGGTGGAAGTTGCAGTGACCCCAGATTGCGCCACTGTTCTCCAACCTGGGTGACAGTGTGAGACTCTGCCCCAAAAAAAGTCGACCTCCTACATTTTTAACACATTATCTCAAGTCTCACAGCACCCCTTCAAAGCCTTTTATTTTTCATCCCCACTTTACAGACAAGACAACTAGATTCTCAGACAATTTGATAATTTCCCAAAGCTGGGTGAAGGGCATGTGGGAACTCTCTGTATACATTTTGCAATTCATAAGTCTAATTATTTCAAAATAATGTGTCTTCAAAAGACGTTTCTCCAAGATCACATACCTAGCATCTGAACATACCATCCTGCCCTGTTAAACTATGACACCACCGTGTCCAAGAAGAGTGCATCTCTAAAACCCATAACATCCACGTAGCCCATGGTTTCTCAAACTTAACTGTGCATTAGGACTACCCTGGGGAGTCCTGAAAAAACACAGATCGCTGGGCCCCACCCTCAGACATTCTGCTCTCATTGTTCTGCCTGAACATAAGCATCTCCTTGCATGAAGAATCGCTGTTTTAGACGTATGTGCTAGTCATACACACTGTTACATATGTAATATTAAGAAGACATGAGTAGTTGTTTCACACCCACGAGAGACTTTTTACAAGGATGGAATTCATTGTACTTCAATGTATATTCCTGGAAAGCAATGACAGCAGAACCCTGTGACGGAATGTAGAGATATTCATTAGCATATTTAAAGAGTAAAAGTGCATGGTACTAATATTTTCTTTCCATTATGTCTCTGCACAGCATAAAACAGACCTAGACTCAATAATTAAGGTAGGAACAAAGACTGCATGCAGTATTCACACACAGAAAACTAATTCTGAGTAACACTTCGTTTACCTTCTAGAAGAGGTAAAGTTAAACAGAAAAAGGAGATGAAGAATTGTAAAATCACAGGGTGATCCCATAGACACTAAAAAGCACTCTGTTGTAGGAGAACTCAGTAAATCAGCAGAAAGATAATCTCCTTTTACCAGCTTATCTCAATCCCTTTCAAGCACCGTCTCTCAAATAGGGTATGCACATAGCTGACTTGTAGTAAATTGGTGATGTGCACTATATAATTTATATTTGAGAGCATGCCCCCTTGACTTGCAGTGGTAATAAGGGCAGATAAAATATTCCAAAGCTCAGAGGCATGAATAAGCAATCAAAAGAATTCAGCTGAAAACAAAATCCTTAGATACATCAAATGCATCCCTTCAGGAGAGGTGAGCTTGCTGTCCAGACAGAACACTCTCACCAGACTTGTATTACGGCATTTGAGTGTATTTTGTCCTGTAATTGGATAGAAAACCGTGGGAACGGGCTTTCATGGGAAAAACTTGATGTGACTGAAGAGGAACTCCTGGGTTTGTTCACAGAGATGGGTATGAAGTACAAGCAAATGTTTTTGGTCCCAAAAGTCTTATCGTGCAGTGCTACCATTAGGCCTGTTTATATTTAGACTTCAAAAATTAATCAGTACCACTTTCTCTTAAACTGTTTATTGCTGATGATGGGAACCACGCAATTTCACCAACACACAGGGTCTGCTGGAAATAACTACTCTAAGCAACTGCCCTAGGCTCATGGAAAACAAGGATGAAATGAGTTCTCAGTAACTTTGCATGTTTTACAAGCAAGGTATTAATGATGGTGACACTGGGTGGCTAATGTCAGTATCAGCAAGTCGTATCTGGCTACAGCTGATGTCCCATATGTATTTGACATGCCAGCTTTTCACAAAATAGGTCTCTCTCTCCCTACCCTCCTCATAAAATACACAATTGTATGCAACTAAGAAGAGTCATATATCTCCATGTTATTTTCAGCAACATTACAAAAAACCTGGAAGTAAACATTAATTAGAGGGAAATAAATATGCATGCAGCAATTAAAAGGATAAGATCGATCTACGGGTAGTAATAAAAAAAAACCCTCCAAAATATACATTTTTTTTAAGGATTCCCTCTTCCCCCACCAAAAAAGATGTTTGGGTAATACGATTTATGTATTTTTTAACCCCACACACAGCTTCCAGAAATGATAAGCTATGGTTTCATGAAGAGTGTCTAGCTGAAAACTGTGGAGTCCTCCACTTGCTATACATCATTTCAGACCTGCTTCTGTGCATTAATTTGCAGATCAATCCATAAATACAAATATGCTTTAGTCTTGTTTGGATACAAAGGCAAATTTAGTGTGGTCCTCTGAGGCTTACGGACAGATGAGAGATTAAATAAAGCTCACAGCCCCACCTACTTCTTCTCAGATATTATATAAGGTTCAACTGTGGAGTTATTGCTGAATAAGTCACAGGAGATACCAGGTACCCAAGGAAGTGTTGAAATCTTCATCTCAGGTGACCCCACATGCAGAAGGAAGCCAACCAGAAGCAACAAGAGCTGCGAGAAAGAACAGTGGTGACATCATTGGATAGCTTGGATCTAGCCTTGCTGAAAGCTAGCCAATTTTAGTTCAAGAGAGGAAGGAAGAGATGCAGGGAGATGGGGAGGGAAGGAGAAATGGAGGAGGGAGGGAAGAGAGGAGGGTGAAAGAAAAGGAGGAAGGGAGGGAGACAGAAAGGAGGGAGGTGGGAAGGCAGGAAAGGAAGAAAGGAGAGAAAAAAGGAGGGAGAAGGATAGACGAAAGAAAGGATGAATTAGGAAGATGATTCCAGATCCAAAAAATACATTTTATGCTTAGCATAGCCTGAGATGGAGTTTTCTACTTGCAACAAAGAGTCTTTTTCTTTTCTTTCTTTTTATTTTTTTTGAGACGGATTTTCGCTCGTTTCCCAGGCTGGAGTGCAATGGCGTGATCCCGGCTCACCGCAACCTCTGCCTCCTGGGTTCAGGCCATTCTCCTGCCTCAGCCTCCTGAGTAGCTGGGATTACAGGTGTGCAGCACCATGCCCAGCTAATTTTTTGTATTTTGAGTAGAGACGGGGTTTCACCATGTTGACCAGGATGGTCTTGATCTCTTGACCTTGTGATCCACCCGCCTCGGCCTCCCAAAGTGCTGGGATTACAGGCTTGAGCCACCGCACCTGGCCCAAAGAGTCTTATAATATATAAACAAGAACAATGTCTACATTTTAATTCACACTGGTCACTCTGCTTCCCTCCTTAGAAGACCTACCAGACAATGCCCGTTTGTGCACTGACAGTCGCATTTAAACGGTGTGATGGATTCCACAAAGCAAAAATGACTCTCCTAGAGAGGTTCAGACAGTCCCGTTTCCACTGAAGGTCCTGTTCAGAAACCTTGAAGACAATGACTCTCAGTTCCCCATATGTGAAGCTTTTCTTCCCTTTATCAAACATGAATCCCTAGGCTCCACCCAGGACCTGCTGAATTTTCAGAGGTATGACCTAAACATATACATATATTTTTTTTTCAAGTGCCCAGGTCCTTCTGAAGTGCCTTACCAAAAATATTGCTACCTTAGACATTAACTACTTAGAATGCCAGCTGGCAGTTAAATATTCTAAAGGCCTACCTGTGTGTTTTAGCTGAATCTCTTCTCAATGGCTCCAGTGTTAACAGTCAGAGTGCTTAATAAATATTAACTTAATACATGTTTTTATCTAGGCTGAAACTCTCTCCTGCCTGTGGATTTTAAGAACTGCCAGCGGTCAATTCTGAAAACTATATAAAAGAAGGCCTGCTATAATGATGATGAGTACTATATCCTCATCACAACCAATATTATTACTACCTGCAGGTAATGATATTGGTTGTAATAATGATATAGTAGTAATATCATTCTAAGTAGGCATATAGAATATTTTTCTTTCAATTAAGCATCCATAACTCCCATGGGAGAAGTACTATCATGATCCTCAACTTATCATTGAAGAAATAAAGCACAGCCAGGGTAAACAGTCTAACCTGTATTATGTAGCTAGTAAAGGCAAGAGATGGAAATTCAGAGTCTCAGCCCAAAGACATGACACTATGCTGCTTCATCACACGTGAACTGATGAAAATCATTATCTGTTTGTTGATATTCCTCTTTGATTCTTTTTCTCTCATTTTATGTCTTCAGTTAATAAAGCAGTGGTTACTTTCCCCTCCCACAAGATCTCCAAACATTCCCACAAGGAGAACTGCCAATATCAAAGTGTCTGTTTCCTGTTCTGACAGGGTTGCACTTTAAAAGGCCCTAAGGCGGCGGGGCGTGGTGGCTCACCCCTATAATCCCAGCACTTTGGGAGGCCGAGGCAGGTGGATCACAAGGTCAAGAGATTGAGACCATCCCGGCCAACATGGTGATACCCCGTCTCTACTAAAAATACAAAAATTAGCTAGGTATGGTGGCGCACTCCTGTAGCCCCCGCTACTAGGGAGGCTGAGGTAGGAGAATTGCTTGAACCTAGGAGGTGGAGGTTGCAGTGAGCCAAGATCATGCCACTGCACTCCAGCCTGGCAAAAAAAAAAAAAAGGGGGAGGGGGGGCCTTAAGGCAAGACAAGGATGGTAGCTGGTAAGCAGAGAGACTATATGTGAGTTGTGGGTGAATTTAATGGCCGTTTCCTTCCCAGACCTTCTCCTAGTTCAAAGTCAAGACTAAAGAAGCATGGAGCTTCCATGGAATACCAAGCTAAGCACTCATAAATTTTCACAAACTTGTGAGACAAAGAGAGGATTACCATTCCCACTTTACAGATGAGAAACCCAAGGGCCAGAGACAAGAAGGAAGCCCAATACTTCCCACACAGAACCTGGGGAGCCTGATGGCTTAGTGGCCATACCCAAAAATGCAGCCAGCATAGGCAGGAAGCACTGGCCTTTCAGCCTTCCATGGGAGACCCTCAAACCGGCCTTTGTCACCTTGGGGTCCTGCTCTCTGTTAAGAACCTTGGCTATTCTTTTTAAAAAGGAGTTTGATCTGGTATTTTGCAACAAGTTTGTTATGAGCAAATAATTCTCCTCACAAATCATGTCCAAAGAGGAGAAAGGCCAAAACAATAAAAAACTTTTTACCCTTTCTTGATGAATTAACAAGCTAAGAAAACGTCACTGATTTCAGTTAGCCTGTCTCACACAACATGTAAATGCACCCAGTCTAATCCTTAACTTCACATGATCCTCTCAAGTGACTGAAAAGTTCCAAGGGGGTGTATGTAATTCAACAAACCCCTGCTAGCTAACAAGGCCCTCCAAAGCAGCAGAGCTTAGTTTCTTTGGGCTCACCATGGACTAAGGTCATTTAACTTCAGCCCTTTTATGAATGGAAATCAGCTTTGTAAAGACCGTTTGGCAGGCAGTGACCAGCAACAGATGACTCAATGACTGAGCTTTCTGAGTCATAAAATACTTTTGAAAAGAGGAGATCAAAGCATCCCTACCGCCTATTGAAATCCAATTGCTTCCAAAGTTCTGCAAGAACCCAAGCTCTCTGGAGAATGGGTCACTGCAGTCGTAGTCTAAAAAAGGCCACCACTAAAAAAAGATACAATAGGGACATTAGGGCAGCCAGCCATGGGGGAGAAATGCCACTTATGGTTTAATTGTTGGGGACAAAGAAAAGAGAAACGAAGGAAAACCATGTGACAAAATTGGATGATGCATCAGGAATGGAGGCTGGAGGGGTTCTCATGGCAGCCCTGATCATGGTACACCCTCCGCTGGGAGCCTCAGAGGCAGTGCTAAGGCTGGATGGTAACCAGACACCAGCCAGAAGATCCAACAGAAACAGCAAAGCAGTCCACCATTCTTGCCAGCTGGGCCTTCCCTGAGTTATTCATCAATGGTAAACTCACCCATGTATTACAGAGCAGAAATGCAGTATGAGGGACAGTTTTTATGTCTTTTTATTCAATCCGCACATGAAGAATGAAGCTTGGTTGAGAATTTCTCAAGCAAGGGGTGCATTTCCCCAACCGGAACACATGTCAGGTGAAAGTAAAATACAAATAATCTCAGACTTAGGCACTGTTCTTTTATGGCGAACCGCAGAACCGTGGTACAAGATGTTGACAGAAGAGTTGTTCAAAAAGAGGAGGAGCAGGCCAGGCACAGTGGCTCACACCTGTAATCCCAGCATTTTGGGAGGCTGAGGCAGGCGGACTACCTGAGGTCAGGAGTTCAAGACCAGCCTGGCCAACATGATAAAACCTCATCTCTACTAAAAATACAAAAAAAATTTTAGCCAGGCAAGGTGGTGGGTGCCTGTAATCCCAGCTGCTTGGGAGGCTGAGGCTGGATAATCGCTCGAACCCAGGAGACAGAGATTGCAGTGAGCCAAGATTGTGCTACTGCACTCCAGCCCAGGCAACAGAGCGAGACTCCATCTCAAAAAAAAAAAAAAGAAAAAGAGGAATGGTCAAATTAGTATGGAAATCCTACCTCCTGGCACTTCACAATGCATATTAGTGTATTAAAAGGTACAAAATGTATTAAAGATGTTTGTTTAGCTTCCTTTAAACCTCTACAGTTTCCCTAACTTGTATGACCATAAAATACTTTTATTCCTGGAGCATCTCTTAATAGTTAAAAATTAATACATAATATTATAATACCTGTTTCTGGAACCATTGCACTGATGCTTTTCATTATCACCAGCAAACTATGAAGAGATGCCCCTTGGTGGGTGGGGGAGGAGGGGTGTTCATTGGCCAAACAAGTCAGGGAAACTCTAGGTTTAAACAGAGTGAAACAATGTCTTTAATATAGGACATTTCTGACTTGTTAATATGCTAATATGCATCGTATAGCTCGGAGAGGTGGCATTTTGGCAATAATTTGACCAACTCCTTTTTCTAAAACCATACTCTGTCAACTCCTTGTTCCAGGTTTGAGTCACAACTTGGTTCACAATAAAAAGAGCAATTTCCAGGTCTAAAAATATTGCTCCATCCTCTCTGCTAGACTGTAAGCTCCACGATCCGGCTCTAACATCCATCTTGTCAATAAGCTTCATCCACCATGCTCTCAACAATGCTGACACAACAGAGGCTAATAGTTGTTGAATAAAAAAATAATGGGGTCAAGTGTGGTGGCTCATGCCTGGTGATCCCACCACTTTGGGAGGCCAAGGCAGGAAGACTACTTGAGCCTAGAAGTTCAAGACCAGCCTAGGCAACATGGCAAAACTCCACCTCTACAAAAAAATTAGCCAGACATGGTGGTACGTGCCTATCTATAGTCCCAGCTACCTGGTGGGCTGACCTGGGAGGATTGCTTAAGCCTGGGAAGTTGAGACTCCAGTGAGCTATAATTGTACTACTGCACTCAAGCCTGGGTGACAGGGTAAGACCCTGTCTCTAAAAAAATAATAACAATAAAAAATGATGAGTCAATGTGTCTAACAAATTCCAAAAATACAAGCATTTTCGCTAAGAGGTTCTCAAGTAATAGTATGCATCAGAATCATTTGGAGAATTAAAACTACACTTTCCTGTGCCCAGCCTCTCTGAGCTTCTGTTGTAGACAAAGGAATTCACATTTTCAGCACTTCAAGTGAAGCTAATCAGAGTTGATCAAGCTCTGAAAATCACTGTCCTGACAAAAAGGATCACTAAGACAGAATATTTTTGAGCAGCAGAGTATCTTAGAACTCTCAGTACATAGAAAGAAAGAACCAAGTTTGTTCTCTTGGAAGACAAAATTAAGAAATATAGGTAAAAATTTCAAGATTGTGGTTCAACAGCAAGATGAAGAGTCTCCCTCCAATGTCACGGCTTGCTGGATGTAATCACTTTCTTATCGCTGTGCTAGTCAGAGGGAGGCTAACAGACATGGCGGATCATGATTAGAGTTGGCTGATCTATACCTCTGAGATCCTGGGACAAAGGCGGCAAATCCCACTACCTTCACAGATTATAAGTCCACCATATCTAGAAGACAAGGGTGGCCTTTTCTAAGTTACATGTATCTAGATATTCAAAAATTTTAAAACAATCATCCCTAAACCTAACAGTAGGCAGTATTTACTCAGGGAAGTATGCAACCCCTGTTTCATGAATTATTCCAAGTAAGTAATATCTACCTCAACTCCAGAATAAAGCAAGACCTGTGAGTTTGCAGGGGAGGTGGGTGCATTTTAAGAAATTATTATAGTCGGGAGCGGTGGCTCACGCCTATAATCCCAGCACTTTGGGAGGCGGAGGCAGGTGGATCACGAGGTCAAGAGATTGAGACCATCCTGGTCAACAAGGTGAAACCCCGTCTCTACTAAAAATACAAAAACTAGCTGGGCACGGTGGTGCACGCCTGTAGTCCCAGCTACTCAGGAGGCTGAGGCAGGAGAATTGCTTGAACCCAGAAGGCGGAGGTTGCGGTGAGCTGAGATCGTGCCATTGCACTCCAGTCTGGGTAACAAGAGCGAAACTCCGTCTCAAAAAAAAAAAGAAAAGAAAAAAATAAATGATTACAAATCTTTCAAACAGGTAACTTCTGAATTATTGAGGCAAATACTCTGCTAGGAAAATTTTAGCTGGAGTATGTACACATGCATGTCTGCTTGCATGTATGTATGTACATATGCATTCACTATTATAACCATTTTATAATTTTTCTCTTTCTTTTGGGGCTCCTCTAGCAGTCAAGATAATGGTAGATTCCTATTAGTACTTTGACAAATCATTTAAAGGTAACATTACTTTCCTAATATACATAGCATGCATACCAGAAAATTGCTACCACATCCAAAAAGATCCTGAGGCCAGTGGCCTGGCCTCACTCAGAGAAATACTCATATATAAACTTCACATGAAGTTTCATCTCCCAGTCATTCATCTCTTCTCAGTCTCTGTATTATGGAAGAAGAGTGGCTGTCTCTCCTGGCATGATAACTTGAAGAGTCTCTCCAACAAGCCTGTTAAAGGCTTGTTCCTTTCCTTCACTCTTGAATCATCTACTATTCTGAATCTATTACTGTAGTTGCCCGTTAACTTTAGAGGAGTTACGAACCCCTGAGTAGTCAAAGAAGCAGAGCGATGTCTTTATGAAAAAAAAAATGCATTCAATTTCATTCATCATCAGAACAATGCAAACTACACCCATAATGCGGTACTACTTCACACCTACAAACAGGACAGCTAAAATGGAAAAAGAGACAATATCAAGTGTTCACGAAGATTTGGAGCAACTAGAACTCTCATACACTGGTGATTAGAATTTAAATTAGTACAAGCCCTTTGAAAAGCTGCTTGTCAGTACTCACTAAAGCTGAACATATACAGGTTGAGTAGCCCTAATCCAAAAATTTGAAATCTGAAATGCTCCAACATCTTAAACTTTTGAGTACTGATAGGACACACAAGAAATGCTTATTGGAGGATTTCAGACTTTTGTGTTAGAGATGCTCAACCAGAATATATTCTGCAAATATTCAAAAATCCTCAAATTGAAAAACACTCTGGTCCCAAACATTTCAGATAAGGAATACTCAATTTATACATACCCTGTGACTCAACAACTTTATTCTCAGGCATGTGTCCAACAGAATGTGTCCACAAGTTCATCAAAATGCATACACGAGAATGTTCAGTCCTAACAGCCCCCAACTATTGGTGGGAGTCTAAATTAGTTCAACCAATGTGGAAAGCAGTATGGCAATTTTTCCAAGGAGCTAAAAGCAGAACCCAGCAACCTCATTACTAGGTATGAGTTCAACCATTGTAGAAAGCAGTATGGCAATTTTTCAAAGAGTTAAAAGAAGAACTACCATTCGACCCAGCAATCTCATTACTAGGTACTGGAGGAATATAAATCATTCTACCATAAAGACACATGCATGGAAATGTTTATTGCAGCACTACTCACCATAGCAAATTCATGGAATCAACCAAAATGCCCATCAATGACAGACTGGATAAAGAAAATGTGGTACATATACACCACGGAATACTATGCAGCCATAAAAATAAATGACGCCATGTCTTTTGCAGGACCGTGGATGAAGAGGAAGTCTATTATCATTAGCAAACAAAGGCAGGAACAGAAATCCAAATCCCACATGTTCTCACTTTGAGTGGGAGCTAAATGATGAGAACTCATGAATTTAAGAAGGTAACAACAGACGCTAGGGTCTTCTTGGGGGCGGAGGACGGGAGAAGGGAGAGAAACAGAGAAAATAAGCACAGGGTACTGAGCTTAATACCTGGGTGATGAAATAATCTGTACAACAAACCCCTGTGACATGAGTTCACCTATGTAACAAACCTTCACTTGTACCTCTGAACCTGAAGTCTAAAAATTACATAAAAACACTGTGAAATCTCCATACACAAAAATTTTATGATTCTACCTCTATAAAATTTTGATAATATTAATCTATTACTATGAGATTATTAATGAACCAATTGATCAGATTTCCCATCACTCACAGAGTGGAGTCCTGAGACCGCTAACCATGAGGAGAGTAAGTTTTGCTGGAAAGAGAACACCTATACAGCAATTATTCCCTGCTGGGAACTGCTGTAGCACTTTCCACGTGAAAAGTCATTGAATCCCCACTGCCCTATGATGTAAACTCTTGTTATTCCCATCTTAAAGAAATTAAGGCATAGTTAGATCTACTTAATATAGAGTTAAATAATTTGTCTAAGGTCCTACGAGTAAGTGCTGGTGTGGGAATTAGAACCTGGGAAGACAGCTTTTACACTGGAATGAGATAGTTTAAGTCACCATGGTGAGTTGTCTAAACTCCTCCTTTAGAATACTGGAATAGGCAGAAGAAAGAAAGAAAAAAGGGATGCCAAAGAAAGGGCAGGAGATCTGTCACAACAAAACAAAAAACCAAGATACATTCACGTGTGCATACACACATAGGCATGTAACCATGTTATAATATATGTCATTGGTGAGCCACGTTCATCATTTTAAATAGACCAAGGAAAAAACACCACAATTGTGGCTGTGATGAAAGGTTTTAGCTACATTTCGTGCCACAATACAGAGGGAAAAAAAGTTAGAAAGTAACTGAAAGTTTCAACTAACAAAGAACATGGGAATCCTCATTTACCCGCGCCCATCTCTTGCTTTGTGCCATGATGTACCATGTACATTACTAACTACATCTTCAGTTGGGCTTTCTCCCATTTTCCTTCTTCTGGCCATGTCAGAGCATAATCGCCCTGTGTCTCAACACACACAAACTCTTCTGTCAATTCAAAACACTTCTCTCACAACACAGAATGAAATCAACCCAGAACAACATTTACTGCCTTGTATATTTGATTGAACACTGAGAAAAGTATCATTACACTGATATTCTTGGCCTGGTGCTCAGCAGATGAGGATTACATAGGGAGGAAATAACACTTGTCCCAAATGCTTTTAAAAGGTTCTGTGTCCCTGGATGCCACACTTAATCCCGCCAGCCCAGGAACACACCACACCACATTCTAAAAGGATGTCTTCTGTGAGCAGGACACCAGCAACAGATTAGTTCAAAGGAAACAAAAGGCCTCCCTTCAGTAAAGTGAAGGTTGAGGTCTTACCAGGGCTACTGAATGCAATTTCGCATTGAAATACAGTTTTCCCATTTCAAAGCCATGTAGATGCATGCAGCTTGTTAGATTTATAGAACGCCTAGTCTCCCAGGACTTTACAAAGCGAATGGCATCCATCAAGTTAATTTCCTTGGGGATCATCTCAAACATGGAGAATGAAACGTCCCAGACCATTAAACATCAAAAGAATGTTCTAAATGGTAATTAAAGTTCTATTATATTTTCTTTTTCTGGGAGCAGATTAGATTAATTCAATTGAGAATATTAGCAGTATCAAGGCTGACAATGTGAATATGTGGAGTTGGCTGGAAGAGCGCTTATATTGCAGACATCTGTTCATTCAAGTCACACAAAACACGAAGGAGGGAGTTCAACTCAGACTGGGGCGTACTTACCAAGCCAGCACACGTAGACACGGCGACAGAGGAGGAGCTGTCATTTCTGATAAATCCCTGATAGAAACATTGCTGCACCTCGGGTTTCTGAGTCTCTGAAGCACCATCTTTTCCAAGTACCTGGACAATAAAGTGACTGCTCAAAATCGCCGAGGGCTTAAGTTCTAAGTGCAGTTCCTGTCCAAATGCTGAAAATCGGTAGTGCAGGGAGCTTCTGGCATTCTGCGCTGATCGCTTTTTCCTGCCGTTGTGCAAAATGTCGTGTGAAATATATGACCCGCCTGAGTCTACTTCTACTGGCGTGACAAAGACGTAATCTGCAATGGGAAAAGTTGAGCTGTCAGCACCCAGAGCCCACAGTTCCAAATGGTCACTTTCCAGCAAGCTGGCAAAGAACAACACAAAGCTCAAAGATACCTCTGTTCCTGTTGCCTTGCACCTAGACCAACTATAACTCAGAGCAGGATGGGAAGCAGAAGACCCATCTCCACAATGAATTCTGCCACAGACATTTCTACAGCAGCTAAAACGCCATGCACGATTTTGATGAATTTCATGGATGTCCATGGAAAACGTCACACCTCTCATTGTCTGGACAGGGATTTAGAACATTCTTTTGATGTTTAACAGTCTGGGCCTTTTAAAATATGGGACACAGAGCCATTCATATATATACAATTTAATTTTTTGGAAAATTAATTAAAAAAAACTACAAAATCAGGAGTTTTTCTTCAAGGAGGTTAATTTCTCTGTGCTTAAACTGAATCGGGAGCTTTTCGGCAGAGGCAGAGTTTAAATTTCAAGTCATAACGCACAGTGTGGGGTAGCTTCAGATGATATTACACATCAATAATCAGAAACAACATTTTCTTATTTCCAACGTTATTTATGTGTGATCAGAAAACTTCAGCACTTGCATCAATCACCCTTAGCATTTTACTATGAGCTTTCACAGGGATGGTTCTATTTAATTGCATAAACTACAGCACATGCACAAAATGCCTCAAAACTGTCAGAACCTTCCCATATAGTCTGATGTGTAAAACTGCTCAGGCATGTTGGTGGGGGAGTGGCAGATCAGGGGACACCTGGAAAGGCATGCTTAAAAATACCTTCACCATTGCTCCCTAGAGCAGCACTAATTGCTGCAAGTTCCAAAGAGGTGGAGCCAGAATGCAATTTGCTATTTGAAAAGCAAAGCCAGCACACTGTTTTCTTTCACCAAACATTGAAACTGAAAAGCATCATCCCACAAAACAATTTGGAATATGCCCTCGGTGCATTAAGAAATACTCTGCATTTCCACTTTCGAGGCACAGAATGGGAAACTACTTTGGAAAGTGTTTAGAAAGATGTTGAATAATGACGAGGTATGTTTGAGTCACTTGGGTCCCTGGTTACTGGAGGAGGAAAACGAAGAGGAATTTCCCTTTTCCCTACACAGTCAACAACCTTCCCCTCCTCCAATAAAAAACAACTAAGGAGTAGTGGAACTCCAGTAGCTAGCAAGGTTCAATGAGTGATGGTCTAATTAGGCTCACATTTAAGAAAAATATTCCCCCCAATATGACAATAATTTTACTGTTTATGAAGCATCTGTGACTCTTATTCCTTGGGCGGCTTTCATTTTTATATTCTTTATGTTCTATCACTCCCATTTGTCTTCTTGACCCCCTCCTTTAACTAAAAATGCTATATAACTGACACACATATTTTAAAATAATGGGGGGAAAGTTTTTCCCTCTTAAACTTAAAAATCTGAGCCAGACATACAATATTTCTCATCTCTTAAAAATCTGATATATTGCTTTAAAGGGATGTGGCTCTTGATTATGTGCAAGTTCTTAGAGAAAGCCAACCTCCTCCTTCTGTCAAGCTAAAACTTAACTATGAAAACGATTCCTGACATACGCAGGAAGTTTGTTTCTTACTTCCTTGTCCAAAAACATCTGAAACTCTGCTCTTACTTGGAAGGTTCTGTAGAAACCTTATCCAGCCAGCCTTCTATGGAATCAGCCATCAACTTCCCCCAGACACCTGCTACCAACTTGTTTCCAAGGGGAGAACAACAGGCTGTTGGTTACATTCAGTCCTTGATAGGAAGAAAGGCAGTCAGCGTCCGCTGTAAAGAGTGATCTCTAATTGATCACATCAGGAGCTGATTATGGGTGAGCTTATGCAGATTACTTACAAGGTAGTGGCTGGGATGGAAGTGGCCTCCAGCCATCTGATCCTGATGGCAGAATGAGGGGTGGTTTTAGAGACTGCAGCCTCTCTGGACAAAAGGTGAATCCCTTCTCCATGACTCCATCCCGTCCCACTCCCCAATATGACCTCTTGCCCCCGACAAGAAAAGGAGATAATCTGGCAAAACTAAAAATTATGGAATTCTAAACAATCCAGGTTGAACAGCAAGGTGTTGCTAGACACCTTGAGTCAGGAATCAGCTGTTCTCCTGTAGCTGATGGAAAACAATCAAAACAAGGATTTTCCTCTGGGCTCTACTGGGAAGTGAATAAATGACAGAAGTGAGGGATGTTCTTGAGGTTTGTGGCTGGGGAACGTCAGAAAAGACAGATAAAAGACTCAGAGACCTCCAGTCTCCTGCATTCCTTTCTCTAAAAGTAGCCTCTGGGCACCCAGGACACAAGGGAAACACAAAGGAAAGAAAAAAGAGATAGAAAAGGAATAGGAGTGGAGAGAAAAATGAGGAAAGATGGAGAGAGGAAAAGGGCTCACATTCTTTCATCCCCCACTAAGAATTAGCTTCCCCCACCAAGAGTTAGGAAAGGGAGGAAGTAAGTAATTCCTTAATGTCCACTTGCCTTCGAGTTTGAGGGCAGTTAGATTTTTTTCCCCCGTAACAAGCCACCTGTGAAGGAGGGAGAGTATTTTCTTTTATATGACTTGCAGCTTGGGGCACTGATTCTTTTGATAAGTTCAGCCCTTGCCACCATCCCCCTTCTCCAAACAGGAACCATTTCCAAGACAGCGCACACCTGCCAGGTTAGGGGCTGCGCTTTTCCATCTTTCCTCTCTTTGGGGGAAGGAAGAGACAAAGTGCTGCGAAAGGCCCTTCTTGGGGGGGGGGGGGCAAATACGAACCATCATTTAATCCGCTGGCGCCGCTGCTGCTGTCACTGGCTAAGGCCGCGGCGACCGACGCATAGCAGAAGCAGCACAGCTGGAGCGCCTGCAAGAGAAAAGGTGATACGGCGCGTGAGGGGCGCCGGGGGGCTGGCGTCGGGCGCCCCCTGCCACCCGCTGTCGGCTCTCTGCTCGGCGGCACCTGCCTTGGCCACACGCCCCAGTCCCGCCGGACCCCCCGGCGGACCCGAACCAGCGGCCGGGAGGGCGCACGCGAGCAGGAGGGCGCACTCCATGGTCAGGTGCGGGCGCGGCGGCTGCGGGTGGCCGGACGCGGCGGGAGGAGCGCACGGGCGGCACGCATTCTCTCCGCGGCCCCGGAGCTCGGCGCTCCAGGTGCGGCTCCAGGTGAGAGCCGCCGCCGTTCACATCGCAGCGGGGGCGCGCTGGGACCTCCCCTCCTCCGGCCTCCTGCGCGCCCTCCCTTCTCCCGGCGCGGGCCTGCTGAGCTGCTGTTTGCGGCACCCCAGGGGGTGCGGGGGGCTCCCTGGGCCGGGACTGAAGCGCAGACGACTGGGAGACTCTGTCGGTGCCTGCCCGCCCGTCTGTGCGTCTGTCTGTCGGTGCGAGCGTCTGAGGCTACCGGGAAGGCAGCGCCAACTGGCTACCCCAGCGCGCCGGAGTCAAGCGCCCGCCTCTCCACCGCGCGGTGATTGGCGACCAGCCGCTCCCAGGCTCGTCCGAGCCCCCGGGATGGTGCAAGGGCGTGGGATTCCCGGCTCCAGCTCCGAGGGAGGGGGCGAAGGGGGCGGGGAGGCTGGGTGGGAGTGAGGGGGAGGGAGGGACCGACCGCCGAGAAAGGAGAGGAGAGCCCAGGGTCTGGCTTGGAAAACGTAATTTAAGCGCACAGGGAGATGAGTTCAGAAGAGAAAAGGCTCAGGTGAGTGGCGCGACTTCTTTCGCTGCCTGTGTAGAGTTCTCATTTTCAACTCTTCTGGCAAAGAGTCAGGATGGCGTCCTCAACACCTCCGAAGTGCTGGTAGCTATCCTCTGCTTTATCGCATTTACCTCAGCCCCTATCCTTTTTCAGGTAGGATTATTCATTCCTTGATAAAGATGAGGAAAAGGAGGTGTAGATGCGCACAAGATAGCCTCTCTTCCCAGAGTCAGCAAATCTGAGTCAGCCCAGAAGACCAGAACAATGAGCCTGTCGCCGTCTGCAGCACGTAAAAACTCAGGGCACGCGGGGGCCTCCCTCCTCTCCGGGATCTCTCTCTCCTCACAGTCACCGTACTTCCCACTCTTCGAAATCGAGTCTTGGTCCCAGATACCCAAACCCACAGAAATCAGTTATAACAAACAGTGCCCGCCATCACCAGGAATGTGCATCCAGTTTGCTGGGTGCTTGTTCATTTACTCAAGACATTTATTTGATCCTTTGATCCCTGTTTGCAGGGGTGAACAAAATACATTGCCACGGGCCAGTGGAAACGAATCTGATTGGATAGCTTGACAACAGTAATAGAAGCAAAATGAACATAGATACTCTAAAGGAAAATAGGCTCCTAAATTGGATGACAGCAGAATCTAATTTAGATGGTAGGGATAAGATGTACACACACACACCTTATCCCCGCCATCTAAATTAGATTATAATATATACTCTTCTCCCATACCCCAGTAAATCTGTGCTCGCTACAGATTCAAGTCCTCCATGATTGGATCCAGAAACCTCGACTTATTTCTTACATAGTTGTAGACCTAGAAGATCACAGCTTGCAGTTCCATTCATTTTTAGGTGACAGGGTCCAGTCTTTTTTTTTTTTTAGGGCTGATAAAGACTTGCAAAGCCATAACTTCTGGGATGATTTTATATTTAGTTTTTATACATACAGGAACTGGCCCTGTACATAATATTATACACACACACATCTTATCCCCTCATAAAACTGATCTACTCTCTCTGGCCTTAAGTGTCATCTCTTAGGAGCTGACACTTAAGCGAAGAGGGGATGCATGTTAGCAGAGGGGTCACAGCGTAAGTGAAGATCTCCAGGTAGTTCCATGATTGCCATGTGAAAAGTGTTACAGGCCAGAGGAAGAAGCAAACACAGCAATTGTGGGGTCGGCTGGACCTTGTAAGTTGGGGCGAAGCATGTTGGAAACTATTAGATGTAAGTGAATGTGGGTGTGTGTGTATGAAGGAGGCAACATCATGTCCAATTAAAAAAAAAATGTGAATCATTTTTGAGTGAGCATATGGACCGGACGCACTGAGGCAGGGCGGGAGAAAGACAAACTAGGCAGCTGTTGCTGGCATGGAGGGAAGCAATGACAGGGTCTTGCTTGGAGCAGGGTAGTGGCAGCGGAGGTAGATGTATTACTCTGCTCAGTCCTATGGGTACTGCAGTAGTTAATATCAGGACCACGTTGAGCCTAGATTAAGTGAGAGCTCGATATACATAGTCGGTTTTATTGGATGCAACTGGGAAGAGGTAAACCCAGGCCATAGAGGCAGAGAAGGTGAAAAGTCTGCCTAAGGAACATGAGGCAAGGCCTCACAGAACATCAGGGCTAAACAAATCACTTGGGTTTCCCTATATAATGTGTGGATGCTCTGTGGCCCCTGTTTTATAATCTGTAAAATAGGAATCTACGTGCTACATCAAAAGGAAAGCCTGAGGGGAAAGTGAATATGTTTTTCGCAGCACATTATAAGTGGACTTTAAGAAGGGATGATGGTGTATTTCTGTTATTTTATACATCCTATGTCAAAGAATGTGCATCAAAATTACCTGTCATGCTAGCTTAAAATGCAGATTTCCAGGCCACAGAGCACTGCAATTCTGATGCCATGGATTTGGTGTAGGGCCCAAGCATGCATTTGTTGTAAGCACTTGTGGATGATTCTGACACAGCTGACTTCCGTGCTTTACGTGAGTCAGTAGAAAACTGGACATCAAAGACATGCACTAAAATAGTGCTGGAGGTCACGTCACCAAGTAACAGACTGAATAAAGCAGGAGACTGGGATCAACCGCACCATCAGTGGCATCATCAGGTGAAAACTGAAGGAAATTGGAGGGGTAAAGGGCTTGTCCACACTCAGCTGAAAATAACCACAGCCCTGATCTGCATCTCTCCATTAAGATACATTTACATGACATTTTCCGTATTTCTCTGGTCCTCCTCTTTTAGGGCTAATAATATAGGTTACTCACAATGATCAGGGCTGGATTCTCTGAGAACAACCCTTAACTACTCTGTGCTCAACTGTGAAGTCTCTCAGCCTCAGCAGTATTGACATTTGGGCTGGATAATCATTTGTGGTAGGGGCTATCATCCTATGCATTATAAACATAGGATGTTTAGCAGCATCTCTGGCCTCTACTCCACTAAATGCCAGTAGCAGCCCCAAAATGCAACAAAATGTTGTGAGATTTCCAAATGTTTCCTGGTGGGTAAAATTCCCCCAGGTGAGAACCTGGATAAATAGTACAGATTCCCAGTCCTATTTTGTGACTTTTTTTGGAGTGCCCATTTTCTTGAGAGAGCAGAGGTCTTCTCTTGAATCTGATGTAAGTGGTTTATCCTCCACTGATTTTACAGCTCTTCGCCCATACCCCAGTAAATCTGTGCTCTCTGCAGATTCAAGTCCTCAATGATTGGATACAGAAACCGTGACTTATTTCTTACATAGTTCTTGACCTAGAAGATCACAGCTTGCAGTTCCATTCATTTTTAGATGACAGGGTCCAGTCTTTTTTTTAGGGCTGATAAACACTTGCAAAGCCGTAACTTCTGGGAGATTTTATACACAGTTTTCCAGGAACTGGCCCTGCAATATGTATAAATTGTCTCTAGATGGTGACAGAGAATCATGAGCCCACCATGGTCCAGCCTTGGACTTGTAAACTGCAAAATAGCTTTTAAGTTACTTGGGAATGTCAGTCTGACCTGACTTAAAAATGATAAATCTAAGACACTGTAATGGCTATCTGAAATTTGTAATAAACCAATGGAGATATGGCGGGCAGAGCTCTTCGCTGATGTGTTGTATTCTGTCAGACCTAGTCCAGAATCTGTCATGTAACACATCCATAAATGTTTGTAAGAGGAGCAGACCGAGGGAGGGAGGGAAGAATGGAGGGAAAATTTGAGATAGAGAGATCACACTGTTTCAATCTTAACCACTCAAAATATTTCCCCCTTCCTCTTCCTTTAAAATCAATGGTACAGTTCTACAAATTGATTTTCTTTTTCTACTGACATAAGCTTATTTTTTTTTTTTTTATTTTTGCAAAATAATATTAAGATATGTGCCTCCTCCTGAACAGATCAAAAAATAAATGGTAAACCATGTTGCTTACTCACTTTCCTTTGTCCCTGGATTCACGAAGATGCAAACATCCCTTCCACAGAAAGTAAGAAACATTTACTGCCTCTCCCGGTACAGTTGACTTTCTGTGCTATGACCAACTCCTTATTTGTGCCCCTCTTTTTCTGTCAGTGAGTAGCTGCTTCCTCCTCTAGCTGCTAAAGCTGCATCAAACAGTGGGCTGGGTTTTACTGAATGGGTGTCCGGTACTTTCCTGTAGGAAGCACTTTGATGTCCAAAGAGATAAATGTCCAAAGTCATGCATCTAAACCTAGAAGAGGGTAAAATAGAAACAGAACACAAGGCTTAACTTATTTCAACACAGTAGCCAAAAGGAAAAAGAGAGAGATGGAAATGGATTTACCTCCTTGAAGGCCTAAGACCTAAGGGCTACTTTCTGGTCAATGTCTCAGAAATGAAGTCCAGTTAGCAACCCAGACCTCAAAAACAGTGGGGGAAAGGAGAGAGAGGAGGTGAAAGAGAACAGAGCCTCAGGTTCTTTTTCCCTCTAGAAATAATCATCTAGAAAGATAAAGGCTTCATTTGCCACACAAAATAAAGAATGAAATTCAAACAAGTGACAGGCAACAACCTTCTATTTACTTACTAGCAACAATACAGGAAAAAGTACCCCTTAAATAGTTTTGTAAATAGATCCATCATCGCACACAATTTAACAATTACCAACTGTTCTCCTTCACCTGCTATTTATTCTTCTACTTTACTCTGAGGACATTGGCATCAATTTCTTCCCTTTAAAACCTGTGCTTGTCTGACTTACCTATGTGATAAGGTTCTCTCTCCTCATCTCATTTCCTCTGTTGTTTGTACTCTGGCTGCATGGGCTTGCTTTCCGTGTTCTATTTTTAGTCCTTTCCCAAGCCCTACTATTAAAAGTAGCAGGCTTGCCAGAGGCTGAAGAGGTAGTATTAGAACTAGGCTACTAATTTCCCCATCGAACTCGAGGCCAAGTTCTGAGCTCTCTGCACAGTGAAGAGTGGAATATATACTTTGAAAAAGCTCTGGAAAATATCAGGCTGCCTAAAAAGGGAAAATAACTTTGGTTTGCATGGAGTATTTTCACTTTCTTCTTCACTATCATGAGTCCATCATGAATAAGCTTAGATTCTCAAACTCTCATCTCAAACATCATCTTGACCCCACTAAGCCTTTGTCCTGGAATAGCAAGGATTGGGAGCTACTGCTAATCAAGAACATGCTTAGAAGTATACATTCTTGGGCATCTCTATAAGTATTCCAATCAAGTTGGTCAGGATTTGTGATGTAACTAAATATTATCAAAAACCAATAATTATGACCCATAGTACTTGCATTTGAATGCCAGCAACACCTACTAGTCAATAGAACTTAAAGCTTTTGGGATACTTTTGACTTACTTCTTATTCATGGAGGAAGCAAAATATAGCAGAATAAAAGGATTTAAGACTGGAGTTGTTGGCTGTCCTTCTAAGCTGTGAAAAGAAAATACAAATAAAAGTAGAAAAGAAATAGGAAAATACACATAATCCAGTCTGAGGCCAATATTTCTGTTCCTTCTCCTTTAATCCTTGAAATCACCACCAGTTAAGCCAAGAAATCTTTCTGCAATCTTATTCCCCCTTTATATTAGTCTGTGTTGCATTTCTCTTACTTTCAGTGAAAGTTGTCCTAGTACTTTTACTATGTGATGTTAAACACTAAGTCCAAGCATACCCATCTCTTAACACAGAGGAGCAATCCCTACCTCACATCTTATTTTCATGAGGATTGAATGAGGTAACACACATCAAGTCTCTAGTGCAAAGCCTTAACCACTAGTGCTCAATGAATGGTAATGTTCTTCCTCTTTCTTAACTTCCCTTTGATTCTTATTCCTGTAGCCAATCCCTTCCTAAGGCTGTGAACTCTTTTATAGAGGTGAATGCTTCAGTCTAATCCTTGATATTTCCCATCTGATTTCAGAATTGCAATTCCCAGAAACAATGACTGGGTGAGCATTACAAAATGGTGTTCCTTTTTGCATAGGTACAAAAAAAGTGACCAAAAGTTGGAAGCTATGAAAATTAGGAGAAGAGTAGCCCTCTGGCTAATAAAATCTTGTGAGGACAGAATGCAGAAGCCTGAGACCTACTGCATTTCATTTTAACTCACCCCAAGGCAGGGCACAGCCATTCATCATGCCCAGGGTGGGTTGCAATCTCCTCTTAGACCCCCATTTTTTTTTTTTTTTTCGAGACAGAGTTTCACTTTGTCACCCAGGCTGGAGTGCAGTAGCACCATTTTGGCTCACTGTGACCTCTGCTTCCCAGGTTCAAGCAATTCTCGTGCCTCAGCCTCCTGAGTAGCTGGGATTACAGGTGCCCACCACCAGGCCTGGCTTTCTTTGTATTTTAGTAGAGATGGGGTTTCAACATACTGCCCAGGCTGGTCTCGAAATCCTGAGCTTAGGCAATCTGCCCATCTTGGCCTCCCAAAGTGCTAGGATTACAGGCATGAACCACTGTGCCCAGCCATGCCTTTTCTTATGTTGGATTGGGGAACTAAATAGGAGCTTATGCCTGCTCTGCAGTGTTGGATGTTTTAATGTGCACTACATTAAGAGCTTCCATCTCTCTCATTTCACCTACTTCTATGAACCGCATTACAATTTCTACACTACCAATTCTGCCATTTTCTTCCATTTACTGAGCATCCTTTCCATGTACTCACACTGTCTCTGGGTGCTCTTTCAAAAGGTTTGGCTGTGAGGATGAAGATGAGTACATTATATCCTTAGTCAATTAACCTTCACATCTCAACAACCTGCAATCTGGCTTCTGTCCCCAGTCACCTGTTTCTCTAAATAAACGTGCGATTAAGTTTAGGAATAAATGAACAGAAATAAAAAGATGTAGGCCTTTCTCCTTTCACTCAGAACCATTTAAAATGCTAGAGAAGGCCGGGCGCGGTGGCTCAAGCCTGTAATCCCAGCACTTTGGGAGGCCGAGGCGGGTGGATCACGAGGTCAAGAGATCGAGACCATCCTGGTCAACATGGTGAAACCCCGTCTCTACTAAAAATACAAAAAATTAGCTGGGCATGGTGGCACATGCCTGTAATCCCAGCTACTCAGGAGGCTGAGGCAGGAGAATTGCCTGAACCCAGGAGGCGGAGGTTGCGGTGAGCCGAGATCACGCCATTGCACTCCAGCCTGGGTAACAAGAGCAAAACTCGGTCTCAAAAAAAAAAAAAATGCTAGAGAAAGAACCCATGCTAATCTTTGAATAGTTGTAGCATTTGAAACTAATGACTGCTGCCTCTTTTTTGAAACCCTCTCACCTTCACAGATTCCTGGTCATTACTTTGTCCTGTTTTTCTGAACTTCCCCCCCTTTTTGTTTAATTTTTACTAATATATATAGATAGTTAGATATATTTGCCCTTTTTGCTTCTTATATATTGGGCTTCAGACTTTGGTCCTTGTCCTTCATTTCTTCTCATGAGAGAATCTCTATTCCTGAGCAATCAGGGCCTGTCTGATCTGATCTGATGAGTCCCAGATCTATTATTCCAGCCGAATTCCTGTCCCAAGCTGTAGACACTATTTTATTTCCAACAACTGACAGGGCATTTTTAACTAAATGCATTGAAGGCACCTTAAACTCAACAAGGCACCAAGCATAGATCCTTGGCTATTCTTCATATGCCCTGAATCCCAAACCCGGGAGTTTGGAAGTCATCCTCGCATATGGGAGGTGTCAGGGATCACCCAATCTTGCTTTCTCAATGACTCTGTTCCTCTCCATACTCGTTGCAATTGCCTTATTTCAGGCCATTAGCATCTGCCACCCTTAAAGACTCAAAAGAGGAAGTGTTTCATCAGGCAGACTTCCCCGACTGCCCTGGCTAAGCTAGGTCGGATTAAGCACACCTCCAAGTGTACCCATAATAAGCCACCACTCCCCCACGGTCTCTGTCATAAAAGTGAGACAGTACAATCGAGGCCATGACCCCCAACCCAACCAATGCTCCTGCATCAGCTGTTTAGAGCAGGGAGGATGTCATTGTCATCTTTGTTTCTAATACTAAGAACAGAGCCAGCACGTACATGCTTGATAATATGTTACATTGAAACCTCA
Source organism: Saguinus oedipus (assembly GCA_031835075.1). Taxonomy (NCBI): domain Eukaryota; kingdom Metazoa; phylum Chordata; class Mammalia; order Primates; family Cebidae; genus Saguinus; species Saguinus oedipus. The sequence continues at coordinate 36,313,655 of CM063189.1, forward strand.
TTGCTCAAAAAAAAAAAAATCCAGGCTGTTGAAACAGGCACTTTGAACGACCCCCTAAGCCAGCCCCAACTATGGAAACTTACTCCTACTCCCACACCCCGTAAGGGACAACTTCCACGATCAAGTAGGTTCCACACTTGCCTGTCAACTATGTCCAGAGGTTTTCCTTGTTTTTATTCCTTCCCTCATTGCCCAGTTTTTCCTCATTTTTATTTCATCTCTCACTCTCCAACCCACGTGGCTTCTTTTTCCCCTTCCCTTTTAAATGAAACTGTATATTATAGTTGTTGTTGAAATAAGTCTAAATGTCTTGAGACTTACCCTGACCTATTTAGCCTTACAATTCCCCACGTCAGGAGATATTCTCAACGTTGGTGCTCATTGGCCAAGTCCTGCCACAGGAGATACTGAGTTAATGAGTCTGGATGCACACATTGAAATTCCTTTTAAAGCCCTCTGGCTCCAGGTGAATATAAGAGTCAGCCACTTGAGAATCAACCATCATCCAGCCTCTCTGTGACCACTGTGTAGTCCCCAGACCAGCAACATTAGCATCACCTGAAAGCACATTAGATGCAAAGTCTCAGGTGACCTACTGTATCCTGCATTGAAGCCAGACCCCCAGGTGAGTGTGTGCACATTAATGTCAGAGAAATGCTGTTGTAGAGCCACACAGAACCTTGACACTAACAGGGTGCACTTTGAGAGTCCTCTGCCCTCAGTAACCTTCAGTTTCCCTGTCTACATGATGGTGAACGTAATAGTACTGTCTCACATGGATGTGGGGATCATGATCATCAGCTTAAATGCCACATTAAGCATTAAGTAGTAGTGCTGTTACCATTCTCTCTCGTCTCCCTAATCCCTCCACCTGACATGATAAGGGTGGAGCAGAGCAAGTACACTCTTTACTCCTAGGATGCTGGCTATGGGATTTCATGAGACACAGCTAATAGGAAGCTTACAGATGCTGCATTCACATCCAAATTAAACAGTTCCCATTAAAAGCACACAAAGATGTTGCACCTCCCTTGACTTTCTCCGTCACCCAAACACCCACCATGATCTGCCCTCCAGACACCCTGTCTACCCAGTTACACAGTCACCATCCTGCTCAGGGTGCTGTGTGAGGCTGCACCCTGTTGCACAGGCAATTTGTTTCCAAGAGCCGCGTAGTGACCTGGCCCCCATCATGCGTGAGACTGGCGTTTCCACAAGACAGCAAAGCACAATTTCAAGAGGCAGATCATTTAAAACCAATTATTGGAACTCAACTGGCTTTTATAAGGAATTAATTTAAAGAATCCAAGGTGCCAGAGGGAGAATAGTAGGAGAGATGGGGTGGGGAGGGGTGTGATTTTATTTTTAAAGCAGTCTGGGATCTATTTAGAGAGGTCGCAAACATAAGGGTTGTGTCCAGAGAGTAACCTAATACTTTATATCGCTCTCCTTCTGCAGAGTCCTATCGTCCCCTGTGATTGGACGGAGTGTCTCGCATTTTACATTGTCCTGAGAGGAGAGGGGTCCTTTGGAAAAGTGAAAAACTAACATTGGACTAGGACATAACAGCAGCCTTGGGACAACAGAGCCTGCTTGTGCCTGCTCTGCAGTACTGGATGTTTTTATGTGCACTACATTAAGAGCTTCCATCTCTCTGGACAAAGGGGAGAAGCGCTTCCATGGTGGGTGGCCCCAATTAAACCCTGTGCCTAGTGAGTTTCCGCCCAGGCTGACTGGAAGTCAGCCAGGGCTGATTAGAGAGCAGGTACCTCAAATGGCCCAGTACGGCTATAATGAAATGGCCCTGGAAAATTGCTAAATGACACAGAGGAAAATCATTACAATTGAAATGCCTCCCTCCTCCTTATCCGCTCTAAAAAAAAAAAGAAACACTTCAGAATTGCCTAAATATTGCTTTGCCCAGTGAGTCAACTGTATAGTAAATGAAAGATCTCTCACAAACACACAGCTTTGAGCACACTGCTTTAATTATGAAATGTTTATTTTGTTTAAAAGCACATAAAGACAAAAACAGAATAAAGAGAAAACAAAAGCAACTTTCGCCGACTCTTCCCATTAAAAACAAGTAAATTGTCACATACACTATAGAACTGACCGGTAGGCTTAATATGGAAGGTTTTCAGATTTTTTTCACTGAAAATTGTAATAAAAATTTACTTTTTGTGACAAAATCAATACAAGCTCTTCTTGAACCTTGAAAAACATAGAAAAGCATAATGAGATAATAAGAACGGCTCAGGTGCTGTGGCTCATGCCTGTAATCCTACCACTGTGGGAGACCAAGGCAGGAGAATCCCTGGAGCCCAGGAGTTTGAGACCAGCCTGGGCAACATAGTGAGACCCCCGTCTCTTAAAAAAAAAAAAGAAAAAAAAAGGAACTTAGCATCCATTCATCAATCCCTCAAAAATAACCAGGGTGAACATGAGGTTGTATATTGTCCTTCTGTAAGCACTGTTTTACATCGTTGAAAATGCATTGTATGTACTTTTGTGTTCTTCCTTGTCTGGTACTATATATGGAGTATGTTGCAGATATTAAAATTCCATGAACCATTACCGTTAATGGCCGGGACATAATCCATTAAAGGAGTGTAACGTAATGCACTTAGCAAAAATGTGGATGTCCCTTTGTCATGGGGTTACTAAGCTATGATAAATAACAGCAGTAGCAACATCTGCACCATATACTGAGTAAGGGAAAAAGGGAAATGCGGACTCATGTTCCACAGGGTACCTCCTTCCATCCTCCACCAACACCATGAGGGAGTTATTACTCATCCCCTTTAACAGATAAGTAAACTGAGGCTCGTTGATAAGTGAGATCACTGGCTGAGGTGACAGAGCTAGGAGGCAGGGCCAGGATGATGACCTACATCTGCCAGATTATTCCTTCATCTCTATTCCTCATCCATCCGTAGACACCAAGCAGTGTAATCAAAAGAGCATGGTTTTGGAGTCCAAGTATTATTTGACGTATACCTTGTAAATGTTAGGTGCCCCATAAATACCTGTTGCCTACATGCTTTCTATTCTAATTAAAATTTTATGCATGCTCTTACTCACAGACCTGGTGATTGCACCTGCTAAGTGTTAGATTTGGAAGGCCATCTCTTATCACAAGTACTACAGTTTAGAATTCAGCTTTCCATGTGAAGGGTACCTTAGGTTTCATTGATAATGTAGAACCCAGAAAACAGAAGAAAGACAAGGCATGACTCTATCTCAGAAAATTCCACTGTAGGAGAGAGAAACCCTAGTTTGGTTTAGAAATAGAGTAGTGGTAATGATGATTAAACATACTCTCATTAATTGATTGGCCCGCTGGAATGGGGCCAAACACTTTCAGCATTTAAGGAAAATAAGCATCAAAGTAGTTCTCTAACGTGGAAAATGAAAGCAAGACTGTCTAATGTGCAAATAAGTTAGTAATTACCAGCTGACATAATTTGGACAAGAGGCAGTGGTAGAATTTGAAACTGGGTCTGAATCTGTTGTATTCTAGAAACACATTCTAGGTTCATCTCCTTATTCTTTATTGGGTAGCCTGAGGCATTGGACCAGTGGATACGAACACATCACACAGGTGGAAACCAACTTGAAGTGAGTATCAGATATCCCATTTCTCACAAGTCAACTGGCTGGCCACCCACCATGTTTCTTGAGTCTCTGTACTCCCTGGAGACTCCCCTTCCTCTCGCTTTCCCCTATTTTATGTACAAAACAATTTAGCCTCTACCCCATTCAGTTCCAGACCTATCTGAGCATATCAAATAACTCATTAATGTGCTCTGAAGAAATAAAAGATTGTTTATTCATTGCCTTATTCCTCAGTAGAACAGAATAATGACAGAGGGCGTCTCAGCTCCCCCTTTCTGCTTGCCCAGTTCCCCCAAGTGAACAGCAGCTGAGAAAAGATGAATTACCTCATGGCTATGAAGGGCATCATTTCCCTCAGAAGGCAGAAATGTTAATCATCAGCTTCAGCTTAACACAAAAAATTGCTGCTGTTGTCAATTTCTAAAATGTGAAAGCTGGAATGCATTCTCTCCACCATGGAGCTGGAGTGAAACCAAGCCCAGTCTTCTCATCACAGGTTCAGATTGACCCAGTGGGTCTATTTATAAATATAACCAATGAAACGTCAATTCTATAGGCCATAATTGGAGGAGCACTGAATTTGGCATCAGCCTAGCTCAGATTTCTTCATGGGAAGCCTTCCAAACCATCCCTAACTTCTCTAGTATGGATTTATATCCCTTCCATATGCTCTTTGAACATCTATAAAGCTATTTGAACTCTGTCACAGGACATAGAAAACTAAACCAAAAATTAAAGCAGAATGTCTTCTCTATCGGACTTTGAGACTCTGAGATCCAGGGGCTACGTACACACTATCTTTAACAGTGGTTCTTTATTGGGGACATTCTCCAACCAGGGAACATATGGCAATGTCTGGAGACATTATTGATTATAACAGCTAGGCTGGGGGTTGTTACTGGGATATCATGTGCAGAGGTCAAGGACACTGCTCAACTTTCTGCACTTCTCAGGACAGAACCCCCACAAGAAAAAGTTATTTGGTCCAAAGTGTCAATAATGTCAAGATTGAGAAACCTTAATATTTAAGATTACTCATTTAGCAAGTATTTATTAAGCACTATCTATGTGTCACCTTTTCTTCTAAGGGATGGAAATACCTTGTGCCTGTTTCCTCCTGCCCCAAGACTTTTGAGCATGTTCAACTCTTGCTCTGTTATCCAGGCTGAAATGCAGTGGTATGATACCAGTTCACTGCAAACTCCACCTCCCAAGTTCAAGCAATTCTTGTGCCTCAGCCACCCCAATATCTGGGATTACAGGCATGCATCCTATCACCCAGCTAATCTTTGTATTTTTGGTAGAGACAGAGTTTCACCATGTTGGCCATGCTGGTCTTGAACTCTTGAGTGCTCAGCCTGCCTCGGCCTCCCAAAGTGCTGGAATTACAGGCATGAACCACCATGCCCACCCATGTTTCCTTACTGTAATTTTAATTTTTGTGATAATTAAAGTGAATACCTAGTAACCACTAAAATATTTAGCCTCCTACATTAACTCTGCATATACAATATTAATTTATATAATCTTCTCAATCACTCTATAGTGTTACTCTCTGCTTTCCCCTTCACTCTTCCTTTTTAAACAAATGATAGAGAGTAAGCTCAGAATGGTTGGGTAACTTTCCCAAGGCAATGTAACGTTTGATTTATGTTTTCTGATTCATAACCATCATACAAAATTGCCTGCCAGCTTAAAAGCAATTGGGAATCATAGTATCTAAGTCAGAGGGCTGTTAAAAAGATTATTTGGCGTATTAATGACCCAACAATGTAGTAGATTTAGAGATGCTCAATTATCACTTCAGGTGAGTGAGAAGGAAGTTTAAAAAGCAGCCATGATTGCAGGGAATCTCGAAGCCAAATTATTCTGCAGGGATCATTAAACTTTCTTTTATAAAAAATTTATGTATTATACTTTAACTTCTGGGGCACATGTACAGAATGTGCAGGTTACATAGGTATACATGTGTCATGGTGGCTTGTTGAATCCATCAGCTCAAAATCTATATTAGGTATATCTCCATGAAAACTTTCTGGAAGACCCTCTGCAAGAGAGTGAGCATGTGTACATTGGACAGAGGCAAACTTGATGAATGAAAGAAAACAGAGCGAGAATCCTGGTAGGTGATATTGATGAGACCCTGGACCAAGTGACAAAAGAATTTCTTAGAATCTCTATCCACCTCTTTTCAGTAAATGTTCCTATATCTTCACACAAGTAAAGAATGTTCCGTGCCTCTCATATTACCAGGATTAAACAGGCAAGGATCTTAGGGGAAATGTCTACAAGAAGAAGTGGGGAAGGAGCTGGAAAGACTGTGAAACTCATCAGATCATAATGTGGGTGGGCATGTCCCCACATGAAGGAGAGAGGGAAAAAGTGGGTACACTGAGCCGTAGACTTAGACTCAACTTACACTTAGACTTCTAACTCAACTTAGAAGTAGAGTTCTTGCATTCTGTTCAGTAGAAGGAAGGTTCTAGAAGCCACAGAAGAGGGCTGAAGCCACAGCCAGCCAGCCATTAGAGGAGTCCTGTGTCCCCTAGAAATGGGTCTGTCTGGCTGGGTGTGGTGGCTCATGCCTATAATCCCAGCACTTTGGAAGGCAGAGGCAGGCAGCTCACTTGAGGTCAGGAGTTCGACACCAGTGTGGCCAATGTGGTGAAAGCCAGTCTTTACTAAAAATACAAAAAATTAGCTGAGCGTGGTGGCAGCCACCTGTAATACCAGGTACTCAGGTGGCTGGGGGAGGAGAATCGCTTTAACGCAGGAGGCAGAGGTTGCAGTGAACCGAGATTGGGACATGGTACTCCAGCTTGGGCAACAGAGCAAGACTATATTAAAGAAAGAAAGAAAGAGAGAGAGAGAGAGGGAGGGAGGGAGGGAGGGAGAAAGAAAGGAAAGGAAAGAAGAAGGAAGGAAGGGAGGGAGGGAGAGAGGAAGGGAGGAAGGGAAGGAAGGGGTTGGCCTTAGTAACTCTACTACACATACTCACTTTGTATGGACCACCCACTAGAAGTGAGGCCTGGGCCCTTGGTCAATTACCCACCATGTAGTTGAATGTTTATGAGGCACATCTTCATGGCCACCACACCAGGCACTTTTAAATGTTGCATAAAACAAGCACAAATCCTCTGCCTTCAATTCAACTAGACATGCATCTACTCAAACACATGCCCTTTGGGCAAACAGTGCATCGGCTGCCTGCCCTCTGAGTTGCACTTGAGCCCCACTTTGTGGAATTAGCTTAAAAGCAGTGAGCTCATCAGCTTTCAGGACATGTTATAAACTCCCCTCTCTGTACAATTGATCTTCCATTCCACACCACCTCCCCCTGCCAAAATGTCCTATTATTTTGTTTTGTTTGATATTAAAATCTGGATCTCAGTGTTGATTGTCTGGCCCTCCTGTTACTTTCTGCAGCCACTCATCCTGAGATAATAAGCTATAAACACTGTAATCCTGTATAAACAATAACTCTGTGAGATGAGTCCCAAGCAAACAAGGCAGTCCCATAGTCTTCCCTTGTCCTGATGGTCCTGCCTGTCCTCCTTACAGCAGTGCAGATGATGGGAGGAGCCAGCCTGAGCTGCTGGACCCTGGCCAGCCAGCTGGGAGTCCTCTGGCAGGACCTGAAATAGTGATCCAGCGGGCAGCTGGAGGTGAGGGACTTTCAGGATCCTACCTGAGTGCTTCATAGGTGGCTGCGGGGCACTTGACTCAGATCCAAGAGAGGCACCTGGCTCCACGCTGGCCCCATGCCAGTTTCAGAGGGTAAAGCTTGCCCTGAATGATGGTGTCTGGACTCAGTTCATGTTTTATTGTTTTGTGTCTCTTCAAAATTAATTCCTCAGTGAAACATGTTTGAAACCTAAGCCTCCTCATTCTCCCTCTCCATTTTATTTTCAGTTGCATGCACTTGTCCCTGTTGAAAATCAGGAGAGTTACTGTTAAGCAAATTGCTGCTGGAAATTGGATTTCTGAGCAATGCCAGGCACAGCTGTTGAAATATTGAAGCTTCTCCTAGGTCTAGAAACTACTAAGGAAAGGGCAAACCTGTCCATTTCCTGGAGCATCCAAAGCTGTGCCTAGTGTAGTGAGGAGGAGGGGATGATTTCTCAAAAATGTTGGAACACAGAGATGTAGAAACCGACTTTTGAAAATGCATATGGACCAGTACAGTCGTTCTCAAAGTGTGCTTCCCAGACCAGCAGCATCAGCATCACCAGGAAACTTGTTAAACATGCAGAGTTTTGATACATTCACTCCACACCTACTGAATCAGGAACTCTGGGGGTAGGACACTGCTCTCCGTTTTAACAAGTTCAGCAGGGGTTTCTATCATCACTAAAGTTTGAGAATTCCTGCTCTAGAGACAGAGGTGCCTCTTGTTGTTCACAAATAAGCAAAACACAACAGTTCGCTTAGTTATACAATACTCCTGTTATGCTGCTACAGTTTGGATGCTTGTCCCCCAAACCTCATGTTGAAAATTGATACCCAATGTTGGAGATAGGGCCTATTTGGAGGTGTGTTGATCATGGGGGTGGATCCCTTGTGAATGTCTTGGTGTCCTCCTTATGGTAGTGGGTGAGTTCTAACTCTCTTAGTTCCTGCAAGAGCTGATTATTAAAAAGACTATTCCCTCTCTCATCTTTGTCTCCTCTCTCTTCATAAGATCTCTGCACACACCAGTCCCCCTTCCCCTTCCACTGTGAGTGGAAGCAGCCTGAAGCCCTCACCAGAAGCAGATGCTGGTGCTACGCTGCTTGTACAGCCTGCAGAATCATGAGCCAAATGAACTTCTTTTCTTTATAAAGCAGCAGTCTCCAACCTTTTTGGCAGGACGGACCAGTTTCATGAAAGACAATTTTTCTTCACACCAGGGGCAGGTTGAGGGTTTGGGGATGATTCAAGTGCATTACATTTATTGTGCACTTTATTTCTATTACTATTACATTGTAACATATAATGAAATAATTACACGATTCACCATAATGTAGAATCAGTGGGAGCCCTGAGCTCCTTTTCCTGCAACTAGATGGTCCCATCTGGGGATGATAGGAGACAGTGACAGATTATCAGGCATTAGATTGTCATAAGGAACATGCAGCCTAAATCCCTGGCATACACAGTTCACAATACGGTTTGTACTCCTGTCAGAATCTAACGCGGCTGCTGATCTGACAGGAAGCGGAGCTCAGGTGGTAACAGGAGCAATGAGGAAGGACTGTAAATACAGCTGAAGGTTCACTCACCCACTGCTCACCTCCTACTGTGTGGCCCAGTTCCTAAGAGGCCACAGGTACTGATCCATGGCCCTGGGGTTAGGGGCCCTGTTATAAAGTACCCAGCCTTGGTACTTTATAGGAGTACCTTTATAGCAACAGGAGAAAGCTCCTTTATAGCAACACAAACAGACTAAGACACATGCCTCATCACAATGTATTTGTCCAAATACTTACTGAACTACTACTTCGTACTAGGCTCTATGTTAGGCACACGGATGTAATTATAAATAAAAACAGAAGTGGTTCTTCTTCTTATAAGCTTATCTTTTAGTCAAGAGAACTGATAATAAATAAATACACAAATTTAGTGTATTTACCTAAGCACTAATATAAGTGTATATACCTAAGCACTAATTATTTAAAGTGATCTGAATAAAATAAAATTTATTTATTTTTTCTGAGACAGATTCTCACTCTGTCACCCAGGCTGGAGTGCAGTGGCATGATCTCAGCTCACTGAAACCTCCATCTCCTAGGCTCAAGCAATTTTCCATGCCTCAGCCTCCCAAGTAGCTGAGATTACAGGTGTGTGCCATCTTGTCCAGCAAATTTTTGTATTTCTAATACAGATGGGGTCTCACCATGTTGGCCAGGCTGCTCTTGAACTCCCAACCTCAAGTGATCTGCCTGCCTCAGCCTCCCAAAGTGCTGATATTACAGGCATGAGCCACCATGCCCAGCCTAAAATAAAGTTTCTTAAATAACAATACCAAAAGACCTGATCTAGTATGGGAGGTTAAGGAAAGCTTAAGTGAGGAAATTATACTTCAGTTGACATATAAAGGAAGCATAGAAATCACAATCCTAAACTCTGGAATGGAGGTGGGTTTTTCAAGCAAAGAGAACAGCACATGCTAAGACCCTGCATCTGGGTGAAAACATCTCACTAAACTGACAAGATCAGGGTGGCCAAAGTACAGAAACCAAAGGGCACAGAATTATGAGACAGGGTGAGTAAAAGATACTTGGAGTTGGCCAGGCACGGTGGCTCACGCCTGTAATCCCAGCACTTTGGGAGGCTGAGGCAGGCAGATCACAAGTTCAAGAGATCGAGACCATCCTGGCCAATATGGTGAAAACTCGTCTCTACTAAAAATACAAAAATTAGCTGGGCATGGTGGTACATGCCTGTAGTCCCAGCTACTCAGCTACTTGGGAGGCTGAGGCAGGAGAGAATCGCTTGAACCAGGGAGTGGGAGATTGCAGTGAGCCGAGACGGTGCCACTGCACTCCAGCCTGGCAACAGAGCAAAACTCTGTCTCCAAAAAAAAAAAAAAAAAAAAGATATTTGGAGTCATGTTAAAAATGTTGATCTTTATTATAACATCCACAGGCAACCACTGGAGAGTTTAAAGATGGAAGAGGGGCAATGGCAACAAATGGCATTTGGAAAAATCCCCTTCTGGTTGATGCACGGAGAGTGGAGTGCAAGAGGATTCTTAGGAGGGCACTGCAGTTGTTCATGCCAGAGACAAGATAGGGGAGACCAGCATAAGTGAGGGGGAGATTCAAGACATGGAAGGAATTATGAGATGTTGGGAAGAGTCTATCACCAGTCCCGAGTGAGAGTGCCTAAGGTGTCAAGGATGGGTCTTGTTTATAGTTTGCATGTCTGAAGGAATGGGGAAACTATTCAGTGAGGTAACATCTCTGAAAAGTGTCAGGTTTGGGACAGGGCGGGTGATGAGACACAGTTTTAGCGGCCCTTGAGATTTAAAGAGGTAAGCCTAGAACAGGATCTGAGAGAAAAGGTTTGGACTGAAGATATTAAATGTGGCGTGACTCACACAGCTAAGTCTCAGAGTTGAAACTTACAAACGAGTCTAGAGTGAGAAGACAACAGGTCTCAAGATCAGCCTAGAGGGACTCCAGTACCTGGACTCATGTGTAACAAGAGCTCAGTAAAATTTTTTTATAACCACATGAAGAAAAAGGAAGAGAAGGAGGGAAAGGGATGAAAAAACAAGAGTGAAGCAGACTGTATTGGATTCAAGGTCTGGTCCTGCCATCTGAACAAGTTTCTTATTCTCCAAGCCTCACTTCCACCACCTGTAAAATGGAGGGAAGGTGGTTCATATCCCATGCATGTACCATGTGGATTAAATAATGTAATATTTGTCACATAGCAAATGCTCAGTGACATTATCAATTATTACTCTGTGCATGGGATGGGGCAGGCTCTTAATGTTATTTATGAGAGTGGTGAATGAATAAATCATTGGTTGAATAAATGATATCTATATCCTTTCTCACAAAATTATTTTTTTTGAAATCCCATTTGTATTAATAGTAACAGAGTTGGGGGTGGAGTAGAGGGAGGAGGCTTGAGTTATGCATTTCACACGGTAACCTGGGACACTCATTTTAAGCCTCTATCTCATTGCAGAAATGGGAAACATTGAGGTGTGATTTTTTAAAAGACAGATAGGACAATCTGTGTTGTGTTTCTTTTCTCTAGGGAAGCAAAAGAAGCCCTGCATTATCATGTGTTCTGTATCGCAGGATGGATTTTGCAATTGCTCCACTCATCTTTCTCACCCTGCCTACACTTACCATTTTTAAAAGTCCATATTATTTTGAAAGGCCTCATCTCTCAGAGCTATCAACTCCTATGCACTTTTACAATGCAATTAAAAAGGCAGGAAAAAAATCAGAAGTTGTAAGAGACACCAACATGACTAGACAAATAATGAGGTGTTTCTAGGAGGTTGGAAGTAACCTCAAACTCATACATCCTGGTTTACGTGAAGCCAGCAAAAGTAAGATGGACCTCTCGTTGCGGATTCTTGGCTACATCAGCCTAACCAGCCTTCTCTTTATACTAACATTTTAATTAGCATCAGATATACGCTTGGATTAAAAAAGAAAGAGTGAGACAGGATCCAAGATGGTGATTTAGGAGCAGCTCAGGATTGTAGCTCCCAGTGAAAGCACAGAGGGTGAGTGGATGCTGCATTTCCAGATAGATCTTTATTGCCCACAGACCAGGAGATTCCCAGGAAGAGGAGCCCTATGGGTTGCCAGCACAGCTATTTTGGCCGGCGTGGCTATTTTACTGGCGCCCCCGTGCGGTGGTTCTCTGTACAAAATACACTGGTCTGGTTGCTCTTTTAAGCTGGCAATTGGAGATCCGGGAAGGCAGAGTAGCCCACTCATCTGATTAAACAGAAGACAGAAACAGGGAGCCAGACCAGGAGATTCCCAGGCAGCGCCACTGTTTCAGCTGGTGCAGTGGGTCACAGCACAGGAAATCACACAGATCCCAGTGCCTTTTCAACAGGCAACTGGAACACCTGGGAGAGAGTCAACCGTTCAACTTAAAAAAAAAAAGGCTCTGAGGCAGGGAGCCAGGTGATCAGGTGGGTCCCCCCCCCCCCCCCGCCCAAAAATAAAAACAAAAACAAAAAACAACAATTGGAAATGCCCTGGGTTGAAAGTTTCACAGAAAGCACAGCTGAACCCGGGATGGTCCAGCTTTGTGGGGGAGGGGCATCCAAGGCACTCCACCCCTACGGAGGTAGTCTGCCATTGCTGAGGCAGCCTGCCATTGCTGAGGCAACCTGCCACTACAGAGAGAGTCTGCCATTACAGAGGTGGGCCACCATTGCCAAGGCAGTTCTAACCACACCCATATAAACAGGACTGCAGGGAAATTCACGCGGCAGTAGGGTGGAGCCCACAGCAGCTCAGCAAAGCCTCTGCAGGCAGACAGTGACTAGGCTGCCTCCTTGCTGGGCAGGGCAGCCCTGAATAAAAAAGGCAGCAGCACAACGAAAACTCATAAATAAAGCCCTAGCTCCCTGGGACAGAGCACCTGGGGGAAAGAAAAGGGAGTTTATGAGTTCTCCTGCAGCAGAGTTAAATGTAACTACCCAGCAGCTCTGAACAACGGAGCTCACAGCTCAGCACTTGAGCTCCTATAAAGGACAGACTGTCTCCTTAAGCAGCTCCCTGACCCCCGTATATCTAAAGAGTCACCTCACAAAGGACTGATCAGACTGACATTTGGCAGGCATCATTCTGGGACAAAGATAGCAGAAGGAGAAACTGGTAGCAATGCTTACTGTTCTGCAGCTGCTGCAGGTGATCCCCAGGCAAGCAGAGCCTGGAGTGGACCTCAGCAGTCCTACAGCAGAGGGGCCAGACTGTTAGAAGGAAAACTAAGAAACAGAAATAACTTCATCATCAACTGGATGACCACTCAGAGACCCAGTCTGAAAATCAGCAACTACAAAGACGACAGGTGGATAAATCCACAAAGATGGGAAGAAACCAGTGCAAATAGGAGGAAAACACCTGAAACCAGAACACCTCTCCTCCTACATGGGATCACAACTCCTCACCAGCAAGGGAACAAAGCTGGATGGAGAATGAGTGTGATGAAATGACAGAATCAGACTTCAGAAGGTGGGTAATGAGAAACTTCTGTGAGTTAAAAGAACATGTTCTAACCCAATGCAAAGAAACTAAGAACCTTGAAAAAAGATTTGATGAAATGGTAATGAGAATGGACAACTTAGAGAGGAATATGAGTGAATTGATGGAGCTGAAAAACACAACATGAGAACTCTGTGAAGCATGCACAAGTTTCAACAGCCGAATTAACCAAGCAGAAGAAAGGATATCAGAGGTTGATGTCAATGAAATAAAATGAGAAGGCAAGATTAGAGAAAAAAGCATAAAAAGGAATGAACAAAATCTCCAAGAAATATGGGACTATGTGAAATGAACTAATCTATGCTTGATAGGTGTACCTGAATGTGACGAAAAGAATGAATCCAAGCTGGAAAATACTCTTCAGGATATTATCCAGGAAAACTTCTCCAACCTAGCAAGGCAGGCCAATATTCAAGTCTAGGAAATACAGAGACCACCACAAAGATAATCCTCAAGAAGTGCAACCCCTCAAGAAGGCATATAATCGTTATATTCACCAGGGTTGAAATAAAGGAGAAAATGCTAATGGCAGCCAGGGAGAAAGCTTGGGTTACCCACAAAGAGAAGCCCATCAGATTCACAGCAGATCTCTCAGCAGAAACCCTATAAGCCAGAAGAGAGTGGGGGCCAATATTCAACATCCTTAAAGAAAAGAACTTTCAACCCAGAATTTCATATCCAGCCAAACTAAGCTTCATAAGTGAAGGAAAAATAAAATCCTTTGTGAACAAGCAAGTACTCAGAGATTTTGTCACCACCAGGCCTGCTTTACAACAGTTCCTGAAAGAGGCACTACACAAACAAAGGAACAACCAATACCAGCCACTTCAAATACATACCAAATGGTAAAGAGCATCAACAAAATGAAACATCTGCATCAACTAATGGGCAAAACAGCCAGCTAGCATCAAAATGGCAGTATCAAATACACACATAAAAATATTAACCCTAAATGTAAATGGACTAAATGCCCCAATCAAAAGACACAGACTGGCAAATTGGATAAAAAGCCAAAACCCATCGGTGTGCTGCATCCAGGAAACCCATGACACATGCAGGGATACACAAAGGCTCAAAATAAAGGGATGGAGGAAGATTTACCAAGCAAATGAAGAGCAAAAAAAAGCAGGAGTTGCAATTCTCGTCTCTGATAAAATAGACTTTAAAGCAACAAAGATCAAAAGAGACAAAGAAGGACATTACATAATGGTAAAAGGATCAATGCAACAAGAAGAGCTAATGATCCTAAATATATACGCACCCAATACAGTAGCACCCAGATATATAAGGCAAGTTCTAATGACTTACAAAGAAACTTAGATTCCCCCACAATAATAGAGACTTTAACACCCCATTGTCAATATTAGACAGATAAACCAGACAGAAAATTAACAAAGATATCCAGGACTTGAACTCAGACCTGGAACAAGCAAACCTAATAGACATTTACAGAACTCTCCACCCCAAATCCACAGAATATACATTCTTCTCAGCACCACATCACACCTACTCTAAAATTGACCACATAATTGGAAGTAAAGCACTCCTCAGCAAATGCAAAAGAATGGAAATCATAACAAACAGTCTCTCAGACCACAGTGCAATCAAGTTAGAACTCAGAATTCAGAAACTAACTCAGAACCGCACAGCTTCATGGAAACTGAACAACTGGCTCTTGAATGTTGACTGGATAAACAATGAAATGAAGGCAGAAATAAAGATGTTCTTCGAAACCAACGAGAATGAAGATACAGCATACCAGAATCTCTGGGACACATTTAAAGCAGTCTCTAGATGAAAATATATAGCAATAAGTGCCCACATGAGAAGCAAGGAGAGATCCAAAATTGACACCCTATTGTCAAAATTGAAAGAGCTAGAGGAGCAAGATAAAAAAAAAAAAAACTCAAAACCTAGCAGAAGACAAGAAATAACTAAGATCAGAGCAGAACTGAAGGAGATAGAGACACAAAAAATCAACAAATCCAGGAGATGAGTTTTCAAAAAGATCAACAAAATAGACAGACCACTAGCCAGATTAATGATTAATAAAAAAGAAAAGAGAGAATAGCCAAATTGGTGCAATAAAAAATGATAAAGGGGAAATCACCACAGATTCCACAGAAATTCAATCCATCATCAGATATCATTACAAACAACTCTATGCAAATAAACTAGTAAACCTGGAAGAAATGGATAAATTCCCGGACACTTGCCTCCTCCCAAGCCTAAACCAGGAAGAAGCTGAAACCCTGAACAGACTAATAACAAGATCTGAAGTTGAGGCAGCAATTAAGAGCCTACCACACAAAAAAAGCCCAGGTCCAGATGGGTTTACAGCCGAATTCTACCAGATACACAAAGAGGAGCTGGTACCATTCCTTCTGAAACTATTCCAAATAATCCAAAAAGAGGGATTTATTCCCAAATCATTTTATGAGACCAACATCATCCTGATACCAAAACCCAGCAGAGACTCAACAAGAAAAGAAAACTTCAGGCCAATATCCATGATGAACATAGATGCAAAAATATTCAATAAAATACTGTCAAGCCGATTGCAACAGCACATCAAAAAGCTTATTCACCATGATCAAGTAGGATTCATCCCGGGGATGCAAGGCTGATTCAACATATGCAAATCTATAAATGTGATTCACCACATCAACAGAACCAAAACCAAAAACCACATGATTATCTCAATTGATGCAGAGAAGGCCTTTGACAAAATTCAACAGCCTTTCATGCTAAAATCCCTCAACAAACTCGGTATTGATGGAACGTATCTCAAAATAATAAAAGCTATTTATGACAAACCAACAGCCAATATCATAATGAATGGGCCAAAACTGGAAGCATCCCCTTTGAAATCTGGCACTAGACAAGAATGCCCTCTCTCACCACTCCTATTCAATATAGTACTGGAAGTTCTAGCCAGAGCAATCAGGCAAGAAAAAGAAATAAAGGGTATTCAAAAAGGAAAAGAGGAAGCCAAATTGTCTCTATTTGTAGATGACATGATTGTATATCTAGAAGATCCCATCATCTCAGCCCCAAATCATCTCCTGAAACTGATAAGCAACTTCAGCAAAGTCTCGGGATACAAAAATCAATGTGCAAAAATCACAAGCATTCCTATACACCAATAACAGACTTAAAGAGAGCCAAATCAAGAATGAACTACCATTCACAACTGCCACAAAGAGAATAAAATGCCTAGGAATGCAACTGACAAGGAATGTAAAGGACCTCTTCAAGGAGAACTACAAACCACCGCTCAACGAAATAACAGAGGACACAAACAGATGAAGAAACATTCCATGTTCATGGTTAGGAAGAATCAATATTGTGAAAATGGCCATACTGCCTAAAGTAATTTATAGATTCAATGCTATCCTCATCAAGCTACCAATGACCTTCTTCACAGAACTGGAAAAAAACACCTTAAACTTTATATGGAACCAAAAGAGAGCCTGCATAGCCAAGTCAACTCTAAGCAAAAAGAACACAGCAGGAGGCAGCATACTACCGGACTTCAAACTATACTGCAAGGCTACAGTAATCAAAACAGCATGGTACTGGTGCCAAAACAGAGATATAGACCAATGGAACAGAACAGAGGCCTTGGAGGCAACACAACATAACTACAACCATCTGATCTTTGACAAACCTGACAAAAACAAGCATTGGGGAAAGGATTCCCTGTTTAATAAATGGTGTTGGGAAACTGGCTAGCTATGCGCAGAAAGCAGAAACTGGATCCCTTCCTGACACCTTACACTAAGATTAACTCCAGATGGATTAAAGACTTAAAACTAAGACCTGACACCATAAAAACCCTAGAAGAAAATCTAGGCAAAACCATTAAGGACATAGGAGTAGGCAAGGACTTCGTGACCAAAACACCCAAAGCATTGGCAACAAAAGCCAAAATAGACAAATGGGACCTAATCAAACTCCACAGCTTCTGCACGGCAAAAGAAACAGGCATTAGAGTGAATCAGCAACCAACAGAATGGGAAAAAATTTTTGCAGTTTACGCATCTGACAAAGGACTGATAACCAGAATTTACAAATAACTAAAAGATTTACAAGAACAAAAAAAACAAGCCCATTCAAAAGTGGGCAAAGGATATGAACAGACACTTTACAAAAGAAGACACACATGAGGCCAACAAACATCAAAAAATGCTCATAATCACTGGTCATTAGAGAAATGCAAATCAAAACTACATTGAGATACCATCTCACGCCAGTTAGAATGGTGATCATTAAAAAATCTGGAGACAACAGATGCTGGAAAGGATATGGAGAAATAGGAACACTTTTACACTGCTGGTGGGAGTGTAAATTAGTTCAACCATTGTGGAAGACAGTGTGGCGATTCTTCAAGGACCTAGAAATAGAAATTCCACTTGACCCAGCAATCCCATTACTGGGTATATATCCAGAGGGTTATAGATCATTCTACTATAAGGACATATGCACACAAATGTTTATTGCAGCATTGTTTACAATAGCAAAGACCTGGAACCAATCCAAATGCCCATCGATGATAGACTGGACAGGGAAAATGTGGCACATATACACCATGGAATATTATGCAGCCATCAAAAATGATGAGTTTGTGTCCTTTGTAGGGACATGGATGAACCTGGAGAACATCATTCTCAGCAAACTGACACAAGAATAGAAAATGAAATACCGCATGTTCTCACTCATAGGTGGGTGTTGAACAATGAGAACACATGGACACAGGGAGGGGAGACCCCACTGGGGTCTGTTGGGGGAATAGGGGCGGGACAACGGGGGTTGGGGAGTTGGGGAGAGATAGCGTGGGGAGAAATGCCAGATGTAGGTGAAGGGGAGGAAGGCAGCAAGTCACACTGCCACGTGTGTACCTATGCAACTATCTTGCATGTTCTTCACATGTACCCCAAAACCTAAAATGCAATTAAGAAAAAGAAAATAAATAAAATAAAAGAAGTATTAATTGAAAAAAAGAAAGAGTAATGAGAGTGACCTGAGAGCTATTTTCATTGTATTTTACTGAGTGCCTATCTATTTAATGGTTGAAATGTAACAATCTTAAAAACCCACGGTTGTTACTGGAAAGCAAACAAAGAATGATTGATGGCAGTATTGCATCTTTGGATAGAAATAAACATTTTCTTAGGACTGATTCAAGGAATTTCACTTTATCTTTCCTTGATCCTCTGAGAGCAAGAGAGTGGCATGCCATAAATGTCATATTTTAAACAATGATTCGAAGGTTGACACCACGTTGTCCTTAGTCAACAGTCATGAGTTGGCTCTACATTGGAGGAAGTCATGAAACCAAGGATATTGTCTGGAATCTCATAAATTACAAAAGGATAATACTAACAAATAATGCAATCTGACAGTATTTATAACGACTCCAAAATCTCAGTATAGAGATATGATGCACCATCAACCTGAAGCATGCTTTTCTTCACATGTTAACCACTGTGAAAAAGAATGTGTTGTGCGGTTAATAGCATCTCAGAAACACGATGATAATGAGAACAAACAGTAACTAGAATTTATTGGGTGCTTACATTGTGCTGGGAACCATGCTACACATTTTTTATGCATTAACCATCTAATTCTTACAGTAATCCTACAAGGAAGATACTGTTGTTTTCCTCATTTTATGGAGAAAGAAACTGAGGTAGAAAAAAGATCAGATAATCCAAGGCCACTTTCTAAGGCCAATAGACTAGTGAATGATGAAACTGAGATTAATAAAAAGGCTTATATTACTCCAGACTAAGCTCTTTTAACATGAACTGGGAGGCAGTTTTATAAATCTCTTCTTCTAGCCAACAAATAATAACTCTTCCTCCTTGTTAAAAAAAAATAGTCATGGAAGATCATATAGTTTAGATATATAAACATTTTGTGAATTTGAAAGAGAACAGGAATAGCATTGAATCTATACACTGCTTTGAGCAGTACCGCCCTTTTCATGATACTGATTCTTCATATCCATGAGTATGGAATATTATTCCATATGTTTGTGTCCTCTCTGATTCCTTGAACAGTGGTTTATAGTTCTCCTTGAAGAGGTCCTTCACTTCCCTTGTTAGCTGTATTCCTAGGTATTTTGTTCTCTTTGTTGCAATTGTGAATGGGAGTTCATTCATGATTTGGCTCTCTGTTTGTCTGCTATCAGTGTATAGGAATGCTTGTGATTTCTGCACATTGATTTAGTATCCTAAGATACTAAATTTGCTGAAGTTGCTTATCAGCTTAAAAAGCTTTTAACAATTACATGGAAACGGAACAACTTCCTCCTAAATGCCAAAAAAAGAGAAGCTTTTAGTGTTAGGTATCATTATCATTGTTGTTAAGAAATAAGAAAAGCAATGTGAATTTTCAAAAAAGAAAAAAAAGACTAGAATGGCAGACATTTTGGAAACTGAGTCCAATGGCTTTATGTGCTAACCTCAGTTCTGCTTGTTTTGCTAAATCTGCATACTACCTGAACTACTTATGTTTATTTAACTTATTTATATTTATGATTCACTTTATAAACTTTAAAATTATTCGATCTAACATGACTATATGAACAGTCTAAAGCATGAAGCTATTATAGTTTTAAAATATTCTGTGTGCCCCTAAGAAACTTCTGGAGTACCAGAAATGGAATATATTCCCCACTTTGGAGACTCCAGTCAGAATCACCATAGGGAATGCAGGGGAAAAGACAAAATAAAGCAAACAATGGCTAGGAGACGTGGTGGCTCCAGACCTCTCATCTCCAACATCTTTTATCAACTTCCCAAGGAATCCCCATAGGGCAAGACTCGGTTGCCTGGGAAACTCCGGTCTGTATAACCTGACCACATGTCATCTTGTGACAGATGGAAGAGCCTGTTAACCACACTGGGGACCTGTCATAGACATCAGCCTAGGTCTGCACATTTCATGTACAAATGAGCTCTGAATTTAAAATTAAACAGTTACTCATCAGGAAGGAAAGGCATCACAAAATAAAACACGAAATGTTCTAAATTCAACAGTGGATTTAAGGGCATATAACACTGTGCTCTCATGTATACAGGCAAAAAAAATGCATCAGAACCCAAGTGTTTAGTTTCAAAAAAAATGGAAACATCTAGTCAGTTCTACTCCCATGTCTTCTCTGTGGTCCAATTAATCAAATCAGGACGAATTCAAAACTGGTAGCCACTTGCCAAGCATGCAAAAAATGCCTGATTCTGATTATTAAATAAACAACTCCTAAAAAAGGAAGTGTTTTCAAGAAAGACAAACATTTTCTTCCCTCTGAATTGCAGTGTATTGAGCTCCTCCCACGAGTTGGTGGTAGAAAGACTAAACTAACGAGAAGCTGAGAATTTATCAAATCATGCTTCATGCCAAACATAAGATATCAAAATGTTGAAATTTCGTCTTAAATATTTAGTAGTGTTATTGCTTTGTCTTCCGTTTTAAAGAAAACAAATATGACACACTTTTGGATGGTAAAGGGTTTGGTTATATATTACTTCACACAGTTTTATAAGATTCGTTTTCTCTTAAATGTGGAAGCTTCGATGGTCAATACTAATGAATTCAATTTTAATTTCATATGATCTTTTTTATGATTTTTTAATATTGTCATTTAGAAGGCTAGTTTTCACAACCCCAAGTGTCAAGGTAAAAATCCACTGATTTATACAGCAAGGTCACAGTTTCAATCCTGACTGCTACATACAGCCTACAGAGGCCACTCATTCTACCTTTATGATATTTCTATTCATCATAAAGAAAGTGATAACACTTCACATGGTTGTTGGGGATATAAATGAAAAGTGAGGTGGATACTCTTTGTGGTTAGACAGAAGAAAAATACATATCTGCAAGAATATACATCAAATTATCAACCACACTCTCCTTTAGGATATTGGGGATTTGCGAAGGTACGTCTTGAGGAGGGGACTGAGTCATGGGGTGATGAAGGACTCCTACTTTGTATTTTACATACTTTCAAACTCTGAATGAACTGTTAAAAGGAACATACCTCATGTATAGATATGAAAGATGAACAAGACATTTAAGAATAAAAATGGCAAAAAGACAAAAAGAAGGGGTTCATGGTTCTCGATTTGTATGCTGTACTAAGTGAAACTAAGTGGATTTTCATGCCTGTGTTTCTTCTTTCCCCAGAACCGTGGGTGCTCTTTCAGAGCTGTCTTGATTCTAAGTTCAGTTGTGCAGGGGAGTCATAGAAAGGGCAGCACCCCAAATATCCTGGTCCACTCAAGGTCCAAACTACCTCATTAAACAGCCTGAAATCCTTGAAGCGTTGGGGGCAGGGGGAGTGCGAGCGAGCATGAAGACTGAGAAAATGAAGATGTAAAGCCCAGGCAAACGTCTGTAGTCACTCACTTTATCATAACTATAGAGCCAACACTATTACTATCAATCATTAACAGTTATTATAATTTTGCTGTGGTCTTGGGATTATGCTTAGTATTTTTTAATGAACGTTTCATGTAATGTTTGCACCATATTTGAAGACGACATTATTATCCTCCCCATTTTTGCACACACAAAAACTCAGGCTGGAGAGTTCTGGTAACTGAGCTGTACTCATGGGGTTAGCAAGTTATAAAGCTGCAAACCAAATTCCAGCATCCTGGAATGCTACGTGGGATTGGGCGGCAGAAGCTTAACAGTACTAAAGCAGAGAGGTTGGCAAATTGGTTCTTTCTGAATACAGCTGAATTTCTTGTGGGCTTGGCTTATAGACTCAACACTATTAGTGTTATAAGGGATGGTACAGGTCTTTGAGTTCAACCCCTCTGTCAATAAGAGAGTAAATAATCTTTTCCACATATCTATGATAGATGATCTTCTATCTCTGCTTAGACAGCTCTAGTAAAAGAAAATTTAAGATGTATGTGAACAAATATCAGCACTGTTGAATAACTTCACTCATTAAAACCTCTTCATTACATTAAGCAGAAATTGGTGGCCCTATGAAATTGCAGCAAAGACCTTGGTTCTTGTATCTGGAGTGCCACATAGGTACATGTTGCCTCTTCCATACGATAATGTGATAATGTGTGAAAGATATGAATGCAATGCTTGTGTCCACAGTAAATTTGGATGCTTTCTCTAAAAGAGAAAGTAGAGTCTGGGCTTAGGCAACTTACAGTCCTGAACTCAAGCCTCAGTTTGGCCCTTTGCTAGCCATTAATCTTTGAGCAAGTTCCTTAAATTTTGAGTCTTTATCTCTTTGCATCTACAAATTGAAGAATATAGCATCCATGCTGTAGGACCTTGAGAACAAATATAAAGTTCCCTGCACAGGATAGTGCCAGATACAGAATAAGTATCTAGGACATGTTCGTTTTCTCTTCTTTCACAGTTTTGTTTATCTTTCTCTGATTTCTCTCTGCTGTTCTTATGAACGTTTTGAAATGTGAGACTCTCACATAGACACAGTTCTCCAGATGTACTCTAATGCAAAGGAAGGTAAAGGAAAGTTGGACTGCAGCTCTCATGACTTAAACACTGATTTTCTATTTAAATGTCTTCGTTATTCCAAAGATTCATATATAGCCTAAAATAGGTGAAAAAAATCAAACCCTTTTTCCCCTGCTTCCTAACCAAATCTGATGTCTCCCATATTAAACTTACTAATTTTACTGCTAGCCCCAAAAGTCTATCTTTTCTCCCTATTCAATTCTGTTTTCTAGCTCTTAGTCCACTGCTCCTACCTGTTGATACTGTGTTTTGGTTCTGTCATCTATACTATTAGCAATCTCTCCCCCACTTAGTGCCGGCTGAAAATGTGATAAGTATACTTTCAACCCAAGGAACTGATTTTAAAAAGGACAAACAGGACAGGGCCCGGGAGTGCTCCCATGTCACACTGCTGCAGACCTCCCACCAAGTTGACAAGAAGTCATTTATCAACCCTGGCTGGATGGAGCTCCTTTATCATTGATGACTGTGTCCAGCGGTCCTACCATGTAGTTCCCATGTCATAATTCTATGCATGGCTATTAGAGAGACTTTATAAAATGCTTGTCTGGAAGCAATACACATTCAGCCCCTATACCACCAGCCTTCTAATAAAACCATCAACATAGGATGTGGAGTTATTTTGGCACAAAATTACACACTGCATTAGTCTCAATACTCTTTTATATGTGCTCATCAATATTATCATTGATCCCAGGCTCTTTAGAAAATACTACTTTTTCTTAAAAATATGAAGTTACTTCTTTGTTTTCCAGAAGTGAATAACATGGATATCCTCCAGTTTAGAGCATTTGAGTGTTGCTAAGCTAGTGGAATCATTCCTGTTCTCTAATAATTAAATTCAAAAGTTACAGAAAATTACTCTAATGGATTTCCAGAACTTAGAACTGTTTTTACAATCCCTGAAGAAAGATGTCTGCTTTTATGCATGTGATCATTATCTTCTTCCTACATAGGATAACGGTTTCCACTTTTCAAGAATATGTCTGATCTTCTCTTAGCTGGTAGAAAATAGAACCACACAGCTTCAATTCAGATCAGAAGGGGAAGAAAAATGAAAATCGCACCAGGAGAACTTTATTATTCTTTCAAACAAGACTTAGCTCTTATTCACGCACCTTCATTATGCCATTTCCAGTTTATTTGTTATATTTTAAATTACAAAAATAGTTTGGAAAACTTTAAAAAATCTCATTTTAACAAGCTTCTTGATTACAGTCACCTCAGCACAAAACTAAAAGATATTAGTTTTTGTTTATATGTATTCATATTTTACCTATTTGTAGTTATATACTTATTTTTAAACTAGAATCAAAATATACCTTCGTTTTTGCTGTTACAGGTTCTTATGATAAGATTTAAGCCTACTTTGACATAGCGGCTGCCTGAGCTATAATTCAGACCCTAAAACATTGAAAGTCTAATAACTACATAACTTTTAAAATTAATTTTTATGTAAATATTTTTAAATTCTATCTATATTAGTAAATAATTGCCTTGTGTGGTTTCTCATGCAATGATCTTTGAATATTCTCCCAAATCCTTAAATAACTGACCCCTTCTCACCAATATTTTATGTATTTATTTATTTATAGCCCCAGTGTCTCACTGTCTTGTCCAGGACGGTCTCAAACTCCTGGGCTCAAGTGATCCTCCAGTGTTGGCCTCCCAAAGTTCTGGGATTATAGGCATGAGCCACCATTCCTGGCCTTGAATTATTTTCTTAACATTTATTCACCTGAGAGAAAGAATTGGATCAAAATAAATGAGTATTTTATTCCTTTTTTTTCTTTTCACTAAAGACTTGTTATCCCTGCATTTTTATTATTTTTAATGTCTATTGACATACTTGCAATAAGATATTGCTTAAATTGTTAATTTTCTAAGCACTCTGCTTTAATGGAGACTTTATTTTTTTATATTTATTCTACCCAGTACTATATTTGTGGCTTTTAGATATTTAGAGAGTATACAAATTTGTTATGTTAATTTTCTCAATAATAAATTAAAAAGAAAATTATTTATTTAGTTTTATTTGTCTCCTTATGAAATAATACAATTAGATTTTGGATGTGACAACCTTACATCATTTTTTTCCTAAAATATGTAACTGGTATTTGCATCAGAGAGTTGGTTGTAATGCTAACATTATTATAGCTATGCATAAACCAACAATGACCACTTCAAGTCTTGTAAAATCACACATGTAAAATATGAGATGACTTTCCAAAATTCGCCAGATTTATCTGTCATATAAAAAAACTGTTGAAAACTCATTTAAGCC
Source organism: Saguinus oedipus (assembly GCA_031835075.1). Classification (NCBI taxonomy): domain Eukaryota; kingdom Metazoa; phylum Chordata; class Mammalia; order Primates; family Cebidae; genus Saguinus; species Saguinus oedipus. The sequence continues at coordinate 36,338,807 of CM063189.1, forward strand.
AAGCAAGTAGGTGCTATGGAAAAGCAAAGATGAATAAGACATGGCTGTTATATTCAGAGACATGTCATTGGTGAGGGATAATAAAGGAAATCTTGAAAAAATAAAACAAAATGAAAAGGCCACACAGAAATAGAGGCAGAATGTGGAAAATATCCTAAATTAGATGAAATGTTTTGGCATTTAGAGATTGGAGAAATGAATTTGGGGTTTATAGCTCCCTGTTTGGGGCAGGAATGGGTGGTGGAGTTTACAGTGATGAAGATTTATCAAAGCCGAGGGAGGATCCAAGATGGCCAAATAGGAACAGCTCTGGAGTGCAGTTCCCAGCAAGAACAACACAGAGAGTGAGTGCCCACCGCATTTCCAAACAAATTTTCACTGCCCACAGACCAGGAGATTCTCGGTGAAAAGCACCACGAGTTTTCAGCACAGAGGTTTCAGCCAGTGCTGGGTTGGCACACAGAAACTCACACAAATCAGGGTGGACGATTCAACTGGTGCCCGGAACACCTGGGAGACAGAGCTGCCCATTCAACTGAAAGGGAGGGGGCAGAGACAGGTAGCCAGGCAATCTGGCTTGGCGGGTACCACTGCATAAGACACGCAATCTGAAATGCTCTGGATTGAGAGTTTCACAGCAAGCACAGCTGGACCCAGGACGGTCCAGCTCAGTGCAGGGAAGGGTGACCACCACTACTGAGGTAGTTCACACAGCAGCTGGGCAGAGCCTGTGACAGCTCAGCAACACCTCTGCTGGCATACTGTGAGTAGACTACTCTGTGCAGGGCAGGGCATCTATGAAAAAGGCAGCAGCACAACAGGAACTTATGAATAATGCCAACCTTCCTATGATAGAGCACCTGGGAAAAGAGGCAGTTATGAGTTCCACTGCAGCAGACTTAAAAGTACCTGCACCGCATCTGTGCATGGAACAATGGCACTCCCAGCATAGCACTTGAGCTCCCATAAGGGACAGACTGTCTCCTCAAGCAGCTCCCCAAACCCCGTATACCCAAAGAGACACCTCATAAAGGAGAGCTCAGGCTGACATCTGGCAGGTACCCGTCTGGGACGAAGATAACAGAAGAGGAAACCAGCAGCAACTCTTACTGTTCTGCAGCCTCTGCAGATGATCCCCAGACAAGAAGGGTCTGGAGTGAACCCCCAGCAGTCCTGCAGCAGAGGGGCCTGACTGTTGAAAGGAAAACTAAGAAACAGAAAGAAACAACTTCATCATCAACAAAAAGGACGTCCACTCAGAGACCCCATCTGAAAGTCACCAACTACAAAGACCACAGGTAGATAAAGCCACTAGGATGGGAAGAAACCAGTGCAAAAAGGATGAAAACACCAAAAACCAGAATGCCTCTCCTCCTCCAAGGGATCACAACTCCTCACCAGCTACAGATCAAAAATGGATGGAGAATGAATCTGATGAATTGACAGAAACAGGCTTCAGAAGGTGGGTAATAACAAACTACTCAGAGCTAAAAGAACATGTGCTAACCCAATGCAAAGAAACTAAGAACCTAGAAAAAAGGTTAGATGAGATGCTAACTAGAATAAACAGCTTAGAGAAGAATATAAACAACTTGATGGAGCTAAAAAACACAGCACAAGAACTTTGCAAAGCATACACAAGTTTCAATAGCCAAATCGACCAAGCAGAAGAAAGGATATCAGAGGTCGAAGATCAACTCAATGAAATAAAATGAGAAGGCAAGAATAGAGAAAAAAGAGTGAAAAGAAATGAACAAAGCCTCCAAGAAATATGGGATTATGTGAAAAGACCTAATCTACATTTGAAAGTTGTACCTGAACGTGACGGAGAGAATGAATTCAAGCTGGAAAACACTATTCAGGATATTATCTAGGAGAACTTCCCCAACCTAGCAAGCCAGGCCACCATTCAAGTCCAGGAAATACAGAGAACACTACAAAGATATTCCTCAAGAAGAGCAACCCCAAGGCACATAATCAACAGATTCACCAGGGTTGAAATGAAGGAAAAAATGCTACGAGCAACCAGAGAGAAAGTTCGGGTTACCCACAAAGGGAAGCCCATCAGACTCATAGTGGATCTCTCTGCAGAAACCCTACAAGCCAGAAGAGAGTGGGGGCCAATATTCAACATCCTTAAAGACAAGAAGTTTCAACCTAGAATTTCATATCCAGCCAAACTAAGCTTCATAAGAAAGGAGAAAGAAAATCCTTAATGGACAAGCAATTGCTGAGTGATCTCATCACCACCAGGCCTGCCTTAGGAGAGCTCCTGAAAGAAGCACTTGACAAGGAAAGGAACAGCCAGCAGCAGCCACTCCAAAAATGTAACAAATGGTAAAGACTATCAACACAATGAAAAAAAAAAAAATGCATCAACTAACGGGCAAAACATCCAGCTAGCATCAAAATGGCAGGATCAAATTCACACAAAATAACATTAAACTTAAATGTAAATGGGCTAAATGCCCCAATCAAAAGACATAGACTGGCAAATTGGATAAAAAGTCAAGACCTAACAGTGTGCCGTATTGTGGAAACCCACCTCACATGCAAGGAAACACATAGGCTCAAAATAAAGGGATGGAGGAAGATTTATCAAGCAAATGCAGGGCAAATAAAATAAAATAAAATAAAATAAAAAATAAAAAGCAACAGTTGCAATCCTAGTCTCTGATAAAATGGACTTTAAACCAACAAAGATCAAAAGAGACAAAGAAGAGCATTACATAATGGTAAAAGGATCAAAGCATCGAAAAGAGCTAACCATCCTAAATATATATGCACCCAATACAGGAGCACCCAGGTACATAAAGCAACTTCTTAACAACCTACAAAGAGACTTAGACTCCCACACAATAATAGTGGGAGACTTTAACACTCCACTGTCAATATTAGGCAGATCAATGAGATAGAAAACAAGGATATCCAGGACTTGAACTCAGATCTGGACCAAGTGGATGTAATAGACATCTACAGAACTCTTTACCCCAAATCCACAGAATATACATTCTTCTCACACTGCATTGCACCTACTCTAAAATTGACCACATAATTGGAAGTAAATCACTCCTCAGCAAATGCAAAAGAACAGAAATCATAACAAACAGTCTCTCAGACCACAGGGCAATCAAATTAGAACTCAGAATTAAGAAACTAACTCAGAACCACACAGCTTCATGGAAGCTGAACAACTGGCTCCTGAATGTCAACTGGATAAACAATGAAATGAAGGCAGAAATAACGTTGTTCTTTGAAACCAATGAGAACGAAGACACAATGTATCCGAATCTCTGGGACACATTTAAAGCAGTGGCTAGAGGGAAATTTACAGCAATAAATGCCCACACGAGAAGTGAGGAATAATCCAAAATCGACACCCTATCATCAAAATTGATAGAGCTAGAGGAGCAAGATAAAAAAAACCTCAAAACCTAGCAGAAGAAAGAAATAACTAAGATCAGAGGAGAACTGAAGGAGATAGAGACACAAAAAAATCCTTCAAAAAAATTAGTAAATCCAGGAGCTGTCTTTTTGAAAAGATCAATAAAACAGACAGACTGATAGCCAGATTAATACAAAAGAAAAGGGAGAATAATCAAATCAATGCAATAAAAAAAAATAAAGGGGGTATCACCACTGATTCCACAGAAATACAGACTACAATCAGAGATTACTACAAACAACTTTATGCATATAAACCAGTAAACCTGGAAGAAATGGATAAATTCCTGGACACTTGCACCCTCCCAAGTCTAAACCAGGAAGAAGTTGAAACCTTGAATAGACCAATAACGAGGGTTGAAGTTGAGGCAGCAGTTAATAGCCTACCAACCAAAAAAAGTCCAGATCCAGATGGGTTCACAACAGAATTCTTCCAGACATACAAAGAGGAGCTGGTACCACTCCTTCCAAAACTATATCAAACAATACAAAAGGAAGAAATCTTTCCCAAATCATTTTATGAGACCAACATCATCCTGATACCAAAACCCGGCAGAGACTCAACAAAAGAAGAAAACTTCAGGCCAATATCCATGATGAACATAGATGCAAAAATATTCAATAAAATACTGGCAAACCGATTGCAACAGCACATCAAAAAGCTTATCCATCACAATCAAGTAGGCTTCATTCTGGGGATGCAAGCCTGGTTCAACACACACAAATCTATAAATGTAATCCACCACATAAAAAGAACCAAAGATAAAAGCCAATTATATTATTATTATTATTATTGAGACGAAGTTTTGCTCTTGTTACCCAGGCTGAAGTGCAATGGCGCGATCTCGGCTCACAGCAACCTCCACCTCCTGGGTTCAGGCAATTCTCCTGCCTCAGCCTCCTGAGTAGCTGGGATTACAGGCACGTGCCACCGTGCCCAGCTAATTTTTTGTATTTTTAGTAGATACGGGGTTTCACCATGTTGACCAGGATGGTCTCGATCTCTTGACCTCGTGAACCACCCACATCGGCCTCCCAAAGTGCTGGGATTACAGGTGGTGAGCCACCGCACCCAGCAAAAGCCACATTATTATCTCAATAGATGCAGAGAAGGCCTTTGACAAAATTCAGCAGCCCTTTATGCTAAAAACTCTCAATAAACTGGTATCAAAGGAACATATCTCGAAACAATAAAAGCTATTTACAATAAACCTACAGCCAATATCATACTGAATGGGCAAAAACTGGAAGCATTCCCTATGAAATCCGGCACTAGACAAGGATGCCCTGTCTCACCACTCCTATTCAGTATAGCATTGGAAGTTCTAGCCAGAGCAATTAGGCAAGAAAAAAAAGGGGGGTATTCAATTGGGAAAAGAGGAAGTCAAATTGTCTCTATTTGCAGATGACATGATTGTGTATTTAGAAGACCCTAACATCTCAGCCCAAAATCTCCCTAAACTGGTAAGCAACTTCAGCAAAGTCTCAGGATACAAAATCAACATGCAGAAATCACAAGCGTTTCTAAACACCAATAACAGACTAACAGAGAGCCAAATCATGAGTGAAATCCCATTCACAATTGCTACAAAGAAAATGAAATACCTAGGAATAAAACTAAGAAAGGATGTAAAGGACCTCTTCAAGGAGAATTATAAACCACTGCTCAATGAAATAAGAGAGGACACAAATAGATGGAGAAATATTCATGCTCATGGTTAGGAAGAATCAATATTGTGAAAACAGCCATACTGCCCAAAGTAATTTATAGATTCAACACTATTCCCATCAAGCAACTGATGACCTTCTTGACAGAATTGGAAAAAACCACCTTAAACTTCATATGGAACCAAAAGAGAGCCTGCATAGCCAAGACAATCCTAAGCAAATAGAACAAAGCCAGAGGCATCACGCTACCTGATTTCAAACTGTACTACAAGGCTACAGTAATCAAAGCAGCATGGTACTCGTACCAAAACAGAGATATAGACCAGTGGAAGAGAACAGAGGCCTTGGAAGCAACACCACACATCTACAACCATCTAATCTTTGACAAACTGGACAAAAACAAGCAATGGGGAAAGGATTCACTGTATAATAAATAGTGTTTGGAAAACTGGCTAGCTATGTGCAGAAAGCAGAAACTGGATCCCTTCCTGGATCCCTTACACCAAAATTAACTCCAGATGGATTAAAGACTTAAGCATAAGACCTAACACCATAAAAACCCTAGAAGAAAACCTAGGCAAAACCATTCAGGACATAGGCATAGGCAAGGACTTCATGACTAAAACACCAAAACCATTGGCAACAAAAGCCAAAGTAGACAAATGAGACCTAATTAAACTCCAGAGCTTCTGTACAGCAAAAGAAGCAATCATTAGAGTGAACTGGCAACTAACAGAATGGAGAAAAATTTTTTGCAATCCACTCAACTGACAAAGGGCTAATAACCAGAATCTACAAAGAACTAAAACAGATTTACAAGAAAAAAACAAACAAACCTGTCCAAAAGTGGGCAAATGATATGAACAGACACTTTTTAAAAGAAGATATATACGAGGCCAAAAAACATTTGAAAAAATGCTCATCATCACTGATTATTAGAGAAATGCAAATCAAAACCACATTGAGATATCACCTCATGCCAGTTAGAATGGCGATCATTAAAAAATCTGCAGACAGCAGATGCTGGAGAGGATGTGGAGAAATAGGAACACTTTTACACTGTTGGTGGGAGTGTAAACTAGTTCAACCATTGTGGAAGACAGGGTGGTGCTTCCTCAAGGACCTAGAAATAGAAATTCCATTTGACCCATAAATCCCATTACTGGGTATATACACAAAGGATTACAAAACATTCTATTATAAAGACACAAGCACACATATGTTCATAGTGGCACTGTTTACAATAGCAAAGAGCTGGAACCAACCCAAATGCCCATCGACGATAGACTGGACAAGGAAAAGGTGGCACATACACACCATGGAATACTATGCAGCCATAAAAAATGATGACTTTGTGTCCTTTGTAGGGACATGGATGAATCTGGAAATCATATTCTCAGCAAACTGATACAAGAACAGAAAATCAAACACCGCATGTTCTCATTTATAGGCGGGTGATGAATAATGAGAATATATGGACACAGAGAGGGGAGCATCACACACTGGGGTCTGTTGGAGGAGCCCAAGGGAAGGACAGTGGGGGGCTGGGGAGGTCGGGGAGGGATAACATGGGAAGAAATGCCAAATGTAGGTGACAGGGGGATGGAGGCAGCAAACCACATTGCCATGTGTGTACCTATGCAACAATCCTGCATGATCTGCACATGTAACCCAGAACCTAAAGTACAATCAAGGAGGAGGAAACAAACAAAAAAATGATTTATCAAAGCCCAAAAAAAGACTTTTTTTTTTCTGTCTCTCAAGTTAGAAAATAGTCCCAAATAAGGCTAATTTCAGGGGAATCAGAAATAAACTCTTCTCCCTAGAGAAGGGTCTTCTCTTAGTCTTTGTTTTTTAAAAGTTGTGATTGTGCTGAGAAATGTAACTCTGGGAATTGTGCTGTAGAAGAAGGCAGTGTGTTTGGGGTGTGTTTGCTTTTGGGTGGTGCTTTCCCAAGGAGTAGAGTTTGGTCTGGGGTCCAGAAAATCTCTGGAAACTGGGCTTGGCTTCCCATCATCCTGCAAGAGTGGAATGTGCCTTGAACGCTGAGTCACCAGCATGGTTTGCCATCTAACACTAGGGACTGCAAAAGACAATTTGTCATTCCAGTATTTATCAGCACGTCCACCAAAGACCAAATGTTTGTGTCTTCTTGTTTTTCCTCTGTCACCCAGAAATCCCACTGTAGCTAGTCCTGCGTCTGGAGAATGGAATGTATGCACTGCATTCCTTCCCAGGATAGCCGATCAGGGTGCCTGCTGCCTTACTCTGTGAGAAGTGTTGTTTATTGATCTTGAGTAAATCTGCAAGCCTACATTCCAGGACAGCTTGTTAAAATACTGGTCAAGTTAATATGTCATTTGATTAGTCCCACATGGCTACCAAAGATTCCACAAATTTTACACATAAAAAAATATAAATTACATCCTCTTTTTCTCCCACTACTGTTAAACTATTAAGTCATTCAAATTTGCTGATTAATCTTAAAATTTTTACTACAATTTGTTTTAAAAGAAAGCTGGGAGGCATGGCTACAAAGCTTGGCTCTGCCGCCATGATCAAGTGGGCTGGATTTAAGTGTGTGGTTTCTCATGCAATGATATTAAATGTTCTCCCAATCCTTAAATAACTGGCCCCTTCTCAGCATTCAAGTATCAGTTAAACTAGCAACACCTCAGAAAGGGCTTCTCTGACCAATTTAGGTACTTTCGTTCCCCCATTTTCCTATTCCTCTCCATCCCATTATATCCCGATATTGCATTATAACTTAATTTTGTATTTATTTTATTTTCGTCATAGAACTTGTCACTATCTGATGTTATCCCATTTATTATTGTTGTTGTTATTATTTGTTTCCTATAACAGAGTCTTGCTCTATCGCCCAGGCTGGAATGCAGTGGCGCAATCTAAGCTCACTGCAACCTCCACCTCCTCGGTTCAAGCGATTCTCATGCCTCAGCTGCCCAAGTAGCTGGGATTACAGGCATGCACCACCACGCCCAACTAATTTTTTTTTTTTTTTTTTTTTTGTATTTTCAGTAGGGACAAACTTTCACCATGTTGGCCAGGCTGGTCTCAAACTCCTCACCTCAAGTGATCTAACCGCCTCGGCCTCCTAAAGGGCTGGAGTTACAAGCGTGAGCCACTGTGCCTGGCCTATTTATCTTTAATGGCTGGCACATTTTCAGGCATAGGATGAACAGTCAATAGGTATTTGTTGAAAGCAAAGTTAAATGAATGGGATTTGTCGATGGATTCTTAGGCATGACACCAAAAGCACAAGCAACAGCAGCAACAAAAAACAGACAAATTGTACTTCAACAGTATTATAAACATTTGTACACCAAAGGACAATATCGAGAAAGCCAAGAGAAAACCTACAGAATGAAAGAAGATATTTCAAATCATACCTCTGTAAGAGTTCAATATCCAAAATGTACGAATAACTACAACTCAATGGCAAAAGGACAAACAACCCGATTTTTAAAAATGGGCAAAGGACTTGAATAAACATTTCTCCCAGTAAGATACACAAATGGCCAAGAGGCACTTGGAAAGATCCTCATCACCACCCAACATAAGGAAAATACAAATCAAAACTACACTGAGATGCCATTTCATACCCACTAGCATAAACAGAACTACTGAATGGCCTAGCAATTCCACTTCTAGGTATACACCCAAGAGAGTTGAAAATAGGGACTAAAATAGACACTTCTACACCAAGGTTCATTGTAACTTTATTTGCGGTAGCTGAAGGTGAAAACGACTTGTCAACAGATGGATCAATTCACGAAATGTAGTATATCTGCATAAAGGCTTAACATTCAGTCATAAGAAAGAAAGAAGCTTCAATTCATGCTACAACATAAATGAACTTTGAAGACATCATGCTAAATGAAATAAGCCAACTCATAGAACAATAGTGTAAGATCCAACTAATATGAAACACATACAATAGTCAACTTCATAGAAACAGAAAGTATATTTAGAGGGGCTGGGATCAGGGAACAATAGAGTTATTGCTTGATGGTTACAGAGTTTGTTTGGGGCAATGAAAAAGTTTTGGAAATAGACAGTGGTGATCATGATATAATATTGTGAATGTAATTAATACCACTGAATTGTGCACTTATAGATGGCTAAAATGGCAAATTTTAAGTTATATATAATCTGCCTCAAAAAGTTTTTAAAAATTCAAATAAACAAATGATTTACAATACCAGTCTTTCATCTTCTCCCAGATTAGACTTTTATTACCAGTAGTTGAAATAATTGATGTTATATTTAAGTAGCTTTTTTTCCAACTTGGATTGTATTCCTAATATGCTTTGAGGTATATCAATATGATTCCTATATAACATTTGCATTGAATGAATGAATACATGACTTTAAAAAAATTTTTTTAAATCAGCCGGACATGGTGGCTCACACTTGTAATCCCAGCACTTTGGGAGGCTAAGATGGTGGATCACTTGAGATCAGGAGTCTAAGACCAGCCTAGCCAATGCAGTAAAATCCCATCTCTACTAAAAATACAAAATTAGCTGGGTGTGGTGACAGATGCCTATAATCCCAGCTACTTGGGAGGCTGAGGCAGAAGAATCACTTGAACCCAGGAGGTGGAGGTTGCAGTGTGCTGAGATCACATCACTGCTCTCTAGTATGGGCAACAGAGCAGGACTCTGTCTCAAAAAAAAAAAAAAAAAAATTAAAAATCAATCATTACGTAAATCTAGCAAAGCATCTATCACTTAGTATCTGCCAGGACCAGAAAATACAAGGAGAGTAAAGTATAGAAAATTCATTGCTCTAAATGTTTTCTCCCTAGTAAGGAAAATCATATATATCCCTGAAGAAAATTGTTGTGACAATGAAAATGCCTCCAGGCTGAGAACTTTTTTTTATTTTATTTTGAGACAGGGTCTCACTCTGTTGCCCAGGCTGGAATGCAATGGCATGATTGTGACTCACTGCAACCTCTGCTTCCTGTGTTCAAGTGATTCTCCCACCTCTGACTCCCAAGTAGCTGAGATTGCAGTCACGTACCACCTCACAGGGCTAATTTTTGGTATTTTTTGGCAGAGATAGGGTTTCACCATATCGGCCAGGCTGGTCTCAAACTCCTGATCTCAAGTGATCTGTCCACTTCAGCCTCCTAAAGTACTAGGATTACAGGCATGAGCCACTATGCCCAGCCCAGTTTGGGAACTTTTGATGCTGTATATGTTCTTGATTGGAAGCAAGCTTTAAAATTATGTCTCATGGGAAGCCTTCTTTCAAGCATAGGCTAGCTTAAGCTCCCTGTCAAAGGTTTGTGCTCCTCACAGCTTATGCTTTTTCAATAATACTCCTTCAAATTGGTGGCCCTAGCATAGTATGTGGCACATGGTAGATTCTCGATAAAAACATACTAAAGCCCAACATGATGGCTCACACCTGTAATCCCAGCATTTCAGGAGGCTGAAGCAGATGGATCACTTGAGCTCATGAGTTTGAGATCAGCCTGGGCAATATGATGAGATCTTCTCTCTGCTAAAAATGCAAAAAATTAGCCAGGTGTGGTGGCACACACCTGTGGTCCCAGCAGCTCCTTGGGAGGCTGATGTGGGAGGACTGCTTGAGCCTGGGAGGCAGAGATTGCAGTAAACTGAGGTTGTGCCACCGCACCTCAGCCTGGGTGACAGAGTAAGACTTATTCTGAACAAACAAACAAACAAAAATATTAGGGAATGCAAGCCATAAATGTAGCCAGAGGATCCTAACTCTTCTAGGGCATCATGACAAATTATAGAAATTTAACTTCATCTAGAACATCAAACTCCCTAGCTAAACTGTCAAATTAGAGTGGGCATTTTTCCCTATCTTTCATAGATATTCTCAGCCACGTAGCTTTTTTAAGCTCAAAATCTTCAAAACAGCATGTATTTCTTTGAGTTACTGCGGGGAGAAAAAAAATGTCCCATACAATTTATTCAAGGTTCCATTAAGAAACCTTATTAAACTATTTTCCTCCAAACATATGTAGTCATGGAGAGTATGGCTGTGTGTGTTTCTATGTCTGCAGAAGGTATACTAGTCTTTGAGACATGTATCATTTCTATCCTGAAATGCTCCAATTGGATTTTTCATAGAACTGAAGCACATGTTGCAGAAGACGAACGGCATTTAGAGGGATGGGGGAGGCAGAATCATGCTGAGAGCTACTGGGACTGAAGATTTCAGAAAGCCTGATGGAGTGAGCCTGGCTGAGTGTAGGGCCTCCTCCTCCTCTTCAGATCCCACGGGGCTCATTCTCTGCAACTGTAGGCATCTTAATCTCTTTGAGCCTTGAGTCTTTGTTATAAAGGTAGAATCATTTGACCTGAATAATTTGATCATAGTAAGGGTTAAAGGAGGTGATGAGTAAAGTCTCTCACGATTTCGGGTGGTTAATTAAGCCATTCTCACCACCACCAGCACCACCATTTTCTTTCTTTTTCTTTTTCTTTTTTTTTTTTTGAGACGGAGTTTCGCTTTTGTTACCCAGGCTGGAGTGCAAAGCACCACCATTTTCTATCAAAGCAAGGCGTTTGATGCAATAGGGACTAAACACCCCTATAAACCAGGCCCCCACCCTGTGCCCCACCATGGAGCCTAAGCTCTGTGATCTGCTGGATGCCCAGATCTGGGGACAGCCACAGAAGAAGAAAATGTGATCCATTTCTGAGGACCCAGGTCCCTGAGTTATGTATATATTCGGTTCACAAACTGTCAACAGAATTTCCTCTCATATCCACATGTTTAACAGTATCCCCCTTCCCAAGTGCCCACTGGCGCAATCAGTTTTAAAATTTGGCCGGGCGTGGTGGCTCAAGCCTGTAATCCCAGCACTTTGGGAGGCCGAGGCGGGTGGATCACGAGGTCAAGAGATCGAGACCATCCTGGTCAACATGGTGAAACCCCGTCTTTACTAAAAATACAAAAAAATTAGCTGGGCATAGTGGTGTGTGCCTATAATCCCAGCTACTCAGGAGGCTGAGGCAGGAGAATTGCCTGAACCCAGGAGGCGGAGGTTGCGGTGAGCCGAGATCGTGCCATTGCACTCCAGCCTGTGTAACAAGAGCGAAACTCCATCTCAAAAAAAAAAGAAAATCTACCAAGCCCCTCTGCATTTTAATTCTGCCCTAGGGATTTTTGTTTTGTCTGGTTTTTCATTTAGGTGGACTTGCTCAGGGATGTTTTGTGTTATTAGAAAGAGCCTGACTTCTGTAGCTATCATTGCGTGAATATAAATTTCACCAGTTTATAAGAAGGTTGGACTTTCCAAATGAGAGAGGAATGGCTTGTGCAATGCTTGGTACTAGTTCCCAAGGCTTCTGTTCTTTCACTCTCCAGAAAGAAGTAGGTAATACCAGATTTGTTAGAGATTCATTTATTTTTACGAAGGACGTGTATAAAGCTTGCACCAAAACAAGCAGTGTTAAAAGTGCAGGGTTCTGCCTCTTGCAAGGAAATTTCTCAGATGGCCAGGATGGATTTCAGCCACTCGAGGATAAAACTGTTAAACTAGACCTCTGGCTAGGCATGATAGAGTCTCCATTTCCCATTTTCTATAGCAGAAAATATAAACCAGTTTCCACTGGCAGTACTGGAGATGATTTTCACAAATGCATGAACAAAGTAACAATGAAATCTCAGGGACTGAATGTAATTGAAAAGGGGACTCACTTTCTTATTTGCTGATTACATCAAGGGGAAGTTCTGCCTTGGCTCAGCCCCAGTGTGTCTTTAATTCTTCTCTGCTAAAAAGGGAGATTAGCAAGCATTAAGGAGAGAACAGGCTTCAGGCTAGAGCCTTTGGCAGGAGACAGTATCCAATTAGAAGGTAACGGAAAAAAAAAATACAGTGAAAATAATAAAATGTTTTAAGATTCTTATTGTGGCAAATGATATAAAGATTCCTATGTATTTCTATTTGGGAAAAAAGTGAGCTGGCTTAAGGACAAATATTACAGAAATATTAATACACATATTCTTTTGGATATCACCTGGAAGATTCTGATACATCAGGGGTTCTGTCTATAACTATAACTTACTTTTTGCCCCTTTACTTCCAGCCTGAAGATAAAGAACAAACATGGGGAATTTTGAATTTCTTGAAAATTCTACAGGGAATAGAATAATGGCCCCTCGGCTATTTCTTTCATGTTTACGGTCACGGCCTGTTTTAACTAGATCATCTCTAAGATCCCTTCAAGCTGTAGCTTCTCACTTTTTAGATTAGAGTTTTGGGGCTCAAAGAGGTAATGGAATTTGCCTGAATTCATAGGACGAGGAAGTGGCAGACCCAATACAAGGACCCATGGCTCCCTGTTCTCCATCTGCCAAGCGAAGCTCTCTAAGAAGGTTGGGGCAATATTCCACTCTTCCCCAATTCCAAATGTGCTTTTATCCTGCCAAAACTAGCCTGTAGGTATTGGCCAATTGGGACAAGAGGGGCCTCAGCTTGCCAGCTTCAAGGCCAAGACCATCTGGTGTGTGAGAAAGACATGTGTGCTGATGAACTCAGGGATGAGATGACACCAGCTCCCAAACCCCTGGAGATCCTGCAGTTCCATTCATCCAAAGAGTCCAATGACGGTCTCTTCCTTCCTATGACATAGGAGACTACCCTGTTTATCGTTCCCACAGCCCAATCCCAGGGTGGGCCTTCTGTGACTGCTTCCCAGCCCCACCCTGTCTAAACATGCAGCCCCTACTGAGCTCTCTCCCATCCCAGCAGAACTTTGCTAAACCCTACTGCTGATAAAAGCCAAAAGCCATTTAACAAATGCCAGAGATGTCTGTGTCATTTTGTTTATTAGATTTGGTCTCATTTACAGTTAAAAATCTACTTATTTGTTAACAAATTTTTTAATTACAAAATTGGCACAGGAAAATTACTTTCTAGACTCACTTATCCAATAAGTCATCTTCCCATTTACATGGCATGCATGATACTACTGAGTCATGAATGGTGCATTCATTCAAAGACCAAAACCTACAAAGAATGCATGAGCCCACAATTTTACTCACAGGGCTTTTCTTTTCTTCATTTTGTAATCAGGACGTCTGGAAATTCTATAAAATCAAGTGCTTTCATATCAGTAAAGGAAAAGCACCTTTGTTTATTTAACACACAAGCAAAACAGATCCACAGATTTATCAAGAGATTTCTGCTAGAATGATACCTGAGCTGGGACCATGAATCTTTTTGAAACTCATGTTAAAGGCATTCCCTTAAGCACCAGAATTTACTCTCAGCAGTCTTGATAGACAATCCCAAATGTAACAAACAAATCATAAGGTTGCAGGACTGGGAAGACCGATTTACAAAATGACGGGGGTAATCGTGTTCCCCTCTGTCTTGCTCTGTCCTAAAATGTGGCTTTCACCTGCTGTTTCATTCTTCAATGAGAACTGCAAAGGAAAGTACCTGTACAGAATGAAAAATCATACTGTGCTATCAGCAACTAGTTCAAACTCACTTCTTGAGCACACGTCGTGATCAAGCAAAAGGGACTTGACATTCAAGCACAGGAGGAGAACAGCAAAGTAATCAAGAGCATTGCTGGGAGGTCAGACTGCCCTCATTTGAGAATTCTGGCTCCATTACTAACTAGTTCCAAGGCTTCAGGCATGTGGCTTCACCTCTTCAAGCCTCCATTCCCTTATCTTCAAAAGGGAGATTATAACCAGTTCTTCCTTGCAGATTGTGGAAAGATCATATAATACCTTTAGAATGTGCCTGGCACTACGTTTTTATGGTTTTGACATGCATGTGCCAACAGTAATGAAAAATTGCTAGCAGCCTTTGTGCATGGTGGAGATTGCTCACCCCAAGGTGAAAAAACAGGGTCCTAAATTCTCTCTCTTGCCTCCTGCTGTACTTAAAATAGAATAAGTAGAATTCTCATCCCAGCTCACCTACTAAATCAAGGTCTTAAAATCAGGTAAATTACTTCCTCTCTATATTTATTGGTACTCTTTTGGTTCTATGTGGCAAAAACCCCACTCACACCATTAGACATAGAATGCAAATTATTAGATCATGCAATTGGGAAGTTCAGGTACCACCTTCAGGCACTCTTGGATATAGAGATTGTAAATGACAACTCTGATGACCTCCTGTTTTCTGATGCATTGTCCGCAATCTTAGACTTCTCTAATTTATGGTTATTGTTTCTATTGTGTCTTGTTTTATTACCTATTGCACACACGTCTCTTTTGCATGTTCCCATATCTCTCTGATCATGTCTTCCAATTCTGTTTCTCAAAAGGTAATTTTTTTTTTCTTTCAGCTCTAGATGAACAAAGTCCTAGAAAAGAATTAGAATGACCCAGCTTGGGGCTTGGAACTAAACCCTGGGCTAATGGACATGATTGGAGAAATGTGGTTATGATTGTGTGGGTCTACATTATACACCCAACCATCTCTCAGTGGACTGACACTGAACAGCATGGAGTACATCCACAGAAGAAAGAGGGGTGTTCAAAACAACAAGAACAGTTGTACACTCTCAGAGAATCAATTTCCCTATTTTACACTGAGATATAAGTGGTTCTTGATAAAGCAACATGCTGGAATCTCAAGAAGAAAACAGAACATAATACTTTCCACACTTATCTGTATTTTCTCAATTTTATTGTGCTTTATCACCCAAGAATTTGATATTCTCCTCAGTGAAGACTTCGCTAGCTATTTGTGTTGCTTTTGACTTTGAGACCCACTGAAGATCTTCAAAAATGCTTTCAATTTGCAATTTGAACATGATAATACTGTTGTCAGGAAAGAAAACAATGGCTCTTACTGCTGTGGTTCTTGTATCTGGACCACAGATTCAAATGCCCACCCTTACTCAATATTTACATCCCAAAGGAACAGGGAACTGACCTCCAAGGAGTACTTTGTGGTCTTATTTCAACCCTAATCCCTCTCCATTCCTTGTCCTCCAGAGTACTTTAAGTGAAGGAAATGCAGAGAAGAGGAAATCCTATAGTCAGCTATTTCCCTGAGACAAACTCAAGATGAATTCTGGGATGTAATACTTTTAGGCTATTAGAGCTTAAAAGTCATGTTGCTTATCTGAGCCCCTCCTGTAAAATGGGATAGGGTTAACTTTTGATAAGATTAAATGAAACACTGGGAAGGATACCTTCTGCTTCAAGATAAGATAAATTAACAAGGATTACCTTCATTAACCCTTGAAATGCCTGAAGCAAACCAACAAATAAAAAGAGACAAAATGTATAGAAAAATGGTTTTCAGAACTCTGTGCATCAAACTGCAAAAGGATAATCCTGAAAGGTGGGGAAAGATGATGATAGGACTGCATTGGCCCCAGCTTACATCTTTGAAAGGGCTTGGGTAGTCTGTGGAGCAGGGAAGGGGATCTCAAATGAAACCTCTCAGACTCTGAGTTAAATAACTGAGCTGAGTAACCAGGGAAACCAAGGTGGCTAGAGTATGAAGAGCAGAATCTTGGAAAGGGAAGAGCTGCACTTGGAGAAAAGTCCAAAGATCATGAGATGGTCCTGCTTGAATATTCAACAGGGTACTACTCAGTACAGGCATCTGAAGAAACAATTCCAATAAAGGAAAGAATCATCCAAAACATCAAAGGGAAGATAGTCTGGTACTCACACAGGTCCAGAATTAGTCTTTTACCCCAGCTATAATCCATACTTCTTAGGGAATTGGGTAGAGCCCTCAATAAGCGCTTGCCTCCAGCATAGGGAATAATAAGCCCCAGACTGAGCACTGCTCTAGTCATGCCTAGGAAATAAATAATAAATACAAATACCAAAAAATGATAAAAACTGTTTCCAAGCAACTCCACTGCATCACAGAAAAATCTCAAGAAGAGTTAGAGGAATACAAAAATATTCATTACACAATAAGGTGAAATCACAATGACTAGTGAATTCACAATGACACATGACCGGGCATGTAATGAAACCAGAAAACATAACCCAAATTGAGAATAATTAATGCACTGAAAGTTACTGAAAACAAACATGCAAGTTAGAATTAGAAGACAATGACATAAAAATGGTAGTTACAATTATACTCCAAATGTTCTTAAGTTTTGACAAGACTTAAGATATATTTTTTTAAAAAAAGATTCCCATTCCACATCTAGAAATCAACTCTATAATGTCTAAGATGAAAAATACATTGGATGAGATTGTTTCCAAATTAGATACTGTAGAAGAAAAGATTTGTAAATTTGGAACTATGGCAAAAGAAACTACTCAAAATAAAATTCAGAGAGAAAAAAAGTCTGCATGAACTTTATGTCCTAAAGGACAACTCGAAGCAGTCAAATATATATGTAACAGGATCCTGTGACGGAGAGGATAGGTAGAGGCAGAAATATGTTTGAAGAAATTGTGGTCAATTGTTTTGTAAAATGTAATGAAAGTTGTTGTATACTTAGAGACCCAAGAAACTCAATGTCTCCCTGGTACAAGAGACACAAAAAAACTATAGAAAGCTACCTCACAATCAAAATTGGCTCAAAAGTATCAAACTCATAATAAACACCTGCTTAAAATCAGCGATAAAGAGAAAATTTTACAAGCAGTCAAAAAACAAGTTATGTCCAGGAAAACAAAGGGTAAAGGAAGATTTCTTATCAGAAACAATGCAAGTAAAAAAATAGTGGAGCAACATCTTTTAAAAACTGAAACAAAAATTTAAAACTAGCAACCTAAAAGATACCCAGTAAACTATCTTTCAAAAAGTGAAAGTTAAATAAGTACATCTTCAGAAGTACAAAAGCTGAAAATATTAATCACCAGCACAGACAAAACCAGTAAGTGTTAAAGAAAATCCTTCAGGAAGAAGGAAAATGATATCAGATGAAATGGAGAGCATCATAAATTGTAGCTTAATGAGCACATACATAATATTTTTAAATTATTTAAACTGTTCAGGCACAGTGTCTCATGCCCCTAATCCATTACTTTGGGAGACTGAGGTGGGAGGATAACTTGAGGTCAGGAGTTCAAGTCCAGCGTGGCCAACATGGTGGAAACCCATCTTTATTAAAAATACAAAAATTAGCCGGGCATGGTGGTGGATGCCTGTAGTCCCAGCTACTTGGGAGGCTGAGGAGGGAGAATTGCTTGAACCCGGGAGGTGGAGGTTGCAATGAGCTGAGATTGCACCACTGCACTCCAGCCTGGGCAACAGAGCAAGACTCTGTCTCAAAAAAAAAAAAAGATTAATTCAAAACAAGGCAGAAAAAGGGGATAAAGAATAGATGAAACAAAAAGAACAATGACAGGATGAAAAACTTTAAACCTAACAATATCAATAATCATGTAAGTGTAAATGGTCTAAATCTCTCAATTAAACAGCAGAAATTGTCAGACTGAATCAAAAAACAAGATTAACTGTATGCTACCTTCAGGAAAACACATTTAATGTAGCTATGTAAGATATATATCATGCTAATATTAGTCAAAAGAAAGCTGGAATGGCTACATAAATATCAAAGTACATGTAGGACATGGAAAATTACCAGGGGGAAAAGGTGATTACATAATAAAAGGATAAATCCGTCAAGAGGATATAATCCTAAATGTTTGTGTCCCAAATAACAGTATCAGAATACATGAAACAAAAACTGATATAACTATATGGGAAAAGGGACAAATCAAAAATTATTTTGAGATATTTCAATATCACTCTTTCAATAATTTATAGAACAAAAAGAATATCAGACTATGAAAGATTTGACAACACTATTAACAAATTTGTTCTGATTGACAGGTATAGACTCTCCACCACCAAACTCAGAACACACATTCCTTTCAAGAGTACACAGAGCATTACAACAGAGGCTATATTGTGGGTGATAAATCTCAACATACCTAAAAGACGCAGTCATACAAAGTATATTCCTTTTCTACGGTTGAATCAAAACGAAGTAAGTACATTCCTTGCTCACAATGGAATTAAATCAGAAATTAAGTATATTATTTGATCACAATGTAATTAAATTATAATCAATGACAGAAAAATATCTGGAAAAATCTCTAAATTTTTGAAAATGAAATAACACTTATAAAAAAACCCATTAGTCAACAAAGAAAGTGAAACAGAAATTAGAAAGTATTTTGAACTGAATTAATATGAAAATCAACATTTAAAATTCTGTGGGAGAATGCTAAAGTAGCACTTAGGAAAAAATTGTAGTGCTAAGTACCTATATGATTTAAACAAACAAACAAACAAAAGCAACTCATGTCAATTACTCAGCTTCCACCATAAGAAACTAGAAAAGGGAAGTGCAATTAAAAAAAAGAAAGGTGAGTAACAAAGATCAAAGTGAGAAATAATGAAATAAAAAAAAATAGAGAAAATAAATTATATAAAAAACTGCTTTTTCGAGATCAACTTAGATTGGTCCTAAGAAACACCATCTTACATACCTACACACACACACACACACACACACACACACACACACACACACACAATCTGTAATATCCAGGAAGGAGCAGCATAACATTTACTATAGAATCCGCAGATCTTAAGAGTATAGTAGGGTAAAAATCTGAATGACTTAATGACTATAAATTTGACAACTTTTAATAAAATTGAGAGATTTTGAAAATACAACCTATCGAATCTCCCTCAAGAAGATATAGTTGGGCACGGTGGCTCACGCCTATAATCCCAGCACTTTGGGAGGCCAAGATGGGCAGATTACCTGAGGTCAGGAGTTCAAGACCAACCTGGCCAACATAGTGAAACCTCATCTCTACTAAAAATACAAAAATTAGCCAGGGGTGGTGGTGCATGCCTGTAATTCCAGTTACTCGGGAGGCTGAGGCAAGAGACTCACTTGAGCCTGGGAGACGGAGGTTGCTGCGAGCCAAGATTACGCCACTGCACTCCAGCCTGCGCGACAGAGCAAGACTCCATCAAAAACAAACAAGCAAATAAACAACAACAACAAAAAAGAAGATATAGACAACCTGAATAGCCCTGTATTTGTTCAAGAAACTGAATTCTCAAATCTTTGCAAAAGATAAGGTTCCATCTGCATAATTAATAACTTCTCTGGTGAATTCTATAAAAATTTAAGGAATAAGGAATAATAATCCTACACAAATACTTCCAGTAAATTGAAGAGGAAATACTTTGCAACCGAGGCCAATGTTACCTTTATATCAAAAAACAGACAAAGATAGTACAAGAAAATAAAATTACAGATCAATATTCTTCATATATGTGGGTTTAATTTGTTAGCATCTTATTTTGAACTATTGTATCTAACAATATATGTAAAGGATAATACGCCAAGTGGAGTTTATCCAAAAAATGTAATCCAAGAATGAAGACGAATCAGTATAATCCACATACTAAAACTAAAAGAGGAAAACCATAAGATCATCTTAACGGATATGGGAAAAGCATTTTTTAAAAATAAAATGTCCATTTTCTGGGGGAAAAAAACAAAAAACAAAAAACCTCTCAAAACATTAGAAATAGAAGGTAACTTTCTCAACTTGATAAAGCTCATATACGAAAAAACTTACAGTTAACACTGGACTTAATGGTGAACGACCAGATAGCTTTTCCTTAGGATTAGAGACAGAACAAGACTCTGCTTTTCACCATTTGTATTAGCATTTTACTGGAGGTCCTGACTAGTACAATCAGAGGCAAAATGAAACAAAACAAAACAGAAATAAAAGGCATTTAGTTTAGAAAAAAAAAAGTACAATGTTTTAATTTACAGATAACATAATTGCCTATGTAAAAATGCCAATAGAATCTACAAAAAAAAAAAAAAGCCAATAGAGATAATGAGTTTAAAAAGTGTACAAGAAATAAAAGTCATTTCTGGGCATAACAGCTAGTTGATCAGTTGCCATTTAGCAGGGCAAATAGGAAACAAGCAGAGTCTCAGCAGAGACTGTTACCATTGAGGCTTTATAGATCACAAGATGTGTCAGTGAAGTGGAAATTAAACCCATCTTACAGGATGAGAGAGAGTAAATCATACACAACAACTAAAAACAGAATTTCTAATTTTTTCCCTACCAGAAACTACTTATCTTAGTCTGTAAGTGCTGTTATAACAACATGCCTGAGACTAGGTAATTTATAAAGGACAGAAATTTATTTCTCACAGTTTTGCAGGCTGGGAAGTCCGAGATGAGGCACCTATCAGTTTGGAGGTGAGGGCTGCTCTCTGCTTCCAAGATGGCACCTTGATGATGTATCCTCTGGAAGAAAGGAAGGCCATGTCCTCACATGGTGAAGGTGGAGGGGCAAGACAGCTGATCGCTATGTGAATAAGCCTCTTTCACAAGGTCCTTATTCCCATTCTCAAGGGAGGAGTCCTTATGGCCTAACAACCTCTTAAAGGCCCCACCTTTTAACATTATATTAGTCTCCAAGTTTCAGCACTTCAATTCTTTAATTTTTATTTTATTTTATTTTATTTTATTTTATTTTATTTTATTTTGAGATTGAGTCTCTATGTCACCCTGGCTGAAATGCAGTGGCATGATCTTGGCTCACTGCAACCTCTACCTCCAAGATTCAAGTGATTCTCATGCCCCAGCCTCCCAGGTAGCTGGGATTACATGTGTGCGCCACCATACCTGCCTAATTTTTGTATTTTTAGGAAAGACAGGGCTTTACCATGTTAGCCAGGCTGGTCTCGAGCTCCTGACCTCAAGTGCTCTGCCTGCCTCGGCTTCCCAAAGTGCTGGGATTACAGGTGTGAACCACCGCTCCAGGGGAAACCATAGTACTGGTCTTCTTTCTCTCTCTCTATTTTTCATCTCAGTTCATAGTTCCACCCTTTGCTCATTTGCCCAGGCTGGAAACCCAAAAGTCATTCTGATTTCTTTCCTTTCCTTACTCTTTCTCCCCACATCCAGTTCATCAACATGTTTACTCCCAAACCTACTCAAATCTGCCCACTCCACTCCACCTTAAAAGCCACGCTTGTCCTGGCTGGCGCCATCTCTTACACTGACTGTTTCAACAGTCTTCCTACATGTCTTGCTGTTTCCACACGTCCCCCTTATCACCGCTCCCACCCCCTGAGCTATCTAGGTACCAGCCATAGTGATCTTTATAAAACTGAAATTGGATTCTATCTGAAGTGTAATAGAAAGCCTACCTTACTTACCTCACCATATACCATCCCCCATTGGTTAGCTATGCTTTAGCTATATTGGCCTTCTAAAAGTTCCCTAGGTTATGATAAGCTCTTTCTCACCACAGGGCATTTGCACGTGCCTGGAATCACTCTTCTCTCACTCTGTATGGTAACACCTTCATCCTGTAAGTTTCCTTACAAATCTCCTTTGTGACACCTCTCCTAACTTATCTTTATAATGCAAGTTCTTGCTTCTTGACTAAACAGGTAGAAAAAAGCTACCCAAAATTCAGAGGCCCACTCAGAATAGAAATAATATTTCTTCCTCATGAGATGGTCCATAAGCAGCCAGGCAGTCTAAAGCAGTAACTAAGCCTCGCTGAAGCTCCTGCTGTTTATTCTCTTTCGATTCTTTACCACTATCTTTGTTTGGGCAGCTACACCAAAGTACCACAGATAGGGAGGATTATAACAGGTTATTGCTCTCGGTTTTGAGGCCTGCAAGCCTAAGACCAGGGTGCCAGCAAATTCTGTATGAAGAGGACCTGCTTTCTGGTTGATAGACAGCTGTCTTTTTGTTGTGTCCTCACTAGTCCCATTCACGAGGGTTTGCGCTTCATGACCTAATCACTTTCTAAAGGCACCACATTCAAACACCATCAAATTGGTGATTAGTTTCCAACATACTGACTGAGGGAGGACAGAAATACTCCTTCTACAGCACCTATCCACATGGTATTAACCCCATTCACAAAGTTGAAGCTGGCTTCCCCATGCATGGCAAGGGGAGAAAAGGAAACAAATTTCCTCTAAAGGACATGGCTTAAAAAATACACACCCGGTGGCTCAAGCCTGTAATCCCAGCACTTTGGGAGGCCGAGGCAGGTGTATCACAAGGTCAAGAGATCGAGACCATCCTGGTCAACATGGTGAAACCCCGTCTCTACTAAAAATACAAAAATTAGCTGGGCTTGGTGGCATGTGCCTGTAATCCCAGCTACTCGGGAGGCTGAGGCAGGAGAATTGCCTGAACCCAGGAGGTGGAAGTTGCGGTGATCCGAGATCGTGCCATTGCACTCCAGCCTGGGTAACAAGAGCGAAACTCCCTCTCAAAAAAAAAAAAAAAAGAAAGAAAGAAAGAAGAAGAAAAAAACCACACATGATCTCCGCTCATATGCCATTGGCCAGAACTGAGTCACAGGGCCAAACCTGGCTACAAGCACGCCTCTAAGCATAGTTGCTAACCTCAGGGAAGATCACTGCTAAAGGAAAAATGAGCATGTATTTTGTGGGGTGATTACCAATGTCTGCCAAACTGTCCTACACCTGTTCATTCTCTACCCAGAACTCTCTTGTTTATTGGACCGATTAGCAAATGTATGGCTGCCCACAAGACTTCAAGCTCCAGAAGAAAACAGAACAAGTCAGCCTGGTGCATCTCCACACTAGCACCTGGGACTTTTATTTGTTCCTTTCTGTTTCATTTCTTAATTCTCTTTTAGTTTTATACTGCGCCTATTCTTTTTAAAACAGCTTTATTGATGTACCATTCACAAAGCATACAATTTGCCTATTTAAATGTGCAATTTGATGTTTTAATAGATGTGCAGGATTATACCACTATTTCCACACTCTAATTTTATAATATTTTTTTTTCCACAGAAGAAACTCCATACCTATTAGCTGTCATCATACATTCCCAAGGTAAAACCTCCTCTCGAAGATTTTTCTAAATATATACTGCTACTTGGGGGACTTCATCACTTTGTCCTGGTGCCTAGAATAAACAAAATTCTACCCTCTGGCAGGTAGTAATTATCTCATTTTGCATTGCCTCCACCACAGACATCTGCGAAGGGTAGAATTATAGCTCCCACGTTACAGAAGAGAATACTCGTCTGGTCCCCCCCACACTAGGCTGATGATTTTGAGAACTGTTAACCTACTTGCTCAATAAGGATCTGCCAGAGTCCTCAGCTTCAGCTAAACAAATAAAATGCATATCCATCTCTCTCAGGAAATGGTGTCTTCATAACCTGTTATATAAACAGTATCGGTTTTTAAAGTGAATCGTTACAACCTGCTGTCTGATCTGCCTACCAGCCACTTTCATATCCAGTGTTCCGATTGTGCCATCACATTCCCTAGTGACATAAATATCCACACCAACACTCGAAATAACTGGACATCTTTGCAGACAATAATTTTTCTCTTCCTTAAACTGTTTCCCAGCTTGCTCTCATGGTTGGCAAGATGCTTCTGTTGAATCACTTGATATTCTGACTTTTCTTACGGTAAACTCCACAAACAACCAGAAGGACAGGTCACCTTTTCTAACTGTGTAAGTTCTGGGTACATGGAAACTAGAGAACATTCAGGGTGCCATTTTCTCATAAAAGGCCCTCACAGTCTGCATCTACTTGCTTTATTTTAATATAACCATTTAATGTATCCAAATGAAAATTTAAATAGTCTAAAGTGTCTATTTCACAGCTTCTGGTCCTTGCCACAAGCCACAAAGTTACCAACCGTTGTCTGCACTTTCTCTTTCCAACTAGTTCCCTTTTTAAAGGAACAATGGTTTCTTTCCAGACACCTTGTGGGGAAAGATGGCAGAAGCCAGGTAAAGTTGGCAAGGCCAGGAGCTGTCCCAGGCTGAGAGGCAGGAGGTGAGAGGCAGGAGGGTGAGAGAACCTGGGAGGAGGGCTGGGTAGCCTCCCTCCACTCTTGTAGACTTTGATGTTTTGAAGGCATGTGGAAGGCAGCCAGAGAAATTCAGATACACTTACCCAGTAATTGATTATTCAGCTGCATCTCAGAAAGACACAGCTTGGCCCAGGCTGACAGCTCTTGTTTCCTTTTGCTGCCTTTTGGGGTGTGAGCCAAGGTAATGTGGGGCAGAGATGCAGCCTTAGGGGAACCGGAGGTAAGAAGTCCTCCAGCCCAGGAAACCTATTGTTCAAATATTTGCCAACTTCTTTTGTACTTCTAGTCTGAGATGGGCAGTGGTGAGAAATAAAGCCTGATAAAAAGAAAAAGAGCCATTGATAAATCCGTGGAAAAAAGGGAAAATGAGTGTAGACTCTACGGACAAATAGAATTATTGTAGGTTTAATGATTTTTCAATTCTTTGTGGGGTGAGTCATATGAATACACCATAGTTCGGTGTGTACACAAGCATTTTAAGATAATGAATATTAATCTGATCGACCAGGCATTTGTTCCTCTGCATGTTGACTTTTACTTAATTTTTATATATACCACTGGAAGAGCTTATAAAATATTATGCCTCTGTTCCTCTCAATGCAATTTTCTTGTTATTTTTTGACAGATGAACAAATGTCCATGATAATTTCTGAGTAACTACTTGTGTTGTTTTTCATAAGGATAATGGGCTAGCACTCAGGCTAGGAAAGAAAACTTAGCGACCTGTTAGGACAGTGATTTTAACTTGGTGCATATGTGCACTGGGGAAGGGTAGAATAAGAAGGTATACATCAGACTTTCACAGGGGAAATTCATGCATACACTTTAAAAAGATTTTGAAATTATCCTACTACTTAAATTTAATGTGATTTAAACAGTTTGATATATTTGGAAATTTCAAGGGAGTGAGCCAACTTCTCCTTAAAGTACAGACAGGTAAACTGATGTCCAGAGTGATTTGCACAGGGTCACTCAGCTAGTGAAAGTGGCAGATGTGAGACTTGAAATCGTTACTCAGATTCTAACGTCAGCCCCCTTTCCTGATATTCATATATTTGGCGGCTGCAAGGACATGGCTTGTTGTCTGTTCTAATCATCTCTCTGCTAAAGAGAGGAAAATGAGGATCTTGTAAATGGCAGTTGGTAAGTTCTAGATATAGTGTCTAATAAATGTTTCTGCAGATCATCGTGCTAAGCATTTTATACACATGATCTTATTTAAAACTCATAAATATGCTACTAGTTGAGTACTATAATTACCTCTATTTTCCAGTGAGTAAAGTGGTACTGGGCGAGGTTCAGTATCTTGCACAAAGTCACACAGTTAACCTGTGGTTGATTCAGGATTGGAACACACACATTCTGACTATAGAACTCATACTCTTAAATGCTGGAACTTATAAATACCTAGGATCACAACTGTTTTTGTTCTCAAACAAGGCAGGCTCTGGGTTTAGAAGAGTTAAACGAGAATTTGACCAGTGTTCCCTTTCAGGGTTCTAACAGTATTATGGGCTGCCTCAGCATAGAGTAAACTGAACTTCACAGAGGAGAATCAAGCCAGTGTTGAATGTCTGAGGAAAGATGCCTCTGATCCAGGGTGAGGCTATTGACCTAAGTGAATCTAAGGTCTTTTCCAATACTTGGAGTCTATGACTCTCGTGACTTGTGTTCTGTGCATTGCTTCTTGGCATTAGATCAGCTAATTTTGATTTTCCCACTGGTCTCTCTCAGATGGTGTCACCTGTTGGCATTACAAAAGCATATATGGTCTTGACCGTACTGTTAAACTGTCTTCATATGAGAATATGTGGGAAATCTAGAAAGAATAATTTCTGAGAGCTTAGTGGTTTTTTTTCTCATTCCAATGAATCAGGCAATAAACAACACCCAAAGAGCAAGCCTTTTACTTGAGTCTCAGCTGGTACAGTGGTGTGACCTGGGCTTATTGTAGGGTATTGTGATCCTATAAAAGTGACGAATCTTTGCTTGAAAGCCGCTGACCACACAGAATCCACCTAGCAGGATTCTGGGAGCGGAGAATATTTGAGCAGGAAAGGATCTGACTATTAACTGAAAGACATTTTCATTTTGACACATGAGGAAACCAGAGAGAGCAAGTAAGTTGCTCTATGTCACACAGCAGGTTGGTGGTAAAGTCGGCAAAAATTTGGGATAGCCCTGAGATCTTTTTGAGAAATTCTTCCATCCATTTTTTCATCCATCCAATAAACATCTGTCTGACCCAGAGGCTGTGCTTAATTCCCAAAGTGATGACAAGTAACTAGACAAAATGAAACACATGAAGTGGCAGAACATGTGAAGGGAGAGGATCCACAAGTGTGGAATCATCTTCTAATAAGCATCACCAGTGCAATCATTTACAACTGGAAAGGACAGGCTGCTGGAAGACACAGGGCTGTCCTGGCAAGGCAAGCACAGCCCAGATCCCTGCCTTTCTCTGTCTCTTCCCATTTCTGTACTGCTTTGACAGCTGTGAGCTGATTCTGGTCATGCCCTGGAAGGAGAGAACTTTCATGGCAGCCCCAAAGAAGGACAATTAGGTATCACATTAGCTTCTCTCTTCACTTTATCATTGACTCTCTCTCTCTCGTTGTTGAAATATTTTAGCAAATAATGCCAGATAGATTTCTGGAATACATGAGACTTGGAGATTTTTAAATAAAGGACATTCCACAGAGAACAAGCTTAAATACTGACTCATTAGAGGAAGCGCATTCTCAAGGTGACGCCAAGGAGTTCTGGAAGTTGAATCTGAGCTCTGCAATTTTAATCTGGGTGGATGTGGCTATGAAGCACTTCCCCAAGTTTCTACCCAGATCTCCAGCATCTAGCTTAGATAAGGGCAGAAAATAACCATTAGTCAGCCTCACTTCTCCTACTTTTCCTTTCCCTGCTATGCTTATTTTCTTTCTCTTTTTCTGTGTCCTACTTTGCTACCAATGTGACTGGGGAACTTTCACCCAGCCTTGTTAAGAGCTAAACCTGACCGTTCTTCTGTTTAGAAATAACCAACTCAGGTTGGGCATGGTAGATCACGCCTGTAATCCCAGCACTTTTGGAGGCTTGGGTGGGTTGATCACTAGGTTAGGAGTTCGAGACCAGCCTGGCCAACATGGTGAAACCCCGACTCTATGAAAAATACAAAAAATTAGATGGGTATGATGATGCGTGCCTATAGTCCCAACTATCCTGGAGGCTGAGACAGGAGAATCGCTTGAACCTAGGAGGCAGAGGTTGTGGTGAGCAGAGATCATGCCATTGCGCTCCAGCCCGGGCAACAGAGCAAGACTCTATCTCAAAATAATAATAATAATAGAAATAAGCAATCCAAGTGCTGGAAGATGAGGCCATGGAAGCATCTTTGTATCTAGAGATAAGCATTCAATTATTTCAGTATTTGCATGCCCCCACCCTCCTTTTTTCATTAGCTTAGATAATCCAGTGTTGTCCAAATGATTGTCTCTCTGCCACTCCACAGTATAAACATTTATTTCCCTCATCTCCCAGATTTTCCAGCCATGTATTTGCATCTTATATGTGTCTCAGTGTTCTCCAGTGTTGATCCTGTTTTATTTCTCCATTTGTATAGTCTTTAAGTAGTCCCTGATGGTGTGTGTTGTGTGATTTCATATCATGAGAATGGTGTGGCTGTGGCAGTGAGGCATTAGGCTGTATCATAAATCAACCACAGTTTGGGGATACGATGACAGGTGTGATTTATAGGCTATTTCAGCTCCGATTTCCATAGAGTTATTCTCTGATTCACAATAATTCCTTGGAGGAACAAAAAGTAAAAGAAAAGTGCAGTGTGGGTGGTAGTTTCCCTCCCTAGATATTCACAAGAGTCATCATATCCATATAGGAAAGCAGATATTTATGCTTTCTAATGGATGAACATCATCCATGGCAACTGGGAAACTGTCAGAGCTGGAAGAAGTGACTCAACTAAAGATTATTTTCCCTTGGCCTTGGTAAAACAAGACTAATTTTACATAGTGGACAAGAGAATTAGACAGTGGCCAATAATTTATGGTATAGTAAATCCCCAGAATGAACCTAAACTATCAATATATAAGTTAAATGACAAATGTTGATGATCAACTTTTGTTTACATTAAGTAGAAGCATGAAATTTGATCGATTTTACCAAAAGGTAATTCTTTTCACGCATACACAGAACTTTTGAAACCTGTCTGCCCCAGCTAGGGAAGATCACATAATATTATCTTCCAAACTGGGATCGTTTTGAGAGTGAAAAGGAATGTTTTGAATTATTCCAGGTAATAGGGAATTCCAGGAAAACTGGATCAAACTGTGACCCTTATCCCACTAATGATTTTTATTATATCATCTATCCCTTTTCACTAGATCCTTAACAGCAGGGATCAAGATGACATGGTTACCTTTTCTGAGAGCTTGTTTTATTCTCTGCTAGGAGTTAATAAGACATTTGTATTGAATGAATCGCACATTGATGTTTGGATTAACCTCACCAAGGTGCCTGGGATAAGAAGTATCCAATAACTTATATGAATAAGTATAATTTAGATATAAAAATGAGTATAATTTATTATAGTTTCGATGGTCAACATTTTTTTCTGGCAGATGCTCAATATTAGTGGTTTTCAGGATGCCTTAAAGTTTATCACTGTTTTTCATTGAATCTTTTTTAGTGCTTTACATATGTAATTTTACCCAGAACCCTAATATATAAAACTAAGCATGTATACATTGGTAGAAATCTTTCCAGTATTTGCAGTACTCCTAAAGCACAACTTCAGATCCAAATGCTTCATTTGGGGCAAAATTCCAACACTACAACTCTCAATAAACCTTGACTAAAGTGTTAACATATGAACTAAACATAATTTGGAGGAAATAAAAATCCCAATACTTTTAGCAAGTTCAGAAGTACATTAAGGAAGAAATGAGAAAGATTTGGCATTCACTATGTTTTTGGTTTTCTTTAAAGTTCAACACTTAGGATAATGCAAGTTGAGTCCTTGGTGATCCCTTAAGCTGAACTTGAGAGATAGAACATCATTTATTTTTAGACTCTTGTAGACCCAAAAATCATTCAGTAGAAAAGAGATTTTCTGAGTGAGCTGTATGGTATTTTTTTTAAAACCTCCTCTTCCCTCTGACCTGCTGAGTCCTTGCTCGACTCTGTAGGCCTGTGTGGATAGCTGTTGTTCATTGTAATACTTGCTGAAATATAAGTAGATTCTTCCATGTCATTGTGATCCCAGAAGATTCCACAGAATGTTCCTATTAAGGATTATGAGAGTTGGAGCAAATATTTGAATTAATTGACTGGTTTTAAGAGAGGCTTCTTTCCCATGTTCCACAAAGCCAGAACTGTTGGTGGTGAGTTTGTGCCAAGGTCTCAGCAGGGCCATACCCAAAAGTATCAGGCTCAATGCTCTGGAAGCAGTTGGCCAATGATTGGGCCACACTGGTGCTTCTCTTCCATCCCACATACTTATTTTATTTTATTTTTTTTTTTTTTTGGTCTCACTGGACCTTAGAACATCACTGTATTAGCTATCTGTTGCTGCATAACCAATTGCCGCAAACTTAGTGACTCAAACAACATGTGTTAATTAACTCACAGTTTGCTTGTTTGCTTCATTGTTTACTTACTTATTTTTGAGACAGAGGCTCTCTCCGTTGCCCAGTCTGGAGTATAATGGAGTGATCTCGGCTCACTGCAATCTCTGCCTCCCACCTCAGCCTCCCAAGTAGTTGGGACTCCAGGCACCCACTACCATGTCTAGCTGATTTTTTAATTTTTAGTAGAGACAAGGTTTCACCATGTTGACCAGGCTGGTCTGGAACTTCTGACCTCAAGTGATCTGCCTACCTCAGCCTGTTAACGTGCTGGGATTACAGGCATGAGCCACTGTGCCCAGCCTATAATCTCATAGTTTCTGTGGATCAGGAATCTAGCACAGGTTGGCTGGGCCCTTGAGTATGAGATCTCTCACATGGCTGCAATCAAGGTGCCATGGCTGGGTTCTCATCTGAATTTGACTGGGAAAGCACTGGTGTCCAAGTCATATGGTTGTTTTCCAGAATTCAGTTCCTGGAGGATTGCTGGACTGAGAGTCTTAGATCTTAGCTGGCTGGTGACCAGAGTTGGCTGTCAGTTCCTCGCCAGGTGACCTCTCCATTAAGACAACTCACAACATGGCAGCTTGTTTCACCAGAACATGAAAACGAAAAGAGCCCAAGAAAGAGAGAGATTTCAAGACAGAAGTCACAATCTTTTTTTATTATTATTATTCATTTTTTTAAAAAATTGTATTTTAAATTCTGGGAGCATGTGTGGAACATGCGAGTTTGTTCATAAGTATACATGTGCCATGATGGTTTGTTTCACCCATCAACCCATCATCCACATAGGTACTTCTCCTAATGCTATCCCTCTCCTGGTCCCCCAAGCCCCAACAGGCCCTGGTGTATGATGTTCCCCTCCCTGTGCCCACGTGTTATCATTGTTCACCTTCCACTTATGAATGATAACATGTGGTGTTTGGTTTTCCATTCCTGTGTTAGTTTGCTGAGAAGGATGGTTTCCAGCTTCATCCATGTTCTTGCAAAGGAATGAACTCACTCTTTTTGATGGCTGCATAGTATTCCATGGTGTATATTTTATAACCTGATCTTGGAAGTGGCGTCTCATCACCTTTACCATATTCTTTTAGCTGGAAGGAGATCCCTGGTCCTGTCCACACTTTCAATGGGAGAGGATTGCAAAAGAGTGTGAGTATGAGAAGGTAGGGCCATGGGGGTCTCCTGTGAGTCCACCTGCCATCATCACCGTAGGCTATTGGAGACTCAGGTGAAGTGGAGGAAGAACTAGAGGTCAACACCAGTCCAAACCAGGCATTCAAGTCCAGCATCTCTGAACTGCTGTCCAACCTCCTGTTGCACCACCCTCTTCCTAAGTCTTTTCCATCTTCTGTGAGCATATCATGTCTACCGAGTCTGACAGCCATTGTGTCTGTTCTTCTCACTACCCAGAAAGTTCTTCTCTCGGCTCCACCTACAAATACCTTTTTCTGTTTATATGTTAGCTCTTCTTCTCAGAGACCACCTAAATACCGATTGAACACTTATTTATTAAGCTCCTACTGTGTGTTAGGCACTGTCTGAGACCCTGAAACAAATAAGAGAAAATTTCCAAAATACGGAATCTCAAGGCATTCTCTATTTAGTAGAAGAGAGTAATAAATAACTAACACTCAGTTCACCCTGCAACAATTTACTATGGGAGAGGCAAGGACAGGGTGCAGAAGCAGTAAACTACAAAGTCTTAGTGGGTTGGGAGAAACACACTAATTTACTCATAAGTTGAAATCAAACTCCTCAGGCTAGCACCAAAACCCTTCACAACTGGTATCCCTTCAGGCCCCATGTGGTTCACTATAGGATCCCATCCCAAAGACAAAAGAAGTTAAGTGGGGAGTCTGTGCTGTGTTTGTCCATGTGTTGTTGCCTCTACTAAAAATGTTTCTATTTGCCTGTTGAACTCTTCCCCATGCTTACAAGGATCTAATCAAACCTCTTATATAGAGACATGCCTAAATCCCTAGAAATATAAGTGGCTACACACACTTTGCTTCCACAACCCTAGGTACGTAACATGAGCATGTGCAACACGTACTGCAATTGTGAATGTGACTCTCTTACTAAATGATGAGCTCCTTGGTGGAAGAATATGTCTTCCTCACTGCCCCAACAGTACAAGGCTGTCACTTAGGAGATTCTCAGTAACACTGTGAAGAATGGATAGGAAAAAACAGCCTAACACTCTTAAGCTATTCCTCACTCACCTTGATCTTTTTTTTTTTTCAGCCTGTGTAAACACCCACTGAACTTCTGGCTGCCTGACTCTCTGCAGGAATGTTTTCAATACGGGGCCATCCTATAGTTGGTAAGAAGCTCCAACATGCCCACCCAGAAATTAGAAACCTGAACAACCCCTGACTCCGGTAGGGTCTTTGAACCCAGTCTGAATTGGACACATCTGTTTTCAAAAGAACTTTAGATCCAACATGAAAGTCATGGAGGAAAACATCGTCTTCACGTTTAGAAGGTGGGGTTCCAAAGTGTGAATGTTTCTGTACAATCAGGATTGCTTTCTTTTTTCCAGGACCCCAGGTCAATTTATGCTTTCTCACTTCAAGTCCCTGTTCCTAAAAGAACTGTCTGACTGCCAAGGTTCTCTGTGATCTTTAAAGCACAAACTTACACTAAGATAATGTCTTATATGCAAACTCCAGTGTATTTTAATGTAGTGAAGACATGTCTCTAAATAAACTTTAACATGTTTTAGGAGGTCTCACTCCACAATTACTTCTGTCATTTTAACCTAGCCCCTAATATTGATGGTGATGATAAAAACGGTGATGACAATAACTCCCGTTTTGAGCATTTATCATGTGCCAAGAACTATTCTTGGTGCTTTCTGTATAGTCATGCTTGGGTTTGTTTTTTTTCCCCCCTTTTTACTTTCTAAAGTCAACTGAGGTTGAGATTGCTAACACATTTTTGCAAATGAGAAAATTTAGTCTCAAAGTATCTGGGGGCAGACAGAGAGATGTACATTTCAAGGAAACCAGTAAGAGGCCTCAGTTCCTAGCTGATTGGTGGCTGGAGGCCACTCTCGGTTTTCCTATCTCATCCTGTCTCCTGACCTTCAATCTGTGGGAATAAAGCCTCTTGTTCCCCAATAAGAAATAAAATAAGTGTACCTGAGGCTGCAGAACCAAGAACTAATGATCACACAAAAATACAAGGACCAATAATTGCACCTTTTTTTGATAACAGGTTTCAATAAAAAAAGAATTGGGGGAAGAATGGAAGACGAGTGGGAAGGTGAATCAACAACCCTAAATGACCAGAGAGGAACGAAGAAATCATCTCTCTTATTAGAAAATTACCCAAATGATTAAGGCTAGTTGGACTGAATATGAGACTAGATCAATAACTGTGACTAATTCCCCTATAGTTTATCGTATTTCTTCCTTCCTTTTTTCATTCAGCAAATGGGTTGTATCTGTTCATCATATAGGATTAAATAAATGCCTAACCTAAACAATACCCTTCAACATCTGATAATTTTCAAGAAATAATGTTTCAACAAGTTACCAGTGGCTCATTTTGTTTCTGAATTTGTGGCTAAGAAAATCTTTTTCTTGTGTTATTCAATAAAGAAGAATGAGCACATGTAAATAATTATTTCACAATTTTGCAGAGCCTCACGTTAGACTCCTCTAGGCCTCTAACCCTCATACCCTTTCTCTCTGTGTAACAGAGTCCACGTGGAGCCCACCCCAGGATCTAGGATCACTCCAGAGCCATTGTGAGGGGATTTAAGGAGCCTTCAGTTCGATACTCATAATCTGATTCTACTCAAAGACCCTGCTTAGAAAATGAGATTTCAGCCTTACCCTGTAACCCTGCAACCAGTGCCCAGGACTATTCCAATAAAGGTCAGACATCCTTGAGGGTTGCTACTGTGCCTTATTTTTCCTGCTCCTGCTCCTGCAGCGGGTCCTCCCACCTATTGCTGAGGTTCTCTGCTTCCCACTGCCTGCTTGTGTTCCTTGGCACTTCCTCCTCTCGAAAACCCGGTGATGTGAAATTTATCATAACATCCCCTGCTTTCATTGACAAGGGAATGGGAAAATACCCTGGCCTTAAAACTGCTTTATGCTTTCCTTAAACAAAAATTAGATGTTATTCTTGAAGTAGAGGGAAAAAAAATCCCTCCAATTAATAAAAGATTCGGAATAATACTTCTAATATTATTCTAATATTGAAACCCTAAATGGTCAATGAATCGTTGCCAGTGCTGATCAGAAAGTTATAGAACAGATATTGCTTGTGGGGCAGAAGAGACCAGGATTTTCTAGAAGTCACAAAGTAGTTAATTCCCATAAATCTTTGGACTAGACAGACTGTCTTCATCAAGAAGAATCAGAACACAACCAGAATATACAGACTTTCATTCTCAAATACAGCAGTTTTAATCCATAAGATTTAGGTCATCTGAAACAGGATGCCAGAGAGAGAGAGAGAGAGACAGA
Source organism: Saguinus oedipus (assembly GCA_031835075.1). Taxonomy (NCBI): domain Eukaryota; kingdom Metazoa; phylum Chordata; class Mammalia; order Primates; family Cebidae; genus Saguinus; species Saguinus oedipus. The sequence goes on from CM063189.1 coordinate 36,373,901, forward strand.
CAGACAGGGAATGAGAGAGAGAGAAATAGATAGAGGAATGGATTGGGTGAACAGACAAGATAAGTGATGATGTTGGGGACGATGATGATGATGATGACTGTTTTTGAGACAGAGTCTTGCTCTGTCACTCAGGCTGAATGTAGTGGTAGAATCCTGGTTCACTGCAACCTCCACCTCCAAGGTTCAAGTGATTCTCCTGCCTCAGTCTCCCAAGTATCTCAGATTTAAGGCACATGCCACCATACCCAGCTAATTTCTTTATTTTTAGTAGAGATGAAGTTTCACCATGTTGGTCAGGCTGGTCTTGAACTCCTGATGTTATGTGAACCACCCACTTTGGCCTCCCAAAGTGCTGGGATTACAGGCACAAGCCACTGTGGACAGCCTAATTTTGTTTTAATGAACAGATATTTTCTTTTTCCATTACTACCAGTACTCAAAAATCATCATAAAAATGGATCTTATAGTACAGAACAGCTACATCTCAGAAAAAGAGATTTTGGCATGAGGAGGTGGATCAATTACTCCATGTGCAGCCACCAGCCAGCAGGACAATCAAGAATCTGGGGAAAGAGATGTTTTACTTGAGGGGCAGGTCCAGTCTTCATTGGAATGTGGATAGAATCAAAGCCCTCATCTTCAGCAGCCCTCTAACCCTTCTGGACTACGGATCCCTCCAGGAGCCAAAGGCTTAGTTTGTTTTCCCTGCCCGAGAAGTCCAAAACAATAGAAATTAACAAAGCAGAAGTGAGGCCACTCCGGGGAATTCAGCTACCTAACTTCAGTGAGCCATGGATGAAGGAGGAAGTTGGATTTCATGCCCCTAAATCCTCATTTGGTATAAAGAAAGATATAGACATGCTGGGAAGGAAGGCGGAAGAGGTACTGATGGTGAATCATGGCTTGTCTAAACAGTAAAGGCAGCAGCCAAGGCAGAAAACCTGAGACCAGGTCTTGGAGACGTAAAGGTGATGCAGGAAGTCACCCAGGGAGGAGCACGGTGGAGTGTGGAAGGTGCCTTGCATTACATTAATAGAAGCCAAAATGGAAACACAAGGAATATGCACAGATCATAAGATAGGAGCTCCACCTAAAAGATTGTCTTCCTTCAGGTCGAGAAGTTGGCCTGTTCATAAACCACCCACCAGGCTGACATGTGACTCTTCCTTCTGAAGGAGCTCAGAGAGAAACCGGGGTAAAGCAAGCTTCTATTTGTGCAATTTTGCTCAAAATATTTCATTCATTCTCAGCTAGCCTCTATCCTGGTACCCCTTATGCAGAGACACAGGCACTCAAAATAATGTTTATGTTCCTCTTTTGACTGGCCTATGGCAAGAACACAATTTCAAATGTAGGTGCTATTCTTTTAAAGTGCAAAATGCAGCTTCACCCTCTGACATAGGCATTTTTACCTCCATTTCACAGATGAAAAAAACTGAGGTGCAGAGATACTAAGTCACTTGCCCAAGGTTTCATAATGAATCAGAAGCAGACCAAGGGTTTAGTACCAGAAATCCCAGCTACACTTTGGAAATAAAGTTCCAAAGACTATGTTTTTTTTTTTTTTTTTTTCCATTCAAGATTTTAAGGCTATATAAAAAACAGGCTTTGAAGGCAGAAATAGTATCTCCCTCTGGAGCAATAGGCAGGCATGCTTACTGTTCCACACTAAAGATTCAAGTCCCCCCAGCCTGGGGTTCCTTGTCTGTGACTCACCCTACAGCTATGTGGTGTCCTGTTGGAGCAAGGTGAGGACAGCTGACACAAATGTGAAGTGCATGCGACTTGCTGCCCTGGGGTTAATAAAGCCCTTTGTCACTGACCCAGCTGTCTCACATCTTCCACCAACATCCATGCAAGCTTGGGAGGCTCACTTGTTAGCTGGCAAGTAGGGTAAGATCTCAGACGCCACCAGAGGAAGCTTCCTGGATAAACAGGAAATGGGCAGAGAGATCCAAATGAATGTCTTCCTATTTGTCTTCTGGCCCTAGAACAAAGTCTACATGCCTTCATGTGGCACACCAGAGAGCTCCCAGGCACTTTGCACATCCTCAGGCAATAAAAGCTAGGAAATGTCTTAGACAGGTAGCAAGTCATTCTCACCAGGTCCTGGTCCTGAATCAACACCACCATTCCTGGGCCACCATGTATCTATACAATGAGGGTACTATGCTAGAGTAATAACACCTAACTTAAGAACGACAGACACTTCTGAGAGCCTTATCATTATTTCATTGCATATCAATAATAACTCTACAAATAAGGAAGCAGTGCTCTCAGAAAGGGAACTAGCTCATCCAGGTTACAGAGCTGGGGCCACATCTGTCCAAACCTATGCTCATCATCACCACCCCTAGGAGATTCCATCTTCCTCCTGCCACCCAGGAATTCATCACTATCCTTGGAATGTATTTCCTTTCAATTCTTTAAAGCATTTTATGTTTTAGATAGAGAACTTTGTGCTAGTGAGAAAAGGTAATTGCCACTCAGGGTGAAAATGGAAAAAAAAAAAAAAACCCAACATCCTTGTTTGGTTAATGAGGAACACTTGTTCAAGCAAAGAAACACTCTGGGGCAAATGAAACTTTATTTTTTCCCCTAATCATCTGACGTCCATGTTGGGGTAATTCAAACCTCCCCACAGAGAGAGTGCAGTCTCCATAACACCATTCTTTTTTTTCTTTTTTGCAATTGCTGGAGCTATGAAGACCTGGGAGTGACCCAGGTCCCTCATTCTTTTGGAACGAAGGAAGACAAGATGCCCGTACATTTAGGAAGTGAGAATGCCTTTTGCTCAGCCAAGAGATATAACCAATTCCTCAGTTCGTGCTGGTCAGGATGGAGGCCAGACTGCAAATATGAATCTGTCTATGCTTATGTAGCTGCTAGGACAGTAGAACTGTCCATTTCCAAGGTGTCTTGCCCTCTGACAAAGTCCCACTTTGGGGAAGAATCCCTAGGGAGCCCTTCTGGGAGAGCCGATAGATTGTGATCAGTTGAGAGGCATGTTGTAACTGATGAGTTACTATATTCGTTTCCTAGGGCTGCCCTAACAACTACAACAAACGGGGTGAATTTAAACACGGAAATGTATTCCCTTACAGTTCCAGATGCTAAAAGTGTAAAGTCTAAAGTTCTGGCAGAACCATCGTCTCTCTGCTAGCATCTCCTAGCAAGGAACAGCAAAGGGACTCTTTGGCTCACTGCAACATCTGCACACCAAAGGAAATCTCTGCTGTTCCTTGACTTGCATAATATCAGTCTCTACCCCCATCATCACAATGCAGTCTTCCCCCTGTGTCCCTGTCTTCACATGGCAATCTCCTCTCCATGTGTTACTATCAGATAGACACACAGATAGGTTTCTTCTCTTTATATCAGGATATAAGTCATATTGGATTCAGGACCCACCCTATACCAGTATGGCCCCATCTTAACTTACATCTCAATTACATCTGAAAAAGCCCTATTTCCAAATAAGTTTACCGCGAGTGACGGGTTGGGGCTTGAGTACTATTCAAACCACAGTGGTTATTATTAATAAAATGCCCAATTTACTTTTTTCATGTAGTTGTCTTTCATCAAATGATTAAAAAAAATTAAGAGGCTGGGAATGGTGGCTCATGCCTGTAACTCCAGCACTTTGGGAGGCTGAGGTAGACAGATCACTTGAGGTCTGAGGTCAGGAGTTCGAGGCCAGTCTGACCAACATGGTGAAACCTTATTTCTACTTAAAAAAAAAAAACAAACACAAAAATTAGCCAGGCATGACAGTGGGCACCTGTAATTCCAGCTACCTGGGAGGGTGAGGCTGGAGAATCACGTGAACCTGGGAGGTGGAGGTGGCAGTGAGCCAAGATTGTGCCACTGCACTCCAGTCTGAATGACAGAGCAAGACTGACTCAAAAAGAAAAAAATCAGAATAATGTCATCTTCATGCATTTGTGCTCTCTCTTTTACCCTCTACACTTCAGGCACCCCAGGCCTTTCTGGCCTTAGGGCTTTTGCATTTGCTTCTCCTTCAGCCTGGGACATACTTCCCAGGCTCTTTGCACGGCTGACCCCTTGATTTTCAGGGTCATTGTTTAAATACTATCTCCTATGGGAGGCCTTCCCCAAAACTGCTTTATTGTCTACGTGGGTCACCTACTCATCTCCTTGGTAACACCCAACATTCATCTATTACAATTCATTTATTTGTCTAAGGATCATCACCTCCCATCTCACCGGCATGTAAAATGTACAGGGGCAGGAGTTTTAGTCTGTTTTTCTTACTCTTAAATGAACCAACACAGCACCTGGAACATAGTAGAAGTTCAGTAAATACCCATTACATATGTGGATGAAGGAGATATTTTTTATGAACCAAAAAAATTGGTATGTGTGTATAGCAAGCACTCTACAATGACCCTTACCATCAACAGGTTCTGGTGCAGGCGTGACATTTCTTTTTCTGTGTGGTTGTATTTTCACCTGGTTAAGAATGTGGGCTTTGGGGCAAGTGCAGTGGTTCACCTGGCTCACTTCAGCCTCATGAAGTGCTGGGATTACAGATCCCAACCTTTTGGGAGGTCAAGGCAGGCAGAACACTTGAGGTCAGACCAGCCTGGCCAACATGGTAAAATCCCGTCTCTACCAAAAACTACAAAAATTAGCCAGTCATGGTGGTACGTGCCTGTAACCCCAGCTACTCGGGAGGCTGAAACAGGAGAATTGCTTGAAACTGGAAGGCAGAGGTTGCAGTGAGCCAACATTGCACCACTGGACTCCAGCCTGGGTGATAGACTGAGATCCGCCCCCCCACACACAGAGAGAGTGGGCTTTGAAATCAGACAACTGGGGTCCTATCGCTGGTCTTCTACACAGATCCTGTGTGACTCTCAGCATGTTGCTTGGCTTCTCTGAGATTCTGTATCATAAGAATGTGTGATTCTTCCTTTATAAGACTATTGCATACTTTATGCACTAACAAGTATTTGTTGAAGTCTTGTTAAGCACCATGATAAAATAAGCCATATAAAGTGCTTAGCAAAGGTTTTGGCATGTGAGAGGTGTTAGAAAAGTGAGATTGTCTTTAATTGAATATCTAATATATGAAAATGGAGCAAGTTCAACGGAATCCCTAATATGCAAACCAGAGCACTGGAATGGACCAAACGTCCTTAGTCTCCTTTCTTGCTCAGGGGGTCTCCCACTGCTTCATTGTGAACAATAACATTTGTACTCAGCAGCAGAAAGAAGGGCGGTAAGAGGTGCAAGTGGGAAAATAACCTGAGGGAGATCACCCGAGTGAAGCACCATTTGTCACCATTCTGTTGAGGAGTTGTAGGGGTGGGAAGGCTGGCACTGTGATCTCCAGAGGTACCAATTCTGTCAGCCAGAAGTGAGTGCTGGGAAGGTAGAAAAGGGAGTCAGAAAAGCACGGGCTCCACAGTCAACCCCTTGGGTTAAGAAACAAGTTTCTGCTGCGTACATGCAGAGGATGAAACAACCAACCACATTCCAAGAGGTTTCATTGGAGGATAACACTGAACACCCAGGAGGTGCCACATCCGTCGCTAAAACATCACACTACATGGTTTCACATAATCCTGACTCAATTCTTTGAGGCAGTCTTTAACATTCCCATTTTATAGATGTAGAAAATCTATCTGGGGATATCAGCTCAATTTCCCAAGGACAACCTGCTCCTAAGTGAAGGAAGGGTTGTGATATGGTTTGGATTTGTGTCCCTACCCAAATCTCATGTCAAATTGGAAGAGGGACCTGGTGGGAGATGACTGAATCATAGGGATGGACTTCCCCCTTGCTGCTCTCATAACTGAGTTTTCACAGAATCTGACAGTTTAAAAGTATATGGCACTTCCTCCTAGTGTGCTCTCTCTCTCTCTCTCCTGCCAACACTTGAAGAAGGTGCTTGCTTCCTCTTCACCTTCTGCCATAATTGTAAGTTTCCTGAGGCCTCCCAGTCATGCTTCCTGTGGAACTGTGAGTCAATTAAACCTCTATTCTTCATAAATTACCATGCCACAGGTAGCTGGTTATTGCAGTGTGAGAACTAATCTTGGGTGTGACCTCTGCATTCATTCTGCTCCCAACCCTCCATACTCCTCTCATTTCTAAGATTTGTGGTTGTGAAGTTTTTTGAACCACAGGCAGGTCAAAGTTCTCGGAGGGTTGTTCAGTGCATAAATATCTATGTGACCATTTTTATCACTTTGTAAAGGGAACTGAGTTGAGTATACTGACACAAGGCTTTTCTGAAATTGTCACTAGCCTCTTACATGACTCCAAAACCTCAAAACCATATTAAGGAAATAGTTTATCAAGATGAAAAAGGGAAACTTTGAAGCAAAATTACTATACCAGGTTTATTCACCTCAGCACTATCAAAATTTTGGGCTAATTCTTTCCTGTAGGATTGCCCTGTACATGGTAGCATGTTTAGCAGCACCAATGGCCTCTACTGGCATACTAATAGTACCTCGTCACCCAGTCTGTAACAATGAAAAATGTCTGTAGATATTGCCACAATTCCCTTGAAGGGGGTGGTAAAAATCACCCAGCTGTGACATAGCAAGCTAAACAAACACATATTCAAAGTCTTAGTCTGCAACTTTTGTAGCCTGGAACAGGGTGCACAGTCTTCATGAGACCATTTCTTCAGGTACAGGATGAAGATACCGATTTCTATCTTGCAAGACAATGGTGAGAATTAATGAGATGACGTATATGAAGCTCATCATTTGTGGGCTTTCAGTAGATGCTCCACAGTGGAACTTATTTTTGCAACACCTTTGATCAGCTTTCATAATGCCCACATTTGAGGACTGTGTTTTCTTTATGTCTGTTGAGAGCAAGTTACTCTAAAATTGCTGCTTCCTGTTCCATGCAAATAGGTCTTCAATATTTATAAATAACCTCTATTAGGTATGTTTTTCCCATTATCTCCTTTTAATCTTTATAGCAGTCCTACCAATAAGGTGGCACTGTCATCATTTTAAAAATGAGAAAGCAGATTTAGAGACATTATGTAATGTACCAAAGATCACACAGTAGAAGGTAGGGTTCAAACTCTGACTCAACATCCCAAGATATTTTCTAGACTCTTATCTTACTTCTGCATGTATCTAACAGGTACTTTCTGAGAACACATTCTCTTTCATTGGTTTATGAGGAAAAGTAATCAAATGCTCTAAGAGTTATGAATACATTTTATAAAGGGGTAAAAAGAAGGGCCTATGACAGCACAAAGGAGGAATATTTATCCCATCTGGACGATTCTAAAAAGCTTGCTAGGAATGGGGGTTCAGTGGCTCATGCCTGTAATCCCAGCACTTTGGGAGGCTAAGGTGGGTGGATCACTTGAGGTCAGGAGTTCGAGACCAGCCTGGCCAACATGGTGAAACCCCGTCTCTTCTAAAAATACAAAAATTAGCCAGGCATGGTAGCACACACCTGTAATCCCAGCTACTTGGGAGGCTGAGGCAGGAGAATCACTTGAACTTGGGAGGCAGAGGTTGCAGTGAACCCAGATCATGCACCACTGCTCTCCAGCCTGGGTGACAGAGTGAGACCCTGTGGAAACAAGAAAGCAAGAAAGAAAGGGAGAGAGGAAGAGAAGGAAAACAAAAGAGAAGGAGGAGGGGAAGAGAGAGAGAGGAGGGAGGAGAATCATAAAGGACAACATTGAGGTAGCCAAGAGTAAAAGAAGAAAGAAGGAAAGAAAAGAAAGGAAGGAGAGGAAGGAAAGGAAGAAAGGAAAAAGAAAGAAAAGAAAAGAAGAAGAAAGGAGAATCATAAAGAACAGCATGGAGGTAGCCAAGAATATCCAGAAGACAAGATGGTCCAGACAGATGTAACACAGACACAAAGTCATACCACTAAGAAAGAACATACTAGGAATGGTTCAAAATGGATAAAGCTATGAGGGTAAGGAGAGGAGGAACGAGAGCTGAGAGGGAGGTCAGCTGGGAACAGCCAGCCAAGGGGTGTGCCTGTCACAGTGCTCAGATCTCATCCCTTGGGTAAATGGGCTGGGATGTTGCAACTCTCTCCTATGACCTACTTTGCACATCTACCCCTAGAATTACTCTCCAGTGCTTTACTGGGAAGGTTGCAGCTGTGGAGTTGACACTCCATGCTTTGGCAAGTGGAAATGCTCTCAAGGTAGCACTGATCCATGTGTCAGCACATCCTTTGGCCAAGGACCTAATGAAGGGAAATTAACAAGTGAGCAGCATTTTATAGAAGACTCATGACAAGCCACATGTCACCAGTTTCTTTCCAGAAGCCCATACGAAAACAGACACCCAGCTCAGCCAACACAGCAGAGGCCAGGGCTCCCGACAGGCTGAGCAGGGACGGAAAATGGGCATGCAGTCTGGGAGGCAGGGGCAATGCTACTAGGATGACTCAAAGCCTGGATTTATGAGGCCAGATCTCTGCTGATCTTGGCAGTCCCTCAGAGGCTACCGCTTCCCGAGGAGGACAGCTCCTCCATGGTACCTCCCGCACGTTACAGTTTCTCTTCATGACCAGCAGGCAGGCAGGCTGCCCTTTCCCTCACATTTTAAACTCTTCAAGTAAGAAATGCTCATTACATTTCTGACTTGAGAAACCAAAATGATCCAGTCTGGGCCATTCTATTATAACATGTGTATGTAGAATGGTCACTGGATTGAAGGGAAGACGCGTGGAGTTTTTCCTCAGACCCCTAGCACTTTGTTCATAGTGGGTGTTTGGCAAACAGTGGGAGACAGGAAGTGAAATTGCATTCCCTACGGTAGCATAAAAAACGTTGTGTCCATCCCTATTGCTCACAGCCACAATCATCATGGATAATAATATCAGGTATCCAAAATAGCTGTAGATTCATTATTCCCCATATATATTCTGTTGCCTTCTTTCTTATTTTGAAAAGATTAGGGCAAGTTGGGAAAAAGATTGTCCTAGGGAAGGAGATGATAACACACCTGGAAGTAAGGCCCAGACAAGAGACACACACACGCTCAGAGTAACACACACAAACACAGACACACATAAACACATAGAGACACAAGCAGAAACACACACAGGCACACATAGACACACACAAGCACATACACACACAGACACAAAAGCACACAGAGACACTCACAAAAACACACACAGTCACACAAAGACACATACATAGACACACAAAAACACTCAGAGACACATGCAAAAACATACACAGGCACACACACACAGACACACATGCACACACACATAGACACACAAACACACACAGAGACAAGCACACACACAGGCACACAGACACATGCACACACACAGACACATAGACACACAAAAACACAGAGACAAAAACACACACAGACACACACACCCATATACACACACAGATGCACACAAAGACATACAAAGACATGCAGATACACACACACACACACACACACAAGTTACATATTACTCAAGTATAAGGTTTTTAAGTTACCATGAAGATAACAAATTATTTGTAATATAACATTGTCCTTTTAATACTCCCTTAATAAAAAAGAGAAGCAGGGGTAGGAATAGTTTTCTCATGCAACCCTGGGGTGGTATCAGGGAGGTGGAGGGCTTGGAACTGACATGTCATTGACTATTAGGGCCAAAGTTGCTGTGATAACAGGGAGGCCAGAAAGTTCTACTAGAATCCTCTCTTCTCTTCCAAGAAATGAATTTGAGCATTAGGAAAGCTGAATAAATTCAGATCCTTGAAGAAGGGCTAGAGAAGCTGCTAATTTACACACCATTTCTCTGCCTACTCCCTAGTTAGGCCAAGCTAAGCATATCAATAAATGATAACTTGTTATCCTTTGAGAAATATTTGAGCTATTCTCTGTCTCCTGATCTATAACCATACTGGCAAACAAGAAGTAGCTGTGAAATTTAGTAATTTATATACTGATTTGACTTAATTCAGGAATTAAGAAATACTTGAATAGCACATGTTAATAATCAAGTACTTATATTAAGAAGCAATACTGGCCGGGTGCAGTGACTCATACCTGTAATCCCAGCATTTTGGGAGGCCGAGGTGGCCAAATCATGAGGTCAAGCGATCTAGACTATCCTGGCCAACGTGGTGAAATCTCAACTCTACTAAAAATACAAAAATTAGCTGTGCGTGGTGGTGCACGCCTGCAGTCCCAGCTACCGGTGTGACTGAGGCAAGAGAATTGCTTAAACTCAGGAGGCAGAGGTTGTAGGGAGCCAAGATCATGCCACTGCACTCTAACCTGGCGAAAGAACAAGACTCAGTCTCAAGAAAAAAAAAAAGATGCAACATCAGCCTTCTCCCTCAAGTTCTAAGGCCAAAGTCTTTGACCTACACTGTGCGCTTAAGTCCACAAAAACTGGAAATTCAACAGCATTTCCCTAAGGTCACCCTTCTTTCTTTTTAAAAAAATTTTACTTGAAGTTCCGGGATACATATGCAGAATGTGCAGGTTTGTCACAGACGTAAACACCTGCCATGGTGGTTTGATGCACCAATCAATCTGTCATCTAGGTTTTTTTTTTTCTTTTTCTTTTTTAAAGATGTGGTTTCACCAAGTTGGTCAGGTTGGTCTTGAACTCCCGACCTCAGGTGATCCGCCCGCCTTGGCCTCCAAAGTGCTTGGGTTACAGGCATGAGCCACCACGCCCAGCCTGTCATCTAGGTTTTAAGCTTCGCATGCATTAGCTATTTGCCCTGATGCTCTCCCTCCCCACCTCCCTGACAGGCCTCAGTGTGTGTTGTTCCCCTCACTATGTCCGTGTATTCTCACTATTTGACTACCACTTAGGAGTCAGAACATACGGTGTTTGGTTTTCAGTACCTTTCTAAGCTTAGTTCTACCCTGGGATCCTGACTAACCAAGCTTCAGAAGAAAAGATGGATCACCGGAGTTTCCACTGTGTGTTCCCAGTCTCCACCAACACCACACACAATAAAGTGGGTGTAAGCCAGTCTATTAAAAAAAAAAAATCTAGAAGTTTCTCCAAGAAAAATAAAAAAGATAGTCAAGAAATCATTCCTTCATTGTTAAGTAGGACACTCTTTAAGGGGAGGTTATGTTTAGATGACTCTAGGGGCTCTAACATATACCCAGTTCTCTTATTTGAAAACACACAGGAAGTTTTGCAGGAAGTTAATTTCAGGAGGTCATAGATCCCTGGAAGTCCATCCATGGACACTCTTCTACAAACAAAGTTTCCTAGGCACATTAACTGTGCATAGAAATTGCTCTCTGAACTAAGTAAAACTCCTACCTCTAAACAAATTCTAAATAGTTTGGTTTCTAATGGAGAAGTTCCCATTTTGACAAAATTATTTAGAAGGCTTGTGCAATGATGTCAACAAGATCACCTCTGGGATTTTCATTCCTCATTAAAGTGTCAAAATGACTATGTCTATAGGAGAAGTCTCAGGCGAACTGAAGGGCTGCCCTGAATTTTCCCTGGGTAAACTTGTCCAAGACATTTCCCCTTCTCGAGCGGCAGTTTCTTCATCTGTGAAATGAAAGGATTACGCTATATAATCTCTAAAGCTCCTTCAAGCACATGAGATAACTAACACTTACATCCCCAACCCTTTGGGAATTTTGATAGGCCTTCTCTGGAAAGAATTCAATAGCTAAATGTTGATGTTTATGGGAACAGAAGAGCAAGATTTTCTGCAGACAAAGCAAAGATGAACAAAGGCTATGTTTCGACCAAGAACTAAAAATAAACCAGTGGCCTAATTCTGCCTCTGCTTTGAGAATTAAAAGATATTTTTGAGTATAAAGAAATCCCTCAAAATTATCAACAGTAGCCAAAAATGAACCATAAGAAACTGCAAAGATCTCTTGCAAAATACCAGAAGAGAAGGCAGGAATAGGTCTCGATTTTCCTTCTGCTTCCTCTGCTGACTTCATCACACCTTCTACTATTTCTTTCCTTGTATCATGAAGACTGGCCAAAATGGAATGGGAAAGGAAGAGGCAAAGGTGAGTCACCATTTGTTGGTGATTATTACAGACCAGGAGTTGTGTCATTTCATTTCTCACAGGAACTCATTATGAATAATGAGGACACTGAGACTTGGTGATGATGAAAGCCATGCAAAGAAAAATCCAAAGAAAAGAGCATCACACACACATATGATTATTGTGGCACTGTTTACAATAGCAATCAACCCAAATGCCCATCAGTGATAGACTGGATAAAGAAAACATGAGTTACTGTAGCCTTGTAGTATAGTTTGAAATCAGGTAGCGTGATGTCTCCGGCTTTGTTCTTTTTGCTTGGGACTGTTTTGGCTATGCAGGCTCTCTTTTGGTTCCATATGAAGTTTAAAGTGGTTTTTTCCAGTTCTGTGAAGAAGGTCATCTGTAGCTTGATGGGGATAGCACTGAATCTATAAATTACTTTGGGGAGTATGGCCATCTTCATGATATTTATTCTTCCTAACCATGAGCATAGAATGTTTTTCCATCTGTCTGTGTCCTCTCTTATTTCGTTGAGCAATGGTTTGTAATTCTCCTTGAAGAGGTCCTTTATATCCCTTGTTAATTGTATTCCTAGGTATTTTATTCTCTTTGTAGCAATTGTGAATGGGAGTTTGCTCTTGATTTTGATCTCTGTTTGTCTGTTACTGGTGTATAGGAATGCTTGTGATTTCTGCACACCGATTTTGTATCCTGACACTTTGCTGAAGTTGCTTCTCAGTTTCAGGAGATTTTGGGCAGAGACGATGGGGTCTTCTAAATACACAGTCATGTCATCTGCAAATAGAGATAATTTGACTTCCTCCTTTCCTAATTGAATACCCTTAATTTATTTTTCTTGCCTGATTGTTCGGGCTAGAATTTCTAATACTATATTGAATAAGAGTGGTAAGACAGGGCATCCATGTCTAGTGCCTGATTTCAAAGGTAATGCTTCTAGCTTTTGCCTGTTCAATATGATATTGGCTGTGGATTTGTCATAAACAGCTTTTATTAATTTGTGATATGTTCTGTCAATACCTAGTTTATTGAGAGTTTTTAGCATGAAGGGCTGTTGAATTTTGTTGAAGGCTTTCTCTGCATCTGTTGAGATGATCATATGGTTTTTGTCTTTGGTTCTGTTTATGTGATGGATTATGTCTATGGACTTGCATATGTTCAACCAGCCTCGCATCCCCAGGATGAAGCTTACTTGATCGTGATGAATAAGCTTTTTCATGTGCTGTTGCAGTCTATTTGCCAGTATTTTATCGAAGATTTTTGCATCAATGTTCATCATGGATATTGGCCTGAAGTTTTATATTTTAGTTGAGTCTCTGCCAGGTTTTGGTATCAGAATGATGTTGGTCTCATAAAATGAGTTAAGGAGGATTCCTTTGTTTTTATTATTATTTGAAATAGTTTCAGAAGGAAGGGAACCAGCTCCTCTTAGTACGTCTGGTAGAATTTGGCGGTAAACCCGTCTGGACCTGGACTTTTTTTGGTTGATAGGCTATTTATTGCTGCCTCAACTTCAGCCCTTGTTATTGGTCTATTCAGAGTTTCAACTTCTTCCTGGTTTAGTCTTGGGAGAGTGCAAGTGTCCAGGAATTTATCCATTTCTTCCTCATTTACTGGTTTGTGTGCAAAGAGTTGTTTGTAGTAATCTCCGATGGTAGTTTGCATTTCTGTGGAATTGGTGGTGATATCCTTTTGTTATTTTTTTTATTGCATCTATTTGATTCTTCTCTCTTTTTTGTCAGTCTGGCTAGTGGTCTATTTTGTTGATCTTTTTAAAAAACCAGTTCCTGCATTTATTGATTTTTTGAAAGGTCTTTTGAGTCTCTATCTCCTTCGATTCTGCTCTGATCTTAGTTATTTCTTGTCTTCTGCTAGCTTTTGAGTTACCCAAAGGATTACAAATCATTATATTAAAAAGACACATGCATGCATATGTTAATTGGAGCACTGAGTACAATAGCAAAGACCTGGAACCAATCCAAATGTCCATCAATGATAGATTGGACAAAGAAAATGTGGCACATATACACCATGGAATACTACACAGCCATAAAAATGATGAGTTCATGTCCTTTGTAGGGACATGGACGAATCCGGAAACCATCATTCTCAGCAAACCGACACAAGAACAGAAAGCCAAACACTGCATGTTCTCACTCATAGGCTGGTGTTGAACAATGAGAACACATGGACTCAGAGAGAGAGGAGCATCACACACCTGGGGTCAGTTGAGGGGGACTTGGGGAGGGACAGCGGGGGGGTGGGAATGGTGGGGAGGGATAATGTGGAGAGAAATGCTGGATATAGATGAAGGGGGAATGGAGGCAGCACACCACCCAGTTATGTATCCACCTATGCAACAATCCTGCAAGGCCTGCACACGTACCCCAGAATAAAGTACAATTAAAAAAAAGAAAGAGAGAAAATGTGGCACATATACACCATGGAATACTATGAGGCCATAAAAAAAGGATGAGGTCATATCCTTTGCAGGAACATGGATGAAGCTGGAAACCATCACTCTCAGCAAACTGACACAAGAACAGAAAACCAAATACCGCATGTTCTTACTCATAAGTGGGTGTTGAACAATGAGAACACATGGACACAGGGAGGGGAACATCACACTTGGGCCTGTAGTAGGGTAGGGGGACTAGAGAAGGGATAGCAGGGATTGGGGGGATTGGAGAGGGTTAACATAAGGAGAAATACCTAATGTAGATGACGGGCTGATAGATGCAGTAAACTATCATGGCATGTGTATACCTATGTAACAAAGCTGCATGTTCCGCACATGTACCCCAGAACTTAAAGTATTATAAATAAATTTAAAAAATAGTAATAAACAAAATATCTTGTACTCTATAAAAACATACATCTACCATGTACCCTAAAAATTAAAATTCATACAAGTCTTGCTAATTATTAATAGTCTAGTCTTGCTCTTTTTTTCTCTAAGAAAAATAAAATCAGGATAATAACCATTAAAAAAAAAAAAAAGAACATCACAACAGAGATGTCTGTTGGCCTAGGGCTGTCTATTCCCAAACCCGAAGTGATTTTCAATAAATCGGGCCTCCATGAAGTTCTGAAACACACCCTCCACAAAGGTATTTCTGCATTTGGAAGCTAAAAGGACCTGACGTTTATCACATGACTTAGGTTTATAAGCACATTACCACTGCAAGGGCCACAGATCATGACTATAAAGACTGCAATGAGGGATGACACTGAAAGACACATTTTGGCAGGGATGAATAGTATTATTCAGGAACAAAGCACCATATTGAAAATGAGAGTGCTGGGCTATGCTTTTTCACTAACCAGCTGAGAATCTTGAACAACCACTTCTCATATCTAGGCTTCTATCCCTTTGCCATTAAAACGCAGATGGATGGTATCATTAGACACCTTCCTCACTGGGCCTCGGTGATAAACCAAACAGTATATGTTAAGATACCTTTAAGAGAACAAGGTGATGCTTTATGAATGCAATGTTTGAGACGTTTTAATGTATATTCTGAATTTTCCTTCCAGCTATCGGTTCAGGTAACTAAAGCCCAAGCCAACTAACCAGACAATTCCTTAACCTGTAATTCACTTTTGATTGTGTTTACATTCCTATGCCTACTAAAGGATAAATAGGAAATAAAAATAAAAGCAGATTCCAGAGACCATTTCATTAGAAGAGTATATGTTCCCTGATTAATTAGAGCTCCAAACAATTGTTTCTAGTTTTACCGAGGAGGCTGAAAAAGGTCTCTGTTTATCTCAGAGTGGGAACTTCCTTTAGTCTAGCCCGTATCTCTCTTCAATGCCTTATTTCCAAACATCAGACTGTAGCAAGAATTTAAGGTTAGGAGCTTTCTGTCACACAGCTAACAAGTGGTGTTATTATTCAAACTGAGATCTGTGGGACTTAGAAGGTGATGCTCTTTTCACAAATGCTGCCTTGCCTTATGTAGCAACAGAGACTAAACATGAGAAAGAAAGCTTGAAATTCCACTTGTCTGATTAATACACAGCGTCTATCTGGAGATTTATGTTTGTTTTTCTACTAAATAAATGGTTACAACATTTCCCCAGCCAAGAATACACTGGACTAATTAATACCAGCTTTCTTTCAAAGTCTACTGTATAGATAAAAACTCTATCCCCAGGGACCAATCCCTCACAAAGGCCATGGAAAGACCCTCCCAAGAGTCTTCATCAGGAGACCCCTGAGAGCAACCACACATTGACACACTGTTGGTCATTGACAACTTAGCAAAGATTAGCACCAGTTAGTTGTCAAGCAGAAAATAATATAGAATTGTCAAGAGAAAATAGTATGATCAGAATGGAAGAAAAAAAGGTAAAGAGACAGAGAAGAGGGAGGAAGAAAGGAGAAAGGAAGGCCGAAACAAGAAGGGAAGAAAAAAACTGTTGAGAGCCTATTATTTGGATAGGAAAGTATTTAAGGACCTGAAAAAAATATATATGTACACACACATATATATAACAAATGAGAGCCCATTATGTTCCAAGCACTTGTTAAATAACATACAATTGCTTCATTTAACAGCATACAGTGTTGTTCTGTGTCCTACATTCACCATTTTTTCAAATGTTTAGATCAATTTTATGAGATACAATTACATATAACAAAAATAAGAGGCTGGGTGTGGCAGCTCACGCCTGTAATCCCAGCACTTATCACTTGGGCCCAGAAGTTGGAGACCAGCCTAGGCAATACAGTGAGACCTTGAAAGCTAAAGAAAATTAGCTGGGTGGCATGGTGTGCACCCATGGTCCCAGCTACTCAAGAGGCTGAAGTGGGAGGATCTCTTGAGCCCAAAGGGTGGAGACTGTAGTGAGCCATGATTATGCCACTGAACTCCAGAACTCCAGCCTGGGCAACAGAGGGAGACACCATCCCAAAAACAACAACAACAAAAAAGGGTTATATCATGTAGGTAAGCATCACTATAATCATGGTACGGAACACTTCTGTCACTCTAAAATCTTCCCTCATTTCCCTTTACCATCACCTCTTATCCCCCAGCTTTAGGCAATCAAGTAATTTGATTTCACTGTCTATAAACTTGTCTTTTTCTGTACAATTCACATAAATGAAATTGTACAATATGTAGATATTTTCATCAGGTTTCTTCCACTTAGCAAATGTTCCTGAGCTCTGTTCATGTTGTGACATTTCTCATTATTTCATTCCTGTTTCCTTCTCTGAATAGTATTCCAATGTAAAAACTTATCCATTCTTCTGTTGATGAATTGCTTCCACTTTGGGGCAATTACAAATGAAGGTACTATGAACATTAAGGTACAAGTCTTTGTGTGAACATTTGCTTTTATTTTTCTTTGGTAAAGAACTAGTAGTAGAACTGCTGGGTTGTATAAGTGCATGTTTAACTTTTCAAGAAATTGTCAAACAGTCTTCAAAACTGGTTGTGGCATTTTATATTCCCTTCAGCAATGTCTGAGTATTCCAGTGGCTTCACATCCTCGCCAATGCTTGTTGTTGTCAGTCTTTTTAATATCACACATTCAGCAGGTGGGTTGTCATGTCTCATTTTGGGTTTAGTTTGCATTTTTCTGATGACTAATAATGTTAAGCATGTTGTCATATGCTTATATGACAAGATGCTTATGAGTGGTTACTTATATATCTTCTTTTCTGAAGTGTTCATAAATTTTGCCCATTTTAAAAATTAGGTTATTCATCTTCTTCTTATTGAGTTGTAAGAGTTTCTGGTCTTTAGTTCTGTAAATATTCTGGTGTTTAGTTCTTTGACAGATACACACATTACAACACTTTCTTTCAAGTCTGTGGCATAATGCATTTTACTATCTAAATGGTACCTTTTAAAAATCAAATATTTTAAATTCTGATAAAGTTCGATTAATCTTTTAAAAGATTTTATGGTTTGTGATTGTTATCCCATATGTAATAAGTCTTAACTTACACACAGGTCACAGAGATTTTCTATGTTCTGTCTTCTAGCTTGAGGTTTTACCTTTAAGTTTACAATTCTAATTAATTTTTGTATATGCCATGAGGTCAAGGTCAAAGTTTATTTTTAATTTCATTTTGATATACAACGATTGGTATACTTTTCATTATTTTTTGAAGAGAATATCCTTTATCCACTGAATTACCCTAGTTCCTTTAATTGTGTAGGTCTATTTCTGGATTCAGCATTCTATTTAATTAATCTATATATGTCTGTGCTTATGTTAATACCACATTGTCTTGATCACTATAGATTTTTAGTAGTTCTTGAAATAATTTAATGCATGTCATCCAACTTTGTTCCTTTTGAAATTGGTTTCACTGTTAAGGGTATTTTATATTTCTGTACCATAAAATTATAAAGTTGACTTGTCAATTTCTCCAAAAACAATCTTGCTTGGAATCAAAACCAAAATGAGATACCACCTCATGCCACTCAGAATGGTGATTATTAAGAAATCAAGAAACAACAGTTGCTGATGAGGTTGCAGAAAACTAGGAATACATTTATACTACTGGTGGGAATATAAGTTAAGTCAACCATTGTAGAAGACAGTGTGGTGATTCCTCAAAGACAAAGAAACACAATTTGGCCCAGCAATACCATTATTGGATATATACCCCCCAAAAATATAAGTCATTCTGTTATAAAGAAATATGCACACATATGTTCACTGCAGCACTATTCATCAGAGCAAAGACCTGAAATCAACCCAAATGCCCATCAGTGATGGACTGGGTAAAGAAAATGTGGTACCTATACTACGTGGAGTACTATGCAACCATGTAAAGGAAAGAGATCATGTCATTTGAAGGGACATGGATGGAGGTGAAAGCCATTATCCTCAGCAAACTAATGCAGGAGCACAAAACCAAACACCACATGTTTTCACTTGTAAGTGGGAGCTGAACAATGAGAACACATGGACACAGGGAGGGGAACAACAAACACTGGGGGCTGCAGCATGGTGGGGAGTGGGGAGCTGGAGAGCATCAGGAAAAATAGCTTAAGTATGCTGGGCCTAATACTGAGGTGATGTGTTGATAGGTGCAGCAAGCCACCATGGCCCATGTTTGCCTGTATAACAAACCTGCAGCACATCCTGCATACGTATCCTCGAACTTAAAACATTCCTCCTGGGACTTTGATTGCAATTGCATTAAATCTATAGATCAATTTAGGGAGATGCAAATT
The DNA here is from genome assembly GCA_031835075.1 of Saguinus oedipus. Taxonomy (NCBI): domain Eukaryota; kingdom Metazoa; phylum Chordata; class Mammalia; order Primates; family Cebidae; genus Saguinus; species Saguinus oedipus. The sequence continues at coordinate 36,393,102 of CM063189.1, forward strand.
GGGGAGATTCTCAATATTGAAATTTTGAATCAGTGAACACATTATCTCTCTCCATTTATTTTATTCAAATATATTTTTAAGAATCTGGATTACATTCTGACTTACAGTTAGGTCTGAAAGATATCTAAGTGGTCACTAAACCCAAATCATTTATTTCATATGTAATAAACCATGCATTTTTTATCAAATGGGTACCTAGTCTTTCTTTTCCACACAACTAGCCAAAATGTTTTTGATTGTCAGTCTAGTGTTCTCTTTCTTGCTTGCTCATCGAAGGTTAATTTGAGTTAAATAATAAAGAGCTCAAAGGAAAGAGATAAAAATTTTTTAAAATGTTGAGTATGCTTAGGGTAGAGGAGGGTTCTTTCTCACAGCACATGCATTCGTGTGCGTGCAAACACACACACACTGCACACACTAAACATACCCACACTGCACACACTAAACACACCAAGGCTCTGCTTAGATAAAGATGCGAAAATACAGGAGGAAAGTGACTGGAAAAAGGAGGAGGAGAACTAAATATAATTGTGGACTGCATATCTGAGTTCTCTTCCATGTCTTCCAATCAATGTGAGTAGTACCTATGGGTGATAAACTGTGATTCCTGAAGGTGGTACTGCCACAAGACTGAACCATTTGGGTTTCTGGATTTGCTAAGATCCCATACAGATAAAGGAAGCACATACCCAGGAAAGATCTAGTTTTACTTCATAGTAAAGCAGACCATGGCAGAGTCAGATCTGAATCTGAGGTTGGCCTCATTTTGAACAGAGAGTACTATGCAGATGTCCCCAGGTGAATGGAGCTCTGGCCCTGCCCTTTGCAAGCCCTCTGTGTGGAGCCGTGCCTACACAGCACATACCATGTGATCCTGAAGCAACAGGTAGCAGTATTTTCATGACCAGTTTCTCTACAGACAAGGCTGAGGGGCATTAGTACGGCTGTCCTCCTATTTACCTATTAAAATACTCCCATATGTAATGAAAGCCAAATGTCTTAATCAATAGCCACTTCTTCCAAGGCCTTTCCCACATCCTATAGTGTCTCTAGCTGCCCTAGATGTACCAAACAACATTACCACATGATCCAGAAACCAAGGGTTAAAGGTTGGTACAGCTGGCCCCCATTCCCAAGCCCAGGGGTGTGGCTTTACCCATGCCAACTGGTACCCATGTCAGACTAATTGTTATATATGTTAAATATCACCACTTTCTACAGAAATGTTTTTGAAGACATTTAATTTCACAATAGCCATTTCCTAATATTTCCAGCTTATGCACTCCTTTCTATTCTCATAGTCCCTATCCCTGACCTAGAAACTTATATAATTGAGCATCCCATAGCTACAAAAAAACATAACAGCCACTATCATTGATTAAGCACTTACTATTCTGACTCTTTATGGTCACAATTTCATTTAATCCCCAAATAAACCTACAGAGCAAGCACTTGGGTCCTCATCGAACACACAAGGAGCCTGAGGCTCAGAGTAGTTGAATAACTTTCTCCACGCCAACATCTGGGCTCCTTTCAGTTTGAATCTTTCTACCATGCCTCATCACGTTTTCCATTTTGTGTAATGAAAGGGATTTAAAAATAAAAGTTCCAATTAAAATGTGAGGATCATCCTCAAAGGTTCCAATTCTTATTAAAATGCTAATAATTTTTCATTTTGTCATTTTTAATGTATTTACCAACTCATACTTTTATGTAAAAATATGAAAGTACCCAACACGATTCTGGCAGCAGCCTGACTGCTTCTCACTACAGTGGGGACTGTCATGTCATGCGCTGGGAATGTGAAGCCACCTCCTTTACACACTGCACTAATAAAATCATTCACTTTTACACTCCAAATCTTATACTTGTATTTATTTATATTCTCAGCCATCATTTTTTTTTCATGCTTTTACACCCCCTTGTTATAAAATAATACATAGATTTAATAGAGACAGGCTTTGTCGTGGTAAGAGGGCTGGATTTAGTGGTTTCTAGGGGGAATTATTTGGGATAACTAATTGAAACCAAAGCACATTACCATTCCTTGCCTGCAACAATAAGCACTGGGTCTTCAAAGGCTGACCAAGTTTCCAATGATTCCCAACAATAGCAGTTGTCATTTTCAAATGATGGTCCTTTTGAAACGCCAAGTGGAGTGAAGAAAAAGTGCGTGCTATTGCTGATTAGACAGGAATATGACTTGCAGCAGCCTATGGTACTCTCTTGTCTGCAAATTTTCTGCCCTGATTAATTACAAAGAGTGCCAGAGTGTGTTGACGTTAGTTAAAAGCATTTGCTCTTTCCAGCCTGTCGTTATACCCGAATTAAGGATTTCTGTGTCAAGGTGAGGTCAGGAGAGTTCAGATCTGTTTTCCACTGATAAATCTTGCTGTCCCATAAGGATTAAAGGAACTCAAGGCTTTCATATGTAAAACTAATACATGATCGCCTATGTATTTATGTCCCCGTGATCAAAGAGCTCTTGGCCAAGTGGGAATGCCTCAAAGAGATAAGTAATTTGTTCACTACAAACATTACAATTCTCCATCCCTCTACAAAGTACTGAAAATAAATTCTCTGATCAGAGTTAATTAGCATCCTTGTTGCTTTGAGTTGGAGCTGACTAGTTCTCTTAAAGGCACATGAACGTGAAAATTACATGGCTTCTCTGAGCCAGCTTCTTAAATTCTGTCAAAGTTAGGTGGTGTATCCACCCACCAATTAGCTTGAACCCATTTACTTTAATCAGATTAATTGAATAAAATTTATTGAGCTCTTTCTCTATATTCATGAACCCTTCCATGCTTCTATTTGTTGACTCTTTACCCTGTGCCAAGTGCCTTTTTGAGGGCCTAATCCCTCATATTCACAGTACAGATGGGGTGTCAGAGAGTGGAATTAACACAAGCAGTCAGGGGCCAAGAGAGATGGAAACGACCTATCTTAGGTGATGTTCAAGAGTGAGTAGGAATTTATTAGGTTTATATGAAAAATAAGGACATTTCCAGAAACAAGAACAATAAGCCATGTGAAATAATAACTGTGGATTTACACTGCTAGCCTTTCCTTGTTAGTAAGTTCTCCATCAATTTTAAATGAACTGAGGAATAAAAAAAAATCAAGACTATTTTCTCTTTAATTCTTTTAAAGGACAGGGGTAGAGACCAACACTGAGCAAGAAATCTTGGTGTCAAGTCCCAATTGTTCCTGCTAAATCCAAGTTACATGCCATTTGTCTTCTCCATGAGTCTGTTTCCTAACTTTGCAAATGGAAGTAATATCTCTTCTACAGCTTTTCAAAAGCTGGTCATTGTATTAAAAAAAATATATACCCAAATCAAGTCATTAATGACTTAATCTATAAATAACCTAATGGAGGTCCACAAAGAGCATACCTAGAACTTTGTGTCACATTGCTAGTGCACGTTCCAATTGTGGGAGCTCATTTGGGTGCAGACTTCCTAGACTTCTTACATGTACCTCTTCAGGTATTGCTAGAGTCATCAAATTCAGGCTTTGCCAGTAATTTTTCTTTTCAGTTTTCAAAACAGTCATCAAAGTTATGTGTTAACCAAATCATATACATGCATATTTACATGTTTGTTGCTGCGTTATAGCAAAGCTATAGGATAATTTGGGCATGAGAACCATTTCTACATGACCTTGTCAGCATAGACGAGACATTGTGCAAACTAATGAGTGTATTGTCATCATCTAATTTGCTTTAACAATCTAACGTTATAGTGCTCAACAAGGAATCCTTTGTACAACCTCTTAGAGTGTGCAAAATCCTTTCACTTGCATTGTTTTATTTCATATTTACAACAGACTATAAGTAAAGCATATCAGAGGGCAGTGGTTGTCTCTAGGTTACAGAATATATATATATATATATATATATATATATATATATATATATATACACACATATATATATATATAGAGAGAGACTATATATATATATATATATATATATATATATATATATATATAGTCTCAGAAAGGTCAGGAAAGTTGGAGACTTTGTAATTAAAATATGGTGATACCTACTTCAAAGACAGTACTGTTTCCACTCTAGCACACTGCCTTCTCTGATCAGTAACTGCATAAAAAGAGATCACTGACACACAAACCCTAACCACAGAAGTCCAGCTTACCAGCAACCCTAAAAAGCAGGGTTTTTGATGCTGTTCCTTCTAACTCAAAACGGTGGCGAAAACAAGAGCTTAGACTAGTGGTTCTCAACCAAGGTTGATTTGGGACCTGTGGGGACATTTTTCAATATCTGGGGACATCTGGAGAGTGAGGCGCTAATGGCATCTAGTGGGCAGAGGCCAGGAATACTGCTGAACATCCCACAATCATAGGATAGTCCCTGCAACAAAGAATGATCAGATCCATAATGTTAACAGTGCTGAGGGTGAGAAAGTCTAGCTTAGAATAACTGCCCTTAGGATGATAGGAGAAAGGAAGAAATATAGACTGCTTTTCCTATTGGGACAAGATAATTTAACACTCTCCAGGATGAGCTACTTCCAGCCTTATGGGATGCTCTGCCTAGCAGGTCTGTGTGGCAGGGTGAGAAAGGATTGCCTAATATTTTGCTAAGAGATAGTCCTCATTTTATGTAAGGAATAAATGGAAACATAAATGCCAACAAATAGAAATTGAGATTCAGTTTATAGCTAACTTTTTAATTCATGATGCACTTATGCTTAATATTTTTGAATATCATATGCTAAATTACTCACTATGTGTAGGCTTCATGATATACTAAGGGAATATTTAGATCGTTCACCGATCTCGTGAAGAATACAGAAAAATAAACATAACTCAATTAATGACAAGAAACATCAAAGGGGAAAATTGAAATGACTACACAAGATTTTTAACTTTAAGATCAAAGCATATTCTCAGAAATATTTTTTATTATTATGTCCTATCAAAAGAAAAGGAATAGACTCTCCGTGTTTGAATAGTTTCTTTTTAACAGAGTAAAGGAGTAATCAAAATATTTAAAATATTAGCACTTTATTCATTCAATATTATAATTGTTATATAAGCAGTTTAGAATCCCTGAAACTCAAAGATACGCTAAATATAAGCTTAAGATGATTTTAAATACACATCCTTTTTCCAAAGCGCAACTGCCAAACAAATGGGAGCTGGGATGAGTGTTTCATTTTCACCACGAAACTGTAAATCCATCATCTATAAGAGAACATAAATTATGCATTCTGGGGAAATTCCTCTCACTTGGCCCGCTGGGGAAATCCAAGAAAAGCAGCAGGAGAAATGACTTACTACGTCTCAACACTGACCTGAAACTTGTACAGATACTTCACTGCTAGAGAGGAGAACTGGCAGAATGTGAGTGATTCAGCAGCAAAGTTGAAAATGAACTTCTAGGGGTGATGAAGAGGAGACAGTGGTAGAAAACAGATTCCAGTATTTTCAATGCTTTCCCTAATCAAAGATACCTCTGGACAGCCTGATTTGCATTCCTTGAAATACACTGATTTGACACATCAGGATATTATACCCCATGGTGTAGAAAGGAATCAGGTGTTATCAATGTCTTCCATATCAGGTTCTTGGCAAAAGGATATCTTTGCATGTTAACTGCCAAATGTATAAGATACAAAGTACATGAAAATAAATTAATCAATGAACCCTTACATGATCAGCCAAGGGCTTTTCATATGTTGTCCAGACAGTAAATACAATGTTTAAGAAACAGGGATATAACAATCATTTTTTTTTTTTTTTGAGACAGTCTCCTCTGTCACCTTGGCTGGAGTGCAGTGGCCTGATCTCAGCCCACTGCAACCATCGCCTCCAGGTCAAGCAATCATTGTTCCTCCCGTCTCCCAAGTAGCTGGGATTACAGGCACACCACCATGCCCAGCTATTTTTTTTTTATTTTTAGTAGAGATAGGGTTTTGCCACGTTGGCCAGCCTGCTCTTGAACTCCTGACCTCAAATGATTCGCCTGCCTCTGCCTCCCAAAGTGCTGGGATTTTAGTCGTGAGCCACCACACTGAAGTTTGGGTCAAAAGAGCCACTGGTTATCTTCGACCAGAAATGGGATTACAGAAAGTATTCTAAGTTATTTTCCTGCAACATGAAAGTATCAATACCTATTTCACAAGATAGCCAAATTAGTTAAACTAGACACTCTGTGTAAAGGGGTTAGAGCATAAGACTATTCTATAAATGTTTCAAAATAAATGCGTCTTATTCTGTTCAGGCTTGTATAATAAAATACCATAAACCGAGTAATGTATAAACACAGAAATTAATTTTCCACAGCTCTGGAGGCTGGGAAGTCCAAGATCAAGGCACCAGCAGATTTAGTATCTAGTTAGGGCCTGTTTCCTGATTCATGGACAGTGCCTTCTTGCTGTGTCCTCACGTGCTGGAAGGGAATGGGGCAGCCCTCTGGAGCCTCTTTCATAAGGGCACTAATTCCATTCATGAGGGCTCCACCCTCATGACCTAATTACCTTCCCAAAGGACCTACCACCTAAGACCATCACCTTGGGGGTTAGGACTTCAACCTATGAATTTTGAGGGAACACAAACATAAACATCCAGACCATATCAGAAATGCAAGTAGGAGAAGAGATGGATAGGTCTGCTCCATGTAGCTCCAGAGCAGAGATACAGGACTGAGGTAAGAGTACGAAAAGAAGGGGAAGTTTAGTTCACACAGGGGAATATAGTTAAGAGACTAGGCTCAGAAATCTAACCTTGTGTGACCTTGGATAAGTACATTGATTTCAGTGAGCTTCTATTTCCTTCTCTGCAAAGTGGAAATCCTATTAGTGCCTTTCTCAGTATTCAAATAATTTACACAAAGCAAAATGCTTAGAGAATTGGTCTGACAGATGTTTTTAAAACCCACTCTATAAAAGTTAGTTATTATTCTATTATTACTATAATCATTACTAGCAAGGACTAGGCCACCCTATTCTCATTCAGAATGTTTTGGGACACAGTGAGTTCTCATTATCTATCATATTTAACCAGAGCTGGGAAAATCACCATTTAAGAAAGCCAGGCCTTGATTAGAAGGTTGCTGAAACCCCAAGCATCTCATAATTTTCATCATGACTGGAAGCCAAATTTGTACCTGGTGAAATATGCAGGACTTTCAGAAAGGCCCCTACTTAAAATTCTCAGCAGAGCCAAGTCATAAACTTGCACTTATTTCTCTGATCCATTTCTTGGCAGGCAGACCCTTTAGCATCCTGTAGCAGCAACTCACCAAACCTCAGCAATATCTTAAGAGCATTTCCCATCCCAGTGCCTCCTAATAAAATGCAAGACAAATTGGTAGCCGGGGGAGAGAAGTGTCTTGTGTTACATTTCGTGTTCTTTTAACTATTCCATCTGTGATTTACAGCTCAACAGAGGGATAGGGATATAATTCAGGGATGAGGGAGCTGGGAGAGTAAAATGTTGAGACTGAAAGGAGAAGGATCACGTAGCAGCCGCACACATGAGGACATTTGGCTATTTAGTTTTCAGGAAGCAGAATATAAGACAACCAAGGTGATGCAACAGAGGACAGCACTTGAATGTGTGACCGAACATACATAAACAGAGCTGGGAAAAATTGCACAAACGCATGATCAGTTTTGCCTGTTAGTTGTAAAATCACGATGAAGGTTATCTCTGGACCCCACACAAAGCTTAGTTTGTTCATCTGTGAATTTAATTCTGATATAGAAAAAACAACTGAATAGAAATTTTTTGGGTCTTTCATATACACATCCTCTCAGATGTAAAATTTATACACTTCCTTTCAAAACTGGAATCTCCCAGATCTGAAACTTCAGGAAAAAGGGAGTGATTTTAATGTCTTTAATTAACATTTTGTCAAATATTTTGTTTATTAATCATTATTCTGAAGGTGCTCATGTATCTTTTTAACTTTCTCCATAAAGATTTAACTTATTTTTATCAGAAGATCCAAGAACATAACTATATCTTAGCTGAGAAGATGATCTATGTTTAAATGAAGCTGCAAATTGTTTGTACACACACATACAAGGAAGTAAAAACATGCTTTCTTTAGTACATCTGATTTTACCTAATCATACTGAGGCATGTTGCATCTCAGATTTAAAGAAAACAGCAGAGCCCCAACAATTTAATGTAACATTCTAGTTCTATGATTAAATATCTGCTGGATTGGACACACATAGAACACAATGTAATGATGAAGGATCAGGGCCTACCTTTCTACGACACAGGAAAAATATATGAAAAGGATCTCAGGGCTGGGTATAATAGATACCTAGGTCCATCTGCCGGATGAGATCATTGTCAATTCATTCCTGGATGTATAGGTTCCACCTCTGAATTCCATAAAGAACATTTTAGTGGTGGCCAAACTCCCTTTATTGATGGATCACTTTCTGTAGATGGGAATCAGAAAAGTGAATTTAAATCTCCAAATGTGACCCACAACCACACACTATCATATCTAACAGAAAGTACATCTGTTCTGAGAATAATGTGCCCAGTTATACTGTATTAAGAAAGTTGAAATTGCTTCTTCATTTTATTCCATCGTGATTTGATTTCAACAAAATATAAAATTAAACATTACTAAAATGACCTGGGTTGATAAAGTCATTATCAGGGATGGAATCATAGGATGAAAAGCTTACTCCTTCTGGGAATTGCTGAAGTCCTGAACCTTCACTGCTAAGACTTCATCTATACTGTTATTTCCTCATTGAGCAAATATTATTCAAATACTATGTTCTAGTTACTGAACCTCTTCAAACTGCAACATGCATTTTTCATCAGACAAAAATCTATGGCCAGGCATGGTGGCTCATACCTGTAATCCCAACACGTTGAGATGCCAAAATGAAAGTACTGCTTGAGGCCAGGAGTTCTAAGCCAGCCTGGCAACATTTCAAGATGCCATCTCTACAAAAAAATATATAAAAATTAGCTGGTTGTGGTGATGCTCACCTGTAGTCCCAGCTACTCAGGAGACTGGAAGGATTGCTTGAGCCTGGGAAGTCAAGGCTGCAGTGAGCCATGATGATGCCAATGCGATCCAGTCTGGGTGATACAGCAAGACCCTATAACAAGAAAACAAGAAAAAATGAGATAAAATATAGGTTCAAGAAGTAGTGAAGAAAGTAATAAAAATAACTAAGATAGAAACAGCCAAGGTAGTCCTTTCACTTGAGAAGGAAAAGCAGGTGGGCTCAGTGAGGGTTAGTCTTGGCATTCTGGTTGGATCCTGCACTTGATGAAGATGACCATAGGTGTTACTTCCCACCCCAACTCAGCCCTATCCAAAGTGGAGCAGAATGACGAATAGCTCATCCAGAAGTGGGACTCTGAGTAGAGGAGCGAAGTGGCTGACTGGCCGAAGTAGCCATGGGGTAAAAGGGACAGAACAGTTAGAACGTTTTAGAATACTTTGTCTACTGACTATTGGGAAAAGATGACCAGCACTAAAATCCATGTTATGTGACCCATTTCCATTAAAGAGCAGGTTTGGGTCAAAGGAGGACAGTGCAGGAGCCGTTCTTTCACCAGTCCCAAAATAGCTTCTATAACAGAGGATAGGATCTGAACTTGAAATAATGCCAGGCACTGTGCCTTAGGCCTGTAATCCCAGCACTTTGAGTGGCTGAGGCAGGTAGATCACATGAGGCCAGGGGTTCAGGACCAGCCTGACCAACATGAAGAAACCATGTCTGTACTAAAAATACAAAATCAAATTAACTGGGTGTGGTGGCAGTTGCCTTGTAATCCCAGCTACTCGGGAAGCTGAGACATGAGAATCGTTTGAATCTGGGAGGTGGAGGTAGCACTGAATGAAGACTGCACCACTGCACTCCAGCCTGGGCAACAGAGTGGGACCCTGTCTTAAAAAAAAAAAGCCATGACAACAAGAACAAATGAACTTGAAATAAATGACTATTTTATGTCTTCTTTAGATGCTATAAATGCACTTAACCAGGTAATATAAGGTTGTTTAATAGTGGAAGAAAGAAGTAATTAAGTCCATTCTTAAAGAAATAGCCCAAGACCTATTTGTTCATTCATTCAATGAATCATGATTAGTTATGAAAAGCACAAGAAATACCAGGTGCTTTGACTCTTACCCTTCCTGGCCGATCTTAAGCATTAAGAGTCTTTAGTATGAGGAGGGTGGGGAAAGGAAAGAGTCAAAGCCCAACTCTGAGCCTTCATCCCTTCCCCAGAGTGGAAGAAACCAGTAGGGTAGAGTACTGGTTGAGACTGCACAACCTCACCCCCATGAAATGTGGAATGAGAGAAGTCAGGAATTGGAAATGAAGATGCAGCACTTTTTCTGCCTCATTTAGTCATCCTCACACTACACATGACCACCAGGAATATCAAATGACAGTTTCCCTAAATATTTTTCATGTGACAATTGGCCTTGGAACAATAAACAAAGTGGTAAAAATAAAATAATTTCTTTAAAACTACTGCTTGCTTTTATTTATGAGCTTTGTCTTCTTTGTCATCACATGGCCTTCAAATTTGTTGGAGTAATAACTTATGATTGAAAATGCTTATAATTTACAAGAGGCTTTCACAAAGAGATCATGCTCCCAATCCTCAGAACAACTCTGGAAGTTAGGTGTTACTGTTATTTTAACGTGATCGATCTGGAAACCTGAAGTTCAGAGAGGTAAGGAGATTTGTCCAAGGAAATGCAGTGCTATGCATACATCACGCTTTTAAGCTGTGTGGCCTTCTTATTCCCATGTTGCTTTTTTAAGTGGATATTAAATTTTATGGAATCACATTACCAGCGTCCGTCTTAATAGGCTTAGTCCTCCTGTGTTGCACTCATGCAGCCTGACCTTCTGAAAAAAGGTGAAATATTAGAGGAGGTTTTCAAAAGAACGACATGGAGTAGTAGGTAGGAGCTAAGCATGGGTGCCCAGTAGATCTAAAATCAAATTATGATCGTGACTCTTGATGGTAGATAGACACGTTATTTTACATCTCTCATCCTTAGGATCTTTGCGCTGTAAAATGGAGCAAAAACAATGCCTGCTTCATGGCACTGTCATGAAGATGAATATTCTAAGCACACAAACAATTGCATATGCTATTTATAAGATCTCCCAGGCAGGCAGTGCACTGACAACATGGCAGCAACTGGCAGTGGTAGCAAAACCATCAGCAGTAGCATTAGTAGTGGTTGTACTCGTGATCACCGCAGTAGCAGTAATAGTGGTAGCATTAAGTAGTAATAATAACAGTAGTAGCCGTTTTGTAGCCGCAATAGTAATAGTAGCAGTAGTAAAGTAACAATGGGCGTCATCATCATAGTCCTTTTCACAGTATTTATTAGTATTGGTAGCAATAGTAGTAGTAGTAATGGAAGGTATCTATGGCTAACAGTTGATGATCTCTCAATTAAGTGACATGGAAACAAAGAAGATGAATTCCATTAAGAAACCTTTGCAGGCCAGGCATGGTGGCTCATGCCTCAAATCCCAGCACTTTGGGAGGCTGAGGCAGGCAGATCATTTGAGGGCAGGAGTTTGAGACCAGCCTGGCCAACATGGCAAAACCCCGCCTCTAGTAAATATACAAAAATTATCCGGGTGTGGTGCCATGCACCTATAATTCTAGCTACTCAGGAGGCTGAGGCTGCAGAACCACTTGAACCCAAGAGGCAGAGGTTGCAGTGAGCGGAGACTGTGCCACTGCACCCCAGCATCTGGGTAACAGAGTGAGACTCTGTTTCAACAACAACAAAAAAGAAAAATGTTTGCAAAGGCCAAACAGAGGTAATAGTTTCTCCAGCTTTGATGGGTTTTCAGTGGTAGAAAAACAAGTCTTTTATTTCAATAATCAGAAGATACTAATGAACCAAGGAAGTCCCACACAATCACTGGCTTCAATTCCATGGCAGTTGGAAACAGCGGCAGGGAGAGACAATGGTACATTGCACGTCAGCTCCAGACACCTAGACATCTTCTCTGTATTGTTGATGGAAGTAGCAATCATACAATGATAACCAAGGTAGGTAAAAATCATTGCTTCAAACTCCATTTTTTCTTTTAGTTTTCTCTTGACTAATTTCTGAAAGCCGGTGGGGCCGAATAAAATTCTTTGTAGAGAAGCAAATAAAAAATGAATTTCAACTTTCTGGGTGCCTACCAAACATCCTACCTCATGCTGGGTTTGGTACCCTCATTTGATCATTGCTTATGACTGCGGAAAGAATAAAGGAACCAGGGCCCAAAGAAGTCAAGCAAGGCAGACACATGAGAAACTGGAAACAAGCCTGTCTGACTTCGTATCTTAATGTCTTTCTCACTAATCTACTCTGCTTTCTGAAACTAAACTTTGGAAAGCCATTTGCCACTAAAAATAAGGACATGTCTGTTAAGTCACATTGTCTTAGTCAGCTTGGGCTGCTATAATACCACAGACCAGGTGGCCTGTAAGTGACAGAAACTTATTTTGCACAGTTCTGGAGGTGGGAAACCCAAGATTAGAGTGCCAGCATTGGACAGGCTCCAGTGAAGGCCCTCTCCTGGGCCCCAGACCACTGACTTCTTGCTGTCTTCAAACGATAGGTGAAAGCTAATCTCGTTCACAATAGTTCTGCCCTCATGACCTAGTTATTTCCCAAAAGGCTCCACCGCCCTATTACTATCACATTGGTGATTAGATTGCAACAGGTGAATCTGGGGGGATGTGCAAATATTCAGGCCAGCATACACACGTAACTTCAAACATAAATTACGATCAGCATTGTAGCTATGAGTGCCCAGTTACGTATTCTCATCACTAAAGTGCTCAGTGAGTTCTACCTCAAGAATTTTTTTTTTTTTTTTTGAGACAGAGTCTGGCTCTGTCCTCCAGGCTGGAGTGCAGTGGCATGATCCAGCTCACTGCAACATCTGCCTTCCTGGGTTCAAGTGATTCTCCTGCCTCAACATCTTGAGTAGCTGGGATTACAGGTGTAGGTCACCATGCCTGGCTAATTTTTGTATTTTTATTAGAGATGGGGTTTCACCATGTTGGCCAGACTGGTCTTGAGCTCTTGATCTCCACTATCTGCCTGCCTCAGCCTCCCAAAATGCTGGGATTACAGGCATGGGCCTCCATGCCTGGCGTACCACAGGGCTTTCTTCAGCTGCTGAAGCCCAATTTACCTGCCCATCCCTAAGTGCAGGAGGCCAGAAGTACAAGGAAACAAATCCCACTGGGAACATCCCACAGCCAAAGACCGGTGAGAGTTAGTGAATAAATACCCTGACTTCCTCATTCTCAGGAGAGATACATGGAGGTTTGTTCTACATTGGCTCTCAGAGTTCCCTAGCAAGACTAGTGGTCACAGGAGTTACTGCCTTGAAAACATGTCTATGATTAGCTGCCTTCCTTTTTCTATGTCACCTGCCCAGGCCTCTGCTGATATTTGTTTCCTCTCCCTAGAAAACTCCTTCTACTTAAATTCTTGCTCAGTGTCTGCTTCCAGGGGAGCCCAAACTAAGACAAAGCTTTGGTATATGTGCAAACTGTGTTCACAAATTCCATCCTACCACTGTAGGATCCCACTCATTTTTTTAAAACCCTTCTGTATTTTTTTAATTAGCCAGAATCATGCCCAAGAAGTTGCTGCTTCAAGTTAAACATAACGCATCATTGTCACAATTGCATTATTTTGAGAGAACACTGTAGACTGTATTTGGGTTTTTGCAGCTTCTAAAATTTCTATCAATTTTTCCATTGTTGCAAGTATGGGATTAATTATTACCAGCTTTCTAAAGAAAAAGGAAAAATTATGATCCAAAACATTTCATATTTAGTACAAATATGAGTTAATGGGGAAAAAAAAAGAATCTCAGCCTTCCAACTATGTGTCAGAGTGAAAACCAGCCACAACAGCAAGACAGAGGGGAAGACAAATGTTGCTGGTGGTGGAGAGGACAGGAGAGAATATATACTCAAGTTTTTGGGTGGGTCGGGGAGGTGTATTCATAGCTCTTCAGGAGCAGGTAGGGTCTTTATGGACAATGGTCTTCAAGGACAATGTTCTTAACAAAACTAAGAAAGGAAAGAATGGAAAAAGAACACATACTGTGTTTTTTACTTAATAGGGATTACAGGATCTTCCGGGTATTTTATGTATTCTATTATAGCAATTACTGTTTTACATAAAGCTTCTATGAGGACCATTATCACCATTTATATGGGCTGGAATAGCCTGAGAGAATATAATGTAGTTAAGACATTTAGCAAGTGACAAAGCTGGAGTTTAAAACCCAAGTGTAACAGACTCTAAAGCCCATTAATATCAGTGGTAAACTATGGCCCCAGCAAAACTGCATGGAAATTACATCATATCACAATTTGTGAAGAACTTTCATTAAGGCTGAGAAAGAGAAAGAGAGCTCTTGACAGGCAGGGACTGGTCTGGCTCTATTAGCCAAGCCTTGGTATTGGTAAGAAGCGCCCAGGATGCAGAGTTAGGTTGTGATACTTTCCTATAAAATGATTTCACAGAACACGAACATTAAGATAGACCATGATGAAGAAACGATCGTGAAAGAGAAAGACAAAGGTAAAACCGGTCACACTCATGTCTGAGAAAGATAAAAGTATATCCTCCACTAATAACAACAATAAATTAATTTTAAACACCAAGCAGCATCCCTTCCTGGCTAATACAGTAATGACTAATGCCACTGCTTTACCAATTATATCTTGAGATTTGCTTGTGCTACTTGCCTTCTAGATAGGAATTAATAAAACAGCCAATCATAGAATTACCTTTCCATCCTGACAGAATCCAATCCAGGGTAAAGACCACTTCCTTGAACCCTTCCCGAAATCACCTAACACAAGCCTATAATAAAAATTTTCAAGCAACTTTTTACTAAAAAAATCCAGTTTTGTATGATGTGCATTCACCCTCATCAGAGCAAGTCAGTAAACCCAACTTTGTCAATACAGGTATATTTCCAGCAGTCTTTGGCTGAAGGACATTGAGAGTATATTGTCTAATTCAGTCAACATTTTCTGAGTCAAACAAAGTGAATTATTTAGTTCCCCTACAGAAACTGATATAAATCCTACATCTGTAATAGGTGAATGACATATATTCTTTTTTTTTTTTTAGATGGAGTCTTGCTCTGTTGCCCAGACTGTAGCACAATGCTGCGGGCTCAGCTCACTGCAACCTCTTCCTCCTGGGTTCAAGCAATTCTTCTGCCTCAGCCTCCTGTGTAGCTGGGACTACAGGAGCACACCACCACATGGGGTTTCACTATGTTGGCCAGGCTGGTTTCAAACTCTTGACCTCATGATCTGCCCGTCTCAGCCTCCCAAAGTGCTGGGATTACAGGTATGAGCCACCGGGCCTGTCAGTGACATACCTTCTAAACTCAAAAGCAATTTTTAAATGTAGAAATAAAATATTAGATGTAATAACATCTATGTTCAAAACTCTCCTTGCTGAGTTCAACAAAATGACAATAAACACTGTTTCTAAACGTTTCCACAATACAGAAGAGAATGGGAGACGGGTCCAAAGAAAAAATATGAAAACAAAGAAAAGAGAGAATAGAACAGTAATTTTTTTATTATTATTATACCTTAATTCTGGGGTACATGTGCAGAACATGCAGGTTTGTTACAGAGGTGTACATGTGCCATGGTGGTTTGCCGCATCCAACCCCCATCATTGACATTAGGTATTACTCCCAATGTTATCCCTCCCCAATGCCCCCTCACCCCGACAGGCCCCAGTATGTGACGTTCCCCTCCCTGTGTCCATGTGTTCTTATTGTTCAACACCCACTTACGAGTGAGAACATGTGGTGTTTGGTTTTCTGTTCTTGTGTCAATTTGCTGAGAATGATGGTTTCCAGCTTCATCCATGCCCCTGCAAAGGACATGAACTCATCCTTTTTTATGGCTGCATAGTATTCTATGGTGTATATGTGCCACATTTTCTTTATCTAGTCTACTGTTGATGGGCATTTGGGTTGGTTCCAGGTCTTTGCTATTGTAAACAGTGCTGCAATAAACATACGGCACATGTGTCTTTATAACAGAATGATTTATAATCCTTTGGATATATAGCCAGTAACGTGATTGCTGGGTCAAATGGTATTTCTATTTCTAGATCCTTGAGGAACCGCCACACTGTCTTCCACAATGATGAACTAATTTACACTCCCACCAACAGTGTAAAAGTGTTCCTTTTTCTCCACATCCTCTCCAGCATCTGTTAGCTTCTGATTTTTTAATAACCGCCATCCTAACTGGCATGAGATGGTATCTCAATGTGGTTTTTGATTCATATTTCTTTAATGACCAGTGATGATGAGCTTTTTTTCATGTTTGTTGGCTGCATAAATGTCTTTTTTTGAAGTGTCTGTTCATATCTTTCACCCACTTTTTGATCGTGTTTTTTTTCTTGTAAATTTGTTTAAGTTATTTGTAGATTCTGGTGGTGAGCCCTTTGTCAGATGGGTAGATTGCAATTTTTTTCCCCATTCTGTTAGTTATCAGTTCACTATAATGCTTGTTTCTTTTGCTGTGCAGAAGCTTTTTAGTTAATTAGATCCCATTTATCTATTTTGGCTTTTGTTGCCATTGCTTTTGGTGTTTTAGTCATGAAGTCCTTGCCCATGCCTATGTCCTGAATGGTATTGCCTAGGTTTTCTTCTAGGGTTTTTATGGTGTGAGGTCTTATGTTTAAATCTTTAATCCATCTGGAGTTAAATTTTGTATAAGGTATAAGAAAGGGATCCAGTTTGAGCTTTCTGCATATGGCTAACCAGTTTTCCCAGCAGCATTTATTAAATAGGAAATCCTTTCCCCATTGCTTGTTTTTGTCAGGTTTGTCAAAGATCAGATGATTGCAGATGTGTGGCATTACTTCTGAGGCCTCTGTTCTGTTCCATTGGTCTATATTTGTTTGGTACTGGTACCATGCTGTTTTGACTACTGTAGCCTTGTAGTATAGTTTGAAATCAGGTAGCGTGATTCCTCCAGCTTTGTTCTTTTTGCTTAGGATTGTCTTGGCTATGCAGGCTCTCTTTTGGTTCCATACGAGGTTTAAGGTGTTTTTTTTTCCAATTCTGTGAAGAAAGTCAGTGGTAGCTTGATGGGGATAGCATTGAATCTATAAATTACTTTGGGCAGTATGGCCATTTTCACGATATTGATTCTTCCTAACCATGAGCATGGAATGTTTTTCCATCTGTTTGTGTCCTCTCTTATTTCTTTGAGCAGTTGTTTATAGTTCTCCTTGAAGATGTCCTTCACATCCCTTGCTAGTTGTATTTCTAGGTATTTTATTTTCTTTGTAGCAATTGTGAATGGGAGTTTACTCATGATTTGGCTCTCTTTAAGACTGTAATTGGTGCATAGGAATGCTTGTGATTTTTGCACATTGATTTTATATCCTTAGACTTTGCTGAAGTTGCTTATCAGCTTAAGAAGATTTGGGGCTGAGACGATGGGGTCTTCTAAATATACCATCATGTCATCTGCAAATAGAGACAATTTGACTTCTTCATTTCCTAATTGAATAGTAATTATTCAGGAATCATGGTTTCCCGACAGTAAGGCTTGAGACAACAACTTTAGGCAGTTGAAATCCTAGTGAGCACTGAGGAAGAGTGGAGGAAAGAAGAAAGCCCATGTTAAGAGTGTCATGAAAGTTATCAAGGTCACCACTAAGGACACCTGAAACATAATCCCACCCAGATCTTTTGAGAATGGTGTAGAATAAATTGCCCACCCAAGGATTGGCCAAGGGAAATATCAATCCATTTACTCCCATCCCCTCTTTGGTTCTGTCTGTCTTTGGTGACATTAATTCTTATGAATTTGGAAGCTTCTTGCACTTAATCAGCAGCACCTGTTCCATCTGCCATGAGAAACTGTGAGACAAAAAAAATGCAAGTTGCATTACACATGCTAAAGGTGAGTTGCTGTCAGTGTGAATTGAGTACAAAGCTACACAAACTTCCACAGCCAACATCAGTGATAAGGCTGAATGGGTGTGAGCCTAGGGACCAGGGACATCTGCTGTGCAGGGTAAAAGAAGCTACAGCCCAGATATGTGAATGGGGCCCCTAGAGAAGATGAAAGCTGTTAGCCTAACAGAAAGCTCTGGAGACTTGGGACCTGTAAATGCCAGGTATCATTAACAGCTGGAGTAATAAATAGGTTAAAAATGGAGGTAAGGGTGATGGAAAGAGACATTCATGTGAATTCTATGTACAGAAGTCATCCTCCCCTACAGGAAACCTTATTTTTGTTCATTTTATAGCAACTAGCACTCTCCAGGGTGATGGCTGCTCACCGACTGATCACCTCACCCTGATACCCAGAATTTTAAATTTATATTAAATTTCAATCCTTAGATAGTTGAGAAAAGTGTTCAATATTCTCAAAAATTAGACAAGATAAATAAAATTTAAAAATAACCCTCGGGGAAACAGATAATGCAGAGATCAAAAGAGAATTTTAAAAGCAAATCCTTGTTAATGTTTCTGTGAGAATCAAAAACTTGGACTATTAATAAAACATGCACAAAATTTGTTTAAGCTCTGAATAGATGCTAGATATTAGACCTCTGTCAGATGCATAGTTTGCAAAACTGTTCTTCCATTCTGTATGTTGCCCATTTAATCTACTGGTAGTTTCTTTTGCTGTGCAGACGCTTTTTCATTTGATTTGATCCCATTTGTCAATTTTTGCTTTTGTTGTAATTGCTTTTGCCATCTTTGTCATGAAATTTTTGTATGTAACAAACCTGCACTTGTATTTATGAACTTAAAAGTTACAAGATAAAAATAGGTTTAAAAATGCACAAAAAGGGAACAGAGAACAAGAAAATGCTTCGGGAAATTAAAATAATATGCCTGTCCATCCCCAGAACAGTCTGCAGTAAGGTTAAGGACGTCTTCAAGAAAACAAACTGCAAAGACAAAAAGGCAGAGAGTAGGGAGATACATCTATTTCCCGAGACACATAACAGTATCAACACAGAAGTTACAATATCTAACTGAGAACATTTTTGGAAAGGTGATGAAGAAAGTATCTGTTTCTAAATTCCACCAAGATGCTCTTTGGCATAGGTGTTTTAAAATTCATTATGAAGGATCATTAGTGGATTTTCGTACCTGAAAACATGTTGAAATTAATCAACACAACTATAGGTAAATTAGGCATCAAAACTGATAAGAAAAGTCTTAAAATCTCATATTTTTAGAAAATAAAAATTGAAATGAGATTTTTGTACTTATCAAATAAGCTTTTAAAAATTGAAATGGTCAGTTGGGGCAAAAGATTAGAAAAGACACTGTCATTCTCTTTTCCTAAAAGTGCAAACTAATAGAAATTACCCAGAGGAAAAACATTTTATAACATGCATAAAATCCTTCAAAAAAAACTCGTGTCCTTTGCTTTCCTCAAACCTATCTATCCTAAGAAACTTAAACTTATATCTATTTGTAACAAAAATATTTACACAGACAAAGAAAAGGGGAAAAACTCAGAAAGAGACATATGTAGAAAAATGTTTATTATTGTGGTGTAAACATGGGAAAGAATCTAGACATCCAGCAAGTAGAGCAACAGTTTAAACATTACAGTTCATCAGGTAGGCCATCCAAGAGGATGTTTTCAGAGACGATTTAATGAAATGGGAAACGGCTATTGATAAAAAGTTGGATGAAAAATTCAGAATTCAAACCAGCATACACAATAGGATACTGATTAAAACTGTATAGTACACACGTACAGACAGAGGGTATGCTGTGGGAAAGAGAGAGAAACTGTTGCGGTGGGGGAGAGAGAGAAATTCTGGGGGTTAGGAGAACACTTTACCCCCAACTGTTAGCAGTGAGTGTTTCTGATTGGTTGGACTATGTTTAATTTTTATTCTCTCTTTAAATCATTTGATTTCTTCCCCCAATCAGTTAAATGAGCATACATCATTTCTAAAATAAGAATAAATAGATGTTTTATAATTTTATGTTTAACCATTTAATTCTTATAAATTTTATTGGGAGATTTGAGATTTTAGTAAATGACCAACTGATGAAATCCACAGACACAAACCATGAATCTGCTTGGTCGTGTTCATCCAGGCAGAGTAGAGAAGAAAGAGGAGAGAAATAAAGGATGTGGCGGTGGCCATTTCTGAATGTGTATGTTCTGCGGGAGGTGAGGGAAAGAGGAAACAGAGAAACTGAGAGTTCTCTGCTTCCATTGCAAGCCCGATAGAAAGAAAAGTATCAAGAGGGTAACAACTCAACAGGTTATGGCTATGAGCTGCCTTGGTTTCCTCCCCCAGACACGTGAAGCTAAATGGAACTTCAGTGGGAGTCCACAAGTTCTAATTGCTCTCCTCCTAGTAGAAACCCTCAGAGCTGACTCAAACACATCAGGAAGGACAATTTCCTGGAAATAGAACAGTCAGGTCTCATTTTCATGCAATTTATTCTTTCTAATAAGGCAGTTAAATCACATTTTACATCTGGCATTAAATTAATGGATTGTATATTGCTATAGACTTTTCATAGAACCATATTCACAAGGATTCCATATGTATAGAGGTTAAAATCATAGACTTAGGAGTCAATTCCAATTCCTAGCTGTGTTACCTCAGACAAGTTATTTCACCTCTCACACCTGTTTCCTCATCTGCAAAATGGAGGCAATAAACGAATCTGCTTCTCTGGCTTTCTTAAGAAGATTACATGAGTTAAAATGCATCAGGTACTTAGAACAGGGTCTAAAGAAAAGGATATGCTACATTTTGAAATGTCTGATCTACTAAATAAAAAGAAGTTGGAAACATTTCTTGGTCAGACCATATCTGACCACAGCATGTTTGCATCAGGAGACACGATTTCTTCTCTGTGGTCTGTGGTCACTATCATAAAACAAACAGAAGGTTTCTTTGTTCATTAAAATACAAATAAAAAGAAAAAATAAGCAATGGTCAATATCTCTTTTGACTACCCCAAGTCCCAAGGAAAGGAAGACAACACGATGTTTGTAGTAGCTCACCTAATACAGTACACGAGGCTGCTCCAAACGGGAAGCAGAGGGACAGGGAAAGCTTGGAGATACAGTTGCTGTCTTTGGGAGAGACAAGGTGCCCCAAACTTGGAGGGGGACAAAGGTTGGGAGGGCAGTAAGTTGTAGAAAAAGAGCCTGCTTCTTGGAAGCATCTACAGTCATTGATAGGACTTCCAATAGTATTGATGTAGTGTAGAAGAAATACATCATCCCCGGTCTTCAGAGCTGAGGTTCAGGCCACAGAGGTGAAGAAGTGGGTGGAGAAACCTATAAAGATGCCTCATCATAATAACAAGGTGGAGCAGAAGGAGACAGCCATTTATGGAGCATCTCCTTTGTCCTGGGTGCTCTCCCAGCTTACAAAGTGAGATCATCCTTCCCATTTCACAGATGAGCAAACTAAGAGGTAATTTCCCCAGGGTCATGAAGACCTGGATTCAAGTTGCAAGGATTCAGATTCTTGATTTTGTATCTCTCCTGCCCCGGCACCTCTCCTGGCCACCCATTATCAGTAAATGTTGAAGCTGGAGGAGAGTAAGTCAGTTGAGATGAGGCAAGTTTTGACTTGCCTACTTGGTCATTTACAAACCTCCTGTGATTTAGCCAAACTCTCTACTTGGTCCTCCTAGGGGAGCGTACAGAGGAATATACCACGGATTTCAGAATTTGCATGCTATTAGGGATCGAGGAAAGGAAAACAATGGGGAGAAGAGGCTGGATAAAATCCTAATACAGCAGCCCTCATCTCTGTAGAGGTTCTGTTAATTGCTGCAAAGAGTACAGGCTTTGGCATCACAGAGTGTGCAGTCGAATCCCAGCTGGGATTATGAACTTCATAATACAGGGTCAGTGAATCTCTGCATCTAAGCTTTATTCACTTTCTCTATAGTGTAACTACTATCATTTCCATTTCACATAATATCCTGTGAGGGCTGAATAGGACAACAGTGTGAGAGGCTCAGCTTGGTGCTTAACTAATATTACGGCCCTCCAGCTCTTCTCCAAATGTATATCCATCCAGGTTTTCTTCTTCCCACCATCACCAGGAACCTGATCTTGAAGGGTCTACCTCATGTCCCCGAGAACTAGATGGTGTTCAACATCCACACAGACACATCTAAACCAGGTGGGCTCTTTAAAACTTCCAGAAACCCTCGATGAAACTGCCGGTGATAATTTAAAATGACACAAATGGAAGAACAACAGGACAGGAAGACAAAGAACGTTAGTTTTTCTAATCGCTGAAAAAGAAAACAAAATGAAGAAAAATAGTCCCCACGAAATTCGTACAGTAAAAATATAAACCATGTTGACTTTAACTGGGTTCACATAGTAAGTTCAGACTGTACTTGGGGCATATATACCTTATATATATGCTTCAGCCTGGACAGACACTGCTCATCAGTTTCTGCTGGCTGTTCTCGGCTGCGGCTTTGGTGAGTGAGAAAAGACAAATTCCCAGAGTTGAAAAGTGAAAAGCAACACTGTGTAATCATGGGAATTAAGGGCAAAAAGACAGTCTTGGGTTGAGTTATTGTATATTCCTGGGGAAGCTGTGCAAGGACTTTCCAGCTGTGAGCTGCTAGGAGAGTGTGGGCCAAGATGCTCACAGGGGAGCTTCATGGACTGCTGCCGTAGAAGGAACAGAGGCAATGGATAGACCAGTGGTTCTCAGCCAGGGTCAATTTTGTTTCCTGGGAACATTTGACAATGTCTGGAGACAGTATTGATTGTCACGGGGGTGGGGGAAGAGGTACTGCCGGCATCTAATCGGCAAGGCCAAGGATGTTGCTAAATATACAATAATGCACAGGACAGCCCCCACCCCTGCAAACCCCTCCAAGAAAGAATTTGTCTAGCCCCAAATATCAATAGTGCTGGACTTGAGAAGCTGAGAGCAAAACATACAAATGCAATCTCATTACTGTGGGCAACAGACAAGCTTTGACACTCAGGCTTAGCATTTAAAACCAAATCTTGTTTCTCATCGTGGTACTTCCCTCCTCAAAGCAACCTATGACTTGGCAGCCTCTAGTCCACGTTTCTTTCTTTTCTGTCCCTGATAGTGAAAACACATCATTTGTCAAGCCCTTAACAAGCCCGATACTTTTCTAGATGCTTTACGACCTTGTCTAATAACCCTAATTTAATGCTCGTAACTCTATGCAGGATCGATGAAGATCATACCCATTTTATATGCCAGGAAACTGAGGCTCAGAGGGATGATGTAAATTGTCTATGAAGTGGCAAAATCAGGATTTAAATGCAGCCCTGTCTGATTCCAAAGTATCAACTCCTAACTCCTCAGCTCTTCTTGCAAAGCTTAACCTCACAATTTAGCCAAACCCAACAGGTCACTGAACATCCCTGACCTTTGTGCTCCTATGAAATGGAGATAATCACAGCTTCATGAGGATGTCTTTTATAAAAGGAAAGAAGTCAGCATGGTACCTGGCAATATCATCATCTAGGTTCCCTGAAGGCTCAAGCAGACAATTTCCAGATCATCATATCTAGGAATGTCCTTCTTCTAATTCAAAGATTTCAGATTCTAGCCAAACCCTGGCAAATCTTCAGCACTTGACTCAAACCTTTTTTTCCTCCCATGGTTACCTGACACTTTGCTTGCCCTCTATAGCACAGAGAAACTCTTTCTATAAAATCAAAGTATCAGCCAGGCATGGTGGCTCACGCCTGTAATCCCAGCACTTTGAGAGGCTAAGGCAGGCAGGACACCTGAGGTCAGGAGTTTGAGACCAGCCTGGCCAACATGGGGAAACCCTGTCTCTACTAAAAATACAAAAATTAGCCGGGTGTGGTGGCATGTACCTGTAATCTCAGCTACTTGGGAGGCTGAGTCAGGAGAATTGGTTGAACCTAAGAGGCGGAGGTGGAAGCAGAGGTTGCAATGAGCTGAGATCATGCCAGATTGCACTCCAGCCTGGGTGAAAAGAGACTCTGTCTCAAAAAAAAAAAAAAGAAAAAAAGTACTTTTTTTGTACTGAGCTCCAGATAACATTTCTTTTCAGGTCAGACTGTAGGATTTAACTTGAAGGCATTCCATCGTAAGTTTCCTGAAATAAGAATTTCATCGTATCCATTTTTATTGTCATGCAGAACAGGTTATAGTTGTTAAGTGCTTAATAAATACATGTGGATGATTTTACTCAGGTAAGCAGCAGAGGTAATACAGCTTGATTGCTTACTAAGTGATTCTGGACACTTGATCTCATTTGGTCTTCATGATAACCTATAAGGGGTCCAAAGAGCATCACCTGTCCCTCCCATGCCTCTCTTCCCACCCCTATATGTTATTCTGAGCATACTTCGATGGCTTTGTATTCCCTTCACCTACTGTATGGATGGGAAATAACCTTTTTAGGACTCATTTTCTACTTCTGATAAATACAGAAGTTGAACTCAATCAATGGTCTCCAACTGTTGTTTTTTATTTAAAGGGTCCCTTTTTCAAAGTCTTATACAGTACCTTCAAATAATAAGCAGAAAAAAGCAGAGCTGCCCTGGTGGAAGAGGGGCAGGGTATAGGAGGTGCTAAGAAGATGCGTTTGGAACCTGCTCGTGATCCACGGTGGCGCTTTATCACTGCTGCTCTGTCTGCTAGGTCACTCATACTCCTCTTGGGCACTGCTCATCTGTAAGCAGTACAGCACAGCAAAACCTAACGGAAAGGCTCCTCTGAGCAGAGTTCTCCACCGACCTCATGCCTGAAAGCAATCAAGTCTCCAAATGTAGTGTCCAACCTCCATCGATGTAACAGTCACTATGTACCATCCAAGGTCCATTCTCTTCCTGGGGTAGCCTAAAGGGAAGCACAAGCCTACCTTGCCTATTCTCATCTTTCCTCTGCTTCACTCCACCATTCTCTTTCCCCACTTCTAACCCCCTCTGCTTCTTAAAGAATCCTCGCATTCCTTCTTGCATTTAGCCAGCCCCCTGTCCGCCAACCCTTGGATAACCTCCCTTTCTTGGAAAAGCCAACTCTATAGCATTTATAAGCACAGGCATTCAAAATAAAGTCAGGTTTCCCTGTTAACTTTTCCAGATATGATGGTAAGGTTTATGAGTAAGAACAGAAACATCATTCCCTTCTCACCTTCTCTGAGTGAGGGAAGGCGGGGGGCAGGGGGAATACCCTTATCTTTTCATTCCATCGTTGTTTTAGTGATTAACCACAAAAAGTCCAATTTTCTTGCAAGATTCATTTTTTATCTTCCTGGTTTCTCCACCATTCTCCCAGACTCTGCATTTCCAAAGCCAGCCACCAGGAAAGTGACAAAAAACACACAGCACACACAAAGGCAACTGCATCCCATCCATTCTCCCCAAAGTGCATGATCGGGTCACGTGTGGGGAGATTAATGTGATTCAGAGCTTGAAAATGTGCTGCTTTATGATTATTAACGAGGGTAGCTTGGAAGTGAGAGAACTTTGCAAACACAGCAGTTTAAAAAATGTATTTTCTACCTTGTTTATGAGACACAAACATATATAATTCAGTTCAAGGGTTGAGATTTTCTGTTATTGTGTGCCAGGGATTATTAATTATCACAATGGTGAATAATTTCCCAGTACAAATTATCGTCATCTTATCATCCAAATGTACTTCCCTTCCACATCACTCATGTCATGCTGAAATCTAAGGCCATAAAGTTTAAGCCATGAAATAAGTCTTCCTTCGAATGGCAGCATATGGTGTGTGTTGGTCGGGGTTTTTTAAAGCACAGTGAAATTTACCACTGTCAAAGACAGGCCTCCCACCTCTTTCTTAGTTGGTGACTCTAGTGTCTGAAGCTGATAGAAAATTATGCACTTAATAAAATATGAGATCGCAAGGGAAAGATAAAGCCAAAGCAAGCAGTAGTCCAGCAGAGGAGAACCCATTTTCAACAGCCGGTGCCTTCATGTCTATCATGCTGATTGAAGCCATCCAGAAGTAAAAACATAAGCTTGGAGCTATGCAAGACTTAAAGATGAGAGCAAAGGGCTCCTACTCAAATGAATCTCCACAAATGTGTACTGGGCTGCTCTAAATATGTTGCAAACCTGGCATGTTGGAATATTTGTGTGAAAGGAATATGAACTCTGATTAGTGAATCTCTGCAAAGGGCATAAGTGCATTTTTCTGTATTACATAAGGTACTTTTTATTAACACCCATGAAGAACTCACAGATATATCAGAACATAAAATCAAAATATGAATTTTTGTGCTTTTGAGAAAACCAGATTTCAGAAAACCTCAGTTTTCAAAAACCAAAAAATATTCCTCTTCAGCAAAGCCAACACATAAAAAAATGGGTCCAAGTCCCATGACACAATGCAACTTTAGAAAATAGTAGGAAAATGAAGCAACACAAAAGCAAATAAAAATGATTTCAATTCCTAAAAAGAGGGAGTTAAAAGAATGCCATGCATTTATCTGTAATAAGGATTCTATTTAGAAGTAATCTGTCAAATATTTTGAGGTACATGTCTGTTGTTTTTGCAAAGGAAAGTGTGGAATGTTCTTTTTATTCTTCTAAGATGGAACATGTTTTTATGATCCATCTAACTTGTTTTTCTGTTCCTTATCCACAAACAGGCTTTGGTTGCTAGGGTGCATTGTCAAACTCCACCAGAGGCATGACCACAAGTTCTAGTATACAACCACCATGTCTGTGGTCAGAGAGATGGAGTAACTTGCTTGTGGTCACGCAGCAGGTGATTAGAATAGAAAGCACTGGTCTAGAAGTTAAGAGGACTTGGATCCAGTCTGCAGTTGATAGGCTCAAACTCTGTACCTTAAAATATAATCTCATTTTCAATCTTCATACATTTTTCATCTTCAGAAACAAACTTCTCATATCACTTTTTGCTCTTTTATGTGCCTTTGAATCCATGGAATCCTGTGGCCGGTTTTCCCGTGAACTCGGGCCACTCCTGTAGTATATTTACATCTGGAATCTCTTTCTTCCCGTCAACCACCAAGCCCCTTGTGTCTTTAAAGAGCCTTGCTAAATCTCTTCTCCTCCATTAAGCCCTCTGTGATGAGGTGTGAGCCAGGGCTCTGCCGTCCCATTGCAAAGATTAGCACGTGGGGTGCTGAACCAAAGAATACAAATGGAGAATCAGTTCATCTGGGACCTGACTGGATAAGCTAGGGAGGATTCCAGCTGCTTAACATCTGCTCAATTGTGTCTTATTCTGCATGTCCTCATTGTCATTGCCTCAGTCTTTGGGATTCATTGGAACTCCCTAGACAGCAATTGGCAGCTGATGTGGGAGGTGGTACAAGGAAGAGAGCCTTCCATGATAAATCTCTCTACTCTATCTCAAATGGAAATGTGGGACAGCCAAGCAGATGGCCATCAACATGGTAGGCTTTGGGGTATACCAGTAAGCTTTCCTGATCCAAGATTAGACCCTCAGCAATTACCTAAGTCTTCTATCATTCGCCTTACTCCTTATGGGCCTCTGAGAGATATGCACATTTAAATGGTATTTTGTTATCTACTGAGGATCAGATAGTCTGGGAGAAAGAGTTCTAGACTAAGAACACCTGGGTTTCAATCCCAGCGGTAACATGTGCTACACACAGACGTTCTGTGAAAGCATGTACTCTCCAAGTATCATTTTTTTTCTCTCTAAAATGAAATAAAAAATACTTGCCTTGTTGAATCTCACAGAGTTGAAGTAGAAATTATTACATAAAATCCTGTACAGAAAAGCAATTTATAAAGTTTTTATGGGGGTAAAATACACATGTAGAGAGTGTGCCTTTAACAAGTGCACAGCTTGGTGAAATTCCCAGTGCTGAATTTACACATGTAACTAGCAATCAGACTAAAAAGCAAAACATGACCCCGAAGCGCCCTATGTCCCCTTCCGATCCCTTTCCCGAGCAAAGGCAACCACTATCCTGATATGACTACCAAAAATTGGTTGCACCTCTTTCTTTATGGGAAGGGATCATGCAATGTGCTTTGTGTCTCCCTCTTTAACTCCCATTTCTCAATATTCAACAAAATTGTTTTGAGTAGTTTTAATCAGTTCTCATGGTTGTATAATGTTCTATTATATGAATATACTACGGTTTTAAAATCCATTCTACTGATAATAGGAATGTTAAACAGGGCTGCCAAATAATTTATATACTTTAAAGAAACATACAAAAGTAAGATATTATTACTATAAGGCCTAACAGATATGGAGGCTTTGAGAGAAAAATATTGAGCAATGAAATTTTAGTGGGAAAAAAAAAGGACTGAGGACGAGATGTGTTTTGTGTTAAGGAAAAATATAAAATATTAGGTACGTCACAAATTTGAGATGTTGCAAATGTTTTAAAATTCAGCCACGTATGTCAGCCAGTATCTGAATTCCTATAATATGCCAAATGCTATGCACTATTTTATATAATTCTAATAAAAATTCTATGAGGTAGACAGTGTATGGATTCTTATCCCCTTTTTACAGAATAAAACTGGAGCCCAGAGAAATGTGCATCAACCCTTTAATGACAGTGCCAGAGCTGGACTGCAGCAAAGTCATTCATTACCCTATTCATTCATTCATTCAACAAGTTTTCATTGAGCTTCAGAATAGGCTGAACACTGCGAGAGAAGTTGGAGATAAACTATGCAAGGAGACACAAGCTCTCATGTCAATTACTATGTAGTTGAAGTACAATGGTACTATGAGTACCATTGATCAGGAATCACCCAGATGAATGGAAAATTAAAACAACGCTAGGTGCCTAAGAAGTAGAGGAACAGGGTATTCCTGGAGCACAGTGTATGGATTTGACAGGGAGGGTAGGAGAGGCTCCTGCAGAACTGATGGTTGAACTGAGAGCTGAAGGACGCAAGGCATTGACCAGGTGAAGAGCAGAAGAAAAGGATTTAGGTGGAAGGAGAAGCACACAGAGAAAGCCCTGTCTGTAAAAGGAGCAAGCCAGGTACAAGAGGTTAAAGGATGATCTCGAGAGGTGATGCCTCAGGAGTCAGGGTAAGGAGATATGCTTTTATAAGAATAGTAGAAAGTTATTTGCAGTTCTCCGGATAGCCCAGGATCATTCCCAAAATGCTGTAAAGTTCAACAAGGAAACATGATCCAACATGTATTTATTGTAGATGAGCTATGTGAAGGGCATTTAAATCCACACAACTGGCCAGGCGCGGTGGCTCAAGCCTGTAATCCCAGCACTTTGGGAGGCTGAGACGGGTGGATCACGAAGTCAAGAGATCGAGACCATCCTGGTCAACATGGTGAAACCCCATCTCTACTAAAAATCAAAAAATTAGCTGGGCATAGTGGCACGTGCCTGTAATCCCAGCTACTCAGGAGGCTGAGGCAGGAGAATTGCCTGAACCCAGCAGGCGAGGTTGCAGTGAGCCAAGATCACACCATTGCACTCCAGCCTGGGTAACAAGAGCGAAACTCCGTCTCAAAAAAAAAAAAAAAAAATCCACACAACTACATTTCCAAACATAAAATTCTGTGAATATGCTTAATGGCTCTCAGTTACATGGGTAAACTAGAGGAACCATTGCTCACCTGGCAAAACTATCACTTAGCAAACGGAGTGGAGAGGTGGGTTCTCTGTCAGACATCTGCAAAGGTCTTCTGGAAAGGGGATGCTGGTTTACTTGTCCATGTGTATATTGACTGAGGCAGATTTTTTTTTTGGGAGGCACTGAACAATGAAGGTGAAGAGGACATTTCTTAACCCATAGCTTTGAAAGAGGTCTGCCTACAGTGGCCCTCGTGACTCTTCTGTGACCACCTGCATGATCTCAACATCACCTTGGAGACCATGATGTGAGGTTTGGGTTTTTCAACAAGAGTTGAGGTTTTGCTGGCTGCCAAAAGACATTAAATTTGCGAGACATCGCCTTGCATGGAGGTCCCCAGAGAAAAAAGGCAGTGCTTGGATTGTACCTAGTTCATTGCCACGATGTGAAGTTTCTTCTCATTTGATAATAATGATATTTTTAAAGTCATTGCTAAGTATTATAAGGGCCCTTCTCCAAGAGCATGAAAAAACCCTTATGTTTCCTATCAAAAGGAGAACAAAAATAAGGCTCTACAATTTCTCACATTAGAGCTGGTGTCATATACTTCTCTTTTGCAGTGTTTGGCAACCTTGGTGCATTTGCCTTTTTATTAGTTACATTCTCAAGCCCAGCAAAGATTTGGCTTCTCAATATGTTTTGAATTAGATTCATGAAAGCTATAAAAAATAACTGGCCAGAATTAAGCCAATAAAATCCTAAAAGACTGAAGAACTGCTGTTGTTGTGAGGGTCAAGTACTCTTTTTATTTTTTGCCCTGTCTGAGAATTCTAGTACCTGGATTAAATATTTATTTTCATAGGATCTTAGGAATGGAGGAAATATTAGAGGTCTATCTGGTCCAATATTCCATCAGATGCTCTAATCCCTCTTACGCTGCTCCAGTTGAGTATTTTTGTATTCTCCCTGTTGATCACACACCTCCAGTTTTTTGTGGGCCATTTTGGATATCAACTCCTTGGCTCAATGTATGATCATCAAGGCATATTTTTCTGATTTTCTCAATGACTATCATATGCCTTTCTAAAAAACAGAGATAACTATGGTGTCAGCATTTTTTCTCTCTCTCTAGTAGCCCTGTTTTGAAAGAAGAAAGGCACAATTAATTAAACATGGCTGACTCTGTGCTGATGGTTACTGATCACTGCTTCCTTTTCCAGGTTTCTTTTAAATAATTTATTTACAAATATCTAAATATTAAGAGAGGCATTTGAATTTAAATTGCTATTTAAACAAAAGGTAAAAATCTTCAAGTGCTGTAGCATGGAAAGTAATATTTGAAGAAAGGGAGGAAGCAACGTTAAGGACCTCCTCAAATTTTCCTGGACGGAGCAGTTAGAAAGTAAATGATGATACTCATTTTTTAAATTTGCATATTGAAACTTTAAAAGTAGTTATATAGCTAGTGGGAGAAACATTTTATAAAAGGGCTTTCAAGCCCCGTGTAAGTTAGTTTATGTAATAAAAAAAAATCCAACCAACCAAAATATTATTTAGTCTTTACAAAAAATCAGACAGAAATATGACAACAAATTTGTCTTAGCATTTTGTTAAAGATATTTTAAAGCTGCTTCTGTGCTATGCTCTTGAGTCGAGACAGAAAGTGTACACCTCTGAAAGCAATAAAAATCATCCATTTTTATTACTTCTAGAATGAGGCAAGGGAGAGAGAGAAAGACAGAGAGGCAGACAGATATCAAGCTAGACAGGCAGATATGGAAGTTTTCAACTGAAGAAGGATTCAAGTATATTTACCAGAAAAAAATTTTCTCAACCCTTTGTTCTGTTGAAAATAGATTTCAAATGTTGAAGACTCATTTTTCTGATAGAGTTAAGATAGATAAATCTCACCAAAATAGAACATTATCCAGAGGTTCCTTCTGATTTATTGATGTTTTAGAGTAATAGCAATTAGTAATTTGCAGAACGACATTAAGATAATGTGAAGATATTTGGGGGACAAACAACCGTACATTAGTACTGTCATGTGAATGAAGAACAGCAGGCAATGAAAAGCTACTTGCTGAAGGCTGTTGCGCTGCGTTGAGATGACATCCATTTCCACTTTCAATCCGCCCAGGAAACCTCATTAAAAGAATGAAGCCTGCTGGGCACGGTAGCTCACATCTGTAATCCCAGCACTTTAGAAGGCCGAGGTGGGTGGATCACGAGGTCAGGAGATCAAGACCATCCTGGCCAATATGGTGAAACCCTATCTCTACTAAAATACAAAAAATTAGCCAGGCATCGTGGCAGGTGCCTGTAGTCCCAGCTACTTGGGAAGCTGAGGTAGGAAAATTGCTTGAGCCTGGGAGGTGGAGGTTGCAGTGAGCCGAGATGGCTCCATTGCACTCCAGCCTGGTGACAGACCGAGACTCCATCTCAAAAAAGAAAAGAAAAAGGCCGGGTGTGGTGGCTCAAGCCTGTAATCCCAGCACTTTGGGAGGCCGAGGCAGGTGGATCACGAGGTCAAGAGATCGAGACCATCCTGGTCAACACGGTGAAACCCCGTCTCTACTAAAAATACAAAAAAAAAATTAGCTGGGCATGGTGGCGTTTTGCCTGTAATCCCAGCTACTGGGGAGGCTGAGGCAGGAGAATTGCCTGAACCCAGGAGGCGGAGGTTGCGATGAGCCGAGATCGTGCCATTGCACTCCAGCCTGGGTAACAAGAGTGAAACTCCGTCTCAAAAAAAAAAAAAAAAAAAAGAAAAGAAAAGAAAAAACAAAAAAAAGATGAAGCCCTTTCTAGTTTGTGTCCCAAGTATGATTCACTAAGGAGACAGTCACATATATGTTCTATGCAGACGGCTGGTGTTCTGAGTTCATGTGCATGAGAAAGCTGACACTGCTTGAGGGTCTACTATATGCTGAGCATAGTATAGACTTAGTCTTATTTAACCTGAAAAACAACATTCTTTCTTCTGTTTTATATGGAAAAGTTGATTAATCTTCCTCAGCCTCAGTTTCCTCAAAGACCCTTACATGATCATTGGAGGAGCTAGGATTGAAATTTAGCTTTACCTAGCCTAGAAATATGTTCAAGTTAATATTTGCTAAGCCTCTGTCATGACACAGAAAAGTACAGTTTCTGGAAGTGAATTTGAGTTCTGTCCTCAGGACCCTGCCCAAAGCCAACTTCGTGAGGTCCTATAATTAGAAGGGCTGACAGAGGGTCTCTACTCTCACTTTCACTCAGATAGCCATTTCCTCTACCTCTGCCTGGACACATCCAGTAAGGGGCACCCATCATCCTCCCATAGCAAAAATCCATTCCTTATGAGAATCTGGAATCCACTCTCCTCTAACCAACTCCCACTGGACCCGTTCTGTCTTCTGGGTTCACACCCTGCACATCTGCTCTCTCCCCCAAGTGTCAGCAATGAGCTGCCTGGACCCAAAGTACTTGTGTCCCACCCTCTGGGGGTGCTCCAACTATCACATCTCAATTCCTTTCAGAGTTCCACACCATTGTGGTATGAAAACCACATCCCATGTGAAAAGGGCCATCCCAGCCATTTTACACATGTCAGACTCATTCCTTATTGCAGTCTACCTGCCAGATTCTGTAATGCCTCTGAACAGCAGGAACAGGAGGTTTTAATTTGTCAATAGCATCCTGGAACCTTAGAATGAAATATTATTAATGGAAATCAATGATTCTTTATCTTTGCTTCCTCAAATTCCCCTCTGATCTTTTCTATCCCTTGCAGATTCTTTTCCCAATTCTTCTCTCGTAGACCCTTACTTACTATCTGTAGACTCTGAACTTCATCTTCTGGAAGAGAACTAATGAATGAAGTGTCACATTAAGATATTACAACTTGTCTTCATTTCCTGCCATACCTGCAAAGGATATTTGCATATCAACTAGGGGGAAGGACTGGAGATGATAGAACATCTGCCTTTGCTGAGATGTTAAGCATCTCTGAAAGGATGGAACAAGTGCTATCAATTCACATAGAAAAGACATGAAATCAACCCAGGTGCCCTTCAACAGTGGACTGAATAAAGAAAATGTAGTATGTATGCATGCACCATGGAATACTATGCAGCTATGAAAAGGAACAAAATCATGTCCTTTTCATCAATATGGATGCAGCTCGAAGCCATTGTCTAAACTAATTAACACAGAAACAGCCAAATACTACATGTTCTCACTTATAAGTGGGAGTTAAACATTGGGTACACATGGACATAAAGATGGGAACAACAGCCACCAGGGAATAAAAGAAAGGAGAGAGAGAGAAGAAGGGATGGAGGAAGACAGGGATGGAGGGAGGGGGAGAGAGAGGGAGGGAGGGAGGGAGGGAAGCCCTGAAAAATGAATTACTGAGTACTATGTTCACTACCTGGGTGATGAAATCATTTGTACTCCAAACGTCAGCAACATGCCATATGGAACAAACCTGCACATGTACCCACCTCCAAACTGAAAATAAAAGTTGAAAATTTTTTTTTTGATATGAGGTAAGAAGCCCCACCAACCACCTGCAGGGAGATGCCACCTGCTCATTTAGAGAGTTATATCCTATATCCCACTGACTTTTTTACAAGTAAGGTTTCCCCCTTTGTCAGAATCTGCCAACTTCTCAAATTTTTTTATAGCATTATATTCTCACTGCCTCCAATCACTTACTACAAGGAAGGTACTTGCATGTCCTTATTATATATGCATGTACTTATACCATAGTCAAGAAGAATTTTATAATCTTATAGTTACAAATGCAGTTCATAAAAGTAAAAAGGAGACTGAGAAAGCCCAGCGCTAGTGAGGAAAGCTGTGAATATTAATTTTAATACCAAGCCTAACACATTTACCATACACACTCTTTCAAATACCCACATTAATGTTTTCAAGACTCTTGAAAGTTGGAGAATGTCTTGGTTTAGAGCAGAAATCAGTACTTTCCATCTCAGTACTGGAAGAGAAGACAATCTGACATGGATACAACTGAAATAAGGAAAAAAAATGAGAAGGAAATAATTACAGAAGAGAATTGTACATTTGAGACTGAAAAGTTTTGGCAAAGCTGGACCAGAAACTGCAAAATACAAGCAGGTCTTTAAACCTCAATCATTTGGCTAATAAATATGTACTGAGTGTGTGTGTGTGTGTGTGTGTGTGAGAGAGAGAGAGAGAGAGAGAGAGCGCGCGGGGGGGAACCATGTTAAACCTTAGGAATGCAGAAATAAAGGACATATGAAGCCCTCCAGGGACTCACAGCCCAATAGGTCACATGAATAAGTGTTGACAATGACAAGACAGCAGGGATTAGTGCCAGGGTTGAGGTTAACTCGGGAGATTTCGGGGTAATAGATATGGCACACAGCACAGGCGAGGTGGTAGTTGAAGACAGAAGTACAGAAAAATCTTCATAAGAAGGAGTTGGCCGGGCACAGTGACTCATGCCTGTAACGCACTTTGGGGGGCCGAGGTGGGTGATTGCTTGAGCTCAGGAGTTTGAGGCCAGCCTGGGCAACTGGGCAATGTGGCAAAACTCCATCTCTACTAAAAATACAACAACAAGGAGGAGGAGGAGGAGCTGCTCGGAGAGGCAAGAGAATCAGGAAGAGAACTTCCTTTTAGGGTAGTTTTTGCAAAGCGTAGTCTACATAGAAAAACTGCAGGTAGACCAGTGGTCTTTTAAAATTTTAATAGACTTTTATTTTTAAGCACTTTTAGATTCACAGCAAAATGGATCAGGAAGTAGAAATTTCCCATATACCCTCCCCCCCGCCCAAAACCTTCCTCACTGTCAACATCCCCTACCACAGTGATACATCAGTTACAACTGATGAATCTGCATTGACACATCATCATCACCCAATGCCCACAGTTTACAGAAGGTTTCCCTCTTGGTGTTGCACAGTCTGTTTGGACGAATGTGTTATAACATGTATTCACCATCGTAATATCATACAGAATCGTTTAACTGCCCCCCAAATCCTCTGTGTTCCACCTAGTCGTCCGTTCTCCCTAACTCCTGGCAACCACTGATATTTTTACTCTCTCCACAGTCTTTCCAGAAGTGTTGACATCATCCAGTATGCAGCCTTTTCTGGTTGGTTTATTTCACTTAGCATACGTATTTAAGGTTGTCCCTTATATTTTCATGGCTCAATAACTGATTTCCTTTTAGTGCTGAATATTATTCCATTGTCTGGATGTCCCAAAGTTTATTTAACCTTTCAACTACCGAAGGACCTCTTGGTTGCTTCCAAGTTCTGCCGATTACGAATACAGCTGTTACAAACGTTGGCTGTGTGGATGTAAACTTTCAATTCAATTATGTAAACACCAAGAAGCTGGATAGTTGGAATGCATGGTAAGACAATGTTTAGTTTTGTTAGAGTCTGCCAAACTGTTTTCCACAGTGGCCATACCATTTTCCTTTCTACCAGGGCCAGTGGCCCACTACTCATTTATTTATCCTTATTCCAAGAATAGTTACTGAGCATGGAGAATACTGCAGTGAACAAAAGAGTGGCCCTGCTTCCCTGGAGCTTGCAGTCTCAGAGCGCTTGCTAGACATGATGGAGGAGAATGGGACAAAGCAGGTTTAACCACTGGAGAATGCCATGCCATTCTTCATGAAGGCAGCAAGTCTTCACATTCTTCCTCCCCAGAGTTGTCTTTTGATATGAAGGATATCACATTCTTTTCTTTCTTTTTTCTTTTCATTTTTTTACTTCTGGTACCGTGACTCAGATACGAACTCTTTCTTTTTCTTTTTTTTTTTTTTTGGAGACAGAGTATTGCTTTTCCCATCCAAGCTAGAGTACAGTGGTATGATGTCGTCTCACTGCAACCTCCACCTCCCCAGTTCAAGCGGTTCTCCCACCTCAGCCTCCTGAGTAGCTGAGATTACAGGTGCCCGCCACCATGCCTGGCTAATTCTTTTGTAGTTTTAGTAGAAATCGGTTTTCACCATGTTGGCCATGCTGGTGTCAGCTCCACCCACCGCAGCTCCCAAAGTGCTGGGATTATAGGCGTGAGCCACCACTCCCAGCTGATCATAGTCATTTCAAACTGAAATGAATGTAGGGACCTCTTCTCAAACACTGAAATCCTTCTTCAGATGAAATCTTAGATGAAAAAAAATCTCAATGTGTAAATCAAATACGGGTGGGTATACTGGCTTCCTATGACGACAAATTACTACAAACTTTGTGACTGATGACAACACAAATGTATTATTTGGAGGTGAGAAGTCCTACAATCAAGGTGTCAGCAGGGCTGTGTTCCTTCTGGAGTCTCTAGAGAAAAAAAATCAGTTTTCTTGCCTTTCCCAGCTTCTGGTCACCACTTGTATTCCTGGGTTCATGACTCTTTTTCCCACTTTGAAATCTTTCTCTCACTCCGCTTCCTCAATCATGTCTCCTCTCGCCCTGACTCTCTCCCTCCCTATTATAAGGAACGATTACATTAAACCCACTTGGATAACCCAGGCTTATCTCCCCATCTCTTAGCCACATTTGCAAAGTCTTCTTTGCCAGGTGAAGTCTCATATTCAGCAGGTGCCAGGGGTTAGATGTGGATATCTATTTGTGGTCCAATCATGGTAAAGTTGATCTGGGCAGGGTGCAGCTCAAGGGTGAAGAACCCCCGTATTTAGAAACCCAATGTTGCACAGACCACAACTTTAAACAATTCATCTGAGCCCTTCCTCAGATCACAGATGAAGAAAAGAAGGTTCAGAAGCAGGAAGTGATTTTACACCCATGAGAAATTTATGGAAGATCCAGGTCCAGAATCAACTCCCAATCCAATGTCTTTTTTCCTAACCCCCTACTTCTAAAGGTCTTTCCATGAATAAAACCAAATATAAGGAAAAAAAAGAAGTATTATTTGGATATGATACGAATCATGGTCAAAACTGCTAAGTAGTTTTGCAATATGAAGACACAGATGAGGTTTTCTTGGGCCCTGGAAAGCTGACATTCTGTTATGACTTGGAAAATATCTCAGTGAAGACAATCCCTGTTGCTCAACAGCTAACCACTCATGATAACGCAGAAGTCTAGGCTGTCCTAATCAGAACTCAAGACCCCTGGCAGGGTCCTCAGAGACCAGAAGGCTTGTACACAGTCCAGCTGCATGGTAGAGATTGGCCCCAGACCACTTGTCCTCACATTCTTGGCCTAGTGAGTAACCCATCAGCTCCTATAACACCTCCCTCTTTATTTCATGTCATTTACCACTTTTTTCCTGAGTCTCAAATACGAGCCACAAGTTAAGGACTTTGCAAAAGACTAGACTCTCTGACATTTGGGGAATCTGGTGTTTATTAAGTTGAGAGATTTAAACTGATTGTGATTTGTTCCTAATTTAGGGTAGTGACAGACAAATCTGAGAGGGAGAGAGAGCGAGAGGAAGGGAGTGAGAGAGGGAGAGAGAGGTTGCATTTGTATGATATCCAAGATCCAGGCACATTTGGGGGGAATAAACAGTTTAAAAATCCAGGCAGCCACAAGTTGGAGGGAAAGAAAAATAAATGCACATTTGAAATCAATTATACAAACTACATGGGGGCCACAGAGAAAAGCACAAGGGTCCCCTGTAGCAATGCCTCCTCATCTGTGGATATATTTCTGGAGACACCTGACACACTAAAGTGGCTTCCAAGAAAAAATTAACAGGTCATTTCACTTTGCTCACCTCTGGAAAGACACAGAGGCACGCTTGGAGGATACAGACAGATAAACCACACCACTACTCCTTGCCTTTGTTGGCCATGCTCGTAAGAATCATCTGGCCTTCCCAATGCAATTGAAATAATATTTGCTAAATACCTACTATGTGCCGGGCACTGCTAAGTACTTTAAAAGGATCATTTAATCTTCACAACATGTGAATTGGGTACTCTGCTATAGTTATATTTATTTTACAGATTCAAGCACTTACAACTCAGAAATGCTAATTACCTAAGTCCCTTGCAAGTGGAATAGGCAGGATTTTTAAATACAAGCCTGACCTCAGATCTAGGTTCATTCTAGCACATCATAATATTAACTCAGACTTAGGACCCTCCCCTCACTAAATGCTGGTAAAACAGACATAAATTCCACCCACCAGGAGATCAGTCTGGCTCAGAAAATAAACAATTTCATTCACTTATTCATCTTTTGGTTCAGCTCATACTCAAAGAGAACAACAGGAGATCCAAAGGCACCACACATCAAGAAGTTCCCTGTCTTCGTGGAGTTTATAACTACTGCAGGAGGGGGAGCCCAGACCATCAACAAATGAACAAATCAATAGGGGAAGATGCTGATAAACGTTAGAAAGGACACCACCAGGCTGCCATGGCAGAGAGTAGCAGCTGATGCTGTCCCCCAAGGGAGCACAACCTCTTACAAGGTAGTGAGCTTCCCATGTTTGGAAGTATTTAATCAAAGGGTAGATGACTGGGAGATCATCCTGCCACTATGGGAAGAAGCCACTACAGTTTGAGGGAAGCAGCCATTCATCAACCTCATTCCTTACAAGGTTCATTCTCACCGCAGGCAGGATGCAACATTCCTTGAACATAGAAGAGAGATTCTGAAAGAAAGGATTTGGGTGACTGATTAGTATTCCTGAAAACTGGGCCTGTGCCAGGAAAGTATCAAGCCATACATTATGGTTATTGTTGAAGGAGAAATAATAAAAGAGAAAGCATTCAAATACTTGGTAGTGAGGAGGCTGGAGAAGGGGACACCAAAGTCATCCCAAGTAAGGGCCAGGAAGGCAGAAAGCTCCGGGTTCAGGCCGAGTTCAGCCTCCACTGAGATTGTTATCGTGCACTCATCACTCAGCTCTGCAGAGCCCGACCCACAGGAGAACCACGGCGTCTGATTATTCTGCTCACACATTGGGTTCCAGTGCCCCTTCAGAGCAGACAGGGGAGGAGAAACGTCCAGGCTGGGCTGGAAACCGTATAGGCACTTAAGGAGCACTTCATCTTAAGAGGGGGACTGTTTTGCTTTTGTCAAACTGGTTAATTTGTCCCAAATGTTAAAAGCCTCCCATGCTCTTGAAAGATCAGTTGTCTACAGAGTGTGTTCAAGCAGCCAGACCAGGGGAGAGGTAAACCAAATACCTCCTCAGTCTCAAACCCTGTCTATGGGTCCAACCAGCAAGTTCACACTGAGAAGAAATGAATGATTTTCACTGCAGCCTGAAGAAAAGCTGAGACATGAGTGGTGTCCGCACAGGTGGGTCACGAAAGCCGCCAGAGAGAGAGTTTCATGAGCATGTTGTAAGAGATGCTTCAGGAGCTGATACCCAGTCTCAGCATATTTTCATTTTCTTCCAGAGTCTGATTTACTTTAATTCATTTACATCTCCATAGTGCTGTTCTGTAGAACATTGGGTGTCAACAGTTAACTGGTTCTAGGGTAAAATATACCTGTTTCAGCTCAATTTCAGTGCCCACATCTTAATAACGCCCTCAGTTCACTTCTGACCTGAATTTAAGAACTGTCACATTTTGAATGGTGCTTTCTGCAAAAAGGAGGAGTGTGTTTTGAAAGCTTTAAAGTCTGACAAAGCTTCGAGATTTATTAAAACACACACACACACACTCACACACACACAGCATAAAGAATTCTGCTACACTTTTGAGGTGTGTTTTCTCATGTAATCCTAACAACCACTCATTAGGACAGGAACTTAGAATATGATCCTTCTCCATTTTATAGCTAAGAAAACCAAGGCTTTGGGGGTTAAACATGGTTCCCAAGTTCACACTGACAGTCAATGGTAGAGCCAGGAACTGAACCAATTCATCTTCCTCAAGAGCAGCAGTTCTCAACCAGGACCAATTCTTCCACCAGGAAACATTTGGCAATGCCTAGACACATTTTTGGTTGTCACAACTAGGAAGGAGATGTTCCCGGCATCTAGTGGGTGGAGGCCAGGACAGCTGCTAAGCAACCTGCCATACCCAGAACAGCCCCTACCATAACACAGAACTATCGGACTCTAAATATCAACAGAGCTGAAGCTGAGAAATCACGATTTACTACCCATGCTGTTAACCATCATCACTCCTCCTAGCTTTTCCATTTTCATCTCAACTTTTTTTTTTTTCTTAGCACAAAACCCTATAGGATATATTTCAATTCCAGGGTACTATGTGTGTTTATGTAAAGTCACATGAAAACCTTGCTGTCACCTGAGAAAAGTACAACGTTACAGTGTTATGATATTCTTTATCAGACAGGGTCTTACTCTCTGGCCTAGTCTGCAGGGCAGTGTCATGATTATGGCTCACTGCAGCCTCCACGTTCTGGGATACAGTAATCAATCCTCCCACCTCAGCCTCCCAAGTAGCTAGGACTACAGGCATACACTATAATGCCTAGCTATTTTTTTTTATTTTGTGTAGAGATGGGTCTGCCAAGCTAATTTTTTTATTTTGTGTAGAGGCGGGTCTCACTATGTTGTCCAGGCTGCTCTCTAACTCAAGCAATCTTTCCATCCCAAGCCACCATGCCCGGCCTCATCACATTCTAACAAGGACTTCTTTCTCCCATGTATTTAGAACTGTGAGATGCCTGATTTCTCAGGAATAGCAGGCTCCTCTCTGTATTTTCTCTTATTATCCTAACAGCAATCATGTGAAGTGAGAAGCTACCCATTTTACAGCTGAGGCTTTGATTTGCTGAAGATTAACCAGCTAGAACATCCCAGAACTGACATTAGACAAGCCCTCTGATTCCAAGTCCTGCATACTTCCTTACACCAGAAGTTCTCACACTTCAGTAAGAATGTGCATCAACCACTGAGCCTGTTTTTTTAAGCTCTGGCCCCACCCTCAGAGTTGTTTCAGAAGATCTTGATTCTAGGAACTGACATTTTTGACAAGCTCCTCATGGAGTTTCCTTGTAGTTGTCTCACGAATCACATGTTGAGGAATGGCACAGTAAATAATGCTGGAGATGAAATATACTTAAAAGCAAAAATATTTATACTATAAAAAAGTATTTAACAGTAAAAATGATCAGTGAGGGATAAATGCATGCATGCCTACATATATAGAAAGGCTGTTTTTTTGGGGGGGGGGCCCTCTAAAGAGTGCCGAAAAAAGTGGTGGCTTGAGCAGCAAAGAAATGCATTTCCAACCCCAGATCTGTCACCTTAATCCTTGTGATCTCTCTTGAGCATCCTCTGTGGCCTGTCAAGCTTCTATCCTTTCATCATTTGCTATTCACTAATCAAGTAGAACCAAAATTGTCTGCTTTTTAGAATAGTGTCAGCATTCGGTATTTATGTATGGAATGTACTTAAAACGGTACAAAGAACCACTAGAACTTACTCAAAAAACACTCTGTTGTTGCTGTTTTCAGTTCATGTCTAAATCAAGTCCTTTCCAAAGACCTCATGAAACAGCAGTCCTAAGTGCCAGGTTTCCCCTCTGGCAGAGTGAAGTGCCCCCATAATCCTGCAGTCCCATGAGATGGAACTGTCCCCCCTCACGCATTCCCCCTGAGCACTGAACCAGAATAAGCAGCATCGCAAAAGCATCTGAAATATTTTTAAATGTATAAACATGCCTAGAGCAAGAGCCTGTCT
This sequence comes from Saguinus oedipus, assembly GCA_031835075.1. Lineage (NCBI taxonomy): Eukaryota > Metazoa > Chordata > Mammalia > Primates > Cebidae > Saguinus > Saguinus oedipus. The sequence continues at coordinate 36,435,324 of CM063189.1, forward strand.
TCCTGGGTTTTGGTGAGAACACCGGCAGCCTCCTTTGTCTTTGTTTCATTTTATCTAATTGGGCAACACATCCACGAATGAAGGGAAAGAGAGATGTCAAAAAGTGGGCAGATGATCTCAGTGAGAGTTTGCGTTTGTAATTAGGTGATGGTTTCTGTATGTAAGTTCTACTTGCGTCTAATGCATTCAGCCCCATCAGAGGGTGAGAGTTGCTGTCACAGACTCTGTACTGGTCAGGCGGGCACGATGTGGAATGCAGGGATGCGCCAGGCCTGGTTCCTGCTGCAGGGCCACTCAGGTTAGTGAGGCAGGAATCACATGTATCCCAGCACGTATTCCCCGAGTCCTGGCTCTGGGCCAAGCATGCGTGGAATCTGTGGTACGTAGTGGTGATGATGCAGATGTGGTCCTGAGATGCAAAAGCCTGGCACAGTGTCAAAATCACTTGGGGAGATGAGGACATCCTATGGGATACCCGGTGTGTACTCCTTAAGACTGTTGAGGTCATACAAAACAAGGAAAGACTGAGAAACTGTCACAGATCGAAGGAGACTAGAACGGCATGATGACCCAATGTAGCATGGCCCCTGGATTGGATCCTGGAATGGAAAGGCAACATTAACAGGAAAACCAGCTACGACTGAACCTTCGTTAACAGTACTGTACCAACGCCAGTGTCTTCATTTTGACAAACATACCTCTGTGTTTCATGTTGCAGGCACTAATAGGTACCTTCGATGTTAGCTATCTGGGGGAATCATGCAGAGTACAAGGACACCCTCTAGTATCTTTGCAACTCTTCTGTAAATCTAAAACCATTCCAAATAAAAAGTGTATTTTTAAAGTTGGCAAGGGATAGAAACAGACATTTCTCAAAGATGTCATACAAACAGCCAACAAAGGTATGAAAAGCATTCAACGTCACTAATCATCAGAGAAATGCATGTTAAAACCATGTCACTCAATCAAAATGGCTAATATTAAAAAGACAAAAAACAACAGATGCTGGTGAGGAAGCAGAGGAGGAATTATTGAAAACAGGAAAGCAGTGTTTGAAATTATTGAAAACAGGAAATTGCTGGTTTGGAGAATACATCTCAAACTGATTACTGGACAAGGGGAGGAGTAAAATTTGTGACCTGGTTTGCTTCTGCCAGCTGCACCCATTCCTTCAAGAAATATTTATCAAGTGCCTCTTTTAGAAATTGGGAGACACAGCCCTTGCTCTTTCAGAGCATAAATTCATGTACGGAATCAGACACTATGCAAATAAATGAATATCTACTATCATAGTGGGCTGTTTCTAGAAAGAAAAGGAACAAATTTTGAGCTGCAGCAGAACAAGGAGATTGGTAGTCACGCAGAGAGATTTGCTGTCACAATGAACTTTTTCCTTTTGATTCAGGTCATTAAACTTTGCAAAATATAGGAGAAAGAAAATCCAGTTATCATGAAGATGCTCTGTGAATTAACTAGGTAGGGTTTGGACCATGAGCGGATCATTTTCTGATGAGCAAGAACCATGGAGAGCAGCCTGGATGGCCAACTAGACTCAGAAAGACCCAGATTAGAGTCTCAGCAACTGTGCTGTGTGACCCTGTACAAGTCACTAAACCTCTCTGAGCCATAAGGGTTTTTTCTTTAGAAAAGATATCTTCATACTTCCTTAAAAGTTTGTCCTGGAGGTACTGGAATAATGTCAATGAAGTGTTAGCACAGGTCTTCATGTAGGTCACCACACAAATGTTCAAAAAGGTAGAAATTTTTTTCTCTGGGTTAATGCATCTGGAAATTGCAATAGTATTGTCTACTCTCTCTCTCTCCCAACAATTAGGTTTAATTTTGTGGATGGAGATGATTCATGTTAATAGTGCCGTCCTAAAGAAGCTATTTCTTCTCCCTATCTCATCCCATAAGAAGCCCTGGTTCCTCAACCCAAATGCCCATCGATGATAGACTGGACTGGAAAAATGTGGCACATATACACCATGGAATATTATGCAGCCATCAAAAACAATGAGTTCGTGTCCTTTGTAGGGACATGGATGAATCTGGACAACATCATTCTCAGCAAACTGACACAAGAACAGAAAACGAAATACCGCATATTCTCACTCATAGGTGGGTGATGAACAATGAGAACACATGGACACAGGGAAGGGGGTACTACACACTGGAGTCTATTGGGGGGAATAGGGGAGGGACAGTGGGGGTGGGGAGCAGGGGAGGGATAGCATGGGGAGAAATGCCAAATGTGGGTGAAGGGGCGGAAGGCAGCAAAACACACTGCCATGTGTGTACCTATGCAACTATCTTGCATGTTCTGCACATGTACCCCAAAACCTAAAACGCAATAAAAAATAAAAAATTAAAACAAAAAAGAAGCCCTGGTTCCTGTCTTTGCTCTCATCTGATTGTCTGATTCTTTCTTCGATCCTACAAGCAAGACTACAATTTTCCACAAAATTCCTTTTTGCTAAGTACTCAGAGAAGTGGCTTGCTTCTAAACATCTTTAACAGATTCAGTTAATATTGTTAACATTATGAGTAGCGTTTGCATCCCTAATGGCTATTAATATTATTGTATATTCTTATTATCACTAGTGATAGAAGTAGTAGTGTTAACATCTTTCTTAGCGCTGTAGAAGTCTTAACTGGGCCCTAAGTTTGGGTTTGATAGAGAACAGGATTGGGCTGGGCATGGTGGCTCACGCCTACAATCACAGCACTTTGGGAGGCCGAGGTTGGTGAATCATTTGAGGTCAGGAGTTCAAGATCAGCCTGGCTAACACAATAAAATCCCATCTCTACTAAAAATACAAAAATTATCCAGGTAAGTTGGTACACACCTATAGTCCCAGCTACTCGGGAGAGTGAGGCATAAGAATCACTTGAACCCAGGAACAGAAGGATGCAGTGAGCCAAGATCATGCCACTGCGCTCCAGGCTGGGTGACAAAGCAAGACTGTCTCAGAAAGAGAACAGGATTGTACACGTATTGATAGATACGATTTTCTCACAAATTGTTGATAGTTGAGATAACACCATCTGCTTTGTATAAAACACCTAAGACACTTTACCAAGATCTTGCCCTAGAGAAGGACAGAAACTTAAACTATTTTCTTGAATGCACAACAGATGCTGAGGAAATTCTTGGCTTTGGATGCCCATCTTAGAAGGACATAAAGGGGAACTGAAACCCCAGAGATGCAAAGGTGCTAAGACTGGAAGGGCTTTGGAGATAAACTAAATATCGTGTTTTCTGAAACAGGAGATGTCACAGTCTCTACTCCATGCCAGCATTTGATTACATTTCATCCTAGTGCTGTGCAAATTTTCTTGGAAGTTGTTATACTGTAGTGGAATAAACACAAACATGCATGGATTTTTGTGGGCTCTTGTTTATCCCTAAGAAATTTCCTTCTTAAAAACAGCTGGCTTGGGCCCCATCTCCTGCTGTTCAGAGTGGACTCCAACACATTTTACAGATGGCAACACTGACGCCCAGATAGTGGAGATTTTTTACTCACATAGTGAGCAAGTGTCAGGGACAACCCTGGAATCAGGTCTCCCTCCTGCTTTCTCAACACAGAGAAGGTGGAAAGAAAACAAAAAGTCACGCTTAAGGAAAATAAACGGCAGGCTGCACCTGGCCTTGCATCTTCAGAAAACAGCAGTAGTACTCCAGAGGAGTGTGAGGAGGCAAGTGAAAAACCCAAAAGAAGAAAAACGCAGCAAAAGCCCCTGGCAGTTCCTCAGGAGAAAGGAATGGAAGACCCATCTACCTCTTTCTCCAAACCCAAGAAAAAAGAAACCTTTTTTACAAGAAGGAGTTGATGAGTGGTGGTCCTGAAGAGACCACTGGCAGCCCCAGTCTTCCCAAGGGGAAGAAAGCATCACCCAAGGAGGAAGCAGTTAATGACCCCGAAGAGGCAGGCAACAGAAGCATCTCCAAGGAAACGAGGAAATTCTCCAAAGAGGAGCCGGTCAGCAGTGGACCTGAAGAGGCTGCTAGCAGCAAGAGCAGCTCCAAGAAGCAGAAAACGTTCTATAAAGCAGCCCAGGAAGGTTAGAATGCAAAAGGACATTCTCCGGGAGGCGGGGCGTACCATAGCCCAAGGTGGCATTTCCCAACCCGTGTCCTGATCCCCAATAAAAACCAACTCACCGAAAAAAAAAAATGTTATGGTGGCTTTGGTTGTCTTTTGTTTTAAATGAAGTGTTATTTCCCCTCCATGGATATTTTCTTGTTTTTTTGTTCGTCTGTTTTTCGTTTTTGAGACAGAGTCTCACTCTATCATGTAGGCTGAAGTGCACTGGCACAACCTCAGTTCACTGCAACCTCCACCTCCCGGGTTCAAGCGATTCTCTTGCCTCAGCCTCCTGAGTAGCTGGGATTATAGGCCTAAGCCACCATGCCTGGCTAGTTTTTTCCTTTTCTTTCTTTCTTTTTTCTTTTCTTTTTGTATTTTTAGTAAAGACGGGGTTTCACCATGTTGGTAAGGCTGCGCTCAAACTCCTAACCTCAGGTGATCCGCCTGCCTCTGCCTCCCCAAAAATGCTGGGATTATAGATGAGAGCCACCGCACCCAGCTTAGTCTTGGGTTTTGGATCTGCAGTTCCAAGAAGGTAGATTCATTGTATGAGTTTTGTTGTTCTCCAGAATGTGGCTCTCTCTCCAATCAAATCTTCACCCATGAATGAGGAAGTTAGGGATGGGACAGGCCTAGCTTAATGCAAACTGAAACTACCTCCTGTGTATCTAGCCCTGATGGTTTCCTAGGCGTATTTGAAGATTCTGTCACTTGTACTATAAAAATAGTGAAATGAATTTTGGTAGTATTAATCTACATATTTTTCTTTTAATTATTAAATATTGAGAATAACTCCTGCTAGCATACTGATACATTTCCTTGATGCTTGTTTTCTGTTTTCAGAGAGAGAGTTTACCCCTGCCATGCAGGCTGAAGTGCAGTGGCACAATCACAGCTTACTGCAACCTCTGCCTCCGAGGTAGCTGGGATTACAGGCATGTGCCACCACACCTGGTTAATTTTCGTATTTTTTAGTAGAAATAGTGTTTTGCCATATTGGCCAGGCTGGTCTCAAACTCCTGACCTTGGGTGATCCATGTGCCTCAACCTCCCAAAGTGCTGGGACTACAGGCATGAGCCACTGTACCCAGCCCTTTATACTTTATTAAGTGCATTTGAAACCACTTCCATACATTTTCTCTTAAATTTTCCATTTAACTGTTCCTAAGAACTTAGTTATGTTATTATAACTCTTCAGATACGTCATTTAGGAGAGCTATATAATTTTTAACCATCAACAAACGTTTAACTATCCCCTTCATTTTTGGTAATTTGGAACATTTTCCCATGTTTTGCTAATTAATGCTATATCTATATGAGCATCTTTTTCAGCAACCTTTAGCTAGCAGACGGATGAGCTGGCATATCAGATCCCCCATTGTGTTTGAGTATGACTATTTCACTCTTGCCAGGCTTTAGAGAGTTTCACTGAAGAGAAAAATCTTTGTCAATATTATAAAACATGGTGGGTTACTTATGTTTACTCGTCAAATTGAATTTGGGTCCATGTTCTTCAACTAGTTATATTTCTTCTTTGGTGGAATACCTTTGTATTCCTTATGCCCTTCCATTTTCTGAGGTCCTTCTTTAATCCTCCTTCTCCTATTAGGGATTTAACATTATTTCCACCACAGAAAGTAACCCCTTGCCTTTTCCACAGCCTTGAATTCTGTGAAGATCAAAGTCACATGACGATGATTATGTACAGCTATGCCAAAGCACTTGGGTGGGAAAACTGCCTCTCCAGCTAGAGAGGAAGCACCATGCCCTTGTCTAAGGGACAGGAGGAGAGATGGACAGGCCCAGTTCCCTCTGTCATCTCGCCATAATGTGGTTAGGAATCACGAAACAGTGACAGGAGACCTTGGTCTTTCATCTGAGAACCTGCTCCCCAATCTCCAATTCTGCCTCCATTGCCTCAGCTCCTTGTTTTCTCTCAACCTCGCAGGCCATCATGGCATCTATACCATCTCTTTACAAACTACAGGCAGGACAAAGCCAACCTTTGTACAGTACAGTGAAGGCTTTGTCAGGGCAGGATTAAGTCACTGATAAAAATCTAAGACATACTTTTTAGATTAGCCAACTTTAAATAATGCCAGATTTCCAGCATAAAGGGCAATCGCAATCCCATGGTAAACCGCAGTTAAGAAAATATCACACTTGAAACAAAGCCGGAAGCTCATAAACCGATAACTCTAACTGCCCAGCATTTCCAAGGACCCTGGGAGTTCTCAGGTACTTAAGAAATCCATGACTGAAGCTTTCTGCCACCACTTCTTTATGAATCTCACTGATAAGCAGAGAGTCATCTTACTTCCAAATTATGTTAATGAGAAAAAATGAAGATTAATACGCTAAACTGCTCCTAGAACTAGATGTGGGAAGAGTAATGATTCCCACAGTTGTTTTTAATTAATCTCTTGTGCTCTTGGCTTATCTGGTCCCAGAAAATGAAAGCCATGAATCTGACAATACGTGTGCCAGATCGTATGTGTAATTCTATGGAAAACCCCTACACAATAAAGAAGGAAACTTTAAAATGACTAGTAGTTCCCTGGGTCCTAGGAAAACTTGAACATTTTGCAAGCTGAAGAATTCCTCCTAATAAAATCCACTTCCCTATGAAACATCAGAGTGGTTTTTTTTTTTTTTTTTTTGAGATGGAGTCTTGCTCTGTCACCCAAGCTAGAGTGCAGTGGCACAATCTTGGCTCACAAAACCTCCACCTCCTGGGTTCAGGCAATTCTCCTGCCTGAGCCTTCCCAGTATCTGGGATAACAGACTCCCATCACCAGGCCTGGCTAATTTTTAGATTTTCAGTAGAGACAAGGTTTTATCATTTTGGGCAGACTGGTCTTGAACTCTTGACCTCACGTGACTGCCCGCCTTGGCCTCCCAAAGTGCTGGGATTACAGGCATGGGCCATCACATCCAGACAGAATGTATCTTATTGTTACCTGAAATTATCCAAAGTTGTAGATGATCAAAGGACCAGGTCGAGATGATCAAAGGACCAGATGATCAAAGGACATGATATGATGGGCCTCTGTTTCCTTTCAGAAGAAGTGTGTACATTAAGGAGAGTAAAACTCCATGTTTAAGAGCCAGCACTCAAAGACCAGCACATCAGAACTTATATAGAGTGTGTGCGTACGTGTGTGTGTGTGTGTGTGTGTGTGTGTGTGTGTGTGTTTTGGAAGTGAGGGAAACTGAGGACGGGCTTTGACTTACTTGGTTCAACGTTAAACACAGCAGTAGAAACAATCACTATCCCACCATCTATTTCAATATTATCACAAAATTTACTCTTATGTCCTCTATGCCAGTCATTCTTTGTTTTTGCCTTTTAAGACGCAGATATGTGGTTTGCCCTTATGTACAGAAAATAGATTAGAGCAGACATGTGTGGTGTGTATGTATGAATGCACGTATGTGTGTGTATGTAGAACTTAATATTCATTTAACACTAGTGCCCCCAAATCACACACTATAAACATCTCTTCATCAGAGCCTTATGAATTAGATGTAATCCTCATTTGTAAAGTGGAAATCATGATGTCAGCAATTAAAAATTAAGCAACTTTCCCAAGGAATGGGAATGCTGGGATGTGAACTCAACTTTTCCAGGAGAGCAGGATACATGAGGCCACACCCTGCATCCAAAATTAATAATGATCCCTCTGACGTGTAGACAGTTTTAAGGATTTTATAATATGTTTTTCCATGTATTATCTCATACAGTATTCTCAGCAAAATTATGAACTTATTACCTTTTCTTTTTTTTAGAGAGGAAGAGATTGAGGCTCAGAACAGTGACATTTTAGTCAGGGAGGTAACTAGGAGTAACACAGAAGCAAACTTAGCAAAATAGTAATCTGCAAGTATAAAATCTAATCAAGTCATGCTTCTGCTTAACACCTGTGGTTCTTAGAATAACATTTCAACTTCTAGCCAGGTGCAGTGACAAGTGTCTGTAATTCCAACTATGTGGGAGGAGGCAGGAGGACAGCTTGAGCCCAGGAGTTTGAGACTAGCCGGGCAACACAGCAAGATATCATCTTAAAAGCAAACAAAACAACAACTCAACTTCTTAATGTGGCAGCCGAAGCCTTGGATACCCGAGACTCCATGCACTCTCTTCCATCTTCTCAGCCTCAAGACTCCATTCCAGCTCCCAGAAAACTCTTTAGTTTCTTTACATCACAATGATAGCTCTAAGCATTGGCCTTCCTACTTGCACTGTTTCTCTCTGGAACAATCTAATTCCCACCACACCTCTTCCTATTTCCATTTGAATGGCATCCATATCCCTTGGTTCTCTCAATGTCTATGTCACTCCCTTTTCTGAAATACACAACTGTGGGCTAGATGCCCCTCCTCTCTGCCACCCCCGCTTAGCCCTTGCTGCTCCCCAACCCAGCACTTCGTGTGCTGTATTATGATGAACTTACCCCTTTCAATACAAATTTGTATTTTTCAGGAAGCCAGGAGTTATGATATCCCTCTAGCCACAGAGGGCTGGTGCACAAGGAACATGCCCCATCAATTTGACTACCCGAGTTTCTATCTCTTTCTCAGGAAGATGGAAAGAAGGCCTGAAAACGTTAAGCAGGACTTTGGGGGTGAGGTAAGGCTCGACTCTGATCCTAAGTGGTGGACTGAATTTGCACAGGAGAGGGGAGAGAAAAAGACACCTTGATTTGGGAAACAGCATCAGATCCTATTGGGCATGACACTTTCATGGAACAAGGAAGAACCTGGACAGGTTGAAGAGGAAGATACACATTAGTGAGGAAGGACAGCAATTGCAAGACCTAGCATTTATCGAGCACTTACTGTGTACCAGTCACTATTCCTAGAACTGTACATGTATTAACATCCCATAGCAGCTCAATGGGAAGTAAACATCTCAATGCCAAACAGCTACATAGAGGCAGAGCTAGGATTCCAACTCAGTTTTTCCATGTGTTAAAACCCACGATCTTTCCGGCCAGCGTTGTGGCTCATGCCTGTAATCTCAGCACTTTGGGAGATGGAGGTAGGCAGATCACCTAAGGTCAGGAGTTTGAAACCAGCCTGGCCCATGTGGAAACCTCATTTCTACTAAAAATACAAAAAAAAAAAAATAGCTGGGCATGGTGGCACATGCCTGCAATCCCAGCTGCTTGGGAGGCTGAGGCAGGAGAATTGCTTGAACCCAGGAGACAGAGGATGCAGTGAGCTGAGATCGCACCACTGCACTCCAACCTGGGTGACAGAGTGAGATTCTGTCTCCAAAAAATAAACAAACAAAAGAAAAACCATGTTTCTTCCAAGTAAATTCCCATATAATAAACACATTGGGTCTCTCAAGTAGGGAGAGTAGAGCAGGATGTTTAAAATTCCACTCCTGAGAAATCAAAGACACGCCATCAACACAAGTACAATGCTATGGAAGAATTCTGAGCAGGAATCAGAAAGCAGGATGAAATCAATGCTTTTGGGATACTTCTCTGGTACCATGAGGAAGGAAAGAAATAGGTAGGAGTGGAATGCCAAGAATAACGAGCTACTGAGGTGGTTCATAAGGGAAAAACATAAGAAAAGCAATGGTTAAAGAGGCATTTGGAATGAAAAAAAAAAAAAAACACACACAGCAAAGCAGTCTAGTAATACAGATTGCTTTCCTGCAGAAACATCCTCGGAAGAGAAATGCTGGTAAATTTTTCATAACTGGCTCTAAATGGGAGCCCTGCTTGGTAGCTTCATGGTATAAATCCTTTCCCTATGGCCACTTGCCATGGTGTAAATACTCTCAACATGATTAATTTCAAGTAAGCAACATGGCATTTCTGAACTCAGAGCTGCGAAAAGAATACAATGAATTCCTGAAAGCCAGTAGGACCTGGTGCCAGGACAACAGTGTCCCTGAGACACAGAGCGCCCAAGTTGAAAGTTAAAATGTCTGGGGCCTGGACATGCCCTGCTCAACCCTGATACACAGTGATCTTTATCAGGGCCACAGGAAGTGACCGAGGAAGTTAGATGGAGGACGAATAATCCATGAGGCAGCTTCCACTTAATCATGTGATTCTTGGGACTGGGCACTGTGCTTGGCAGTGTAAACACAGTTAAAACCTCATTTAATCCTCAAACCACTCTCAGAAGTAGGTACGTACTTTTCACAAATGAGAAAACAGAGGCTTGGAGAGGTTAGTTTATGTGCTCAAGATCCCATAGCAAGTAGGTAAATGAAGAAGAGATTAAACATAGGTGTACCTAACACCAAAATGCTACAGTGTACCTCTTCTCAATGACTGTTCCTATCAAATGGGAGACAAGGGCTGTGAGAGCAAAGTGGGAGGAGAAAATTAAAGATTACCTCCCCCAATATAAACCAAACCCACATATGCTGTATATGATGAAAATTCATAATGCATGCCAAACAGCAATGCCAGAGACCCTATCTCCTCCTCCACACCAGATTTATGTGCTTTTCTTTTTCTTTTCTTTTTCTTTTCTTTTTTTTTTTTTTTTTTTGAGACGGAGTTTCGCTCTTGTGACCCAGGCTGGAGTGCAATGGCGCGATCTCAGCTCACCGCAACCTCCGCCTCCTGGGTTCAGGCAATTCTCCTGCCTCAGCCTCCCAAGTAGCTGGGATTACAGGCACGCACCACTATGACCAGCTAATTTTTTGTATTTTTAGTAGAGACAGGGTCTCATCATGTTGACCAAGATGGTCTCGAGCTCTTGACCTCATGATCCACCCGCCTCGGCCTCCCAAATGCTGGGATTACAGGCTTGAGCCACCGTGCCCAGCCAATTTATGTGCTTTTTTTTTTTTACAAACTTTTTCCTCGATCCCTGAAGAAAATAATAAAGCAATGTGAAAATGAATTATATTTTACAACAAATTAACACCATTCTTCTGTATTGCTGTTACACTGGATACATATCTAAGACAGAAATACAACTCCTGCCCAAGTTTTCCACCTCTCAATCCTGCATGACTTATCCCTTAATATTGCCTACACTGAATTCTCCTGGACATAACAGCCTGAGGGGAGAATAAGGTTTCATGTTGAATATAGATAGCACCATCATTCTCAACCAGCACACAAGCCATGATAAGATGGCATTTAGAGTGATGGTTAATTTGCAGAACCATCAAAAGACAGTGCCTTGTTCATGCCACTGCTTCTTTTAGTAGTGATAAAGAAAGCTATTTTCTGGTAAAGAACAATAGTTTCAGATTAATGTAGGCTAGGATTTGAGACGTCTAATTTGCAAAGAGAGGAAAAAAACACCAAACCTACTACCGAAAAAATATATATCAATAGAAAGCCAAAAGAAGGGGCAAACAGTTCAAAATCACGGGAACTATCACAATTCAAACTGAATCTTCCCTGAGTGGTACAGTAGTCAGAGGCCAAGATACCCTCAAACCTCCCCAGTCCTGGCTTCATGCCTTGCTGTAGTTCCCTCCAACCATGAATAGGGCTGATCTGTGTGATCGACAGGATATTGCGGAAGTGACAGTATACACCTTCCATGGTGAGGTCATAAGCAGTGTCATCATAGCCTCTCTCCTGTCCTCTATTAGGTCACTCCCTCTGGGGGAACTCAACTACCAGTCCATGAAGAGACTCAAACAACCCATAGGGCAGGGGATCACAACCTCTGGCTAACAGCCAGCACCAGCTTGCCAGCCAAGAGTGAACCAACTTGGAAGCAGATCATCCAACTTCAGCCACACCTTCAGAGGACTGCAGCCCTGGCTGAGGTCTTGAATGCAACCTTGTGAGAGATTCTAAGCTGCTTCCAAAGTCCTGACTCAAAAACATGTGTGAGATAATAAATGTCTGTTGTTTTTCATCTGCTAAGTTTAGGGGTGATTTGTTACACTGCAACCTAACTGATACAGATGATGACTTACATTGTGTTCCCTTTAAACAGACCCAGAGTGGGATTTGAGCACGTATCATTTGAGGGAGTCCAGTTTTGGAAGGCTCTCTACGAGAAGGAGTAAAGCAGGAAAGAAAGGGAAAGAACCTGAATGCGGATGCAGTCCCAGACAAATTCTAGCCTTGCCCTGGTGCTTGGGAGGCTCTGGGTCATAAATTGCCCTACAGAGTCATCCCCTAAGGAGATCAGGCTTTGGTATGTCTGCATCCATCAGCTTCGGCTGTGGGCTTTCCCCTTAGAGCATAATTTCCTGGATGAGGCAGCTCTTACAAGTGGAAGGAAATTCTCCAGAGAAGGGAGCAGTGAGAGCCATGAGTGGCAAACTACCACCAAGGCATGGAAAGGGTCCATGTACTTGATAAAGAGGCTTGTGCAGGGATCTCTGGCACTCCTGCCCATGGGAAACCTCCAGTGTCATCTCCATCCTATTGGGCTTGCTCTTCTGCTTCCCAGCAGGCTGGCACTTCGGGATTTCCCCTTCCAGGTTCTAGCTTCCTCTGTTCTAGCAGGTGCTTCCTTCCTCTTGGAAGTGGAGATGGATTAGGATTCCTATGAGTTTAGGAGGGGTGAGTATGCCTTTATATCCCAGGAAGAAAATAAAATAATAGAAACAAAACAGCAATGTTTGTCAGCACAAAGGCTTCAAGCAGTGGAACACTGGTGAGTCCAAGGCAATCCAGAAGCACGACCAGTTGAGAAACGTCCGCCCTGAGGATGCTTTCCCAATTGAACTTAGACACACACACCATTTTTTATTTTATCTTTTTTTTTTTCTTTTGAGACAGAGCCTCACTTAATCACTGAGGCTGGAGTGCAGTGGTGTCTTGGCTCACTGCAACCTCTGCCTCCCGAGTTCAAGTAATTCTCGTGCTTCAGCCTCCCAAGTACCTGGGACTAATGCACGCACCACCACACCTGGCTAATCTTTTTGTATTTTTAGTAGGATCATGGTTTCACTGTGTTGGCCAGGCTGGTTTTGAATTTCTGACCTCAGGTGATTTTGACACTAGACATGTCTCATAGAGTAGATCTTTGCCTAACTGTAAGTCCAACTAAGCTCAACACGCCCATCTCTAATTTCTGCTTTGTTCACCTTTTCTTATTCACTACTTATGTCTCTTCCCAGACCCTGAAGTGGGGAAAGGGTATATGCTGTAGCCCAGGACGAAGATAAAAGAAGAGAGCAAAGGCCGAAACACCCTGTCGCACTTTATTTATGGGTCACCAGCTCACGCATTTGTACATTACGCGAATTGGTGTCTCCAATTCAACCATAAGCTTCTTTAAGCCTAGCGGGGTGGGTGCCTTGTTTCTTTTCTGTCTTTGCCTCTAGAATATCTATATCAGCTGTACCAAGGTTCACATTTGTATGGGCCAACATCTGTATTTTCTGATGCTGTGTCTATTGTAGAAGGTTCCCTGTAACTACTGGTTACATGATTCATAATCTTCCCAATCTGATATTTCCCCCCATTGTATCATGGTATGTAAGATTCTTAACATTCTCCATCCACAGCTTCAGGCACAGAGCAGATATTCGCTCCACAGAGCGAATGGACAACATATCAACAGCTTTCTTTTACATCGCGGCATTTTAGAAAGGCAGCATGACTCGGCCCCACTGGTCTCACCAGGTGAGGTCCCACCTCAGGTCTTGTACACTTGAGGTCCCCTCTACCAGATCAGCCATTCCCCTGAAGAGCAGCACTCTGCTCGCCTACTGCAAGGCTTCATGTCACCCTAGCAATGAGATCATGTCTCAGGTTGCAATGTTTGCCCCTTCCCTGTCTGCTCTGATTTTATTCCCTAACACTTGAAAACATCAAAGCTATCAAGGAACTATCTATCTTCAGCTGTGTATCTTGTGTGTTGCCCTTCCTTACAAGTTCTGCAAACACGGGATTTTTCTCCTTTTTATTCACTGTTACACTGTTATATTCCTGGTATCTAAAATAGGTCAGCACAGAGTGTACACTCACTAAATATTTCTTGAATTGATAAAGGAGTGAATGGTATAAATTTGCATTCAAATCTAGGTTCAGCTATTTATTGGCAATCTGAGTCCCATTTCTGAGGACTTTTCTAGTATGTGATGTGGCATGCCATTTGATTTTTAGGCACCTCAACTAACTCAAATGTTAATTGGCTGCCTTTCTGTTTCCTTTACTTGTCATTTTTCAGAAACAACATCTCATCTTTTCCTGAGCGAGGCAGAGTATCTCCGTTCAAAAGACAGTTTTTTTACCAAGGAGCCTGAAAAGACAGGCTTGCTGAGTCGTTCTGTGGGAACCAAGTTGAATTTGAAATGCCCCTGGTTGCCTCAGCTGTCCCAAGAATGTCGGCTTAAGCGCTAATGAATTATTTCCATCTTTATCATACACTGGGGTCACCAGGGAGAATATTGTTCTTGGACAAGAATGCATGTATCCTCGGGAAACTCGCACTTCGGGTAACCTCACCAGTAGGTCAGACTGTCTGTGTCTCTCTGGGGCAGACAGAATGAGAGCTTGAATTACAGTGTTTGGAAGTCCTTTCCTTTGTGAGCTTGAATTTAGACTTCCCTTTACTTCCAAAAGGGAAAGGAGACAACTCAAGGTATCAGTGATAGAACTCAGGTACAGAAAATATTACAGGATTCAACAACTACCAGGATTTAAATGGAAAAGTCTGCATATATGAGAGAGAGAGAGAGAGAGAGAGAGAAGAGAGAGAGAGAGAGAGAGAGAGAGAGAGAGAGAGAGTGTGTGTGTGTGTGTGTGTGTGTGTGTGTGTATGTATGTATGTATGTATGGAGGAAGTAGCAAAAAAAAAAAATGGGGAAACAGATTGTACAACTGCTTGGATAAGACTTGAATCACTAATTGAAAAGGCATTTCACCTTTCCCTACAGAGGAAGAGACCAGAACTTACCATTATCTGCTATCTGCCATGACACACTGTGACATCCTATCCCTGTGAAAACAGTGTGACCAAATTGTAATTTTACAGATTTTTAAGAATGCAATAAAATAAAAATAGTTTCTATTTGTTGAACGTCCTTTTGCGTTAAAAGCTGGTCTTTCACTTTATTCCCTTTTCATCTCAACAGTGTTGTGGCATGGGAAATACTTATATTCTTTTATTAAAGATAAAATCATCAGGGCTGAAAGAGTTCAAGTGATATCTACAGACATGTCAAGAGACTCAAATTGGGGTCTGCCTAACTCCAAAGACTGCCTTAGCTTTCTATTTGCTCGTATTAGCTGGGGGATAAGAGGAAGGCTTAGCTATTCTTTTCTACTTGGTCATTCACCTCTTTTATATCCATTCTCCCTCATTCCCTGCCTGCCTCTGTATTCCAGGAAGCTGCATTTCCCTTATTTCACTGCTTTCTGGCTTCTGGATGGACTTGACAATGGGAGGCATGAGCAGAAGATTAAAACAGTCAAGTGAAAAGCCAAAGTATTCTCCTCTCTCTCTGCTTCCTACAGAAGCTCCATCACAGCTCCAGCTGCTGCCCTGGCTTCCAAACTATGGTGACAACACCTATTCCTATTATTTCTCCCCATTTAGGGATGGTAGAGCTGCTCCTCAGCACTGGGTTACCTCATCTCCTTTTTAGGTTCTCAGCTCTCCCATCATCAATGTGGCCATTTCCCTATATTGCACTGTCTCTATTTGAAAGACCCAGATTGGTATGTATTTTCCCAGCTATGCTCTGGCTGATACATGTATCTTCTTTCAGAAAACAAACATTACTCAAAGCATTTACAACTAACATTAAAACTACAGTTGGAATCAGAGCCTGAAGAAGAGAGGGGGTAGCTATCGGTATGATTTAAATTATGTGCATTTGGTATTATACTGAGAAGCAGTGTGCAAAACCACAGGCTTTGTCATCAGAGCTAAAGCCTGTCACTGCTACTTACTAGCTCTGTGACTTAAGGAAAATTATTTCAGCCTTTCTGAGTCTCACTTTTATTAACATAAAAAATCTGTGTTGCAGTGTTGTTTCACACATCAGAAATTGTGCATGTAAAATAGAAACACACAATTCCTGACACGTAGAAGACAATCAATGAATGTTACCCATTGTTACTGCATTCCAATTAGCTTCAGGAATCTGAAGGGTTTCTAAAGGCTGAAAGTAAACATTTTTCAGTAACGGCAAGAGAAATACAGTGCTTTAATTTCAGGAGAAAATAGGGAGAATGGCATTTAAAGTGAGCAGCTAAGAATGAAGTATCATTACCCAAAATAATGTTAAAACTGAAAGACTGGAATAGGAGGGGGGGAAAGGAGACAAAATGTTTTTGTTTAAGATTTGTTTTTTTTTAATTACTAAGCCAGGAAATATTCATTTAGCATCTCCTAAGTCCAGAGCTAGGTGAGAGACATGAGAATTAAGTGTTCTCACACTGGGAATGGAGATCTGGAATGGCAATCAGGAAACCTGGGTGCTGGTCCCAGCTCACTTCTCTCTGAGCCTCAGTTTCCCCATCTGGTAATTATTAGGTCAGGGTCATATACTTCAGGATCACTTATACCACTTTTTCTTTTTTATTTAACTTTAAGTTTAGGAGACAATGTGCAGGTTTGTTACATAGGCAAAGTTGTGTTGTGGGGGTTTGTTGTACAGATTATTTCATCACCCAGGTATTAATAACCCTAGTGACCGTGAGTTATTTTTCCTGATTCTCTCCGTCCTCCCACCCTCCACCCTCCCAGAGGCCCCAGTTTGTGTTGTTTCCCCTCTGTGTATCCACACGTTCTTACCATTTAGTTCCCACACCTTTTTTTTTTTAGACTATCTTGCTCTGTGGCCCAGGCTGGAGTGCAGCGGTGCGATCTCAACTTGCTACAGTCTCCGCCTCCAGGTGCAAATGGTTCTCCCACCTCAGCCTCCTAAGTAGCTGGGACTACAGATGTGAGCCACCATACCCGGATAATTATCGTATTTTTAGTCGAGATGAGGTTTTGCCATGTTGGCCAGGCTGGTCTCGAACTCATGAGCTCAGGTGTTCTACCCACCTCTGCCTCCCAAAGTGCTGGGATTTCAAGCATGAGCCACAGTGCCTAGCCCCACTTATACAACTTATAAAGCACATATTTACCCAGGCTGTACTGTGAGAATCTGATTCAGTACATTCCCTGGAGGGACCCCAGTACAGTTTATTCCCAAAGGCTGAAGATTCCTGCATAGACTCCTTGCCAATGACATCGAAGCAGGAGGATCAATTGAGCCTGGGCGGTGGCGGGGAGTGGGGGGTGGGTGGTTGCAGTGAGCCAAGGTCATGCCACTGCACTCCAGCCTGAGAGCAAGACCCTGTCTCAAAAACAAAATAAGAAAGAACAAGAGGTAGGCAGAGTCAGCAGGAAAACAAACCACTCACGGATTTGCACCTGGCAGAGTGGCATATATTCATAAAGAAAACTATTATTCTTTTTTGTTATTCAAAAGATTTTTCACTAATTCAAACTGCCCTTTCAAATCATGCAAATAATTGAGATTCACAGTGTCTTAAAAAGTCCTAATGTACCACAGAACAGGCTGAGAAGTTTGACTAATCACAGATTTAAAATCCAGTTCCTTTTTCTCTATAACCTTGACTAAGCAAGCTTTACTTTCCCCAAGCTCTAGTTTCATCAGTAAAAACCATGTAATATGATAGACTGGTTAAAGAAAATGTGGCACATATACACTATGAAATACTATGCAGCCATAAAAAAGAATGAGTTCATGTCCTTTGCAGGGACATAGCTGAAGCTGGAAGCCATCGTTCTCAGCAGACTAACACAGTAACAGAAAACCAAACACCCCATGTCCTTATTCACAAGCAGGAGTTGAATCATTAGAACACAGAGACACAGGGAGGGAACATCACACACTGGAGTCTGCTGGAAGAGAGAGCATTAGGACAAATACCTAATGCATGCAGGGCTTAAAACCTAGATGATGGGTTGATAGGTGCAGCAAACCACTATGGCACATGTATACCTATGCAATAAATCTGCACGTTCTAAACACGTATACCAGAACTTAAACTTTTAAAAAAAGAGGCAAAAAAAATTGTCAGACAATTTTTTCCTTTAGGAACTGCTTCCTAAAGGGCATAGAAAATGTCTTATTTTAGCTTGAGGTTTATCCAAATTGAGTCAGTCAATGGTTTGTCAAGTCAATGTGCTCGGTGTGGAGGCAGAGAATTTGAAAAAAAAAAAAAAGGGTGGGAGGTGCAATAATGGTACCCAAGTCATAGATTTGAGGGTTAACTAGAACAATACATCATCTGCTTGTGAATGTTGCCAATAAAAGAGAGCTAATACCATGGCCATTATCATCACTATTGTTTCTATCATTTTCTATTAATTTCCTCTTGGATGTCTCACCCTCTCTGAACTCAATATGCCAATGCCTCTCACCACCATGGTCAACTGCCAGAATCAAGCAGAAATAAAATGGAATCGGAGGTCTTGAAGGGAAACCAGAATAAATGGAGATAGAAATAGAGGGGATCAGGAAGGGTGGTGCAGAAATTAGCAAGATTTAGAGCAGGGGCTCTTAACCTCCACACTATTGTATCATGCCCTGGACAGTTCTCTGCTGTGGGAGCGTTCCAGTGCATTGTGGGACGTTTACCATCCGCCCCGCCTCCACTCACTAGATGCCAATCAAACTCCCCAGTTGTAAGAACCAAAAATGAATCTGGGCATTGCCAAATTTCTCCTGGTGGGGCGTAAAAACCGCTCCAGTGAAGGCCTTTTAAAGTAATGAAAATGGAGAGTCCTAAGGAGGAGGTACAAAATGAAGACCAGAGGATTTAAAAGGCAAGACCTTTTCTTTTCTTTTTTTTTTTTTTTTTTTTTTTTTTTGAGACGGAGTTTCGCTCTTGTTACCCAGGCTGGAGTGCAAGGGTGCAATCTCGGCTCACCGCAACCTCCGCCTCCTGGGTTCAGGCAATTCTCCTGCCTCAGCCTCCTAAGTAGCTGGGATTACAGGCACGCGCCACCATGCCCAGCTAATTTTTTTTTTTTTTTTTTTTTTGTATTTTTAGTAGAGATGGGGTTTCACCATGTTGCCCAGGATGGTCTCGATCTGTTGACCTTGTGATCCACCCGCCTCGGCCTCCCCAAGTGCTGGGATTACAGGCGTGAGCCACCGCGCCCGGCCGGCAAGTCCATTTTAATAAGTGGAAAAAACAAAGAGGGCAGGCGTTTTTGTTTTTTCGGTTTTTGGCAGGGGCTAGGGAGGTTGTTTGTTCGTTCACCTATTTCAAAACAGACCAGTGTAACGTAAAGTATTCCTGGATTTCCAAGGTGGTCGGGAGATGCAAGATGAAGAAATGAGCTCGTGAGTTTCCTTGACAGTAACACACTTTTCCCCAGATGGAAAGAGTGTCTAAGTCCAGATGACGAACAAAGAGTAGAGATCTTGGCTAATCACCAGAGGGCTTTTTTCTCCCATGAGCGGCCCTGGTTGCTGTGGAGATTTCAGAGTTTTCCATCCAGCCTATGCCTGACCTCTCATCTTCCCGCGGTGCTCAGACAGCCCAGGGAAATCCTGGGGGGACCTGCCAAGGGCTGTGGCTGGGGAAGCAGATCTGCCCACTTATCTGCGAGCAGGTCAACTTCCCCCCATTCTTTCCAAAAGGAAAACGAACCAGGCAGCCGAGCTCATCAGAGCTGCCTGACAAAGCCCAGCTGGTGAAGAGGCGAGGCAGAAACGGTCCAGCAGCCAGAGCGTCAGCCACTCCTGACTCAGCTGCAGGACCGGGGAGGGGCAGGGAACAGCTGCTGGTTTTCCTACAAGGCAACCTGCCTTTCCCCTGCCACCCAAGTCGTCATTCCCCCTTCCTTCCTCTCCCATCACTCTGAAGTGCCCTCTGTTTTCACAATTTCACTTTGCTTTAGCCTGCAAAGTCAGATGGGCCCCATGGAGAAGGTTTCCTTAAGTTGAATATTAATTCAAACACTCCAGGTGAGCACTTGAAGCAGCAGGTACAGAGAAGTACTGTACTTCACTCCTAGAAGGTTCTTTGTCACCCCGACTTTATCACTGATCCTTCTGCTCTTAATCTGAGGCTTTCCTCCATGCCATTTCCTGTGTGAAAGATGTTCCCTATTTATATTTTAAACCACCCTTGAAGACAGATAACAGAATGCACAGATAGCAGAGTGTACATTTGCTTATTTGGCAACCACCAACTCCACTTCTTAGTTTTGTCTTGAGTCTGAATATTCACTCACTCACTAGCCCAGTCTCATTTGATCAGTCAGTCTCTCATTTGATCACTCAGTCTCTTATTTAACCACTCTGCAGTTATTTCCAGGACACTTCCCGTGTGTCAGGCACCACATGAGGTGCTGGAGCCACAATGGTGGAAGAAGACATTGTCGCCAAACTCACGAATTTATGCCTAGTCAAGGGGTACACATTCATAAAGATACTTTTTTTTTTTTTTTTTTTTTTTTGGTATTTCAAATACTTTTCACTAATTCAAACTGTCCTGGCAAGTCATGCAAATAACTGAGATTCACAGTGTCTTAAAAAGCCCTAGAGTGTGGAAGAAGGAGACAGCAAAATCGGTGTCAGAGGGATGTGGCATGAGAAAGACTTGGCCTGCCATTCCTAGCTTTGAAAATGGAGGAAGGGGCCACAAGCCAATAAATGTGGGAGGCCTTTAGAATCCAGAAAGGCAAAGATGTAGATTCTCCCCCTAGAGAGAGGAGAATCTGTACCTTATATAGAAAAATAAGTTGATGTTAAATCATACTCAATGTATCCTACGTTTCTCCTTGTTCCATGTGGGATCTTCAGCTTCCCCCCAGCCCCTTGCCTTCCTTTTATCTCTAATTGCTACTCCCATTTTCTACCCCATAAACTCCACTATATTCAGATGTATCCTTAAATATGCTTGTAATATTATAAATTATGGACTTTATGTATGAGTATGTGCATGAGTGGTAAATTTACATTGAAGATTTTGTGTTCAAAATCATATCCTGTTTCTTTTTTTTCTTTTTATTCATTTTTTTGAGATGGAGTCTTGCTCTGTTGCCCAGGCTGGTGTGCAGTAGCACAATCTCAGCTCAGTCCAACCTCCACTGTCTAAGCTCAAGCAATTTTCCTTGCCTCAGCCTCCCAAGTAGCTGGGATTACAGGCACCCACCACCACACCCAACTAATTTTTTTTTTATTTTTTGGTAGAGATGGGATTTCACCATGTTGGCCAGGCTGGTCTTGAACGCCTGACCTCAGGTCATCCACCTGCCTCGGCCTCCCAAAGTGCTGGGATTATAGGTGTGAGCCACCATGCCTAGCCTCCTAATTCGAATTTTTATACAATCTGTGCAGCCTGCTGTATCTTAGGTGTTTAATGAGTTAATAGAGAATGCTATATAGTATTTGTATCTATTTCTGATTGCTGCTGTAACAAATTGCCACAAACTTAGTGGCTTGCACAATACAAATGAATCATCTTCCAGCTCTGCAGTTCAGAAGTCCGAAATGCATCTCACTGGGCTAAAGTCAAGACATTGGCAGAGCTGCATTCCCTCCTAGGAGGAAATCTTTTGTTTTGTAAACTCTGTGACTCTAGGATAGAATCTATTTCTTCACCTTTTCTGGCTTCTAAAGGCCTCCCACATTTATTGGCTTGGGGCCCCTTCCTCCATCTTCAAAGCTAGGAATGGCAGGTCAAGTCTTTTTCACGCCACATCAGTCTGACACCGATTTTGCTGTCTCCCTCTTCCACACTTAAGGACACTGGTTACATTGGCCTGCAAGAATAATCCAGAATAATCTATTTTAAAATCAGCTTATTAGCAACCTTACTTTCATCTGTGACCTAAATCATCCCCTTTTCCATGTAACATAACACATTCATAGGCTCCAAGAATTAGAATATGGACAGTGTGTGTGTGTGTGTGTGTGTGTGTGTGTGTGTGTGTGTGTGTAATGGTGAGAAGAGACAAAGAATTATTCTGCCTATCACAGTATTCTCTATCACGTGTCCATGGTGTGTCTAATGAGTTAAGAGAAAATAATACATTATACTTGTATTCATTACCTATTGTTTCTATAACAAATTGTCACAAATTTAGTGACTTATACAAGTGTATTATCTTCCACTTCTGGAGCTCGGAACAAAAAATTATACACATAATGGTTTTTTGAGGTGGAGTCTTGTTATGTTGCCCAGGCTGGTCTTGAACTCCTGAGCCCAAGTGATCCTCCTGCCTTTGCCTAGTTTTCTATCTCCAGAGAAGTGAAAGACCCCAATTCCTTGCTAAAACAAACAGTGTCTTAATGTTCATTCTAGCAGATCTATGAGGGAATTTATCTGGGATATATATACCCGGAGATAGGATTATTGAGTCTTAAGTAGGATTTATAGTTATGATACTGCATGATTTCAAAAAAATAAATACTCACTTTGATTCATAAGCAGGCAGGCAGTATTTCTACAGAAAATACTTGAAGACATTAGGCTAGGCACAATGGCTCATGCCTATAATCCCAACATTTTGGGAGGCTGAGGCTGGCAGATCACTTGAGGTCAGGAGTTCAAGACTAACCTGGCCAACATGGTAAAACCCCGTCTCTACTAAAACTACAAAAATTAGCCAGATGTGGTGGCATGTACTTGTAATCCCAGCTACTCTGGAGGCCGAGGCAGGAGAATCGCTTGAACCTGGGAGTCGGAGGTTGCAATGACCTGAGATCTGCCACTGCACTCCAGCCTGGGTGACAGAATAAAGACTCCATCTCAAAAATATAAATAAATAAATAATCCCACGACAACATTGTAGCTGTTCACAATTTTTTTTTTTGTCTTTTTCCACTTTCCAGACATGTGGTGGGATCACCCCTTCGACCTTTTTCAAAGTTAGGCATGCAACTTGTTTTGGCCAGTGAAATATGATTGGAATTAATAATATGCCCTCCAGACAGAACTTTTAAGAGCCAGTACACAGCTTTACCACCTGCCATGGAGATCATAGACTCCTATGCTGACATGGAGCCTTCATCAAACACTGGGCCTCTAAGTGACTGCAATGGACAGAGACCCCCGTCCCTTCACCAATAATCTTGGCAACCAACTGGACATTTAGAATCAGGGGAAAAAAAAATCAAACTTCCATTATGTGGCATTTGTTACTGCACCATAACATAGTCTGTCCTGACTAATATGTCCGTAAAAACAGGAATAATCCAAATGTAAACATTTAGACGTTGAGAAATAAAGCACTTTCTTATCTACTATTTCTATGTTTATCCCTTGAATCTTCCTTTGTGCCTCAAGGTCATGAGCTGGCTTCCGTTTCCTTCCTGTGCACCCTGTTTATGAAGATACATGGAAACTATCTCTTCATTACCTTGCTCACTGGTCGGTGACACCTGGTGGTACCTCCAAGTGACAGTCTTTCTTGAGTGCGCGGACCACATTTTCTCAAGTCCAGACACAATAGTTGGTATCTGTCTTGTTTATAGTGGGTCAAATAGTGTTGACTTAGGAGATTATTTTCTTCATTTTACATATACTAATGGAGGTTCGGAGAGGACAGAAAATTGGCCAACGTCACATAGCCAGAAAGAAGAGGTCAGGATGAGAATCCAGGTCCCTATGCAATGTAATTCATTCTTGACCAAATCAGTGGAAAGCATTCCATGGTACCACCCAGGACCTAACCCATCACTGCCTTGCCCATCCGACACAGATACAAACACTGAAGTTTAAACACAAGAGGGGCTGCATGGATTCCCCTCCTTGTTTTCAAAGAATGTGCAAATAATGGCTCTGAAATCTATTTCTGAAGAAATTCACGTTTGGGCTAATTGCTTCTCAGCATCTTGGTTACACATTTGCTAATGCTTCCTCTGTACTCATTTGCAAAGGATGCCTCACAAACGTGCCTCATCAGATGGGATATCATACAGCATGATGTAAGCCCAGTGTCCCCAGAGATGTAAACAACTCAAATTGGCAAGTGTTCTGGGAAGTAAATATAGACTGAAGGTACAGGGACATACAGGGAGCATCCAGTCCAGAAAAGAGGGCCCATGTTTGGTTTAAAATATAAATATAGAACTTGAATGAGAGAAAAAGCAAAATTATCCATTTCCTCCTACATTATCACAAATATGGTTAACGTGATCCCTGAAGTACTCAGAGGCTTGGCTGTGAGCAGATGGTGTGGCTTCCCTTATCAGTTCATCAGCTGGGCTAACATGACCCTGTAGAAATATATTTTTCTCCACCGCATCTGTGCAAATAAACACTGGAAATTCTAAGGCCGAGCTGCTTGCCTGTAAAGCAATCTAAGTGATTCATAAACGACAGCTTGCCTCCATCTGGACCTAACATATCAATTTGCGAATCCCTCTGATGTTCCCTTTTCTTCTTGCTCTTGACTCTGACAGATTATCACCTTGAAAGTAGGTGAACAGTTCCAAGCCAGAGGTCCCACTGTTTCTAGGACCCAAACTTCCAGTTCTTTGAAAGGGAATGATAGTTGTGACTCCAGATAGCTAAACGTGATTGCGAACAGTGCCGTCCTCATGGTACTCCAAACTCTGAGCCCTGGCAACAGGGAGGCCGAAGGATTTGACCACTGTGGAGTTAGGAATGGCCTTGAGGATGCCAATTGTACATGATGTAAGGAAGCTTGAGCCTTGGCATCAATCTCTGGATGAGATGATCCAGCTGGCTGCTCAAGAGCTTAGAATGTAGACCTGGGTTTGAATCCTGCTCTGCCATGTAGTAGCTCCAGGCCCTTGCCCTTAAGAAGTTTCTTTAAACTTTTCCCACATATCTAACCAGAAAAGGAGTATAGTAGCTGATTCACATAGCGTCATTGCGAGACTTGAGTAAATTATTTATCTAAATGTTTTACATGGTTCCTGTGTGAATTACTACATTAGCAACAAAGAGATAGAGAGTAAGCATAGACATTCCACTCCAGAATAATTAGGTATTTCTGCAGGAATAATAACCAGCCTCAAATAAGACTTTAAGAATGAAGAAGGTCACCCAGGACACACAAATCTTTGGAGGCCGGAAGAGGAGGCTCTCCTAGAAGAGAAAAAAGAGTTATCTAGATGGTCCAGAAGCATCCTCTTGGGATGTGCCAGCAGTGGTGAGGCTATGAGCATCACAGGCAATGGATCTGCCCAAGGAGAAGGTGGCTGGGGAGGAAAGATCAGCCCTTTGGAGCAGATGGGAGTCAAGAGCCCCTCTGCTTTAAGAACTAGTTAGCTGCTGCCAGTGAGAAGGAACCAGGCCCCGGGTAGACCCTCAAGGAGTGGTCAGTGCAGTGGCTTCTGCTATGGGAGAGCAACACCATGGGAGATCAGGGAAGCAAAGTGATTATTCTCTTTCTTCAAACCCTTCAATGCCTTCTCACTACCATGGGAGGAAATCAAACCTCCTGTTCCATTACAACAGGGCTACTCCTTCCTTCTCTCCAAAATCAACTCCCCACAAGCTCTAAGTCTCTGCTCTGCCACCAAACACCTCAGACTCTTTCTATGCTCTCAGCCTTTGCAACATCACTCTCCCTTGATATTCACCTAACTCTTCAGTGCCTAGTTCACTCCCATGAATCTACATATTTCTTCCAAGAAGCCTTTCGAAGGTATTCATAAGCACCCTCCCTGTTGCGTCTGCAGCCCTCAAGGGTCCTACGGGTCTAGGAGTGAATGGCTTTCCACCACAAATGGTCCCAGGATGCTTGGAGCCCTTTGTTAATTCCCCTAACCTCTATTGGTACTGCCTCTTTTAAAGACTCTTCAAATTCTCAAGATTTACTAGAATCTTGGCTATCTCTTTCCCAAATCATGAAAAAATAATGTCAGAGACCTCAAGTTTGTATGCAACGCTTGACTCTCTAATAATTCCGTGAAGTTTACTATTGCCTCCTCGGCTACCATGGCATCAGCTTATAAACTGGGGGCAATCAGCGTGTTTTAATGAGAGCCGCTGAATGGCCAGTCTAAGACAAGCTCAGAAAGCACACCCAGGATGTTCCAGCACATGGTTCTTCCCAAACCGTCTGCACATATGCAGAGCTATCATTACACAATGGGAGGCTCCTTACAGCTTTAAACAATTGAAAACAAACATAAGCCCTGAGCTGAAGAAGATGCTGAAATGAGAACAAAGAGGTGTAATCATCCTTCCTCAAGTGATGATCTGAAGGGCTTCAGCACCTCTGTGGTATCCCAGGGAATGTGAGTGCTTCCTACAGGGAATGCAGAGCTGTTTGGGAAACTAGAAGAGCCGCCTCTGTTTGATGTGTAAATACAATAAGTTTTGCTCTTCCCACATGTTTTGGGATCCCAATATGACCAGCAGCTGCCTTAGGAAATTTTCACTCTGGAAATTGATTTAAAAGTAGGTAAAGCCCACTCCGCTCATTATCTTACCTATCAGTTTCTGAACAGTGGAAATGTATGGTTTTCAACACTATGATTCTGGTCTGGATCCCCAGAAATGTGCTGCCAAACCTCAACGTGGCCAACGATGAAAGACCCAAAGGAGTTTCTGAAAGGTAGAGACTGAAGCTTCTACTCCTAGAGGCCACTAGTGACTTGGAAAGTTGACATCCAGCTAGTGTCTCAGATCAAACTCCCCAGCTCATGCGCCACCCCACAGTGGGGTCTGGACTTGGCTTGAAGTGGGCCAAAGGGTCTCGTTTGCTTTGTACCTATGAACTTAAGTGGGAGTTTTCATTATTGGCAGCTCACTATTCATCCTCCTTCCTTTTGGGCTTGATGGCTCTTGCACAGGGGCAGGCATTGTCTGATGGCAAATCCAGATAACTCCAATCCTAGTTGGGCAACTGAAGCCAGAGAGGGAGAAAGCATGCTAACTTCAGCCAATCAAGCAGTCCCTGGGATTTTGAATCTTTAGCAAATCACTGCAGGTCACAAAAGAAATGGGTTAAGAATTCATTATTTCAGGTATGACTGAGTGACTTGCTAGAGTACTCTAATAGCTGAAGTCTAGCTGCCAAATACTACAAATTACAGGGCTTAGTACTGACTTAAATCCATCAACATAAAAGTTTCAATGCCAGGAACCTACCAGGTGCAGCGGACAGTGTTGACACCCCACCTAGACCCTCTGGAGTATGTTTGTGCTGCGTGTGAACAGCCCTGGCTCCTGTGCGCTTTTACTTACAAAAAGCCAGCAAGAGGAGCTCTTCACAGATTCAGTCTCGGGCAAATGAAGCCAGCTTGGCTCACAAGTATGGAAAGCCACAAGTTCCTTGGAATGTATGTCCCACATCCCTCCCCTCCTCCTGGCTCTTAACAAATGATTGCAAGGTACAGGAGGAGGAAATCCCCATCTCCCTTGCCCCAGATCCTAAGGCATAGCTTGCCCTACAAATTTTCCTGATGGGATCAGGCTGAAGTTTCCCCCTGCAGGACTTTGCCCAAACTTGACATCTCCCTTCGCATCTTCCCCTGTCCTGCCCGGCCTCCTCTACCTCCTGCTCTTCCCTGAGACTCTCTTCTCGCACCTGCATCCTCATTCCAGGGTCTGTTCCGGGGGTCATCTCAGTTTCATTAACTCCAGTATTTCACTCACTGCTACAGCAGCATTTTCAAATGTGAAAGCGAGAAAGGGCAGATGGGATGGTATGCCTGTATAGACAATATCTCATTCTGTCACCCAGGCTGGACAGGCTGGAGTGCAGTGCTGTGTCCTTGGCTCACTGAAGTCTCAATCTCCTGGGCTCAAACAATCCTCCCACCTCAGTCTCCTGAGTAGCTGGAACTACCAAGCCTGGCTAATTTGTTGTTGTTAAGACATAAGGTCTTACTTTGTTGCCCGGGCTGGTCTTGAACTCAGGGGCTCAAGGAGTCCTTCCATCATGGCCTCCCAAAGTGCTGGGATTAGAGCCACTGTGTCCAGCCAGGATGGCTAATTTTATGTATCAATTTGACCGGGCTAGGGGATGCCTACATAGCTAGTAAAACATTATTTCTGATGATCTATGAAGGCTTTTCTAGAAAATTAGCCTTTGAATCTGTAGACCGAATAAAAAAGAGCTGCTTTCACTTGGTGAAGTGGCTCAGGTCTGTACCAGCTGCTGGAGAGGCTAAGGTGAGAAGATCACTTAAGCTCAGGAGTTTGGGCAACATAGCAAGACCCATCTCTAAAAAAATTTAAAAATGTAGCCGAGTGTGGTAATGCATGCCTGTAGTTCCAGCTACTCAGGAGGCTGAGGCAGGAGGATCACTTGAGCCCAGGAACTGAAGGCTACAGTGAGCTATGATTGCATCACTGCACTCCAGCTGAGTGACAAAGCAAGACCATATCTCATAAAAAAAGAAAAGAAAAAGGAAAAAACAGCTGCCTTTATCAATGAGGTGAGCATCATCCAATCCTTGAAGGGCCTGAATGGAACAAAAACACAGAGGACAGGTGAATTTGCTCTCTGTGCTTGAGGCTGACACCTATATTTCCTGCGCTCAGACATTGGCCCTCCTGGTTCTTGAGCCTTCAGACTTGGACTGGGACTTCTGCCATTAGCTCTTCTTGTTCTCAAGCCTTCTGAGCTTGGCCTGCAACTACATCACCAGCTTTCCTGAGCCTCCAGCTCATAGATGGCACATCCTGGGACTTTGCAGCCTCCAAAATGGCACAAACTCTCCCCTTATAATAAATCTCTTCCCATATAGCTATAGATACCCTATTGGTTCTATTTCTCAGAGAACCCTAGCTGATGCAGTAGATATATTTGCATAAGAAACAATTCAAAGAATTACCATTGAAACACAAAGGCCCAAACAGACTTTGTAGCATCTTAAACACCTTCAAGACCCTGCCCTTAGTGAGCTCACATTCAATGGAAATTATTTCTAAATCTAATATGTGGTCTATTATATACCACATATCTATATATTATGTTGTATATATTTGTATACATGTGTATGTATCACACACATATATGAATACATAGTATATAGACTAATAGATAAAATTAACCAGGAAAAATTAAATGCCTAAATGCTAAAGTTGCAGCCAATCTATTGCTGAAGCACCAGAAAGAGCTCATATCATTCCTCTCTCAAAGGAAAGTTTGCAGGAAAACAGGCTGGCCCCAATGGCACCATTCTTAAAGGGCCAAGGAATAGCTCAGAATATCGGGGTATTTCCTCATAAGCATTCCTTAGGGATATGACATCAATGCAAACATCTAAAGGATTTTGTGGCTATTTCTTCTTTTGGACCAGTTCTTGAGAATAATGTATTCCACAAGTTTTCTGCAGTGAGACATGGTGGCCAGTGGAAAGACTGTAGGGGCAGATAACTATGGGTTTGTAATTTGCCTCTGCTATTTACTAGCTCTGTGGTATTAGAGCTCCAATATTAACATGTCTATCCAACTTCCTTTCTGTAACATGAGATAGTTACCACGCCCATCACAGTTCCCAGTGAGGACCACACATGTAAAGTGCCTGTTAAGTGCCTGTCACACAGTAGGACTCAATGAAATTCATTTTCTCTGTTCTATATCTTACTCTCTCTTTTAAAGACTCTTATCTAAGGATTTACGGTGATTGAAACAGAAGGCTGAGAATTGGTCTGATTCAAGACGCTGTTTAAACCAGATACTTGGTAAGCTCCTTGAAGGCAGAAGCTAAATCTTTTAAGTATTCGGTACAGTGCCAATCGTTCTGGAGTTGCCCAATAAGCATTTAAATAACAACAGTTGCTTAAAAATTAGATTTTGGTCTCAGTTTCCTTGGAGAGGTTGCCACCTCGTGGACACTGGTTAAAATAGCACACCTCTGACACCCATGTTATTCCTAGAGTCCATTTCTGCTACCGTTTATAGTCCATGGGAGTCTGCACAAGTAATGTATTGCCAACAAGAAGAAAGAGCAATTTAGAAGGAAACAATGCAACTTATTTGGTTACTAAAGAAGTCAATCCTTTCCCCCCCGCCAAGAGACAGGGTCTCACCCTGTTTCACAGGCTGGAGTACAGTGGCGCCATCATAACTCACTGTAACGCCTCACGCAATCCTCCCGTCTAGACCTCCCAAACAGCTTGCATCACAGGCATGAGCCACCATGCCTGGCACTAGTCAATGCATTTTCTTGGTCCTAATTCTTAGATTAGAGACTTCATCTTGTCCATTTTCTGCCCCTAAGAAATAAGAGTAAACATTACTACTATTTCAAAGCACATTAACTGCCTACAAGAATTTTACTCTAAGCTAAGCCAAGCGACAAGGCCGTATTGAGTTGTTCTCAGTCTGCTAGTAACTGGCGTGGTCAGTAGAAAACCCTATAGATATGTCCTGTCTCTGCCACTCTGGAATGACAAGCACCATCTAAGCTTCTGAGATCTAAGACAAAGTCACCTTTCAGGGAACACACATGCAACATACAACTGATTTTCCAAATGTTGGATATATTGACAAAACAGAGCAGAAGGAAATTCTACACAGGGGAACTCCTAGGATAGCATTCAATGATCTATAATAAAATAGAAAGAATACTGATTTAAAGATCAGATGACTCTAGGTTGAATCTCAACCGTGTAATCTGGGATGCATTTCCAGCCTTTCTAAGGCTAAATTTTCTCACCTGTAAAATGGGTTGATAGACTTTCCTGCATATGACCACCACACAGCCGCTTCTAGTTATGGTTCCCAGGTGTAAACCCCCACCCTCCTGCCACCTGCCCATCATGAGGTGGAGAATCTGAAGTAGTCCCAGCATTGGAGAAAACACCACTGTGCAACTGTGCAAGTGCTTGGCCTGTGATTGCACGTCATGGTGTCCCGCATTACTCAGATCATCCTGCCATCTCACCAATCAGCCGTTTTCACAGGGAGTCCATGGAAGTCGGGGGTCAAAGCAGCACTTATTAAATAATGCCCACAATTTCCTGAACAGAGTTTTCAGGTAAAGCCAATAATGTGAGGAAAGCGCAACCCACTTCCATCAATTCATTTCTGCCCCTGCTTCCTGAAAGATCTCAGTGAGTGATTGTGATCAGCTCCCGAACCCTTTCAGCTAATTGGCCGGGGAAAAAAGAGGTTCTGGAGTGGAATTCTTGTGACGTGGGCCAGTCTTGGCTTTTGCCCTCTCTAGCAGTTATTTCCTGCATCGGAAGGGGAAGCTGATAGGATATTTATGTTGGTGGCAAAAGTGCTGGGTAAAAGTAAATTGGGGTGAGAGTGAGGATCATCAGGAGAGTTACTGTGAGGGACCTGCACACTCATCCCAGAGCAGAACACACGCCAAGACCCCTTCACTTATGAATCAGTCTGAGTGTCTTTGTTTTTAGAGATGACAAAAGATTCTAGCTGACTCCTTTCCCACCTGCTTTGCTGAGAAGTTGCCATCCCTTTCTAAGATGAGATCCTCTTGTTGAAATCTGATTAGATTTTTCTTGGCATTACCCTTGAAAAGAATCCTACACAATAATACTGAATAACTGCCCAGGTTGGGGGTAGAAATCAAGCATGGCAATTCACTGGGGAGGAGAGATCAGAGGTGAAAATGCTCAATGCAGAGTAAAAAATCTGGGGGTGACCCATGGAACTGGGAGCCATAGGCCTGTATCACCCTTGAAACTTAAGCCTCAGTTTCTTCATCTGTAACATGGGCTTAATATTCCTCATAGCAGAGCCCTGTGGTGAAAAGTAAAATGACTCTCTTCCTTTGGAATTTTATAAAAATGCACATTGAACTCTCCTATGAAAAGTATTTTCCACATACCTGACACTTAGTGGGTACTCAGAAAATGGTATTTTATCTCTGTAATGGTCCAGGGTGGCAAATATTGTTTAACCTGTTTAGGAAGGCAGCCCAGTAAAACTTTTTAAAGAGCACACATCCAGTAAGTGCTTGGGTTTGATAAGGCATAAAATTAAGTTCTATATCTAAAGCTTATGGCTTTTCCAATGGGGCAGAGATCCTAAAGCTTCTATGGATATCAGAATCTCTTGTGAGGCTGCTTAAAAGGGAACATGTCGGCCAGGAATAGTGTCTCCTGCCTGTAATCCTTGCACTATGGAAGGCAGAGGCTGGCAGATAGATTCAGTCCAGGAGTTCAAGACCAGCCTGAGGAAAATGGTTGAAACCTCATTTCATGAAAAAATATTTAAAAAAATAGCCAGGCATAGTGGCATATAAATAGCCAGGCATAGTGGCCAATAATTCCTGCAACTGTGGCTGGATTGCTTGAACCAGGAGTGGAGGCTGCATCCAACCTGAGTCTCGTAGTTTTAGGAATGGTGTCTTCCTCCCACTCTATAGGGAGCAGTGACCCTGGTTCTGCACAGCTGTCATGTCTGGGGTCCGGGTTACCTAGTGTGGCAAGTGCCCTCAGGTGGCCCTGACACAAAGCACCTGTCGACCCTGGCAAACCCTGAGTCCGATGGTCTTGTTTCTCTGCCTTCTCCAGGTGTTGGGATCACAGTACAGCCTGTTTCCCTTCAGCACCTGAATCCTATGGGATGCAATTCCCTTGCAAAGGAGGAAAGAGATCACTTCTGGGAGTAGCTCCCATCACAGACTCCTCTACCTCCCACACCCCGCAAGGAGCTTCTTATTCATTTGTCTAGCAGTAATACTCGGTGGAGGACAATTGTGCCCCCTACTCCCAACCCCAGATCCCACTGCCAGGGGATCTGGCAGTATCTGCAGACGTTTTTGGCTGTCATGAGTAGGAGGTGAGTGCTACTGATGGGTGATCTACATATCACGGTGAATAACGCTGCTAAACATCTTCAAACGCACTGAGTGAGCTCTCCCCGCTGCCCAACAAAGAATTATCTGATGTCAATTATCAACAATGACCAGGTTGAGAAACCCCGGATGACAGGTTCATCCAACCTTTAGTTCTTCTCCTACCATGCCAATGTCTCCCAAAGTATTTCCTCAAGAGGCAGGATAAGGAAGCATTCAAATATTTGTAAAATAAGGCAGAGGAAAGGATAACGGTATGTGTTTACTGATCCCCTCTACATAAGCTGTTGCGTTTTACATGCGCCATTTGGTTGCTTTTTTGACTTTGTTTTCTGTTTACATCAACCCCTAAAAGATGGTGACTTTTATCACCTCTATACTACAGAAGGGGAAACGAATATCCCTCTGGATAAAGCAACCTTTCAAAATCACAGAGCTGGGCTTCAAACCCAAGGCCTTCCTGACCCTGAACCTGGAGCCCCTTTCTGAATTCCATCGACCATCTTAGATCAGCCAGGGAGGAAACGGAGCAGTCAAGTCTGATTGTAGGAGGAGGCCGGGTCCTTCTATGCTTCCCTTTTTAGTGTCTTGACTGGGAAATGTAAATAATTTAGAGCACAGGGGCTGGAGGGATAATTACCCTGTCTGGTTTCAGAGGCCACCCAGATGGGTGTTATGGACAAGCTGGAGCTCACAACCCCCTCCCCACCACCCATGCCCTATGCTCACCCCACTTCATCTGACCCACGTGCTTTCAGAGTCCTGCCATTCCAGGGCTTAGAGCTCCTCTCATTCAGAAGTCCTGCCCTTTCACTAGGGAAATGGTGAAAGATCAAGATATTTGGCAACCAAGTCCCTCAAGCAAAGAAAATGCATTACAGGCTAGTCAAATGGTACAAAGGCCAACACTTAATCAACGTGTGTTTTTGATGCTTACTGTATACAAGGCTCTGTGCCAAGAACAGTGTGGACTGGAAGTTGAGACAGCATATTCATACCCCTCCCGTTCATCAAAAAATGTTTACCAAGCATAATAGATTATGCTCAGCCCAGTGCTAGGCTCTGAGGCACCAGGAGAAATAAAACGGGATCCCTGACCTCAAAAGGCCTGTGGTCTTATAAAAGAGCCTGTTAAGACACACACTGATAGCAGCATGGAGAATGCATAATCAATGTCCTATATGTTTGATGGATATATGAATGAATGAATGAGGTGTTATTAAACAAGAAATGAGTACCACTCAGAAAGTGCAGCTAAAGAGTTGGGGAAAGGTGCCGAAGTGAGTAAAGTATGGCCTGCAACCAGGAAAAATTTACAATATGGATTGGCCTTTAGGCTTAACAAAATTTACGCATGAGAAAATCTATATCCTGGAAGAGGAGAATGAGTCAAAAGTTTGGGGGGTAAAAGCCTCTTCAGACTGGAGGGAGAAATTTTTCCAGAGGCAGAGCTGTCTGGGAAGATGGAGATGGAACACAGCCAGGACTGTCCAGGTACTAATCACAGGGGAGACTGTATCTGGAGGCCTTCTTATATGATCTCACTAAGACTCATGAGAACTACAAGGTAGGTTATTTTATGAACCCCACTTAACAGATGAAGAAGTTGGAAATACCCACCTACAATTCCAGCAGGTAAGTGGTGGAGCCCAGGTAGGATCCCGGGGCCTCTTGATTCAGTTTTAGTGGAAGGAGCCTGCAAACTGTGGCACATGGGTGAAATCTGGCGTGTCACCTATTTATGTAAATACAGTTTTATTGGAGCACAGACATACTCATTCAGCTGCACATTGACTATGGCTGCTTCCATGTGACAAAGCAGAGTTGAGTCATTTCAACGGAGACCACATGGTCTGCAAAACCTGAAGCATTTATCATCTGGCCCTTTACAGAAAAATTCTGCAGACTGCTACCCTAGAGCTCACTCTCTCGGCTTGCATGGCCTAGTGAGCACTGGGCTGGCAGCATCAGACAGAGCCATCAGCCTAGCGGACATTTCCAGTCCCTGGACACTGCCAGCCCTTCCTTCTTTGAAGGGGCAGAGCTGGTGGGGAGGCGGAACTCAAGGGTCTTCCCAGGACGTATTAAGCCCTGTAAGAAAGCATATCCCCTGAGAATTTGAATTCCTGTGGCATCTTTACTATTTATATTAAAAACACCACAAGAACTCATTTTTCATGCTATTTCAGCTGAAAATAGCCATGACAGGACCACAATCTGGAGATCAAGACAGAATGGGGAAAGCATGTTTGTGGAGTCAGGGCTCAGCCTGGCGTGCCCCAGGTTGCCTGTTCCAGGTGCTCTGGGCCCAGGCCAGGCTTCTTTCTGGGACTGTGGGCTTGAGGAAGAGAATAAGTCAAGGGGGGAAAGGGTGCCTTGCTGGAAACCTTGCTCCTCTCATCTAGAAAAGCATGAAAACACAAGCTGGCGTTCACACATCCACCTTGTTCGACCACCTAACATGGTTCATTAATGGAAAGAAAATGAAACCAAATGGAATCCAGATGTTAGCATATATTCACTTGCACACAAGTCATAGGCAAATCAAATGAAAATGTGCAGAGTTATTCACAGTAGTTATTTGAAGGTTATGGAGCTACCTTGTTGTTTCTACCTAAACTTGTATTTTTGTTTTGTTTTATGGGACTTAAGCAAAGACAAGAAGAAAAAAAAGACAGAAATGTGTAACTTAGAATTATTTTGTGTTTCACTGCCATAAGAATGTCAACTCCACAACTCCACAACAGACTGTGCCTGTTGCTCACGACTGTGTCCCAGAACACCTCCTGGATCACAGTAAGTATTCAGTGAATTCCTATTTAATAAACACTTACATTTTTATATAGGCCAGATGATTCACAAGCAACAAACGTTACTGTTACATTAAAGAAAGCACATTATTTAAAAGTCTGTATCAAGTCAAAAAACAAATGGATGTCTTAGTTAACTAACATCATTGACTACCTACTATGTGTTTATATTACTGTTCTTTGCCTCCAGGAGGCTTTGCAAAGTACAATATTCACAGCAAATATTCAATTAATGTCTCACAAACATTCCTGACCACACAAACCATACAAACACCACCACAATAACCATCTACCTTGAGGATGATACATAAAAACAATAGAATATCTACTAATCTGTAAGAAATTAATTATTCCAATGAGCCTATCATACAATCCCCAAGAGTCTGGAATGTATTTCCTTGGGAGATAATAAACCTGAAATGCAACCATGGAGCAGAAGAGAACCCAAAGTCATTCTGGGTAAGTTATCATGGGCCATGATGACGCTGCCAACTTCTGTGAATAAACAAATCAGCACTTGTGAAAGTTCCCAACTACACCTGGGACCAATATGCCCCATTTTGCTAACCTCCACCAAGCCCCAAGCTCTGAAGATCAAAGTCAGAAAGCACGAAATGAACTTGAGAGAGCTGGAGAGGTAACTACAAGGCGTCTGGAAAGTGACGTAAGTTAATATGGGCTTCGTACTAAGCATGCAACATGGCGGAAGACTTTTAACTCATTTGTATTTTCTGTTTTACAAACTTGATAATGAAACCTTTATTTGAAAGACCACACCTTAGAGTCAAGTAGGAAAAGACACCAGAGGATAGACAAGATTGCAAAAGAATGGCTGGCCTGGCTGGACCGCACAAGACTGGCTCTCTGGTAAAACCAGACTGTAGCTTGGATGTAATAATAAATCCCACAACGCTGAGTGTTAACCTGCTCCCTGTGAGCCTTCACTGTTCAAGATGCTCATGACAGCTTCATGGTTATGTACCTCTCATCTGCCAGCTGGGAAGTTGCATGAATGGCGTGTAGGGGAGTGAAGAGCAGCTGGGAAAATGCAAAACACCTTCAGAAAGTGAAATAAACTTTCTTAAGAAGATTCCACCCTCTGTTAGCCACGTACCAAACTGGAGGAAGAAAGAAAAATATTAGGCCTACGCCACACGGAGCAACAGGCAATCCTTTTATCTCAGGGAGGGGAGAAAAAGCCACACCAAAATGGCAGCCAGATGTCCCCCGTACCACTCTCTTTAAGAAAGACTAGCAAATGATGGACAATCAGACATTATCTATTTATTCTGCAAATAAATATTAATGACCTGCTCTGTGGCAGGCCTAGGTGCTAGGGGGAAAAAGAACAAATAGTCGCTACTCTTAACAACAGGTATGATTAGCTCCTTAAAAACATGCTCGGCCGGGTGCGGTGGCTCATGCCTACAATCCCAGCACTTTGGGAGGCCGAGGCGGGTGGATCACGAGGTCAAGAAATTGAGAATTTCACCATCCTGGTCAACATGGTGAAACCCCGTCTCTACTAACAATACAAAAATTAGCTGGGCATGGTGGTGTGTGCCTATAGTCCCAGCTACTTGGGAGGCTGAGACAGGAGAATTGCTTGAACCCAGAAGGCAGAGGTTGTGGTGAGCCGAGATCATGCCATTGCACTCCAGTCTGGGTAACAACAGCGAAACTCCGTCTCAAAAAAAAAAAAAAAAAAAAAATGCTCAAATTTGCTAATGGCCTCCTATGCGCAAAGCTCGTAGTGCATTACAGATGTCGCTTGTATACTCAATATGTGCCTATTATGCCCCAAGCACATACACAGCACTGTTGTAGGCACTAGCTTACAAGGAACAGACAAAAGTCCTACTGTTATGCATCTCGTTTCAAGTTCAATGTACCACCATGAAGCAGGTAGCATTATTCCCATTTTAGAGAGGAAAAGTGTGGTTAGCCATAACCCACCTAGGTCACACACTAGTCAACGCCAGAGCCAGGACCTGGGCCCAGCTCACCTTTAGGCCCTTGACCTTTCCCCTGATCTAAGGGTCAGCTGCAAACACAAATGTCTGCAATGGCTAGGCTGGCAGAAATTACAACGGGCCACATTTATCCCATCACAGCCTCTTAGGTTTTGCTTTGTTTTCATATTGAACACACTGAATATTAACTCACAGTTCTATTTTCCAATTCAGCCCCAAAACAATAATAATGCATTTTCTCATTTTTCTTGAAAAAATTGCCCTTTCATGCTACCTGTTTGTTCCCTGAGACAGAGCCACAGGTAAAAGGAAATGCTTCACTTTCTTTTCTCTTTTTCTTTCTTTTTCTTGAGACCAGTCTCACTCTGTCACCCAGGCTGGAGTGCAGTGATGTGATCTTCGCTCGCTGCAACCCCCACCTCCTGTGCTCAAGTGATTCTCCTGCCTCCGCCTCCCGAATAGCGGGGATTGCAGATGTGCACCACCACGCCTGGCTAGTTTTTGTTTTTAGTAGAGATGAGGTTTCCCCATGTTGGCCAGGCTGGTCTTGAACTCCTGGCCTCAACCCATCTGCCCGCCTCAGACTCCCCAAGTGCTGGGAATATAGGTGTGAGCCACTGTGCCCAGGCTTTACTTTCTTTTTAACACTGTTGTAAGAAATAATTAAGATGAGAATGGTGACAGATGGGAAACTGACTCTCCTCCACCCCAACATTGAGGAGGCAATGGTAGTTGCTTCTTGGCCTCAGCTGACAGTCACCAACCTAAAGTGGGCCAAGCATTGCCTCTGATTTTCCAAGTGAGGCCAGAAATTTCAAATGCTATGTCAGATCTCCCAGTACTTAGACATTGGTAATCAATTACAACTTTTGAAAAACTATGCATGCCAATATTTTACTGGTTAAACAATATGTTTTTGGTGTTAAATCTGGCATTGATCTTCAGTTTTGCACTATTCTTAGTATTCTTTTTAGCAAATATCATGCATATTGCAAATTTGTATTTATTTAGAATACCCATCAATGATCTTTTTCTATACTTATAGATATGCCATGAGACCACTTACATAGACAAGAAAAATGTATATTTATCAAAGTGCACTATAACTGAAGTTATTCACCCCGTCTTATATTTGGTACTTGGAATTTTGGTACTTTGAAAATTGAAAGAAGGGAGACATTGCCTGATTCCTGAATAGCTGTC
This sequence comes from Saguinus oedipus, assembly GCA_031835075.1. Lineage (NCBI taxonomy): Eukaryota > Metazoa > Chordata > Mammalia > Primates > Cebidae > Saguinus > Saguinus oedipus. The sequence goes on from CM063189.1 coordinate 36,474,049, forward strand.
AGGGAGAAGAGAAGATTCTACCTTGGTTTAATGGATGGGTCTGATTTGGACATACAGAAAAGTATCAGAGAAGTAGGCCAAGAAGAGCTGAAGCATGAGAAAACATTAGAGATGAACGTGAGAATGTTCATTAATGTTTAGGGAAGAGTAAATATAAAAACATTGGAAGATCACTTGAGGCCAGGAGTTTGAGACCAGCCTGAACAACACAGGAAGACCTTGTTTCTACAATTACCTGAATGTGAGGCATGTACCTGTAAGTCCCAGTTACTTAAGAGGATTGCTTGAGCCCAGGAGTTGGAGGCTGCAATGAGCTATGATCGCACCCCGCACTCTAGCCTGCGCAACAGAGCAAGACTCCATTTGTTTAAAAACAACAACAACCAAACCTGAAAACAACAACATGAATAGAGTAAAATATATGACAAAGAAGTTGCAGAAGGTGAGGACAGAAGATCATGATGTGGAAATTAAGTGTATAAAATGGGGAGGAAATCTGGTCTACTTCATGACATCAGGTGAGAGTTCAGAGTGAACTCTCGACGGAGGAATTGTGCTGTACATCTTTTGACATCTCCTGCATCTAACACAGTGCTTAACATGGAGAAGGCTTCCAATAAAAATTTGAAGATGGAATAAGGTCACATACACAAAGGCATTTTGACCCACACAAAGTATGCACGACATCATGCGATTATTAATATTGATGAGGAGAGTTTTCAAAGGAAATTTCTACAGGACTCCTGAGAGATGAATAATAAATTGACGGTCTCTGGCAATCGTTAACACTGTTGTCAAAGTTCAACAGGCATTTCCTTCTTGAAAACAATGAAGGGAAACCTAGTCTACTGGTTTCTGCTACAACTGGGGATATTATGCCCAAAGAGGAAGAGGAATAGAGGTTACTACGTGGCCCTTTTTGAATTTCAGAATTGAGACACCTCTATCCCTCCACCAGTCTCCCCTAATTTAAAAAATAACAGTAGCCTTTAATATAAGCAAGCAGGAAGTTTTACATTCACCAAATGCTACAGTTCACTTTCCATTGCATGACGGCTCAAGTTCTGGAATCAGACAGACCTGGGTTCACGTCCCAGCTCATCCACTTATTAGCTCTGCCACTTTAGACAACTTACTGTAAGAAGATGAGACAGCAAAAGCAGCACCTATCTCGTACAGCTTATGAGGATGACAGAAGTGACGGATAGGAAACCTAATCACCCCATGTAAACACCAGATCGGAGACAAAATAATCTCATTTCAAGGAGACATCAAAAGCCAAGGAGCTGATTTCTGTTGAGTTGAAAATTTCACAAAGATTTCATCTAGGTTGTAAACTGGCGCTTGCTATTAATCTATTTTTTGACTCCTCCTAAGTGCAGTGTTGCCTTCACACGTAGATGTTTCTCTCTGCAGGGTAATCCACATCCACAGATTGCCCACAGCTGTCCCAACCACATGAAAGACCCAGACACTCCCCAGTGACCCACTGGCACACGGTAATCATTCATCAAATGCTAGAAGCTCAGCACCAGACGCAACAAAAGGTTAGCCCTCAGTTTTTATTGCGTTGGTATTAGCTTTCCCTCTCTGCAGCCATTTGATTGGTACAAAGCTTTACACTGTTAACAAATGTTTGAGAGTCCTGGCCTTTTCTTCCTATTGACTTTTATATACTCACATCATTAATCTTTAATTTTTATTGGAAACTTCATCCAGCACTCAAAATGAAATGCTGCCTTCTGCCATGTGCCTCAAGAGTCCTGAAAAACTGCACACCACTGCAGAGAGTCAAGCTATGGTACGGTGTGTCGGGAGGAGAATTGCCATTATTCATTCTATTCAAAATATTGAAACTGTTATTTTTGTGACAACACAAATGCACTTGATACCAGTCATGTATTTTTTAGCATACAGTGAGCATTTCATAAAGAGCAGTGGTTATTATTATTAGCTATTGTTATTTCCATAACTGATATTCTTGAGAAAAAAAATTGATATATAACAAAGATAGGAGGTAACTTGTGAAGTAAATAACGTTCTTTGTCCATGATAACTCTTACAGAAAGAGCAGAGCAATGGAAGAAATAGCAGTGTCACTATATAATCCAAGCTTCAGAGTGCTGAATGAGGGTATAATGCAATTTGCCACTTTGCTTACTGACATCCCATATAAATGGAAAAGACAAAGAGACACACTTTGAGGAAAAAGAATTGTTTCCAGAATTCTTTCAAATAATTTCCTAGCACTGTCAAATGCCACATTCTGTGATGATGGAAAAGTTGCATATCAGCAAAAAGCTGACACGCATCTGTGTGGTTTTTTTTTTTTTTTTTTTTTTTTTTTTTTGAGACGGAGTTTCGCTCTTGTTACCCAGGCTGGAGTGCAATGGCACAATCTCGGCTCACCGCAACCTCCACCTCCTGGGTTCAGGCAATTCTACTGCCTCAGATTCCTGAGTAGCTGGAATTACAGGCACGCGCCACCATGCCCAGCTAATATTTTGTATTTTTAGTAGAGATGAGGTTTCACCTTGTTGACCAGGATGGTCTCGATCTCTTGACCTCATGATCCACCCGCCTCAGCCTCCCAAAGTGCTGGGATTACAGGCTCGAGCCACCGCGCCCGGCCCATCTGTGTTATTAAAAACTCAATATGATTTAACAAATTTTAGCTAAGAATTAAATATTATATGATGTGGATATGCCAGACATTAGTCACTCCCCTACTTTCTCTTATAGTTATTTTTCATTTTCATGTCAGAGTCTACTTGTGAGATCTAATGATATATATTGAAATTTTGAAAAGCTCGTTATGCTATTAGGAATCCCAGTCTCTTAGAGTTTTGAATATCTCTTAAGACTGACTAATCTAAAAGAAAAGGTCAATCAACATTGTGTTAATCCATTAATAGATATAATTATATGGATGTCACTGAGATAGAATTATTCAATACACAAAACCAGTGCTGTTAAGAAACAGATAAAAAGGAAGTCTACAAGGATTTTACCCTAAGTTGCAATAAGTTGACTTCCTGGCTATCAAATTCCTACATTCGTTCATAAAACTTTATGTTCAGTACTTCCTGTTTAATTCATGAAGCACATTCTGGCCAATATGGGTGAAACCACAGAGAAACAAAAGCAAACAAGTATACTTAGCATAACTCATTGTCATTGCACTTATGAAAGAGATTATGAGTTATTTTATTTTTTTCTCTACAAATTTGATGCATTTCCAAGCATTCCAGTATGGTACAAGACTCTTAAATATTCAATTTCTGATTCTGATAAAGTTACAGTATGGCTGGGAGGCAAGACACGCACAAAGATGCTAACGTAGGTTTGCATAAATTGTCTCAAAGTAAATGCTTTAAAACGAAAGGTAAAACCTCCACTACTCGGATGTCAAGATAATGCTACCAGGGAGTGGATGTAAATTTGTCTTTGAGGAATGGGTAAGCCTCATCCAACTGTAAAGAAGAATGCAAAATAAAAACTCCTGGTCTGTCTGCAAGATAATTACAGGACTAATCTATGTAGAGGAGACACATTTATTGGAGGCAAGTGAGGTAAGGTAAAAGAAGGCAGACACTGGCTGTTGTCTGAATCTTCAGGGCTTTATTCTATACCAAATAGAGATGTGCTCTAACAATTTTATGACTTACAAAAATTCTTGCTTTCAGCGATTACTCTGAGCATGATGTGATCAGAAGAAAGAATGTTGGGGATAGGAAGATCACTTTAGGGAGCTACCTTGCACATCTGGAATAAGAGGAGAATAAAATATGAACTCAGTGATGTAAGTGGAAATAAAAATTCTTTGGGAGGGATACTGAAGAAGCATCATTAACAGATCTTTGAGGTTATATGAATATTGTCAAAGAGGCAATGCATCACAAAAAAAAATTGTAAGCTCAGTTGTTGGGAGAACTTCTGATGTGACCACTGAGAAAAAGAGAAGTTAAAGAAAAGTATTAATTTAGGAAGGGCAGAGAGCAGATGATGTATGAGTCTGGTTTGAGACATGTTGGGTTGAATCTATTGATCTATTACTAGATGGAGGAACTTGGTTGGTGGTTGAAAATATTTGGCTGAAGCTCAGGAAAGAGCTTGGACACTGGAAGTCACCCATTAGACAGCTGAAGCTTAAACATTAGTTGAGCTCACCGAGGGAGAAGTGGGATGGAAAGAAGATTGCAGTCCTGGGACCAAGACTTAAGGAATGTCCACACATAAAGACAGGAGACAAAGAAGTTGATATTCAAGAGAAGGAAACAACCAGAAAGGTAGGAGGGGAATTGATGTCTTAGAAAAGTGTGAGATCCTGAGGTAGTTACCTTTGGGGGCCACTCAGAGTTCTGACATATATTTTGGCCACAGGACTTTTTGCCAAGTGAAAATCTATGAGAAAACTGAGAACAGCAGAACTGCTCCAGTAGAAGATAGGTTGGAGACCTGAAGAACTGATGTTTCATTAGGGCGTGGCGGCTCATACCTGTAATTGCAGCACTCTGGGAGGCCAACACAGGAGGATCATTTGAGTCCAGGAGTTCAAGACCAGCCTGGGTAACACAGCAAAATCCTCTATCTACAAAAAATACAAAAATTAGCTGGGTGTGATAGCACATGTCAGTTTTCCCAGCTACTCCAGAGGCTGAGGTAGAGGGACTGATTGAGCTCTGAGAGGTTGAGGTTGCAGTGAGCCATGATTGAGCTGAAAGAGCAAGACCCTGTCTCAAAAACAGATAAAAACAAACTGTCATCTCAGCCCTCCCATCCCCAACCTCGCCCCTACCCCAAGCATTCACTGCTACTAAGGGAGTGCTCACTGACAGACTATAAACGAGCTTGAAAGTCATCATCGCCCTTTGATTCTTTTTATTTTAAAGATGAGGAAACTAGAACACTGCGAGGAAAAGAGTTTATGAGTGACAGAATCACGAGTTTCATCTCCTGGTTTCTGGTCTGTTAGCCTTTAATGACCAACAATGCTTTTTACAGTGCCCAGAAACCTGAGAGAGAAGAGAGGTTCAGGAAGGAAGGATGGCGACCTGTGTAAAGAGAATACAGGGGGATGAGGGAGTCCTAGGGGTGCTTCCAGCCTAACACACAGATAGGCAGCTGCTTGGTCCTCCATCCCTACTCCAGGAATATACCTAATAATCATTTTTTGCAGGTCACAGGAGAAAATGTATTCTCTGTATACCACTTTATCCTTTATTTCATTTTAGTATTTTAGAGGAGTCTCACTGTTGCCCAGGCTAAAGTGCAGTGTCTTGATCTTGGCTCACTGCAGCCTCTGCCTCCTGGGTTCAAGCAATTCTCCTGCCTCATCTTCCTGAGTAGTTGGAATTACAGGCACCTGCTACAACACCCAATGAATTTTTGTATTTTAGTATAGACAGAGTTTCATCATGTTGGCCAGGCTGGTCACCAACTCCTGGCCTCAAATGATAGGCCCGCCTCGGCCTCTCAAAGTGCTGGGATCACAGGCATAAGCCACCGTGCCCAGCCCACTTTATACTTTTCGAAGTACTGTCACATCCAATATCTTATCATCACAATAACCACAGAGTAGGGGACAAGTTGGGCAGGTAATTCTATAGTATCCACCATGTACACAATGACTCAGAGACACTAACTAACTTGCCTAACAGGACTTGACCATCTTACTCCAGCACGAGGATTAGAACTCCAGTGGCTTCCCACAAATAAAACAAGGCAGCTATTTGGGTTAATGAATCAACAAAAATACCAGAAGGTTTTGTGTCTTGTCTAAATGATTAACTAAGGATTTCTGTTTCCAGGTAACATGGAAGAAACACACTCCACTCTGCCTTTCTCACTGAATAGAGCAATAAACATGGACACCACACACGCAGCAGCTATTTGAGGACTCCGAGAAGGAAATGGTGGCACAGAGACTGGGGGAGAAGACCAGAATTTGAAAAGCTGCTGAACCACAGGTGGGATTTTCACTCTTCAGTACTCTAGTATACCTTGGCCTGAACTTAAACACCAGAACGGGTAGAAGGCAACAGTGCAGAGAAAGATGAGGAAACTGCAGGAGAAGCCATGAGGACCTCAGAAGGGGACTCCTACCTCCAAAACAAACTGTAGAAATCCCCATTTTGTTTTCTCTATTTTTTAGTTGACACATCAAAAGCTGTACGTTTCAATGTATACATCTTAATGAGTTTGGGGAACGTATACACCAGTGAGACCATCACCACCATCAAGGCCATCAACATATATCACCTCCCCAAATTTTCTACTCTCCCTTTGTAATTTTTTTGTTTTTATAAAAATAAATAAATTTTGTGAGGACAGTAGAAGAGCTCCAATAACAGGCACTCACAGGAGCCAAAACTCTGGGGGAGAGAATTTTCTCACTCTGTTTTCTGGAGTTGTGATCCCAAGATGGTGAGGGAAAACCTTCATTTCTCTCTGTCTTCCCACCACTGGCCACCAACCTACCACAGTGGGATAATCAATTTCTAGCTTTGTAATCAGAAGACCAAAAACACGAACTTCCAGGAAACAGCAAATATTAAAAACGTGAAATAAAGTAGAACTCAGCAAACCCATAAATGTGTTTATGAACATTTGGGCTCATTCTCTTACAGTACAGGCACAGACCTCATCCTTCTCAGCCTACCAGATGCATTGATGAATGAACAAACCACCTTCCAGGATACAGACTGGCCACTAGGTGGAGCACATGCGGGGCAGATCCGAATAGCACTGAAAAGGCTTTGAAAAGTGGACAAATGATGGAATGATAACCCATGTCAGGTAGAACTTGGGGTCTGGTCTTGGACAGCCCAAGTGACTGCTAAAAGAAAAATATCAACATTCTTCACAGGATTTTACAAAGACCCAGAATCTATTATCACTGCATTTAAAATGTTCAGGATACAATCTAAAATTACTCCAGCATATGAAAAATCAGGAAAGTCTAAATTTAAGTGGTAAGAGATAATCAATGGACATCAACACAGATATAATACAAATGACAAAATTATCTGACAAAATCTTTAAAGTCTAGTATAAAAATACAGTTGCTTCTGCAAGCAACTGAAGTGCTTTTAAAACCAAAGGAAAGATAGAAAATCTCAGCAAAAAAAAATAGAAGCTACACAGAAGAATCAAACAGAAATCTTAGAACTGAAAAGCACAAGTGAGATTTTGAAAAAACCCTCAATGTATGGGCTTAACAGAATGAAGATGACAGAAGAAAGAGTCAGAGAACTTGAAGATAGAGCAATAGAACTTAACCAATCTGAACAGAAAGAAAAAGAAAGATTGAAAAAATGTAATAGAGCCTCAAGGATCTATGTGATAATAAACGTTTTAACATTCATGTGACTAAAATCCCAGAAAGAAGAGAAAGAATCCAGTACTGAAAAAATATTTGAGGATTATAAGTTGAAAACTTCCCAAATCTGGTGAAAGACACAAATCTACAGATTCAAGAAGCTGAGTAATTCCCAAACAGGATAAACCAAAATAAATCTACATGGAGACCCACCTTATTCTGTTAAAAACTAGGGAAAAAGAATAAAGTCACTATCTATAGAGATACAGCTAGTGAAATTTCTGCAGATTTCTCACTAGAAACTGATAGTTAGAGGAGGCAGCTCAATGCCTAGGAAGATAGGGGAAGGTCCCCGGTAAAACCCCACCTCCAAGACAAAGAGAGTTTAAAGCCTGAAAGCCAAGCTACAGGTTAAATCCTCAGACCAGATTGAGAACTTGTCTTCCCATTTGATGTATCTTCCTCTGGTTGATCTCCACCCTTTACCTATTTTACATTTACCTACCGTTTCCTAATTGGTTTTCTACACTATTGTGCCAACCTTTGAGTGGTGTCTTCATTTTAATATGGTTTGCATACAAACCAATCAGCATGCATTCCCCATTCTGAGTCCATAAAAAGCCCCTGACCCAGCATTTTGGGTTGAGGTAGATGGATCACTTGAGGTCAGGAGTTCAAGACCAGCCTGGCCAACATGGCAAAACCCCATCTCTACTAAAAATACAAAAATATTAGCCAGGAGTGGTGGTACATACCTGTAGGTATGTACCAATTCTCCTGCACCAGAGGCTGAGGCAGGAGAATTGCTTAAACCCAGGAGACAGAGGTTGCAGTGAGCCGAGATCGCACCACTGCACTCCAGCCTGGATGACAGAGCAAGACTGTCTCAAAAAAAAAAACAAAATGCCTCTGACCCAGAAACACAGAGAGAAAGAAGCCACCTGACTGCAGGGGTAGAGAAAAACCCCACTACTGCAACCTCCTCTCTCTGCTGAGAGCTATTTCATCACTCAGTAAAATCCTCCGTTCTCATCACCCTTCAACCATCAATGTGATCTCATTCTTCTTGGTCTCTGGACAAGATTTTGACCCACTGAGCACAGGTACTCTGAAAAGGTGTAGCACTGGCCCTGTGTCCTTGCCAGTGGAGGGCAGCCACCCTGTGTAACAGGGCAAGGGGCCAACTGAGCTGCTAACAAACCGCTGTCCATCAGGCTGTGAAGAGGGGAACTAAAAGATCTAATTAGCACACTAACACCCCCGCTGCTTTGGGCACCACCATGTTCTCCTCAAGGAAGAACATCTAGTCTGGCTGTGGGCCCCCAAGGAGGTTGCTCCTGTGTTGGCACTCAAAGCGGCTGGCTGAATCCTGTATTCACTCACTCACGTGCTTGCTCATGTGCTCCCTCCCACAAGGGGCTGAGTGTGGTGGGCCAAGTCGATGGGATGCCCCTTCTACGAGTCTGGCAAAGGGGCAGAGAAAAATCCTGCTTCAAAATTATGGGCCCAGAGGGGAGCTGCACACTGTTTTTAAAGTGTTGAAATGAAACAACTTGTCAACACAAACTCTACATCCAGAAAAAATATCCTTCAGAAATAAAGTTGAAATAAGGACATGCTCAGATGAAGAAAAACTTAAGGGAAATCATTTACAACAGATCCACCCTAACCAAGTTGCTAAACAAAGCTCCTCAAAAGGAAGGAAAATGATACCAGATAAAAATTCAAAACATCAGTAATAAAGAAAGAGCAAATGAAAGATTAATATAGTAGATCATTCTTCACTTGCATAAAAAGATGGAAAGCAAAAATTAAATGCTGTTCAGAGGGAATTTCAATATATGTAAATGTACTAGATGCAAAATTGTTAGGAATGATAAATTCCTCTTCAAAAAGTTTAATTGTGTAACATTCTTATCCTTTGTTCAAAAGCCCAACCTCCTTGTAGTTTCTTGTTTCCAGCCCGTAAACCACCCTCCCGCTCTAGTTGTGCCCTGACATACCCAGCCATATTCAAACTGGCCTTGTACTATAACAGACAAACCACTCCCACCCCCTCCTCTTACAAATCACATGCTTACCATATTCAGAAAAGTTTAAGTCTTAGCCAACTGAGATCAGCTTAGATTGTGCAGTCCATCCCTGGCCAATAGGGACAGGAATTGCATTAAGGATACAAACCCCTTCTCTCCTTTGTTTGGCATGCTCTCGTGACTGTGACTGACAGAGGCAACACCCTTCTGCAGAAGTAAATTGCCTTGCTGAGAAAACTCTTGCCTGAATGCTAGTTCTTTTTTGCGGCACCAAGAATTGTTTCCAACAATCACAACCTAAAGGGAAATAAAGAGATGCTTATAGTGGTGTTTACATTCCACTGAAAATGGTAAGATGTTAAATTTCAGTAGACAGTAAAAAGTGAAATATGTAATTCTAACCCCTGAAGCAACTACTTAAAAACTAGACAAAAAATATCGTTAAAAAACAGTAGATAATTTTTTAAATGTTTAAATAACCCTAAAGTAAGTAGGAGAGAAGGAAATAGATGATGGAAACAAGATGGTCATGCCCTCTACTTTCATGACAACTGTTTAAAAAGCAGATCGGTATTTACATTTTAGGATAAAACTCCTGAAGGAAAATATAAAGCAGAGCAAGCACTGTTGTAACTGGTGGAGTCTTCCTGCCTGCTGCACAAATAAACACCACAGCATTGCAGTGAAGAGTTTAACTGATACAAGGACAGCAATGACACGTGGAAGATGGAGTTATTAATCAAATAAATCTCATCCAAGGCTGATAGCTTAGGGGTTTTTCAAAGAAGTTTGTAGGAAGTGGTAGGGATGGTCAGGTAACAGGTGCTTGCTACTCATCAGCTGGGGTAGAAACAAAATCATAGGGGGTCAAAGCTGTCTCCCTCAGTGGAGTTGCTTCTTAGTGGGGCCACAGGAGGAGTGAGGGAAGGGTAGTTGGGTCCACTTAGAGCCACGGGTGTCAGACATGGAGAAAACACCTGAAAAGATATCCTAAAAGGCCAATTATGAGTTTTACAATAGCGATATTATCTGCAAGACCTCCAGAATTATTGTTTATATCTACACCTTAGCAGAATTCAGGTTTCCTGTCTTCCATCTAGCCTGGTGGCATCTCATTAGGTTTACAAATGTGGCTGCACTGGAGGGAAAGCCTATTGTCATTTAAACCATAACCTAAATGTCTTCCAAAGTTAGCTTCATCTAAGCCCAGGAATAATTAGGGCAGCTTGAAAGATAAAGGCAAGAGGGGTGTGAGTCAGAACAGACCTCTTTAACCATCACAATTTTCTCACTGATACAATTTTTGCAAAGGCAGTTTCACTGTCACATAGACGAACACTGCTGAGCCACCGTGATCAAGAATGCCTTGAGGAGGAGATGAGCTTTCAGTTGAGATAAAGAGCAGGTCCAGGGAACGATATCCCAAGAAGCTGGAAGAGTGTGAGCAAAATCCCTAAGACAGGAAGCAGCTTGGAAGAACTGAAAGATCATTGCAGCTGGAGTAGTGAGCAAGGAGCATGCTAGGAAGGCAAAAGAGAGGAGGAAAAAGACTGCATAAACCCTTGCAGGCCTTAATTACAAGTCTGGAATTTGTTCTAAGTGCAGGGAGAAGCTGCTGAAGTTTCGCATTTGAAAAGGGTTACCCAGGAGGAACCTACCTCCCTCCACCCAAAGGGGGAGATTCCTAGGTAGAGCATGTAAGTTGCTCCCCCAGGGTTTGGCTGAAAATTACATAGCAGAACAAAAAAGGAGGTCCCAGGCAATGGCCAGCTTTCTCATTTCTTTGACAACTGAATGGTTGGCTTCCCTGGGCAGCAATGTATATAAATCTGGATTACATCTAACAGTCAGATGCCTTATCTAAAAGACGACAGCCAAAGCTTGATCTTTGGCCTAAGGGGAGAATTAAAAGGTGTTTATGTTTCAGAAATAATCAGAGTCAGACATCTCAAAATTAAAATTCTTTGTCAGCCTGTCAATATTTATGAATGTGTAAAATTTCCGACAGCCCCATTCCACAATTTCCATGCATTGAAGGTTGAGAGATGTTTGACCTTGAAGATAGCATCTCTAAGCCAGCACATTTCCCACTTTACAGAGCAAAGTTCATCTGAAACTCTGACCCATCTTCTAGTTGAGTTACCTATGTTCATCTTTCTTCTTGATAGCAACCAGATATCAAGAAGATTTTCTTAAAATAGACCTGGCAGGATTGAAAAAAGTAAGCGACAGCTTCCCCCCAAAAAAACACGCATTAGTAAACCACGAATACTGTATACTACAGCCACACTAGTTTGAAATGAAGGTAAGATTTGACTTCAGAACAAAAGGCTTTTATTCGTAGCTTTGACGTTAACTTATTATGTGAAGTTGGTCAAGTATTTTATTTACCTCCAGAGGCTTCTATAATAAAATAGAAGCCTCTGGAGGTAAATAAAATTATCTTTTATGTTAATTATCTTTTATGATAATTATCTTTATGTTAATTATTTTTATGTTAAAATATCAACATAAAGGGATATTTTAAATAACTGTGGGAAATGCTAACATGACAAACAAGATGGATTAGAGGTTTACCATAAGCCAGTTTCTTTTGTAGAAGCCTGCTATGTTCTATATGACTTGATCTTCATGCCCACCCTATGTTGTGGTGTGGCAGAGATGCCAGTTTTCCTGTTATCCCCGAGATGTATGGTAAAATGTGGCCCAGAACCCCTTTCCATGAAGGACTTGTTGCCTCAGTTGCTGGTAGTGCAGTCAGCAGAAGGCATCTGGCTGTCAGTCTCTCCACTGCCAAGAGCAGCTTTACACAAGGTCATGTCCCTTCCCAGGAAGCCTGTATCTAATAATAAAGGCCTGCCCTTCTTAGCTGCAGAGCAACTTGTAAGGTCCCATTAAGACTGTTGTGGGCCCTGCATCACAGTCTTTCTCCCTCTGCATCACTCTTGATCCAATAAATGTAACTGCTGGCTGAAAACTAAAGTCATTGTACATCTGTGTATATATATATATATATGTACATGCATGTATGCATGTTCTGGCATATGTAAGAGTCAGGTTCCCTAGAAGCACAATCTAATATAGGAATTTAACAGGCATGTGATTAACTGAGGGAACACCCTTTGAAACAAACCTGCAAGAAAGATGAAGCAAGGTAGGGAATGATAATGTGTTCAACAATAATATGGTCTCTGGTAAGGTCTAGCCTTGGCCTGACTCATGAGACTGAAACCACCACTGCAAAATGCAACTGAGACAGTGAAGGAGATCTGACCTAACCAACTCTATCTTTATTCTAACCTCCAAGCTGTCGTCCTTCTCTCCTGGGTGTAGGCTAAACTAACTTTCGGAGGAACTTAGTTTATAGTTTGCTTGTTTTTTGAGATGGAGTCTCACTCTGTCATCTACGCTGGAGTGCTGTGGCACAATCTTGGCTCGCTGCAACCACTGCCTCCTGGGTTCAAGAGATTCTTCCTACCTCAGCCTCCCGAGTAGCTGGGACCACATGCACCTGCCACCATGCCCCACTAATTTTTGTATTTTTAGTAGAGACAGGGTTTCACCATGTTGGCCAGGCTGGTCTCAAACTCTTGACCTTAAGTGATCAGCCCACCTTGGCATTCCAGTGCTAGGATTACAGGTGTGAGCCACCGCACTCAAATTATAGTTTAAAACAAAGATGATAACAGCCCTTTTCCAAAACACACTTCCTTCTTGGCTGGGGACTAGACTGCATTTTTGGTCTAGTCTGGGGCCTAGTCTAACGAATTAGCCACAAGATAAGAAATGATGACTTAGGAGTCCTGAAGCTTCATTCTACAGGATTCCGATCCTCCCCAAACTGCTCCTAAGATCAGTGCTTGAGATATTCTACAGACGCCGTACTTGAGGGAATCAGCTGGCACCACCCTGATGGATAAACTGGCTCATCTGATCTTGTGACCCCACCCAGGAACTGACTCAGGGTAATAAGACAGCTTGCTCTCTCCAGCTCTGACGTGGGGAATCTGCACCCTGGCTCACTGGCTTCCCTCCACCCACCAAGTTGTTCTTAAAAATTCTAATTCCTGAATGCTCCAGGAGACCGATTTAAACACTAATAAAACTCCTGTTTCCCACACAGCCAGGTCTGTGTGAATTCATTTTCTCTATTGCAATTCCCGTCTTCACAAATCAGCTCTGTCGAAGCAGCAGGCAAGGTGAACGTATAAATGGACCAGGAGCATAGTGCATACATTGAATCTCAGAGCAGTCTGCACTTTCAGACAAGAGTGCCAGCCTTTTTCTACCCCATTATCAGGCACCCAGAAGCCCATAGGTGGAGGGAATAACTTCTCCTGAAGTGATAATGCTACTCTCAGATGATGAAAATTCTGCATGAATGCAGATGAATGCAGCTGACTGCATTCCATGGGGAAAAGGTACATTGACTCCACACAGAGCACTGACATATATGTTGTATATATATGAGCAAGAGTGTATTGCATGTATGTGACCATGGATACATGGAGGACACACATGGAAGACAGATGGTCAAGAGTTGAAAGAGACAGAGAAATATTCATTTTATTTCCTTCATTAGCTTGAAAAGTTACTATGAGGACAAAATAAGATAACAGTTTAGGGAATACTAGGTCATGCTTCATGCCTTCCCACATTTATCACAAGCTTTCCTGACTCCATTTTCCTAATCCCTCTGCCTTGGACTGCCCTCCCTACCCCCTACCACCAATTTTACCTGGCTGTCAGCTCCCTCCTCATTAGAAGGTTCCTAGGTCTACCTCCTCCTCTGACCACCCCACCTATTTCACTTAGTCATAATGTGAGACACCATTAATAAGTACCCAAGAGCAATACCCTGTGTGTATTTCCCATCTTAGAAATACATAGTTGGTTCTCAGGAGGCTGAAGGTGCAGAATGCACCACTGCATTCCAGCCTGGGCAACAGAGTGAGATGCTGTCTCAAAAAATAGTAGTGGGTTCAAATCTCAACTCCCCATTTAATACTTACGTGGCCTTTGGTAAAGTCAAGACTCCTCTATGCTTGCTTTCCTCTTCTGTGAACGTGACTGATGCCACCAGCCTCAAAACTTTTATTACATGTGAGGACATTTTGGAACTATGATTATGTGTTATTTGATGGTTATTTTCTCTGCATGAAGAAGGCTATTTCCATTATCTCCAGGTTGAATAGATCCTGTAACACCCTTGAAACCTCAGGATTCCATCAAAAAAGGAACGATTCAGCCAGGTACAGTGGCTCATGCCTGTAATCCCAGCACTTTGGGAGGCCAAGGCGGCAGATCACAAGGTCAGGAGTTCAGGACCAGCCTGGCCAACATGGTGAAACCCCATCTCTACTAAAAAAAAAAAAATACAAAAATTAACTGGGCATGGTGACATGTGCCTGTAATCCTAGCTATTCAGGAGGCTGAGGCAAGAGAATTGCTTGAACTGGGATCTGGGAGGCAGAGGTTGCGGTGAGCCAAGATCACACCACTGTACTTCGTCCTGGGCTACAGAGTGAGACTTTGTCTCAGAAAAAAAAAAAAAAAAAGAGGAATGGTTTTACTTGGATTTAAAAGAAGCAAAAGGAATGCATAATTCTTGCACTGAGAGAATCTAACATAGAAGAAAGGAAAAACATAAATGGGAGGAAAAAATAAATCCCAGGCTATGAGCCAAATGCCCTGGTAGACCCTGGTATCACCAAAAAATGCTCAATTATGTTTAGCCTCTATTTGGGTACACTGACTTCTGGCACAATATCCTCTAATCATAGAAGTGTATCCTGCCCTCCCACATCTACACCTCCAGAATCCTGCACTATCCAGCAACTTCAGGTGGCTCCTCGACCAGACGGAGATTCTCAGACTTCTAGATAATACCATGCTAGAAATGGCCCTAACTGCAACAGCCATGAAGGTCTTTGCTTGTGGCATGAGGTCATCTTGAAATTCTTTAAATCCTCCTTTCACCAGGTTGCTCCGTGGCTTTCTGATGCCAGCTGGCATCCAGCACAAAGCACTGGCACCATTTTTGTTTTCATAACAACACTGCAAACACAATTCCATGTTAGCTACTCATGTAGTGGGGAAATGAAGTTCACAGCCTATTCTGGTTACTTATTACTCCATGATAAGCTATTCCACGTGGTTGTGTTGACTTAGCTGAACAGTTCTTTTGCTGGTCTTTCTAGGGGTCTTTCATGTCATTGCCGCCAGATGGCAGCAGGGGTTGGTGTCATCCAGAAGCTGTAGTGGGATGGTGGCTGTGGTCTTCTTTGAACATTGCTTGTCCATGTGACCACTCCAATAGGGTAAAGGCTTCTTACCTGGTGTTTCAGGGATCCCAAAGTGAGTATGGCAAGAGGGAAAAAGTGGAAACTGCCATATCATCATAATGCCTGGGGTCAGAACTCCCAGCATTTTTTCCTCCACATTTTATGGATGAAAGTAGCCACAGGTCCGCAGGTCCAGCTTCAAGGCAGGAGAAGACAAGCTCTGCCTCTTGGTGGAAAGTACATCTACGTACAGGGAGGGGCAGATCAGATAGGGCCATCTTTAGAGACAGCTTACATACAGCCCAAAGCTTCTATGTACATACGAGAGCTTTTTAAAGCTATGTTTATGTGTAATTCAAAGATTTTCTCTTAACAAAGGAGCACATTCAAGGAGACCAAATGTCCAGTTCTAATAAAGGTCCCAATTTGTGTCACTGTCATCCTTTTTCAATGGGATTACCAGAGAAACACTGGCTCCTATCAAGCTCTGTACACTCCATGAAAGCAGGAATTTTGTTCCATCCACAGAGATTTTCCTAGAGCCTAAGCAAAATAATCTAGGGTTGACGGGATAAATATAGGTTGATGAACGTGGTGGACTGAATGGTGTTCCCCGCCCTCAAAGATACATTCATATCCTGACCCCTGGAACTAGTGAATATACGACCTTATGACAAAAAGGTCTTTTTAGAAAGGATCTCTCAATCAGATTGGCCTGTATTTAGGGTGGTGTCTGAATTCAATCACAGGTACCCTTACAAGAAAAAGGCAGAGAAAGATTTACGACACAAAGAAAGGTGATGTGAAGACAGAAACAGATCGAAGTGATGAGTCTACAGGTCAAGGAACATGGAGAATAGCCTGCAGTCACCAGAAGCCAGGACAAAGGCCTGGGACAGATTCTCCCTTGGAGTTTGCAGGCAAACAAACCCTGACAACACCTTGATTTTGGACCTCTGGCCTCCAGAACTGCTAGTTTTAAGCCACTGAGTTTGTGGTAGTTTGTTTTGGCTGCCCTAGGAAATCAGTATAGAGATTGAAGGAATTCGCAGATAAATCTGAATGTCTGGGAATGAGTGAGAAAAACCTAAGTTTGGAAAGGAACAGTAGGGAGGAGTTTTTTGAAAAGAAGTTTTGGCATCTATCCGAACAACTCAAGTCAAATAGAATCTCCGCTCCCAGGTTGGGTCCTGAGCCTGGGACTAACGAGGAGATAATGATGGTTTTACAGCAAAGGTGAGCACTGAGCTGCCTTCAACTATCAGGGTTATAAGGAGCCCAGGATGAGGTTTTGATGACTTTGTGTGACAGAGAGATAGGTATAAAATGGAAAAGCTGATTGGGCTTCTGTGCCTCAGGTCTGGAAGACACTCAGGTTGGGCTATCACACGGAATATGATGGGGGAATCCATACCCAGGCAGCTAACTCCAAAAAACTCCAATCAAGAGGTGGGAATCAGTTGACTCTTCAGGAGCTCATAAATGGAATGTAATTTTGCCTAAATTTGAGGAACGATATCCACATGGAGGGGAAGATAATACAGGAAATTAGGAATAATAATACAGGAAATTAGGATAATAAGGAAAGAGAAGGAAGAGGCAAGACATAATGCCTGGATCCCAGTTTGTAAAACAATGAAAACAAGACAAGAGCCCTGGAGAGCATCTGGGACCTGCATCACTGCCCTTTGCCCTGTACTCTGCACCACTTCTTTTCCCATGACCTCATCAGCCAAGGTTAGGGGTGAAAAATGAGCTGGAAAGGACAAGAATCACTGAACTAACACTCATGCACAACCTCAAACACTCGCTTAAGAGATAAATGCACACACATGGGCATACAAACACACCCTACCACAGTGGGGCTGAAGGACCAAATTTATGGAGACAAGTTCACGAGCATTGCAGTTTTGATCTGAAGTTCTCAGTACTATCTGAAGTTCATAGCGTTTCTGATAAGAACCTCTGCTGTTCTGCAGAGTGTCTCTTGCTACAGCTTTCCAGTCCTAAAAAAAAGGTCCTGGAATTCTCTTACTCCAGTTACCTTTCCCACAGGGAACACTAAAAGGGATAAAATAACGAAAAATGATTATGTATTTCTAAATCTTCAGGGATAAGGCAGCCCAAAGTTGATAAGATGTCCATAGATTTTCTCTCTGAAAATGGCATTTCTAGATGTAGTGCCTTTCCAATTGCCCTGTTTGAAATAGCAAGCTAATCACACTTCACCCAGATTCCATTTTCTCTCTGTGTTCATCAACTACCTCATCTTATGTCTATTTGTTTATGGTCTATCTCCCTACAAAATATAAACTCTACAGAGGCAAGCACCTTATCTATCTTGTTCACGGTCATATCCCCTGAAATAGTACCTGGTATGTAGTAGGTATTCATTAAATATCTGTTTAATGAAGTAGTTAACATGAATTCAATTCTAATTAACTAGATGACACTGTAATACAGTTATCCGTTGGTATCCTATAGGGATTGGTTCCACGATGCCCTCCCCAGCTACCAAAATCAGTAGACACTCAAGTCCCTCATATAAAATGGCATAGTATTTGCATATAACCTACGCTCATTCTCCAATATTATTTATTTCAGACAGGCTCACTCTATCACGCAGGCTGGAGTATACTGGCCTGATCTCAGCTCACTGCAACCTCCACCTCCTGGGCTCAAGTGATTCTCCTGCCTCAGCCTCCCGAGTAGCCGGGATTACAGGCACCTGCCAACATGCCTGGCTAATTTTTTTTTTATTTGCAGTAAAGACAGGGTTTTACCACATTGGCCAGGCTGGTCTTGAACTCCTGGCCTCAAGTGATTCTTCTGACTTGGCCTCCCAGAGGGCTGGGATTACAGGAATAAGCCACCACACCTGGCTCATCAATAGTCTTTAAATCATCTCTAGATTACTTATAATACCTAATACAATGTAAATGGTATGTAAATCGTTGTTATACTGTATTATTTTATTTGTATTATTTTTATTGTTGTATTGTTATTTTTTATTGGGTTTGTCCCCAAGTATTTTTGATCAATGTTGGCTGAATCCACGGATGCAGAACCCATTGATAACAGAGGGCAGAATTCATTTGATTTGTGAAATTGTACTACATAAAAGTGAGAACTTACCCTCAACAAAATTGTAATGTACATAAATAACGACAGTGCTCAGGGATATTACAAGGTCACACAGAGTTATAAACAAAGGACTATTGAGACCACAGGAAAAAAAAAATCATAAAGTCTTTATGAATTTGAGCACTACCCATTAACAGAGACGAGACTTAAACAAAAAAACTCCAGCATACAGTGGGCTCGCAGTGGCATGGGTCCTCTTTGAAACTCCCATCATCTGATAATCAGACTTTCTGACACCATGACCTTGGATTAGTAAGTTGTATTTTGTGGAACTCAGCTTCTTCATCTGCAAATTAAACACCTCTGCCTAGATGATCACAAGGTTTCCTCTCCATGACAACACTGGGTGGGGAGAACTGTAAAGAATGGAACGGGGTTTAGGTATCAATCCCTTCCTAAGTCTGAGCCATGAGCAACAAAATGACACGAAATCAGTAAGAGTTATGTGACCCATAACCAAGCTGTCTGCTGTCAAGATCTAGCTTTGAGGATGTTCTTCATAGAGTTAACTATAATAAATAGAAAATGGAAAAGCAAACTGGAAAAGATTTAGTTTTTTATTTTGAACTAACTCCAGACTTAAAGAAAAATTACAAAAACTTGAGTTTCCTGTATCTCTTACCCAGCTTATCCTAATATTTTAATAGTCTCTTTCTCCTTGGTGCTTTGAAATTTCTCTTGGTTGTATCTAGTTGCGGGTTTTTCTTTCACCTGCTTTGTATCTGATATCTTAACTCGGAACTGGAAAATTGTCTTCTATTATGTCCTTGATTATTTTCTTATTCCCATTCTCTCTCTTTTCTCCTGGAGGGACTCCTAGGAGTTGGAGATTGGACCCAAGTCTGTATATTAATACTCTATCTTTCAACTGCTCTCTCATGCTTTCTCTATACCTTTGGCCTTCCATTCTGAGAGATTATTTAATGTATCTCTTCTAAATGTTAAAGAACATTTCTTTCATTGTGGAAATAATAGTTTTAATTTAGAGCCAGAGTCTTCAATCTTGGCAATATTGACATTTTAGGACAGATAATGTTTTCGGGGCTGCTCTGTGCATCGCAGGAAGTTGAGCAGCATCCCTGGCCTCTGCCCACTAGATGCCAGTCACACCCCCAACCCCACTGGTCACTACCAAAAGTGTCTTCTCCACATTATTAAATGTCCATTGGGGAGCACAACTGCCTCCAGCTGAGAACCACTCATTAAAAGAACTCTATTTCTGAGATCTTCTCTTTCATATCAGCTTGTCCTTTAAAAAAAAAATGGCCAGAATCACCAACACAATTAGGCTTTGTTAAAATCCTCTTTCTTTCCTTGATTAACTTCTGTCTCCCAGCGTCAATGTTCTATTTGTTCATCTTGGTCCTCCTTTAGAACTGATTTCCCTTACATGTTTGCTGGTCTGGACTGTCTATATATATCCATAAATGCAGGTTTTAACAATTAACACAGGTCACTGAGGTGAGCTTCTGTTTCCTTTGAGTGGGTCTCCATGCCCCCCAACAGACTTCTTCCTTGAATAAGGGACCAGACCAGAAACTGAGTTTCTAGTTGGGGCCTATGAACAAGCAGGCTTTACATTAGGGTGGACCGGTCCAGAGTAAGTGAGCAGACTGAGTGCTCTCCTCCCCAAATGCCAGATTATAGTGTGCTTCTCCGTGGGGCTCATGGCACCCCATACCATATCACATCCACACAAAAAAAAAAGTCCTAGAGAAGTCTCCCCATATTCACCCTGATTCCTGCATCTCCTCCAACCCTCACCCTTTGTAATCTTCTGAATGAAAGCCAGATATGTTCTGAGACTCTGAGAACCATAATTCTGACATTTTATCTTGTCATTACTGCCTTGCCCTAGGTGTATTCCAGGCCCTTTCCTCCACATGTTCTTCAACAGGTGATTAAACAAAACCTTTTACATGTATACCAAGGAATACTACACAGCAATAAAAAATAGCAAATATTGATGTGCTGAACAACTGGGATGGCCCTCAAGGGAAATATGTCACCTGAAAAAAAGCTGATGGCAAAAGCTTACACACTGGATGATTCCAACGACATCACGTTCTTTAAATGACAAAATTACAGGTGAAAAACAGACTAGTAGTGGCTGCCAGGAGTTAGAGATGGGGGTGACATGTGGTGTGTGTGTGGCTGTAATGGGTAGCACAAGAGACATCTTCATAATGAAATATTAATAGTCCTGTGTCTCGACTGTGGTGGTGGTAATTACAGAAATATACACATGTACATGTAATAAAACTGTACATGTTTACACACACATGAGTACAGGTAAATCTGGTAAAACTGAGGGCTTAAGTTCTGTGATTGTACCAATGTCAATTTCTTGCCCTTGATATTGTGCTAGAGTGATACAAGGTGTGACCACGAAGAATGCTGGGTGAAAGGTGACTCCCTTCATGGAAACTGTATGGAATCTCTCTGTACATTTTTTGTTTTTTTTTGGTAATTTCCTATGACTCAGTAATTATTTCAAAATAAAAATGTTTAAAAGGTGAGGTCACTGTGACTCCGTCTTCATTTTCACCTCCAGATATTCATGACCTCCACTGGCCCACTGAAAGTTCCCTCTCACATTCTTAGACAAGTAAGCTTCCATTTCTTCTAGAGCATTTCAACGGGATTTTTGGGGGTACAGAAAGCAAATTCTTACATTCATGTGTGTACACTCAGCAGTCCTGAATAGGAGACAACAAATTTTTTTTTTTTTAGATGGAATCCCACTCTGTCACTCAGGCTGGAGTACAGTGGCACGATCTTGGCTCACTGCAACCTCTGCCTCCCTGGTTCAAGCAATTCTCCTGCCTCAGCCTCCCAAGTAGCTGGGATTACAGGCACCCACCACCATGCCTGGCTAATTTTTGTATATTTAGTAGAGACGAAATTTCACCATGTTGGTCAGGCTGGTCTCAAACTCCTGACCTGAATTAATCCGCTTGCCTTGACCTCCCAAAGTGCAGGATTACAGGCACAAGCCACCACACCCAGCCCATACGTTTCTCTTGAATTAACAGAAACATGAGATCTTAAATCACAGTTTCAATTAAAAGCCCAACCTGTAAAGAACAAGATTTTTTTAAAGTAATCTACACTTAGGGATGTATTATTCAAATATTATCTATTCTCTTATGAATTCTAAACTCTATCCTTGAAATAAAGTAAGAAGCTTTACACATGTATAGCGTTCTTCTATGTCGGTCCCACCTCAATAAAGTGGTTAAAAATATTAATTACTACCACCACTGAGTGAACATACACACACATACAAAGAGGGTATCATATCAGAAGTCTACACAGTAGAATCATGCTGACTACGCATACTACAAAATTTTCCCATATGACTATGCGTATCAGCAAAGGTTGGACCTGTATCTGTGAGGCCAGCAACGGCTAGTGGAGAATTTCTAACATCCCTTTGCTGATAATCTTCTGAAGGAGCATTATACTGGAATAGCTGCTGCATCTTTTAAAGATATTTTCCCATATGTTATTCAGTATCTCCTCTAAGGTATCACTTCATAAATTTCCTTTAGAGCAGTGGTTCTCAATTCATGGTCCCTAGACCAGCAGCATCAGTATCACCAGGGAATGTGCCAGAAATGCACAATCCCAGGCCACAATGATTCAGACGCTCTATGGATAGGACCGATAAATCTGTTTTAATAGGTCCTATAGAAGACTACAAGGCAAGCTAGAGTTTGAAAACTACGATCTTAAGACATAGTCATGGGTTCTCTATTTTGGAAGTGGCTACAATAGAAAAGCATTTTTTAATAACCTAAAATACAAGAAAAGGATGTGGTGGCTCATGCCTGTAATCCTAGCACTTTAGGAGGCTAACAAGGGTGGATCATTTGAGCTCAGGAGTTCGAGACCACCCTGGGCAACATGACACAACCACATCTCTAGGAAAAAAAATACAGAAATTAGCCAGACGTGGAGGCATGCATCTGTAGTCCCAGCTACTCAGCAGGCTAAGGTGGGAGGATCACTTAAGCCCAAAAAATGGAGGTTGCAGCGACCTGAGATCTCACCACGACACTCCAGCCTGGGTGACAGAGTAAGACCCTGCCTCCATTAAAAAGAAGAAGAAAAAAATACGTAGTGATGGGGGAAAATCCCTGATAAAATTATTTTTATTCTATTTTTCTGCTACTGGGAGCTCTGTATATTTTAAATTCTTTTTTGGGTCAGGGGAGGTAGGATGCTCAGAGCCAAATTGGAAGCTCACTCACAGTAAATATATTAACCCAGAGAGTTAGCATATGGATTTCCTCCTCCTTTTCTTGCCTCAATTTCTTTTTATTTTATTGGATTTTGTTCCTTTGGGAAAAATATAAAGTTATAAATACAGTCGATAAATTTAAAAACTGCTTAACAATGTCAATGTGTTCTTGTATGCTGCCACATGTTGCGTTCAGAGTATGAAATACAGACCATGAGGACCACGCAGATGTTACCAAATATTAATTTGTTCTGAAAATAGATTATAGAGCACAAAAATCCAAATGCTGTCTAGAGAAAATACTTTCAAGTGTAATTCCCAGGGACAGTCTTACAAAATAGAATTGTTATTGTCTTTTTGTTTAAGTGTAAGAGGAAGGATTTGGGCTTAGATTTATTATATTATTATATTCACCAACACTATTGTTCTTTTGGCTTCTTGCCTTTGGGTGATGTTTTCTTGTTGAGAATTATTTTCTGTTTCCATCATCTTGAAATAATGCGTGTTTCAATTGTCTTTTTATTTTTTCCCTGAGCCAAAAGACCGATAAAATTCCCATTTGAAAAGATTCTTCTAAAATATTATACATAACTAACGAAACACTAGAACTGCTGATAAGTTTAACAATTCCCATGAATATGTTAGATCTGGGTTTTTTTTTTTTTTTTCTGTGATACATTCTAATGTATCATTTAAAACAATATGGTTAATAAATACTCGTTTAAAAATTAAATGAAGCAAAACCATTGTGAATAATCAAGAAATGTTTCTTGAGCAGCCTTTCAGTTGTTTTCTTTTTTAAGTCTGAACTTTGGAGGACAGAAAAAGTGTATATCACATCTTCTGAAGACTGACTAGCATAGACCAATTATGTTTCCAATGGAACCTACTGCTGCAGATTCCTTCAAATCTGCCTCACTCATTCCTGGAGGCCTGATCTAGTCATGCTCTAGGGCCTCATCCCAACCAGGCTTTTGACAACTGCTGGGTCCTGTTCTGAAAGAGGCAACCACATCAAACCTTCAAGCTGCCATCCACCTGCTTCCAAGCATGATCGCCTCTTAGAATCCAGTGCTGCTCCATCCCCCAATAAGACAGAGCCCCTGGGCATCCATACAGGAACACCGCAGACTTCTTACCCTTGGAGCCCACCCTGTGTGTTTGTTTCTGAGGGCTGCCATAACAAATCACCACAAATACAGTAGCTTAAAATAACACAAATTTGTTACAGTTCTAGAGTTCTGACAACAGATTCACTGGACAAAAATCAAGGGACTGACAGGGCTGCCATGTCTTTTCAGACTCCCTAAGAGAGAATCTGTTTCCTTACCTACCCTGGTTTTACAGACTGCCCACATTCCTTAGCTCTTACCTCCTGGTATCTACGAGGCCAGCAATAGCTAATGGAGAATTTCTAACATCACATCACCAACACATTGACTCTTCTCCTGCTTCCACTTTATTTTTTGAGATGGAGTCTTACTCTGTCACCAGGCTGGAGTGCAGTGGTGTGATCTTGGCTCACTGCAACCTCCGTTTCCCGGGTTCAAGCGATTCTTCTGCCTCAGCCTACCAAGCAGCTGGGACTACAGGTGTGTACCACCATGCCCAGCTAATTTTTGTATTTTTAGTAGAGACGGAGTTTCACCATATTGGCCAGGCTGGTCTTGAATTCCTGACCTCACGATCCACCTGCCTAAGCCTCCCTAAGCGCTGGGATTGCAGATGTGAGCCACTGTACCCAGTCACTTCTACTTTTAAAGACTCTTGTGATTATACTGGCCCACCTGGATAATCTGTTTCTATTAAGTGTTACTGACTAGCAACCTTAATTCTATCTGCAGCCTTAATTTCTCTTTGCCATGTAACATAGTGATGGATTCTGAGGAGTGAGACATGAGCGTCTTTGGGAGGGAGACATTGTTCTGTCTACTGTAACCTGTCAGTTAGTGGATAAATGAGTAACTAGCAGACTAGTGGACTGATAAGGTTTGAATATTTGTCTGCTACAAATTTCATGTTGAGTGTG
Source organism: Saguinus oedipus (assembly GCA_031835075.1). Taxonomy (NCBI): domain Eukaryota; kingdom Metazoa; phylum Chordata; class Mammalia; order Primates; family Cebidae; genus Saguinus; species Saguinus oedipus. Next base: position 36,499,106 of record CM063189.1, read on the forward strand.
ATTCCCAGTGTTGGAGGTGGGGCCTGATGGGAGGTGACTGGATCATGGGGACAGATCCCTCATGAATGGTTTAGCACCACCCCCTTGGTAATAAGTGAGTTCTTGGTCAGTTAGTTCACCTGAGATCTGGCTGTTTAAAAGTCTGAGACCTTTCCCCATTTGCTCTCTTGCTCCTACTCTCGCCATGTGACACACTAGTTCCCTGCTGCCTTCGATCCTGATTGTAAACTTCCTGAGGCCTCACCAGAAGCAGATGCTGGTTCCATGCTTCTTAGGCAGCCTGCAGAATTATGAGCCAATTAAACCTCTTTTCTTGACAAATCACCCAAGAAAAGAGGTTTACAGTAACTCAGTATTTCTTTACAGTAACTCAAGAATGACCTAATACTTGGACTGACAGATGAGTGACTAGCTCTAAGGGATGAACCCTCAGTTCCTCTGAAACAGCCTGTTTATGGGACAGCCATGTCTAGGCAGACTCAAAGTCCAGCACTACCTCTTACTCCTTCAACCCTCTAAGCTTCACCTGTCTTGTCTCTGGCATGAGGATAATAACAAATTCTATTTCACTGTGCAATTATAAACCTTATCTGAGAAAACATACCAGCGTCTAGAACTGGTATGTTAATTAAAAGTGTCAAAGGAATAAAAATATAAATCTTCCTCCATCCCTTTGACCCTATGTGTGTCTTTGCACATGAGATGGGTCTCCCGAATACAGCAAATAGAGAGGAAAAAAAAAAAAAAAGCAGGAGTTGCAATCCGAGTCACTGGTAAAACAAACTTTTAACCAACAAAGATCAAAAGAGACAAAGAAGGGCATACATAATGGTAAAGGGATCAATGCAGCAAGAAGAGGTAATGATCCTAAATATATATGCACCCAATACCGGAGCATCCAGATACATAAAGCAAGTTCTTAATAACCTACAAAGAGACTTAGACTCCCACACAATAGTACTGGGAGACTTAAACTCTCCACTGTCAATATTAGCCAGACCAATGAAACAGAAAATTAACAAGGATATCGAGGACTTGAACTCAGATCTGGACCAAGCAGACCTAATAGACAGCTACAGAACTCTCCACCCCAAATCCACAGAATATATATTCTTCTCAGCCCCACATCACACTTACTCTAAAATTGACCACATAATTGGAAGCAATTTACTCCTCAACAAATGCAAAAGAATGAAAATCATAACAACCAGTCTCTCAGACCCCAGTGCAATCAAATTAGAACTGAGGATTAAGAAACTCACTCAAAACCACAAATATACATGGAAACTGAACAGCCTGCTCCTGAATGACTACAGGATAAATAGTGAAATGAAGGCAGAAATAAAGATGTTCTTTGAAATCAATGAGAACAAAGATACAACATACCGGAATCTCTGGGACACATTTAAAGCAATGTCTAGGGGGAAATTTATAGCACTAAAGGCCCATTTCAGAAGTGAGGAAAGATCTAAAAGTAATACCCTAACATCACAATTAAAAGAACTAGAGGAGCAAGATCAAACAAATTAAAATGCTAACAGAATACAATAAATAATTAAGATCAGAGCAGAATTCAAGGAGATGGAGACACAAAAAACCCTTCAAAACATCAATGAATCCAAGAGATGGTTTTTTGAAAAAAAAATCAGCAAATAGACCACTAGCCAGACTAATAAAAAAAAGAGAGAAGAATGGAGTAGATGCAATAAAACATGATAAAGGGGATATCATCACCGATGCCACAGAAATACAAAGTACCATCAGATATTACTACAGATACCTCTATGCACATAAACCAGTAAATCTAGAAGAAATGGATATTCCTGGACATTTACACCCTCCCAAGACTAAACCAGGAAGAAACTGAACCCCTGAATAGACAATAACAAGGATTGAAACTGAGGCAGCAATTAATAGCATATCAACCAAAAAAAAAAAAGTCCAGGACCAGATGGGTTCACAGCCAAATTCAAACAGATGTACAAAGGGGAACTGGTACCATTCCTTCTGAAACTATTCCAAACAATAGAAAAAGAGGGAATCCTCTCTAACTTATTTTATGAGGCCAACATCATCCTGATACCAAAACCTGGCAGAGACACAACTAAAAATGAAAATTTCCGGCCAATATCCATGATGAACATTGATGTGAAAACCTTCAATAAAATACTGGCAAACCAAATCCAACAGCACATCAGAAAGCTTATCCATCACGATCAGATTGGCTTCATCCTGGGGATGCAAGGCTGGTTCAACATACACAAATCTATAAATGTTATCCACCACATAAACAGAAACAAAGACAAAAACCACATGATTATCCCAACAGATGCAGAGAAAGCCTTTGACAAAATTCAACAGGCCTTTATGCTAAAAACTCTCAATAAACTAGGTATTGATGGAACGTATCTCAAAATAATAAAAGCTATTTATGACAATCTCACAGCCAACATCATACTGAATGGGCAAAAACTGGAAGCATTCCCTTTGAAATCTGGCACTAGAAAAGGATGCCCTCTCTCTCCACTCCTATTCAATATTGTATTGGAAGTTCTGGCTGGAGCAATCGGGCAAGAAAAAGAAATAAAGGATATTCAATTAGGAAAAGAGGAAGTCAAATTGTCTTTATGTGCAGACAACATGACTATATTTAGAAGACCCCATTGCCTCAGCCCAAAATCTCCTTAAACTGATAAGCAACTTCAGCAAAGTCTCAGATACAAAATCAATGTGTAAAAATCACAAGCATTCCTATACACCAATAACAGACAGAGAGCCAAATCATGAGCAAACTCCCATTCACAATTGCTACAAAGAGAATAAAATGCCTAGGAATACAACTAACAAAGGATATGAAGGATCTCTTCAAGGAGAACTACAAACCACTGCTCAAGGAAATGAGAGAGGACACAAACAGATGGAAAAACATTCCATGCTCATAGTTAGGAAGAATCAATATCATGAAAATAGTCATATTGCCCAAAGTAATGTATAGAGTCAATGCTATCCCCATGAAGCTACCATTGGCCTTTGTCACAGAACTGGAAAAAAACACCTTAAACTTCATATAGAACCAAAAGAGAGCCCGCATAGCCCTGTCAATTCTAAGCAAAAAAAAAAAAAAAAATAGAGCTGGAGGCACCATGCTACCGGACTTCAAACTATACTACAAGATTACAGTAATCAAAACAGCATGGTACTGGTACCAAAACAGAGATATAGACCAATGGAACAGAACAGAGGCCTCAGAAATAACGCCACATATCTACAACCATCTGATCTTTGACAAACCTGAGAAAAACAAGCAATGGGGAAAGGATTCCCTGTTTAATAAATGGTGTTGGGAAAACTGGCTAGCCATGTGCAGAAAGCTGAAACTGGGCCCCTTCCCTACACCTTATACAAAAATTAACTCCAGATGAATTTAAGATTTAAACATCAGACCTAACACTATAAAAACCCTAGAAGAAAAATCTAGGCAATAACATTCAGGACATAGGTATGGGCAAGGACTTCATGAATAAAACACTGAAAGCAATGTCAACAAAAGCCAAATAGACAAATGGGATCTAATTAAACTAAAGAGCTTCTGCACAGTAAAATAAACTATTATTAGAGTGAACTGGTAACCAATAGAATGGGAAAAGAAATTTGTAATCTATCCATCTGACAAAGGGCTAATATGCAGAATCTACAAAGAACTTAAATTTACAAGAAAAAGGCAAACAACCTCATCAAAAAGCGGGTGAAGGATATGAACAGACACTTTTCAAAGGAAGACAGTCATGCAACCAACAAACATGAAAAAAACTCATCACTGGTCATTAGAGAAATGCAAATCAAAATCACACTGAGATAGCATCTCAGTCCACTCAGAATGGTGATCTTTAAAAAATCTGGAGATAACAGATGCTGGAGAGGATGTGGAGAAAAAGGAACACTTTTACACTGTTGGTGGGAGTGTAAACTAGTTCAACCATTGTGGAAGACAGTGTGGCAATTCCTCAAGGATCTAAAAATAGAAATACTATCTGACCCAGCAATCCCATTACTGGGTATATACCCAAAGGATTACAAATCATTTTGCTATAAAGACACATGCACACATATGTTCATTGTGGCACTGTTTACAATAGCAAAGACTTGGAACAATCCAAATGCCCATCAACGACAGACTGGATAAAGCAAATGTGGCACATAGATATCATGGAATACTATGCAGCCATAAAAGAAGAATGAGTTCATGTCCTTTGCAGAGACATGGATGAAACTGGAAGCCATCACTCTCAGCAAACTGACACAACAACAGAAAAACCAAACAGTGCATGTTCTCACTCATTATCAAGTATTGAACAAAGAGAACACCTGGACACAGGGAGGGGAACATTACACACCAGGGCCTGTTGGTGGGTGGGAGAGCTAGGGGATGGATAGCGGGTGTGGGGATTGGGAAGGGATAACATTAGGATAAATACCTAATGTAGATGATGGTGGTGGGGGGTGGATGCAGCAAACCACCATGCCATGTGTATACCTATGTAACAATCCTACATGATCTGCACATGTACCCCAGAACTTAAAGTATAATTATAAAAAAAAAAAAAACAGAAAAGAATAAAAATATAAAAAACAAAAATATGAACCTATGTGTCAAGTTACTAAAGAACTAGGTCTAGAGACAGCATTCTACAGCTGAAAGTATCTTAACAGCCATCAAATGGAAAATAAGGAGCTGAGGTTCAGAGAGGGTGTCTGAACCATCAATATGTTACATGGCAAAGAGAAATTAAGGCTGCAGATGGAATTAAGGTTGCTAATCAGTAACACTTAATATAAAGAGATTATCCAGGTGTGCCAATATAATCACAAGAGTCTTTAAAAGTGGAAGTCAGTCCATTTATCTTGCTACAAAGCAATACCTGAGGCTTGGTAATTTATATATATATATATGCATGCATATAAAGACATTTTATTTGGCTCATGGTTATGTAGACGGTACAAGACAGCACCAGCATCAGCTTCTGGTAGAGCCTCAAGCTACTTCCACTCATGCTGGCAAGGGGAGCCAGCATCACATAATGAGAGAGAAAGGAAGATGAAGAGGAAGGTGCCAGGCTCATTTTAATAACTGTTTATCACAGGAACTAAAAGAACAAGAACTCACTCATTCTGAAGGCAGCATAACACAATATCACTCACGAGGGAATCTGCCTTCATCACCCAAACACCCCCCATTAGGCCCCACCTTCAACACTGGAGATCACATTTCAACAGAGATTTGGATGAGGCAAACATCCCCAAATACAGCACAGGTGAAACAGTGTCATTTGGCATATGGCAGAAATAAGATTTGACATCAATGCTGGATGAGAAGCCATGAGAATCTCTCCTTAATACCTCCAACTCGGCCATTTATCTGGACGGGGATGCCGACCAAGGATGTCCAGTGTCTAGCAGATGACAGGTGTGTGTCGAATCCCAGAGCACCACCTTCAGGCCCTGTCTGTTTCTGACATATGGGAGCCACTCTCCTTATGCTGACTTGCAACTATTTTTTTAAAATAGAATTTCAGCAAAGTTTCAGTGATACAAGAAATGTATTTACCATGGATACAAGGCAGGATATAAAATTGTACATTCATGCTAGCAACAATTACACAGAAATACACATTTCTGTTTGACTTGATATAAATGTAAACAATGTTAACAGTGCTTGTCTTTGTCATATGAGCGCCTTTTATTCTTTTATATTTTCTAGATTTTCTAAGTGAGCACAACTTTTATAATAAGGTAAAGTAAACATGATTTTTTTTTAATGACAATAATGAGAAAGATGGCATTTTTGGTCAATTATGTTTTTCTTTATGATCCCAGATTTCTAGAATATGGGTATTTGAAACTAGTGTTTCCTCTGTAGTCTCAAAAATATTATTCCTGGCTATTTCTTTTCCTATTGCTAGTGGGTCACTGACTTACCCACAAACTCTAGCATTAACTACCTCAATAAGCATGTGTATGAACCACTTAAAACTGAATGTCACCATCAGTGAAAACAATAAATCAAGATATGTGACTAGGTACACATCCCATGGCAACATCGTCAGCATTGTGTAATGCATGTTTGCCAGCTTCATATACTACATTCATTATTCAGGCAATCTCCTTTACAACATCATTTCATATTCAATAAAGAAATATGTTCAGAGGCTGCAACTCTAAGTAGGAACACAAGTCAAGTCTCTCCTAACCCATTTTTCCCCTCGTTACAATTAGTTTAACCTCTTTCTGAACATGTTCTTAATATAGGCTTTTTACCATGAGCCATTTTTCATGTGTCCTAGTTTTTCATCACTGAATTCTTGAGTAAGACTACAGACATCAAAATGATAACATATCATGCTGAAATTATGGTTAAGTTCAAGGGGGAAATAACATGCTCCGTCTAGAGTTAGAATGAAGGAAAATGATTGCAAATCATGACTATCATTTTCATAATATTTGGACTTGTTTCTGACTGTCACACATGGACTGATGGACTTAAATTTTGAAAGTCGGTCTTGAGCTTTCACAGGCCATTGTGCACACACTTGGGGAAGGGGGAGAGCACATTTTCTCGGAGCCGAGGCCTTAACAATTCACTAAGATGGCAAATCATGTCCCTGTTATGAAAAGATCTCAAAGCCCCTGAATAGAATGGGAAGAAATAGTTTTACTTAAAAGTGTCTATGAATTACAAATCTATCTGATAATAATAAAATTTATCCCTACCTGATTTCCACAGAGATGATCCCAATAAATCAGACTTAGGGGATGGTCAGGTTATTATTAATATGAGAACACTTGTAGAGTCTCATGATTGATTCATCTAACCTTCTACATTATGTCTCTGAGATTCTGAAATTTCCCAGTACCACCCCTGTCAACCCAGCTTGTTTTCCTGAATCCTACATCCACTGACTCTCTTGACTGTATGCCACTGATCACTACCGCTTTCTGTAGCTCCAGTGTCTGAAACATTTTGACATATAGAAAGATCATGAGCTGTCAGGACTCAGAATTTGCTGATGTTACCAGTGCATTCATGATTTCTAAAGTCTCGTCTCCATTTTGATAATAATGATTATCATTTTAACAGATAACACTCATTGAACGCTTTCTGTGTACGAGGTGTTTTTACTTGAATTATCTCATTTAACTCCCATAACAACCATATGAGGTAGGTTTCAGTTATTAAACTCTCTGAGCCTCAGTATTCTCATCTGTAAAATGGGCATATGCAAAATTACAAAAGTCACACAGCAGGTAAATACTAGGTCTAGGAATCACACCTAGGAATTCTTAACCCCAGAGTGTATTCTCCTTAACACGGCACTGTTTGCCTAATCTTGCCATCAAAATTCTCAATGTCAAACTCATCCATTCACTTCATTCTTCAAGTTTATTGAAGAAGAACTTGTCTGCTTCAATAGTCTATCTTATTCCAGAGAGAGAGAGAGACAGAGAGAGAGACAGAGAGAGAATGTGTGTGTGTGTCTGTGTGTGTGTGTGTGTGTAATGTAATATATGGGAATTATTTTTAAATTATTTTAGAATTACTCAAGATTTACAAAAGTAGTACAGAGAGTTTCCATAAACCATAGATCCTTCATCCAACTTCCCTAAGAACTATGCATTTTTTTTTTTAATTTTTATTGCATTTTAGGTTTTGGGGTACATGTGCAGAATGTGCAAGATAGTTGCATAGGTACACACATGGCAGTGTGTTTTGCTGCCTTCCTCCCCTTAACCCACATTTGGCATTTCTCCCCAGGCTATCCCTCCCCAGCTCCCCCCCACCCCGCTGTCCCTCCCCTATTCCCCCCAATAGACCCCAGTGTGTAGTACCCCTCCCTGTGTCCATGTGTTCTCATTTTTAAAAATATTGCCTTCATTCTTCAGGTCATCATTGTTTAACTGAAATCAGTGAAACCACAGCATAACAAAGATACAGCCACAGAAATCAACCAACGTTTGAATAGTGCCTTGCATGGATGACATGACCATTCTCTCAGTGGAGGAGGCTCTCAGCTGGCCATTTCACACTTTATCAGTTATTATTAACGAGTCCCTGTGTGCATAGCATAGACACTGACTTTGCATACCTGCACTTGTTTACATAGTGGATCAGGGACTCTTAACTTTGTTGGGTCCTTGACCAATTTAAAGAAGTATCCTTCTTCCTAGAAAATGCAGAGAAAAATAATCCTACGTATTTCAGGTAGTTTGCAGACCCCAGGGTATCTCTAAGTTCAGCCTCATCTGTTTTATGTTTTTAAAGCTAACTGTTATAGTCTGACCTGCTAACCTCACTATCTTTTCCCTCAATCTTCATAGAGCTCCTCCATATCACTAACTCAGGGGAGGGTACCAGAGAATAGCAGAATCACCCCTTCTAAGACATGCCTTCAACCACTGAACTGTTGTTGGTTTGGGGCTGCGGAAATGGCCGTTTGCCAAAGAATACATGTAACTGCCACCAGGACAATCTCAGCAGGCAGTAAGGACAGCGAGTCTGCTTCTCTCACTGTGTCGAATCCATGACTTCAGGGATTTCCTGACAACATGGCAGCCTCGTTGGCTTCTCAGCCACAGACTTGCCGAAGGTCAATCCACTTATCCACGCAGGCCCCAGTGACTACTCACAAATTAACATTTATGAGACTAACATTCTGTCCAAGCTAAACATTCTAAATTAAATATTGCTGTCTTCTTTCCTGATGAACTGCAAGTCTGAGCTTCTCAGGCCGACATTCAACGAGACGATCAGGTGGTGATTAGTGGAAGTGCAACACCTAAAAACAAGTCTTAAAAGAGAATCAAGGGACAGTTGGATTCTGAGTTCTACCAGACCAAGACAGTGAGCCCTTTCTCAAAGAACAGAAAAACCAAAATGTTTACTGCATTTTCAAATATCAATGGGTTAAAAAAAAATAACAGGCAATTTCTAATAATACCCACATTTTGAAAACAAAATTAGTCCATCCTCAGCACGATAGGGGAGAACCCAGGTTTTAGAATTAAAAAAATAAATCTGAGTGCGGATGTGCCACTTACTCAACTATGTGACTTTGTTTAGCTAAATGGGGAAATAATACATACAAAAAAGGACAAGCATTAGGATAAAATATGGCAATGTGCATAAACTTCTTTGCACCAAGGACTAACTCAATAAATCTTAGTTCTCTCTCCATTAAAATTGTTTCCGGAACTCCCAGGTACCTACAGCAAAAAGAAGGTAGATGTTTCTACAACTGGAGGGACCTGAATCATATCAAAAAGTAAAGGACCACTTTGGGAGGCCGAGGAAGGCAGATCCCTTGAGGTCAGGAGTTCAAAACCAGCCTGGCCAAGATAGTGAAATGCTGTGTCTACTTAAAACACAAAAATTAGCCAGGCGTGGTGACTGCATGCCTATAATCCAAGCTACTCCAGAGGCTAAGGCACAAGAATCATTTGAGCCCGGGAGGTGGAAGTTGCAGTGAGCCTAGATCATGCCGTTGCACACCACCCAGTGAGGGAGTGAGACCCTATCTCAAAAAAAAAAGTAAGGGACTTAAGTAATTAAGGGTACAGAACTCTATATATCTGCCAGGGAATCATAAGCCAAGAATGAATATTTAAAGCTGATTGGGACCAATCTGGGGCAAGACAGAGTAAGTCTCCTCCACCCTGTCTCTCTCACTGAACACAAATATAAACCCTAGACAGAATGCATGGAGCAATTATCTGAGGACTCAAAAAAAAAAAAATTAAAAAATGATAGCGGGTAGATTGGGAAAGGCAGAATTTGAGAACCACCAAATTGGTGTTAAGTTTTTCCCCTGAGTTGCCCATGTCCATGATACCCCTCTATCATATTCAGCCCAAATCCCAGAAGTATACACTGGTGTAGCCAGAAAGGGCTTCAAGAGAAGACCTGATTTAGATCAGAGACAGAGAAGGAAGTGTCAATTTAAAAAATAAAAAATAAGTTTAGCCTCCAGGCAATGCTGTCTCATTGCAGAGGAGGCTAGGCAGTTGCTAAAACTAGGGGAAGTGAATCCTAAATGAAGGCAATATTTTTAAAAATGGGAAAAATGGGCCCAAAGTGGCTCCGGCCGGATGTCATGGCGCTTGCGAAGGCGAGGCCAAGAGTTCAAGGCCAACCAACCTCAGCAACCTTACAAGCTCTCATTGATTGGCAAAAAAAAAAAAAAAAAAAGGAAAAATGAGAACACATGGACACAGGGAGGGGGCCTACTACACACTGGGGTCTATTGGGGGGAATAGGGGAGGGACAGCGGGCGGGGGGAAGCTGGGGAGGGATAGCCTGGGGAGAAATGCCAAATGTGGGTGAAGGGGAGGAAGGCAGCAAAACACACTGCCATGTGTGTACCTATGCAACTATCTTGCACATTCTGCACATGTACCCCAAAACCTAAAATGCTCTCTGACCTGACAGCATGGTAGCAACAGCCAAAGGCAAACCACCACAATTTTCCTTCTGTCCTCAGCAGATACTAAACATAATAACTTTAAAGAAATTAATGCCCAGATATATCATAATACAACTTGAAAACTAAAGACAAAGAAAAACTCTTGAATGCACCTGGAGGAAAAAGACATATAACATAAAGGGGAACAATTCCAATCACTATGGATTTCTCCGTAGAAACCATGGATACCAGATGGAACAACAGCATTTTTAAATTTCTGCAAAAGAATCATCAACCCTGAATTCTATATTTCATAAAAATGTCCTTCAGAAATTAAGGTGAAATAAGGGGGAAAGGAGGAGATTAGGAACCTCAAGAATGAAGGAGAATCACAAGAAATGATAACTACTAGGGTAAACATCATTTCTTCTCATTATTTTGCCAAATATGTATTATGATTTAAAGCAATAATTGTAACACTGACTCATGGGGATTTTCAATGTATATAGATATAATATATATGGTAATTATAACATAAAGAGGGAAAGGTAAGATACCTATAGTATAGTTAGATTTCTACAGTCTACTTGAAGTTGAAAATATTAATTCTGAGTGGAAAGTGAAAAGTATGTATGTTACAATCCCTAGAGGAATTACTACTTAAAAAGAACTATATGGGCCAGGTAAGGTGGTTCACACCTGTAATCCCAGTACTTTGGGAGGCTGAGGTGGGAGGATCACTTAAGCCCAAGAGTTCAAGGCAGCAGTGAGCCGTGATGGCGACCATCCTCCAGCTTGGGCAACTGACTGAGACCTCATCTCCTAAAACATTAAAAAAAAACCTATATAAAGCAATAGAGTAAAAATCTCAATAAATTACAGTATTAAAATCAAATAATCAAAAAATAAGCAGAAAAGTAAAAACAAAGAAATGAAAACCAGAAGAAACAAATGGAAAGTGATAAAATAGTACATCTACATCCAAACAAATCCATTGCATAAACATTAACTAAGTGGTCTAATCACACTATTTAATATATATTGTCAGATTAAGTTTTTTAAAGTAAAACCTAAGAATATATTCTCTACAAGGTATTTACCCACTTTAAATATAATGATATTGGTAGATTATGGTAAAAGGATGAGAAAAGTGTATCATGCAAATACCAGTCAAAAAGAGCTGAAGAGACTATTAAAAACAGAAAAAGCAGATTTCAGAAAAAGAAAATTACTGAAAATAAAAAGGAACATTATATGATTACAAAAAGGATAAATGTACTGAATCTCTATACTGAAAATGACAAAATATTGATGAAACAATCAAAGAACACCTGTATAAATAGAGATATACCATATTCATAGACTGGAAGTTTTTGTTGTTAAAATGTCAATCTATTCCTCCTCCACAAAATTGATACATAGATTTAATGTACTTCCAATATGAACACCAACAAGAATTTTAGTAGATATGCATGCACTGAATTTCAATTGTATATGAAAAACAAAAACAAAGGTAACAGAACCACCAATACTATTCTGAAGAATAAAGTTTGTGGACTCAGACTGATTTTAAGATTTATTATAAAATTTCAATAATCAAGACAATATCAGAAATCAGACAATAATCAGAAAAGAGTCTGACATACAGAACGATGGAACTGATTCCAAAGTCCAGAAATAGACCCACACAAATATAGCCAAATAATTTTTGACAAGGTACAAAGAACATTGGAGAAAATATTTTTTCCAACAAATAGTACTGGAACAAATGGACATCCATAAGCAAGAAGTAAACCTTGACCTAAATTTCACATCTTATGGAAAAATTAACTCAAAACAGATCAGAGATCTCCTTTGCAAAACATAAAACTCTAAAACTTTTAGAAAAAAAGAAAATCTTTGTTAAATGGGGTTAGGCAAAAAGCTCTTAAATATGGTTCCTGAAAAATTTAAAGATACATTTATCATACGATCCAGCAATCCCTCTTCTAGGTATTTGTATCTGAAAACTGAAAACCTGAAGTTCCCACAGAAACCTGTACACAAATGTTTATAGAAGCTTTATCTGTGATAGCCAAAAACATCAAATGACTTAAATAGCCTTCAATGGATAAACAGATCCATACCATGGAATATTACTCACCAACAAAAAAGAACTATTGATAAAACAACTTGAGTGAATGTCAAAGGCATTATGCTGATTGAAAAAAAGCCAGTTTCCAGTAAGTTGCATAATGTAGGATTCTTTTATAGAACATTCCAGAACAAAGCAAAACTATAGTAATGGAGAACAGATCAGTGGTTTCCAGGGGTTAAGGATGGAGGAGAGATGTTACCACAATGCAGAAGCATTAGATAATTTGGGGTGGGGGATGAAGGAGATGTTTCATATCCCAATTGTGGTCATGGTTATATGCATCTCTACATGTGTTAAAACTCACAGAAGTTTACACCAAAAAAGGTCAATTTTAATGTTAATTTAAAAAATAAAATTTAAGATAACTAGATTGGGGTAAAGGGAGATACTGTTACTCCCCCAGAAAGTGAAACCCATAAGATGGCAATAACAACAAAAGAGATACTCAGAAATTCAAATCAGCACTTAAGACACTGGGTGTATTTCCTTTCAAAGCAAAGTCAGCCCACTTTATTTTTTTTTTGATTGATTGATTTATAATTATTTTACTACCTTTAGGGGTATGGAGGTTTTTAGCAACATGGATGAATCATATACTGGTGAAGACTGGGCTTTTAGTGTACCTGTTACCTGAACAGTGTACATTGTACTCAACAGTAATTTTTCATCTCTTATTTCCCTCCCAACCTTCCCCTGAGTTGCCCATGTCCATGATATCCCTCTATATGCCATTTAGCTCCCACTTATAAGTAAGAACAAGTGGTATTTGTTTTCTATTCCTCAGTTACTTCACTTAGGATAATGACCTCCAATTCCATCCAAGTTGCTGCACAAGACACTATTTTAAATTCTTTTTCTGTGACTGAGTAGTATTCCGTGGTATGTGCCACATTTTCTTTATCCACTCATTGGTTGATCGGCACTCAGGGTGATTCCACATCTTTGCAGCTGTGAATTGTACTGGGATAAACATGCATGTGCAGGTATCTTTTTTTATATGATGACTCATTTTCCTTTGGGTAGACCCCCAGTAGTATGATTGCTGGATCAAATGGTAGATCTCCTTTGAGTTCTTTGAGAAATCTCTATACTGTTTTCTGTGGTGGTTGTACTAACTTACATTCCCACCAGCAGTATATAAGCATTCCCTTTTTACCACGTCTACACCAACATCTAGTTTTCTGACTTTATAATAATGGCCATTCTGGGTGGGGTAAAGCAGTATCATATTGTGGTTTTAATTTGAATTTCCCTAAGTGATACTTAGCACTTTTCATGTTTATTGGCCATTTATCTTTTGAGAAATGTCTGTACATGTCATTTTCCCCCTTTTTAATGGGATTATTTTTTTCTTGCTGATTTGAGTTTCCTATAGATTCTGTATGTCAGCCCTTTACTGAAGGTATAGACTCCAAATATTTTCTCTTATTCTTTGGGTTAGCTGTTTACTCTGTTGATTATTTCTTTTACTGGGCAGAAGCTTTTTAGTTTAGTTAGGTCTCATTTATTTTTGCTTCTGTTGCATTTCCTTTGTCATAAATTCTTTACCTAGGCCAATGTCCAGGAGACTTTCATAGGTTTTATTTGGAATTCTTATGGCTTCTTTGATTTAAGGGTTTACTCTACCTTGAATTAATGTTTGTATGTGGTGAAAGATAAAGATTGCTTCTTCTGCATGTGGCCAACCAATTTTCCCAGAACCGTTTATTGAAAAGGGTGTCCTTTGCAGTGTATATTTTTGTCTGCCTTGTTGAAGATCAGTTGGTTGTACATAGGGTCAGCTCCCTTTATATTTCACACTTTGTCAATGGTTTCATTACCAGAATGAGGACAGTACATGGAAACGCCCTGGTGGCAGAGAAATTATATTAGACAAAATCTTCAAGTAGTTGTTAGGCAACTGAGAGCAGGTGTCCTAAATCCAGGATTAACCTGTGATAGAGATAAGAAAGCAAGGAGCCTTATCTGGGCTTCTGTCTTCTTACCTGTATCACAGGTAAGTGGTTAAGGGACTGGAAACAGTTTAGGTTACACTTTCAGCTGTGCTTCTTACTACTCGTTGAAAGACCTTGGTCAAATGCTTTGACATCCTCATTATTTTGTCAGGGTCTCACTCTGTAATCCAGGCTGGAGTGCAGCGGTACCGTCTCAGTTCACTGCAACCTCTGCCTGCTGGGAGTAGCTGGGATTACAGGTATGTGCCAGCATAATTCTACCTCCGCCTCCCGAATAGCTAGGATTACAGGTATGTGCCAGCACGCCCAGCTAATTTTTGTATATTTAGTAGAGACAGTGTTTTATCATGTTGGCCAAGCTGGCCTCGAACTCCTGACCTCAGGTGATCAGCTTGCCTCAGCCTCCCAAACTGCTGTGATTACAGTTGTGAGCTACTGCGCCCAGCCCTAATGCTCTGTCTTCTTTATGTCTCTCTCTGCCTTTATGCGACCTTGCTTCATGCATATGTCAAATTACACAAAAGCACCTATCCTTCAGGGTTATCAGGGGAACAGAGACCGTCTTAGTGCTACACTTGAAAAACAGTATCTGGCACAGGAGAAACATAATAAATGTTAGTGATTTTTAAAACTGTTGTTTCTAAAACGAAGACAATGTGGTATCTCTCAACCTTATTATTATTGCCTTCCAAAGGAGTTTTTCTATTATATTTTTTGCTAAGCATTCCCCCCTCCATGAAATTTTAATACCACAGATATGCTGTAGATCTTTTTCTGTGCTGTAGCCCTTTGGAGAGCCACAAACCATTATAATATTTAAGATTTTTTTTTTTTTTTGCCACTCCCAAGAACCAATTTTTACACCCTTGGTAGCAATATTACCCCTGTCAAGAATGTGTATGATAAAGCAATTGATCTCCAGTACTCTAAATCTGTGTAGATCATATGGCCTTTAAAATTGTCTATTTGACTGTACTACAAAAGATATAAACTAAAATTGCCAGTGGAGCCAGGGTGCAGTGGCTCACTAGGATTATAGAATCCTAGTACTTTGGGAGGCTGAGGTGGGAGGATCACTTGAGGCAAGGAGTTCAAGACCAGCCAGGGCAACACAGTAAGACATCCCCACCCATACCTACCAAAAAAAAAAAGCCAGGGCTTTGGAAGCTGAAATGACTTCCTTAAGATAAATAGAGCATGAGACTGAGAACTCCAGAAAGCCTGCATAACAGGCCAAGGAATATGGGACAGGAGCTTGAGTGAATAAAAAGCCACTCCCTTAGGCTGGGGGTGGTACTTCAGGCCTATAATCCCAGCACTTTGGAAGGCCAAGCCAGGAGATAAGATGGAGGCCAGGAGTTTAAGACCAGCCTGAGAAACATAGTAAGAACCCATTTCAAAAAAAAAAGAAAAAGTTAGTTGGGCATGATGGCATGTGCCTGTAATCTCAGCTACTCAGGAGGCTGGGGCAGGAGAATTACTTGAGCCCAGGAGTTCATGGCTGTACTTAGCTGTGATCACGCTGCGGTACTCCAGCTTGGACAACAGATTAAGACTTTATCTAAACTAACAATAGTAAATTGTCAGTGGAATTCCTTATTATAAATTATGCTGTTCAGCATTTAGGAGAAAAATCAGTTAAATCTAAGGATTTGGAAAGGCCTTCCCTCAGCTGGCCAGAGATTCAGTCCCATTAGATAAATATCATTACATCCTAGAAATATATTTATGTCAAAGTGACTGGTATACACTCTGGGCTTGAAGATTTATGGGATTATAAAAATTGTTGCTAGTCATGAAGAATATGAAAAGGTAAAATAGTTTTCTTCTAGTCCTGTAACTAGGCATATTGAAATGTTCTAACTTCTCGACACACATCCCATCTCTCAACAGCATATAAGGGTGTCTGTAACTGCAACACCTGTCAAGTACTTATTTTCAGTGATCAACGATCACATTAGAAAAAAGAGCTCAGCCTCATCTTATCTTGGAAAGGGGAGGGGAAAAAAAGCCTAATACCAAACATCTACTTTGGAGCCAAGAAGGCATGTATTTTCTTAGTCCCCTAAATCACATACTGATGATTAAATATAAAAGAAAAGAAAACAAAATAAACCTCAAGCAGCTCTTTGGAATACTCCAGGCTTCCATTCTTTATTAACCTTAGAGATATTCAGCTCACTCTTGATAAATTAGCAGAGTATCACTTATCTTAACATTGGTTTATATTTTCCCTTGAACTTTTCATGTGTTTCTTTTATTCTGGACACGAGTTATTCCACATTGGTTCCATCTCTGACGCTATCCAATTGATAATTACTAAAATCAGAAAGAAAGAGTATAGTGATGTCAGAGAGGAAAGCTGACCAGTTTCCCAACATAGAGTGTCTTCTGGGAAGGTCAAACTCAAGTCCAGATTTTAGCATTAGCATTCTTAGTAAGTTGACCATGATCTCTGGGACTGACTCAATTTAATCAAATTCCTAAAAAGTTGATATGAATTAAAATGTCAAGCTTTTGGTGTTAGGCTTTTGTAGTTGTTTTTAATTTACTCTAGAGTAGTAAATTAGTAACTGAAACAATGGAGTCTTGCCACTCAAGTCACACCTACACAAACAGCAGGGAATCTATGAAGAAATAAAACAGTAATCAGATTGTTAGATTAGAAGGTAATGCCCTAAAAGGGAGAGATGGGGTAGAAGTGATGATCTAGAATAGGAAAGACAAACATGTGACATGTGTTCCACCATCACCCCAAATCTCCCCTTGAATCGTAATCATCCCCACTTGTCAAGGGCAGGGCCAGGGGGAGATAATTGAATCACAGGCGCAGCTTCCCCCATACTGTTCTCAGGGAAACGAGTAAGTCTCCCAAGATCTGATGGTTTTATAAAACATTCCCCTGCACAAGTTCTCTTGCCTGCCCTCATGTAAGAAGTGTCTTACTTCCCCTTTGCCTTCCACCATGATTGTGAGCTCTCCCCAACCGTGTGGATCTGTGAGTCCATTAAACCTCCTTCTTTTGTAAATTACCCAGTCTCAGCTATGTCTTTATGAACAGCATTAGAGTAGTCTAATACACCCTTCTTGCACCCATGTCAGACAGTGTTAATCACTGCAGATGTTTGATGTAGAACTCTAATGCAGCCTCAGCATCCATTCCACACAGTGCTCCAAGCAGCCCCCATCCAATCAGTGTTATTATATAAGATGAAATCCTATATGCTGTATCTGGCCTGGAGGGATGATTCATCTGAGCCATGGATTTTCTTTTTCTGCCATAAAACAAAATCCTTCACTAGTTACCAGAATTTCTATTTGTAGCAGATTTAGGAGCTCTCTTGCACTCACTCAGCCAATGATTGCCCAGTTCTTCTCCTTTTGTCCTGGTAGACCTTATCTTAGAGATACAGTTAGAGATACAGAGCAAAGTTGAACTTTGGGGCAAAGACTCTAGGACATGATACCTGAGCAACTGTATTTGTAGAAATCTCCATGGAGATGTTTGTTTGTTTGTTTGTTTTGACAGGGAGTCTCACTCTATTACCCAGGCTGGAGCACAGTGGTGTGATCCCAGCTAACAGCAACCTCCACCTCCCAGGTTCAAGCGATTCTCATTCCTCAGCCTCCTAAGTAGCTGGGATTACAGACATTCACCACCACATCTGGCTAATTTTTATATTTTTAGTAGAGACGGGGTTTCACCATGTTGGCCAGGATGGTCTCAAACTCCTGACCTCAAGTGATCCACCCACCTCACCCTTCCAAACTGCTGGGATTATAGGCATGAGCCACTGCACCTGGGCAACATTTTTTAAAGTACTGAAGTTGTGAACTGCTGGCCATCTAGGGAAAGAAACAACCTGGCCCATGAGATTCAACTGTTTTGTCTCTACCACCACAAATAATGCTGAGCTATCACAGTCTTCCTTGATGAGTTGAGGACAGGTCCAAGACCTCTCAAGATGATGCCCTAGAAGGTGCCTCCCAAGCAATTAAGCGTAGTATGTTGGGAATCTTTAGAGTTGTTCAATTATCTCTTCCTCCAAGCACAGTAGGATGACACTGAATTGACATTTGCTCAGCCCCCTTATGGTAAGTGTGACTAGGTGACTTAATTTGGCCACAGTGTTGGAGTTGAAGGTACATGCAAATCTTTAGGAGACAGTATATGATTCACCATATTCTCTCTCCTGCCACAGTGAGCTGCATCATTCTTCATGGTAAGTAAATGAATGCTCTGGGCTCAGAGTAATGTGAGATAGAACTCCCAACATACTCATGATAGGCATGTGGAGTGAGCAAGAAATAAACCTTTGTTCTCTGGTTCCATCAAGAGGTAGGGGTTGTTTGTTCCTGCAGCACAGCTTGGTCTATTCTAACTGATACATCATGTAGGGAAAATCTTTCTGCAATCCTTTTAAAACATTTCCAGAAGCTCTCAAGAGAAGAAACAGAACTGCTTTTAGTCTCAATCGAGGTCCATTCAATTCTGCAAATTATAAACATATAAAAATAAACTATACTGGCACTGTGAGAATATTTTAAGATGAGGTGTCTAAAAAGCACCAAACAGCAAACTATTCATTGGGTTTCATGCAATCATGTGCTGATCACTGACTTTGACTTCCCCAGGATGACCAGACGGGGACCCAAACCAACCTGTTGGAACAAGACATACTGAACCCAGCAAGTGTATTGGGCCCAGGACTATCCCTGAAAGAGCAAGACTGGAGCAGGATTAATTAAATATTACCAACCATCACTTTCCAGGCAAACATTTAATTTATTGCTTATATGTCTCTTCCATGATAGGAAAAATTCAAATAACTTATTGAAAGAGGATTTGGTGGCAGAAAAGACAGCATTTTTTTCCTGTCTACTTTTCATAATATATGGTATTTTTAGAGTATGAAATATTTTTCAACAATTACAAAATTTAAGAGGTGCCATTCGAGAACTATAAACTACAAATCCAATTTCTAAAAGTTCATACAGTGTCAAATAATACAGTTGCTTATATAATAGAAAACATATGTTTTCTTGGGTAAAGTAAGCTGCTGATATTTTTAATAATGACATAGATGATTAATTGCCAATCAGATATACCAAAAGTACTTTCTTACTGCCTGGTTTTTTTCAAGGATGTATTTGGTAAAAAGAGTTGAAAATAACACGTCAACTCACATAAAAATATTGTCCTTTCACAGTAAAATTGTCTTCAAAATTACATGTTTGGTTATGGTTTTATAAAATTATAAAGTCCTAGAAATATATTTCATAACCGTATGTGGCATTGAAAAGACTGACTTTCACTGGACATTCCAAAGGAGACATTCAATTATAGGCCAGAGATTATGAACAATGCTTTTCCCCTTCAAGTAAGATATTTAGTATTGTTATGACTGGTATAGTTAACTCATTTGTTTATTTTATCAGAAAATATTTGTAAGCACTTATCACCTGCCAGGCTCACTTCTGATGGGGAAGTAAATATGGCAGACAACCACCACTGACTCACAGAGCCTATGGTCCACTTGGGATAACAAACTGAAACATACATCAACATGTGTGTATGTATACATTATATATTAGTGCTTGCATTAATGTATACACATATTGGTGTATATTAATGTGTGTATACATGTACATTAGTGCTTCTATATGTAGCAGTAACTTTTTTATTATACTGTGCCTATGTCCCATAGACAGGATAAAGAATGATGGTCAGAGATAAACTTAGATGAAAAGATCAACAAAGGCAATTTTGAGAAAGATCCATTTAGGAAAAATTCTTAATAAAGTGAGGAAGCATATTCCAGATAAAGAGAAGAGTAAGTGAAAAGGCCCTGAGGTAGGAAGAAACTTGGAAGATTTAATAAACAGATTTTGGAAATCACAAGATATAAGATACAGCAGGGGGAGAAGACAGCAGACATAGGATGAAGAAATTACATCATTAGAGACAAGGAGGTCAAAGACAGGGTGAATTCATGTAAGTGAATTATCTCATATCCCTTGGTTATTAATTTTGAATCTTACTATTAATAAGCTCAGTTTCACTCAACGTGCTGAGTTAGCCCATTCAAGTTTTTAACATGTAGTATTCGTATTGTTATTTGTAATTCTAACTATTTTCCAAATGCCACTAAAATTTTTTAGATGAGTAATGTGCTGTTTGAATTTCTGTCTGTCACCATCCATGTAAGACGTGACTTGTCCCTCCCTGCATGCTGCCATGATTGGGTGGCTTCCCCGGATGTGTGAACTGTGAGTCCATTCAACCTCTTTGTTTCATAAATTGTCCAGTCTCAGGTATGTCTTTATCAGCAGCATGAAAACAGACTAATACAGCTGTGCTACTTATAAGAATTATAAGAAACTTATTTTCTTCTAATTCTGGAGGCTACAAGTCAGAGATCAAGATGTCACTAGAACCAATTTAAAATTATCAAACATATGGTTTCTGGTGGGGGGTTTATTATTGACTTCTAAGTTTAATGTACTGTGGACAAGAAATGTGGTATGTATAGTACCAATTCGTTGATATGTGTTGTGAGTTACTCTGGTATATGATTTTTGCAAATTTTCAATGTGTACTTTTTAAAAAAGTGAATATTTTCTAACTTCTGAAACAGGGTCCCAAATGTACCCATTAGATCAATTGTATTGTTCATATATTTTGTACCCTCACAGATATTTGATTAATTGGTATCTATAGGAGACATGTTTCAATTTCCTACTTCTTTTGGAGACGGATTCTCGCTCTGTTGCCCAGGCTAAAGTGTGATGGCATAATCTCAGCTCACTGCAACCTCCGCCTCCCGGGTTCAAGTGATTCTCCTGCCTCAGCCTCCTGAGAAGCTGGGACTACAGATGTGCACAACCACGTGTGGCTGATTTTTGGTATTTTTAGTAAAGATGGGGTTTCACCACGTTAGCCAGAATGGTCTTGATCTCCTGTCCTTGTGATGCACCTGCCTCGGCCTCCCAAAGTGCTGGAATTACAGGCATGAGACACCACGCCCAACCCATTTCCTACTATACATCTAAATTTGACCATTTCTCCTTGCAATTGTCCATTTTTGCTTTACATAGTTTTGTGATTATCTTTTTATGTGTGTATTCAGGGTCTTTTCCAGTATCTTTCTGGTTATTTCCTTCTGTAAGGATTCTGTAAGTCCTAACAATGTGTTTTACAGTATTCTATTCTAATATTAATATGACTATCAGCTTTACCTAATGCATATATTCCATTTTTTAACTTTCAGTTATTATGTATTATGCATTAAACTATCTCTTGTAAACATTTTTTTCCCAGTTTGAGAATCAATGCTTTTTAATATGTAAATTAAATAGACTTATTTGATTTATGATTACTGATGTATGTTAATTCTTCAATCCTTATTTTTGGACTAGTTTTTTTATTTATTGAATTCCAGTGACATGATAGTGAAAATTCAGATAAAAACACACACGCATTGTACAAACTTTTTACTTTGCTTATCCTAGGAAGCTTTTCCCCTTATCCAGAACTAAAAATAGAGCTGAAGTCCTTGTTGGTTCTGTGACAAGCAAGGTTTTCTAGCTCCTCTTTAATTTGAGGCAGCATTTCCTGGTCTTGTGCAAGGGTCTCAGTTCCGAGTTCCCGCCTTGCTGGCATAGAGTTCATCATCAGTGTTCATGGCAGTGTTGGGGAGGGGCACAATGCAGCCGTAACAGGTACCCGTCGAATTCCATCTGTCAGAATGTTAGAAGTGGAGGTTCTGTGTTGTCTTTTATGCCCCTCTCTGAGTCTAAATCAAGACCAAGTTTCAATGTTACCCTTCTTATTCTTTCCCTTGTCTGTTACTCTCAAACATTAAGTAAATGCTTCCTCATTCCAGGCATTTGGTATATACTTCTCTTAGCATGCAATATGATCGTTGGGTACATACATCCTGGGATAGGAGAATGATATGATGCTGTACCTAGCACAAAAACTCTAAGGTAGTCTAAGGTAGTTACTAATCACAACTTTTTTTCTTTTTTCGGAGGCATAGTCTACTCTCGTTGCCCAGGCTGGAGTGCAATGGCATGATCTTGGCTCACTGCGACCTCTGCCTCCTGGGTTCAAGCAATTCTCCTGCCTCAGCCTCCTGAGTAGCCGGGACTACAGTCACCCGCCACCATGTCTGGCTAATATTTGTACTTTTAGTAGAGATGGGGTTTCGTCATGTTGGCCAGGCTGGTCTCCAACTCCTGACTTCAGGTGATCCACCCGTTTCGGCTTCCCAAAGTGCTGGGATTACAGGTGTGAGCCACTGCACCCAGCCACTAATCACATTTTTAAAATAAAGAAGCAAAGTCATAGAAAGCTAAGTAACCTACCCAAGACCACAAAGCCAGGAAGTGATAAAGTCAGGATTTGAACACAGGTGTCCTCACCCCAGAACCCACACTCCTAAACCACTACTTATCTTAAATATTTGGCACACACCTGTAGTCCTAGCTACTCTGGAGGCTGAGTCAGGAGAATCACTTGAACCCGGGAACATGTAAGAGTTCATTCCTAGCTATACTAAACCTTATAGTCCCTAGTGGAAACACTGAGTCCAACGGAGAGGTATTCATCTTTATTGTTCATCTAAAACCCATCTCTTCCTTGGTTGACTAACAAGAATGAAATTCATGTGAAACTCATGGGAGGTGGAGGTTGCAAAAACACCACTACTTACTGACTTTGGAATCAAAGAGAAGTGGTTTGAATTTCAGCTCTGCCACTGAATTCTCTGTGAGCCTCTGAAAATATTGCTCTAGTCATACCTGTTTGCTGCTCTAACAAAAGCCAAGGACTAAGTTATACTGGTCAGCATGCCAGGGGAAGGGGGTGCATGGAGCCAAACTCAGCAAGGACCGTGTTCTGGAGCCTACAGTGCAATGGTGTGCTGAACCTGAATGGATAGAATGAGGTCATGATTTCCTCAAGGGCACATTACAAATCAAGATGAGTGCCCTGAAAGAGAGGAACATCATCATCCAGGAACTCGTAACATAGAAACCTGCTCAAGAACTGGAATGGCAATTCTAAGTCCTGCTGGGACAGACACCAGGAGGAGGAACTGGCATTATCTAGGCTAGGCTGGTCAAAGGATGCAGAGAAATTATTCTACACCCAGAGAAGAACATGTCCCAATGTTCTGTGGAGGAAAAGTGCAGGGCAAAGAAAATCAAGGAACACAAATTTAAGGTTAAAGTTTGTGCTCGATGATGCTGAAGAGATAGACTGGGAGAGAAAAGGCAAGACCTCTCTAAAGATTTCCACCAAAAAGATTTTAACGGGATTAATTCATCCATAACCTGTGAATAATTTCTTCCCTGAAAAGCTGCACTAAGGAGTCTACAAAAAAGCTATTTAATATGTCTGGGTTGTGGTCAGCGTTCAGACATTAGTGTTGCACTTTTATCAACTGTATTTATATTAAGAAATGTCTAGTCAACAGTCTCATCCACTGGGGTTTTAGTCCTCCTTTAAATTGATGTCCACATAAAATGTAGAACAATATATCTCACTATGTAGCACACATTTTTCAGCCTTTAAGTTGCATGGAAATTGCTAGATCAAATAATGTTGTCCTGCATAAAAACCACAACTGCGAAATCAAACCCTGCAAAAGCGGCCAAACCAGAGGATCTGCCAGATGCCACCACTACTAGTTACAAGCCACAGTGATTTGGGACAAGATCTTGAAAAAAGGGTAAGTCCTTCTTTCAGAGAGTTTTACCATTAAAACTCTCCTTTTTAAGAGAGAACACAAGGCAACAGCATTTAACATTATTCTTCCCAAACTTTATTTGGTACAACTGAGTGCTTTTTACCCATGAGGTGAGGAACTACTGTTTTATTGTGTGATTTCTCATCTTTAGCTATGCATATTTCCTGACTTCTTGCAAACAGAATGTAAATAAATCCGCCTTTCTCTTCTTTACCAAGGATAAAATCGCGAACATTCAAGCTCACCACTCCAACAAGACTTATTGGTTAAGAAGGAGAGCTAGAATGTGCAGCTCTGACTGTCCCTAAGTTGCACTTTTCTTGGAGCATTTCTGGTGCCACTGCCTCATCAGCCTTGGGAAATTATTCATATCTTTTCATACTTTCGCCTAAGTGTGGATGAAAGAGTCTTTTCTTTATAACCCCAGCATAACAAAGTCAATGCTAGAATGGTCACATTCAGTTTTGCTAAATGGAATATCAGCACCAAAATAAAGAGGACCATCAATGTAGATAATCTGAATTACCAAGAATGCCCTATGCGCTGCCAGCTTGTGGCTTCATGTGGCTGAAGACAGTTGCTGATTTTTCATCTTTCTCTAACTCTCAACATGTAAGAGTTCATTCCTAGCTATACTAAACCTTATACTCCCTAGTGGAAACACTGAGTCCAATGGAGAGGTATTCATCTTTATTGTTCATCTAAAACCCATCTCTTCCTTGGTTGACTAACAAGAATGAAATTCATGTGAAACTCACCCCCTCAGCCTCCATAGGCTAAGGCTATATTTTGATGGGCCCCAACAGTTTACTGTCTCTCAAAACAGATCTGGAAATACAAGCTCCATCCACATAACAGCAGAAGGCTCATTTCCTTACAAATATTTCATTCTCCAAATTCCAGCTTTCTCAATGCATAGTAAAGAATAAAAAATTTTCTAATTTTTCTCAATTCTCAAAGATTTGTGCACCAGAAGATGGCATTTATATGTCTAACACCCATAAATCTTCTTCCCTGTTACAGTCTTTAAAATACAGATGGTGCTTTTAATAGCCACCATCATATTTACATTGTATTTTGTAATTTCATAATCACTGTAAAGCTGTTTCACATCTCAATTCCCTAGGCTCCAAACAACTTTATTTCACTGAATTGGTGTAAGAATAACTCTAATACAAGGAAGAATGTGCTGTGTCTCATGTCCTTTAATGAACTATGAACTCTAGGAGGACCCAGGCTCTGTATCACTTGTATCAGTGAGTTTGCACCTGCTGGTTACTCTGCCTTTGCTGATGGCAAACACTTTTCAACTCTGCTTTCCAGCATCTCAACTTTCTTCAGCATTTGGAGAATTCTACCTGTATTCTACTACAAATACTGAACATATCAGAATCTTGATTTCCCAGACTCCCTTGCAGCCAGCGTCTGAACAGAGGAACCAGGCTCTGTCATTCAGATGCACCCACAATGGACTTTAAAACAAGACCCAGAGGGCCCAGGTGCAAGGGCTCGCACCTGTAATCCCAGCCCTCTGGGAAGCCAAAGCAGGAAGATCACTTGAGGCCAAGAGTTCAAGACTAGCCTGGGCAACATAGTGAGACTCTGTCTCTATAAATAATTTAAAAGTTAGCCAGTTGTGGTGGCATGAACCTGTGGTCCCAGCTACTTGGGAGGCTGAAGTGGGAGGATCACTTTATCCCTGGAGGTTGAGGCTGCAGTGAGCCACAATGATGCCACTGAACTCCAGTCTGGGCAACAGTGTAAGATCCTGTCACAAAAAAGCAACCACAGGAAAAAGAGATGCCAGGAATCTGGGCTATCTCTGGTAGCAATTGAGATTGCAGCAGACTAGCTCTCAGAGCACAGCTACAGGGGTGCAAGTCAAAGTATTCAGGGTTTGAGTGTTTCTTCCCACTGCCCCAGACCAGTTCTAGGGTATGATTTTTATCTTTATTTCTGACTGTATAAATCTGCACCTCGTTTTCAGCTCTTTCAACAATACACTTTTTAATAAAACTTCTGTTCTGTTTAAATCAGCCAATATCAGTGCCTATGGTTTCCAGCTGAGTTCTCACCACATTTTTCTTATCTGGAGCACTAGCTGCAAGTTCCCACAAGCTGCTTGATGAGCATAAATGAGAGGCAATCACCTGACTGTTGTTGCTCTAATTCCTGCAGATAAGCAGGGGGGTTAAAAGGATTAGAAAAATAACCAGACTAGTCTCTGGTTTGGCAACTTACGGAAATAACCCAGAAT
This sequence comes from Saguinus oedipus, assembly GCA_031835075.1. Classification (NCBI taxonomy): domain Eukaryota; kingdom Metazoa; phylum Chordata; class Mammalia; order Primates; family Cebidae; genus Saguinus; species Saguinus oedipus. The sequence continues at coordinate 36,525,664 of CM063189.1, forward strand.
GCTGTTCTCCTTTCACTCAGATTATGGATTATCCTCCCAGATGACTACCCATCAATCCGATCACAGTATCATATACAAGATCGAATACATACACAAATATTCTTATCATTAATGATGGTGGTGAAAATCTTAAAGTTGCTTTCTACTTTGAAGACATTGAAAACCCATAACGAAGGAGGGATTTGTTTTTTTCCAGGTGACTGTTTCAGACCACAGGTTTCCATATGCTTTTACTGAAAATTTTTAAATCATTTCATGTTTTAAGAACAGAAACAGACATTTCCAAATGAATCTTCCTAATCTAACCCTTCATGTTGTCATGGATATAGGACCAAGTGAATCGTGCTTAAAGGCAGAAGTCCTTGCTCCTGGTGAGGAATAAGTCCTTCCCTGAAGTGGGAATAGGACTCTGTCACCCTCTGGGCTGTTCTCCCTTCCTGCCTTTGTTTCTCCTTAAAGCTTCTATCTGGGGAAGCTCTTGTTGTCATGCCAACGCTGGAAACACAAGATGCCCTCCAAGAAAACTTAGAGACACACCACATCATATTGTCACCAAGATAGGAGGACACAGCACCGAGCAATGATGTGTAAACAGATTCACAACTGGGTCCTTGTTTTAAGCGGTGGTTACTCAGGTCATTGTGCTTTCAAGGGCATATCCTTTACCAGCAGGGTTGGCAACAGACCCTTAAATCACATAGCTGAGTATAGAAAAAGTTTTCCCACCCTGTCTCTCAATCAGAACAAAAATTGTGCTGAGACATCCAGAGAGTGCTGTACTGCTGGGAATGTTCACCTAGGGAAATCTAAAAATAGTGAGCTATTTTACTGTGGATGCCCAAAGAGACCTTAACACTTTGCTATAAGTGAGTTTCAGGCAAAATTAATCTGTTAAAATACCAGTAGAGAAATCCTACCTAGAATGCAGCGGGATAAATTAGACTTAAGCTCCCTGCTTGTCAATTTCTAGCAATAGGTGACTAGAGATCTGCGCTAAACCCTAATCACTGGCTTACTGGGAAAGAATACAAGATTTATTAGTTATGTGTACCATAGCAACGGAAGTGAAGAGTAGTACCAGTACCATGGATTTACAGACCCTGTTATCTAGCATCACCATGTCAATTAAGCATTGCCTGACTGCTTTAACTCTGTGTTAAATTCTACACCCTTGGAGACTCCAACACCATTTCTTTCTGCTTCTCTTATGACACTATTTTCTACTCTTTATCATTTGTATGTTTCTGTTTCCCCTTTCTAGACCATTAGTTTCTCAAGGCAGGCAACTACATTTTACTTATTATTGCATTTCTCTCAGATCCTAGTATATATGCCCTTCTATGTAGACTTTTACTTATCGCAGAATTCAGCAACCAATATCAAACACTGCTATTGTTTGAATGTTGATGTCTCCCCAAAATCCATTCATTGGAAACTAATACCCGATGAGATAGTAGTAAGAGACGGGAGTCTTTAGGAAGATTAAGTCATGAGGGCCCCACCCTTCTTAATGGGATCAGTGTCCTCATAAAGGAGGCTCAAAGGAGCTCCCTTGTCCCTTCTGCCACGTGAGAACACAGAAGGTGCAATCTATGTGGAACAGGCCCTTACCATATACCAAGTTTGCTAGTGCCTTGATTTTAGACTTTCCAGCCTTCAGAACTGTGAGTAATAAGTTTCTACTGTTTACAAATTACCCACTCTAAGGTATTTTGTTATAGTAGCCCAAATGGACTGAGACAAATACTTTGTGTTGAAATTAGCTATGCTCTGGAAGACAGGCATAAACAAAACCCATACCATGCCTTTGATTAACTCATAGCCTAGTAGACTATTGAATAAATAAAACAAAAAATTATATTCTTGTTCCCCGTGTGTAGGATCTACGCTAATGATCATCCTTTAGAGGAGCTTGGTCTTTTATGGCTTCTGAAATAGGTTTCCATATACATTCTATTCTAATATAATCCCAGTGAGGTAGGCAGAACAGGAAGCTGAGATCATGACATTCAGAGGATAAAAGAGTTGCCCACAGCTCCACTGTGGTGTGTTTTGACAAATAAATTGAGAAATGTTTCTGAAAGTAACCATGAAGCAAATGAAATCTCTTGCATAGTGTTGTGACCTGAAGTCTGGCCTGTGAGAATCAACTTAGCTTCAATCACAGAGCATAAGTCTCAGTGTCTATAACAGACTGCATAACAACCCTCACAAAGATATCCACGTTCTGATCCCTGCCAGCCGAAAATACATGAAGTTTTATGGCTGGCAAAGGACAATTAACATGGCAGATGGGTTGCCAGCTGGCTGACCTCAAGATGGAACTGTAGCCTGGGTTTTGCAGGTCATCCAGTATAATCATAAGAGCCCTTAAATGGGGAAGCAGCAGGCAGAAGAGAATGAGAGACAACGGCATGGAAACTCAGCTGGACCTTGCTGGCTTTGAAGATGGAGGAAGGGCCCACAGCTAAGGAATACAGGCAGGCTTGAAAAACTGAACAGGCAAATAAATACATTCTCCCCTAGAGCTTCCAGGAGGATGCAGCACTGCCAACATTTTGGACTTCTGACCCCCAAAATTATAAAATAATAAATATATTTTGTTTTAAGCCACTAAACTTATGGCAATTTATTACAGCAGCAATCAAAAGATTAGAAATCTAATATAGGGTCTTTATGAGCAAATCAGTTTCAAAATATCATTTTTCATCAAGTGCAAGTATTAAATAAGAGACTCTACACACAGGATCTTCCACCAATGTTAGCTACCTTCTCAACAGAGTAACCACTAATGCTGGCTACCTCCTCACTTCCCTTAGAAATATCACCTGACAAAAACAAGTAATGAGGAAAGGATTCCCTGTTTAATAATGGTGTTGGGAAAACTAGCTAGCCATATGCAGAAACCTGAAACTGGGCCGCTTCCTGACACCTTATACAAAAATTAACTCCAGATGGATTAAAGATTTAAACATAAGAACTAAAACCACAAAAACCCTAGAAGAAAACCTAGGCAATACCATTCAGGACATAGGCATGGGCAAGGACTTCATGACTAAAACACCAAAAGCATTCGCAACAAAAGCCAAAATAGACAAATGGGATCTAAGATACAACCAGATACTCCCACCACATTTTCTGGTGTATATGTGCCACATTTTCTTTATCCAGTCTATCATCGATGGTCATTTGAGTTGGTTCCAGGTCTTTGCTATTGTAAACAGTAGCACAATGAACATATGTATGCATGTGTCTTTATAATAGAACGATTGATAATCCTTTGGGTATATACCTAGTAATGGGATTGCTGGGTCAAATGGAATCTCTATTTCTAGATCGTTAAGCAATCACCACACTGCTTCCACAATGGTTGAACTAATTTACACTCCCACCAACAGTGTAAAAGTATTCCTATTTCTCCACATCCTCTCCAGCATATGTTATCTTCTGATTTTTTAATGATCGCCATTCTAACTGTCCCTTTCCAGAGAAATGGATGAATCTAGAAACCATCATTCTCAGCAAAACTCACACAAGAACAGACAACCAAACACGGCATGTTCTCACTCATAAGTGGGTGTTGAACAATGAGAAAACATGGACGCAGGGAGGAGAACATCACACACTAGGGTCTGTTGGGGGGCTATGGGAGGGATAGTGGGAGGTGGGGAGACTGGAGATGGATAACATTGGGAAAAATACCTAATATAGGTGATGGGGGAATGGAGGCAGCAAACCATCGTGGCATGTGTGTACCTATGTAACAATCCTGCAAGATCTGCTCATGTACCCCAGAACTTAAAAGAAAAAAATACCACATCCTGGGAGTCTTTAAAAAAAAATCATAGTTTAAGTCATTTCTGGCCCGTCTTACTCTCTGACAACATACAGAAACACTAAAAACAGTAACAAACTGTTCAAAGACGTTAGAACTCCACCTTAACTACACATGACTGCCACCTGGGAAGCACTGAAAAACTACAGACACCAAGGCCCTGCCTCAGATCAATGACATCAGTCTTTTTTGGGAGGAAGTCCCAAGCACAGATCTTATTTCAAAAGCTACTCAGGTATTCTCATGTGTGGTTAGGATTGGAAACACCCACAGGAAAGCTGCAAAGGAGCCCTTTGACAGCAGAAGTGGGAGTGCCTCAGGCCTGAGACCAGAGTCCAGTAACCTTTTCTTCTGACCCTACATTGTCACCACCAGGCCCACAACATGACTTCCAAGGCCCTTCTAAATATACTGGTTTTCTTATTTTGTTTATCATTGCAGAAAGCTCTTATCAAAAGAAAGTGGACTCCGAACTCCAACAGATAAGAGATGAAAATGGGATTTGAAAGCCTAAAACCCATATGATGTGTTCCACCTCTCCTCTGAACCTAAGTTCCAGAGTTGGAATTACTGACTCTGTCAACCACAGGGCTGAGCTGAACTTGAGCAACCTAGTGTAGCTTGTCCCAGACCATATGCCACAAACCACCACATCCTCAAGACATTCACAGGTATTGTCAGGAAAAACAAGAAGAGAGGATTCCATGGTCAAATACAGCAGCCATGCTCTCCCACTCTTAGCTAAAGACTCTAAGTGCCCTGCAGTTTTTAAAAATGTTTAATCTAATACTTCCTAAAACTATTTGACTAAGTAGCCATTTTTTTATTTCAAAAGGTTTTTGGCTATATGAGTAAGTTTTTTAGGAGTGATTTCTGAAATTTTGGTGAACCCATCAACCCATGCAGTTGTACCCAATGCATAGTCTTTTATCCTTCATCCCTCTCCCACCGTTTCCCCAAGCCCCCAAAGTCCATTGTATCATTCTTATCCCTTTGCATCCTCATAGCTTAGCTCCCACTTGTGAGTGAAAACATACAACATTTGATTTTTCATTCCTGAGTTACTTCACTTAGAATAATGGTCTCCAGCCCAGGAATAGTGGCTCACACCTGTAATCCCAGCACTTTGGGAGGCTGAGGCTGGCAGATCACAAGGGCAAAAGATCAAGACCATCCTGGCCAACATGATGAAACCCCACCTCTACTAAAACATACCAAAATTAGCTGGGCACCTGTAGTCCCAGCTACTCAGGAGGCTGAAGCAGGAGAATTGCTTGAAACCAGGAGGTGGAGGTTGCAATGAGTTAAGATCATGCCACTGCACTCCAGCCTGGTGCCTGGCAACAGAGCGAGACTCTGTCTCAAAAAAAAACCAAAAGAATAATGGCCTCCAATTCTATCCAGGTTGCTGCAAATGCCATTATTTCACCAAGGGACCATTTTTGCAAGGAGCATCTGTCATCCAGGAGATTCAGTTTGGAAATTCCAATTCCTTCTTGTGAAAGATGAGAAATGAGGGTTTAAAGAGGACATAATTTGTCTACAGGCTCTGAACCACAGTCTGCCAATGCCTCATGTATCTTCTTGGCCCACGGAAGTTCCCCAGACCCAGATTGTCTCCAGCATGCTGGCAGCTTTCCTCTCCAATGCTATGTTTCCAGTCACGGTCAGAACTTTCGTCCCCTGGACACTTGCTCTGGGGAAAGGGAATGATGGGAGTTGGTGCATAAATGCACTGGTTTTCCCATCCTTCATGGTGGGGCGTACCCCATGTGGATTCTCAGAGGGTCTCCAGTGGGAGTGAGCCCTGGTTGTTCATTGTAGAAAATCTGCTCATGAGTGACTCTCTGATTGGGTTTCCTCCTTTTCCTGCCCCTAACTCACTTCCCCACCTGTTTTTCCTGGATCTACTTCCTAATAATTAACCACACAGGAGTCCTTGCCTGAAGGCCTGCTTTGGGAGGAAACCCAAACAGACTTACTCACAATGCAAGTTAAGAACAATGACCTAGATTTAAGGCCCTGTTCAGACACTAAATAAATGATTTGGTTTTTGTAAATGAAATCAGATTCTAGCTTAAGATTCCAAGTTTTCAACAGCCATAGACATTTCCTCCTGAGACTAACAGCTAAATTCTACTGTCAAAATCAAAAGAGTTTAAGCTTTTTCTTCCTTCCAACAGCTAAAGAAGGAAAAAAGGCTGCATTAGAAACAATACATTTTTGCTTCAGAAACCAAGAAGGGCTTCTCCACCTGTGTGTCTTTTGGTGAAAGGTCACAGTCAAACACTGTCATGGGTGGCTACAGTGGCTCGCACCTATAATCCCAGTACTTTGGGAGGCCAAGGCAGGCAGATACCTGAGGTGGGAAGTTCGAGACCAGTCTGATCAACATGGAGAAACCCTGTCTCTACTAAAAATACAAAATTAACTGGGTGTGGTAGCACATGCCTGTAATCCCAGCTACTCAGGAAGCAGAGGCAGGATAATCACTTGAACCCAGGAGATGGAGGTTGCCATAAGCCGAGATCGCACCACTGCACTCCAGCCTGGGCAACAGAGCAAACTCCACCTCAAACAAACAAACAAACAAAAAACTATGTCATGTTGCTAGAATTTTCTTTCAGACCCAAAAAGGAAACAAATACTTAATAAAGTCGAACTCAGGAATTTCTCAACAGGCTGCACATCTGAGGTGACATGGGCTGCCAATTTTTTTTTTCTTCAAAAACGGTGAATAAATTTGCTCAAGAAATTAGCTGTCAATAACAGGGGTATAAAAACCTAGCCAGAGATTTTTGTGTTTGGCTGTGTCTCTCAAACTGTTTTCCAGAGATAGTTGAGGCTCAGTAAACCTAAAACATTTTTCTCAGCAACTTCCCCCCCGCTTTAATTTCCAAACTCTGAAATTTAAAAAAAAACAAAAAAAACAACTTTCATATGTTTTTTTCTTAAAGTATTAGTTGATATCAAGCAGGCAGGTAAGCATTTCCTGGTTACTCTTTTATCAGAAGGACTTTCAAGAAACTATATTTTGGCAGATTTGAATTTCCCTTTATTTGAATTGTACACACTTCTGGCATGTGGAAGTAGAACATTGAAACTTGAAAATCTTATGGAAGATGCCTCTGCTTTCACAGAGGCAGGGAGCCCAGTGGGGCTCTAGGCAACCTGGCCTTGTACAGCTGACAAGGAGAGAAATACCTATCAAGGTAGGAAAAATACAGCTCCTTTCCTTTTGCCTCCAAGAAGACCGATGACCAAGAGCAGTTGGTTACAGTCAGAACAGGCATTACCATCAGGTGAGTAAGTTGGTGGGATCCCTCTGCTCAGCTCTAAGTATTTTAAGAACTGACTGGATCCACAGTTATGTGCTTAAAAACACGGCTATATCCAAGTACTCTTTGTCAAAAGTTATGGTCACCTGGAAATCCATTCCTCAGAAGCATTGCTCTAGTGCCCATGAGGGTGTGACCTGTCACTCACTCCTCCTTCATGGCCTTCTTGATCCTCAGCTTTTGTCAGGCACATTACCAAAAACTTCCTACTGTCCTGTTGTTTCACCCCAAACCCAGACAAATGACCAAAGCATCTGACTCTCTCCATGCTTAGCTCTGAAACCAGATTTAGCTCTGAAAGGTAGGAGAGGCCATATGGAGGTGCTGTTTTCATCTTCCTTGGCCTCCCACTTCCTTGGAGGTATAGCAAGGAGCTAGTGAAAGATACTAGCTCTTTTTTGCACTTCCACCTCTGACACCTTCAGCCAAGCCCCCTCTCCATAGACATTCCACTGGCTCCATACAACACCCATAAACTTTCAGGTACAAAGCACCCCCTGAAGATTACATAGGAAATATATGTATTAGCAAAGAGATTTTCCATAGAAGCAGAACAAAGAAGACATAGTGAAGTACATAGAGAAAGACATTTACTATAAGAGATTGGCTTATATGTTTCTGAAGGCTGAGAAGTCCCACCATCTGCTGACTGCAAGCTGGAGGTCCAGGAACACTGCTGATATAGTCCTAGTCCAACCACAAGGGCCTGAGAACCAGAGGAGCCAATGACGAAAGTTCCAGTTCTAGACCCAAAGCCTAAGAACCATGAGCCCTGATGTCTGAAGGCAGGAAAAGATGCATGTCCCAGCTCAAGCAGAGAGTAAATCTGCCTTTCCTTGGCCTTTCTGTCCTGTTTGGGTCCTCGATGAACTGGATAATGCCTTTCCCTTCCTTTTTGGTTAAAGGCTCCCTTTAACCAAAACTAACTTCTTCAGAAACTGGTCATGGGGTCAAAAAGTCCATCACTCATTTCTCTGGATGAATTTAAAACTCTAAAGGCAAATGACTAGGGATATGGAGAACACAGCAAATCGTCATCAGCCATAAGCCCTCCAGCCACAGTGAAATTGTCAGATTCGCTCTGTCTACCAGCAAGCTTGATGAAATGGGATCTTGGATACAAAATCCATGTTTGGGGATCTAACAAGGAAAAATGCCTGGGGTGCTTTTCCTTAGTTTTAAGACTAATGGGGAGGAGGCAATCACTATGCAACATGGGTATCATATGCCCAGAAGAGAACATAACCCAAAGGAGAGAACAGACGCAGAGGTAGGAAAAGATGGTGATGACGATAATCCAATCAGTAGCCACAGCTACCATTCAGTGAGAAGGCACAAAGTCAGGCACAGAGCAAATATTAGCTTAGTTGATTTCCATGATCCCTATGCTAGCGAGGTATTCCCATTTCCGTTTTACAGATGAGTCCATTGAGTCTCAGAGACAATTCATTTCTTACTTAATCACACAATTAATAAGTGGTAGGTTTCGGGTTCAAAGTCAGATTCCTCTCCAATGGTTGAAATCATTCCATTTGACTATACTGTCTTCCTAATAATGCATTAGTTATAGCTGGGGAGCACATATGTGGTTTCTCAGGGAAAAAGAACAGAAAAAGTGTAGGGGGAAACCCCCACTAGATTTCGCTAAAGGCTTGGCCTAGAACAAAAATGCTGGAAAACTAAACTGATGATTGCTCCTTGGCCTCACACCCCACCATTGACCTAAGTCTGTGGCTCCCAACTGGTCGTTGCATGGGATCCGTGTGTCTGTATGCACACAGACAAAATAGATCATGCACATATCAATATATTTCTGTAATTATTCATATACCAATTGATTCTCAAATGTTATTGAATTCACAGAATATTTATCATTGTATATTTCCCAACCTAGGAATATTAAAAGTATAATTAATATCATGTGGGATGGATGTTTCTGTCATTAAAAAGGGATTTTCAATTCTACAATCCAGAAATTCCATTCCTAGATACTGACTCAACAGAAATGCATCAATCCACTCATCAACAATCGACACTGTGCAGGAATGGTCATACCAGCATATTCACAAATTCCCCCAAAGCAGAAATGACCCAAATGCCAACACAAGTGGAATGGCTGAGTACATGGTGGTGCAGCCACACAGTGGAACGCCGTGTGGTGATGACAGCAGACAGACTACAGCTACACCCAACAATAGATGACTCTCACAAATGGGATACACAGCAAGGGAGCTAGACACATTTAAAAGCACCCTCTGTATAATTCCTATTATATCATTTTCAAAAACAAGCAAAACTCATCTATGCTGTAAGAAGTGAGAAGAAAGATTACCTCGAGGGGTGAAGGGAGAGTGAGTGAGGGAGCCTTCTGCAGACGCTTATAATGTTCAGTTTCTTGATCTGGGTGTTGGTAACATAGGTTTATGTAGTTTGTGAAAATTCCATGAGCTGTGCATGTGATTTGTGTATTTTTTAAAAATGTATGTGATATCTTAAAAAACATTCAAAACAGAGTTGACAAGTTATATGATAAAGACAACCTATTGTTCTGTAGGAAAGTCTTCCCAGCCAGTCTGGGTACTTACCCCTTGCCAAATATGAAAATCTTTTTCTTCCCTATTTTTGGTCAGGCCATATTCTCAATTTCAAATGACCCACTTTGCCATCTCTGCCCATTAAAACACTTTCCATTTTTTGAAACCCAGCTCAAGGTTCCCACCCCCAAGAAACCTTTCCACTTCTGTAGCCAGAAGTGAATTCTTGCTCCCACAAACCCTGAGTGCTCTGATAGCATTTCTCTGACCACAACTCTGAGGTCTTTTGAGCCACACATATAGCCTGGCAAGTGATAGGTCATTTAGAAAGGTTTTCTGTTGTAAGAGTATCTACCTTAATCTCATAATGCAGTAATCTGTGTTAGCTTTACTTCCTGCCCTCAAGAAGGTTAGACTCTTGGGAGAAATAGGTCTTTGTGTCTGCACTGCTCACCACATCCAACCCATACCCATGCATATTGCAGATGCTCAGGTAATGTTTTTGAATACAGATAAATGTCACCTGTGAAAATAATCTGCAGTAAAAGAGATACCTTGAAGATCTCAGCAGTTCTATTTCATGTCTTCTGTTTTCTTTTTTCAGACAGAATCTCACTCTGTGGCCCAGGTTGGAGTACAGTGGCATGACCACTGTTCACTGCAGCCTTGACCTCCTAGACTCAAGCAATCCTCCTGCCTGAGCCTCCCAATGACAGGTGTGAGCCACCGCATCCCACCCTGTTTTGTATCTTTATAAAATAAAATACAGAAGACTTCAATATGAGGCACCCCTTTCTCCCCAGTGGCTGGTATTTTATTGGGTTTATACTAAACTGAAAGCCCCCTTGGGGGTCTAGTTATCTATACGACCAAAAATGTGAGCTTTTCAATCAAAAAACTGAAGGCAGCTGAGACGTCTGGATCACAGTGATGAAGAGGCTCAGCCCAATTCCAAGTTACTTGGATCAACCCTGGCAGATGCTTCCACATACTAAGAAAAAGCATCCAACAACCAAATTAGCACAGCAAGATGCAATGAAAAAATGACAGAGTGGCATCAACAGACAAGCCTGTTAGCCCACCCCAGCTTTGTCTCCCACAAGAACAATAGCATTTCTAAAGAGTCCCTGATGTGTCCTCAATCTATAATTTTGCTCCCCCTTCCCTCTTTTCTTCCCTTTTCAATAAGCCACACATTGTTCAAGACAAATTCCCTATGCAATGATTTTTTTTAATTATTAGGGCAAAATGAGCAGTGTTGGAGTGCTAAGATTCCTGAATTAATAATATTGCTGCCATCCATGATTTTAACTTTCTCTTTTCTGTTGGCAGAAGCCAAGACATTAGGAGATATTTTCCAGCATTACAGTCAAACTGTGCATTTTTAGATTTGTGGGCAGGCTGAGTGATCTCTAGCCAGAGTCTCAGCCCTCAGCTCCACATTCCAATGTCATTCTCTTACCACAGCATCATTTCTGGTCTCCCAAGTCATTCTGGTCTCCCAAGTCATAGCTTTGGAGAAAATGAAGCACATTTTCAGAATTGAATAACCCAGGCAGCCTAAGGCCAACTAACAAGGCAGTTGGTGAAGTCAGCAGAAGAGCTGCTATGAGCAACATGCATGTGAGCAACACTTTCCATCACCAAGATCTGTATCAAGACCTTTTATACCTACACCAAGACTTTCACTGATGGGTGCAGCTTACAGGTTCAAGCAGCCGAAAGGGCCCACATTTTCCTGTTTTTATTTAAAGTGCAAGGAAACATAGCACTTAAAGTGTGTATGCCAGGACTAACCTACTTACATTCAGGTCTCAACCTGAATTTCCTTTCTCATGAAAGCTTGACCCAGTCCCAGTTGGGAGCTAGACACTCTTAACATTCTTCCTCTGTGTCACTTGCTACAGTTTTAATTTACTAATTATGTGCGTGATCATATACAAAGTGTCTGCCTTTCCACAGAAATGTAAGTTCCATGCAGGCAACGCTTGAATCTGTCTTGTTAATGGCTAACATGGTTTGGCTGTATCCCCACTCAAATCTCACTTTGAATTCCCACATGTTGTGGGAGGAACCTGAGAGTAGGTAACTCAATCATGGGGGCAGGTCTTTCCCATGCTGTTCTCATGATAGTAAGTCTCACGAGATCTGGTAATTTTAAAACTGAGAGTTTCCCTACACAAACTCTCTTTGCCTGCTACCATCCATGTAAGATGTGGCATGCTCCTCCTGGCCTTCTGACATGATTGTGAGGCCTTCCCAGCCATGTGGACCTGTAAGTCCATTAAACTATTTTTTTCTCCCCAGAGTTGGGTGTGTCTTTACCAACAGTGTGAAAACAGACTAATACAATCGCTGTGCCCCAGCATGACAGACTTACTAGGTAGTACTTAGAAACACCTGTTGTTGCAGTTAAAACTAGTTAGCAGACTCCATAGATTGTTAGAACCTAACAATCCTATAATTCCCACCTGCCCTGGCTAGAAACCAAGAAAGAAAAGTGTTTTTCAGTAGTCCATATAGATGGTGAATCCGTAATCAAATTTTATTTCCCTGTCTCCCAGGCTCCAAGGTCCGAAATTGCCTCCTTTCCCTAATTTATGGCACCATCGTCCTCGATGTTAATGAGTTTTGAAACATTCTTGGTTCTGTCTTCGTTAACCCTCCTACTTCTCACTAACCGACTCTAGAAACTTTCGTTCAGCTGCCTGCCATTCCCCGCCCCTCATACCACCCCAGGCCAGGACTTGCTACTACTTCCTAGACATGTAACTGGCCTCTGACCTTAGCTTTTTTGTTTGTTTTTGGAGACAGAGTCTTGCTCTGTCACCCAGGCTGGAGTGGGGTGACACAATCTCGGCTCACTGCAGTCTGTGCCTCCCAGGTTCAAGTGATTCTCCTGCCTCAGCCTCCTGAGTAGCTGAGAGTACAGGGGTGCACCACCATGCCCAGCTAATTTTTTTGCATTTTTAGTAGAGACAGTGTTTCACCATGTTGGCCAGGCTGGTTTCGAACTCCTGACCTCAGGTGATCCACCTGCCTTGGCCTCCCAGACTGCTGGGATTACAGGCGTGAGCCACCATGCCTGGCCAACCTTAGCTCTTTAAGTAGGTCTCTTCATTTCCAGCTAGCAGGTAATTCTTGACACTTTCAGATCACCCCCTACCAGAAAAAGCATTAGTGACTTCCTCAAACCCACATGAATAAAATGTAAGCTCCATAGCTTGGAATACTCCATGTAGTCCCCAACCTGTCTGTTTCCTTCCCACGTGATCCTTCAACATTCCCCCTTATGCAAGAAGCCTTTCTTAATTCTTTTCTACCTGAAGATGCAACCGAATACTCCTGCCACATTTTCTGGAACGTTGTAAATGTTTAGTTTTATAAATTAGAAAGCATCTGCTAAATTGTTCCTAGTAATCCAGAAGGCTCTTCCAGCCATAATCTAGATCACATTGGTCTTTGATTACCAAAAAATGCCTAACACTCTGTCTGGCACATAATAGCTTTTCAAAAACATTCCTTGAATTTAATCGAATTCATTCTTTCATTTATTCTTTCAAACACCCAGTCTGTTTACCAATGACTGCCCCACCCCAGGGGTAAAAATGTAGAATTGTGTGACCTTCAGCACAGGCCTTAACTCTTCTAGACCTTGGCTTCTTCCCCTGCAAAATGAGCTGTGCTGTGAACCAAGTAAAAGAATGCATGTAAAACACTTAGCGTACTGTCTGGTACATAGTATATGCTCAATAAATGTTAACCTAGTATTATTATTATTGCCTCCTAAGGCAGCCTGTTCCATTGTCAGGCAGGTAAAATTACTAAAGCATTCTTCCCAATTCCAAGTAAAAATATAGCTCCCAATGACACCCATTCATTGATCTTAGCTTCCTTGCCTGTGAGCAAGAAGAATGAAGTGACTTCTAAGTAGGCTCAGATAATACTTCTAAAACCCTGACTCTCGGCACCAGGCCTGGAGTGAAGAAAGGAAAACTGAGGTCAACTAGGGACAGAGAGCTGGATTTCATTAATTCCCCGGGTTTCTGAAAAAAGCTAAGGTTCTGTAAGTGGGTGTTCATTTTCTACCTTAGGAGTTTCAGTCTGGGAGTCCAATATACTGCTTAAATTTCATTTATTTCCTCTAGCTGTAGGGTTTGGGTAAGCAAGGAAAATTCTGCAAAATGACTTCACCATTGGCAGTCATTTGCCCTTGGCCAAACTGACTTGCTACTATTCTAAGAGTGTCAGAAGTTTCCAAATTAGCTTAGTCCGTGTCTGGTGCTGAGTAAGCTCCTGAGGGTGGGTCTTGTCCATGACCTGGGCCTTGTGCAGGATGGATCTTATTGCCCCTGAAAAGCAGGTGCCCTGTTGTCCTGATATTCCACCCACACCTGACTCAGCTCCTACTAGTAACTATGATATCGACGTTTCTATTTTTTTCAGCATCCCACACCTTCTTCCACTAGACTCTTCTGGCTCTGGTTTTACTAATTTTTAAGTGAATAACCTTTTACTGACAGACTCTTCCCTTTTTGAAGAGACCAGGCTTTTGACTTTCTTCAATGCACTCTCAAACTGTTATGTTATGCTCTCAGGTTGGACAAGCCAAGCTGTGGAGAAGCTTCCACACCCACAGACAGGTACTGGGCCCAATTTTCAGAATTCAGAAATGATTTCCAGAAAAGTCAAGATGCTTCTGCAGCTCTGCACAGGTTACAATGACTTATCTTCATATACACACTACTTTAGAATAATCCACAATTTTCCTTCAACTGAAGCACTTAAATTGTGTAGTATTTTTTTAAACTAAGTTCACTAAGAATCTACCATATCGCATTGTAGATAGTAGGAACCTCCTAACTGACACTGTGTCTCTAATTGTCATCTTTAATCTATTCCCCCACCAGATCAGAGGAATTTTTTACAATATATAAATCAGAGTATCTTACATCCCTGCTTAGAAGTGTTCAACAGCTTCAATTCTACTCAGAAGGAAATCACAGACTTCAAAGCCCTGTATTCCTCTGGCTCCTGGCATTTCTCCACTCACACCATCTTCTCATTTACTCACCACACACAAGCACACAAAACTTCTTACAGCTCCTCAAATGTGTCAAGTCTTTCCTGGCAAAGGCTCAGGGTTTTGCACTAACTCTTCCTTCCACCTGGATTATTCTTCCCTAAGGTCTAAATATCTGGCTCAGTCTCATTCTTTTGCCTCCTTCATAAATTTAACTTCCTCTGAGAACTCTACAGTGGAACCCTCTTCCTAACTATGCAAAGCTGCTCTTTCAAAAATTTAGTGTTTTCTTCACAGCCAGCCATGCTTAGTGCCAGCCTTCTTAGCACTGCCATGATTTATGTAGATGAGGACACCAATTCCAAATAAATACAAAGACTAATGAGAAGAACATCTTCAAACATGGACTTGCTGCATTGCTTAGTCCAGAAGGAGAAAAATAACACAATATGAGCCTTTAGTCCTTAGACTTATCTGAGTGGTATATAAAAGTTACCTCCATAACAGCCCCAGAGACATTGCAAGGCAGCATGACTAAAAAGAAAATATTCTCCTTCCTTCTCCTGAGCAGTGCCTTGTTCATGTTTTAAGAAGTAAATCCTACCATGATGGCGCTTCTCATTGTCACTGGAGAAGCCAAGTTTGACACAATTACCATAATAGGTTGCTTCTTTAACATGCCAATTTTCTTCTAGGACTGAATTACCAACCCACTTCATATTCCTTTGATGCTGCAAAAGCAATAAAATTAAGGAGAGAAATTTCCTCTTGATCACTGTCCATTTTTGTGCTTTTCAAAAGACAGACACTTGATATAGAAACTTCTCTCATCAGTGAACGTACAATGACTTAAAACCTAGAGAGAAGTATGTCCCAATTTCAAAAGGTCTGGAAATTGAAGAAATTCAAATAGAATTGAAAGTAGCAATCAGGCCGGGCACAGTGGCTCATGCCTGTAAACCCATCACTTTGGGAAGCTGAGATCAGGAGTTTGAGACCAACCTGGCCAACATGGTGAAACTCGTCTCTACTAAAAACAAAAAGTAGCCAGATGTGCTGGTGGACACCTGTAATCTCAGCTACTGGGGAGGCTGAGGCAAGAATTGCTTGATACCACAAGAGAGAGGTTGCAGTGAGCTGAGATTGCACCACTGCACTTCGGCTTGGGTGAGCAAGCAAGTATGTTTCTCAGAAAAAAAAAGTTGCCATCAGTAAATGCTAACAGTTACTGAGTGCTTATTCTGTAAGAGAGCTGGGTCCAAGCCTTTAACAGGTGTTATTTCCTTTAAACTCCACTGTCAACTGTTTGAAAATGTAGCTACTATCTCTGCATTTTCAAATGAGAAAACTGAGGCATAGAAAGATTTAAATGCACAACATCACCCAGAGAGTAAATATAGTGTGTTAGGATTTGATCCCAGGGATTGTAACTTCAACCACTTTTTGTTCCACTGTGTGCCAGAAAAACTTAAGAGTAAATATGTTATACATAATGGATACACACAATCACCAAGTACTAGGAGTCCCAAAGGGAAAAGGTTTCTGTAAGCCTGGTTATGCAAGGCCTCTGCTGCCTTGCCAAAATCTTGAGAGACTAACAAGTGTGGTTTTTCTACTCAGCCTCATGTGATTCAATCTGACAAAAGGTTCTGGGGATTCATGCAGCATCTCCCTTCTCTTGCAACGTAGGGCAGATCTTTCATACCTAACCCTTGTCTGTCTGAGCAGTTACACTAGAGCCGCACCACCCATTTCTTCTCTTTCATCATGCAGTCAATTGTCATCCTAAATCTCTGTTCTAATCACATTGACCGCCCCCCCACAACTGGGATTTATACCCAAGTGGTCCGATAGTAATAGGTCCATTACTATTGGTCCATTACTATTGGATTACCATTACAATAGTAATAGGTCCATTACCTGGGATTTATACCCAGGTGGTCCAATAGTAATGGACCTATAGTAAGTTCCCCACAGAGCAAGTGGAAAGGCTGGGATTTATACCCAGGTGGTCCAATAGTAATCCTATTGTAATCCAATAGTAATCCTATTGGACCACCTGGGTATAAATCCCAGCTTTTCCACTTGCTCTGTGGGGAACCTCCAAAGTGTTATTTAACCATGTCTTAGGTTAGGTACACTCATCTTAAATGAGACTATAATGGTGTCCTCATCTTAAGTGAGACTATAATAACTTTCTCACAATGTTCTTTTGAGGATCTCATTCACAGTGACTCAAAAAATGGTAGTTATGTTGCAAAATAAAGCACTGAGAATGTCAGACTTTCTGTGTGTATGGTCCTACCAGTATTACCGCATTGACACCACGAAAATGCCCTTCAAGAATTTTTGTCTCTGAAGTCCGCCTTTTCCCTTTCAGACCAACATTTCTCCACCTGTAGTCCTTGGACCCTCTGGATCAGATGCATGGGCAGTGCTTTGAATATTCAGATTCCTAGGCCTTGTTAATCAGAACCACTGGGAACGGATCTTGACCATCTTCATTATTTTTATCTTTTATTTTTAAATTTAAAGTTCCAGGACACATACGCAGGATGTGCAGATTTGTTACATTGGCAAATATGTGCCATGGTGTTTGCTGCACCTATCAATCCATCACCTAGGTATCAAGCCCCACATGTATTACCTTTCATTTTTAAAGCCTCCTCTCCACTCCAGCAACATACACATACACCAATGACCAAGTCTTACTGCCCAGTCTACAATCATGTTGAGATTCCTCCAGCTCTCTTATCTGTCACCCAAATGTCATCATTTAAAGTCTGTCTGGAATTCCTCCTCACTCGTAAAACCTTTCCAGATTCCTCCCTCCAGAAATAACATATTCTTGTTTTGAATTATCACAGCACTTATTTATATACATGATGACTCTTCCTAATGTTTTCAAGCTTCTTGAAGTGAGAGTCGGTATGGAACTCATACTAATATGTCCAAAGCTACCTATTTCAGGGCTTGACCTTGAGTAAGTGCTCAGTGAAAGTGAATTCAACAGACAACATGGTGTCCAACCCAATGTTTTTAGATCATTTTAATAAACCACATGTATTAGAGTAATAACCTGACTCATTTAGGGGAAGAAGAGGAGAGAAGTTCACAGAACAGACCTTAATCTTTTTCCCTCCTCTCCATCTTCTGATTCCTGCTGCCATCACCAACCCAAATTGCCTCTTTGTTCCTTAGCCCAAGTCTTGGGAAGGATGCAGTCAGTAGGAACCCTTCCTTCCTTCTCTTATTACAGTTGAAACTGGTCACTAAATTAGACAATTTCTCTTTTAATTTAAAAGCAGAAAAAGCAATCAATATAGCAAGCACAAACAATTGGTAGAGGTTCCAGTATAGCCCCAATGACTGGAACAATTTCTCAGGCACCTTGGTTCACTGCTGACTGTGTGAGCTCCACAGGTTGATTGCTGTGCTCACTGTAGTTTTGCTAAACAAAAACCAATCACTCAATTTGCTCCCTTCTTAAAGCACCCCACCATTTTTTGTGCCTACCCACCCACAGTCTCTTTATAGCCTGTATTTTGCTGAGAGGAACATGCCTTATCCCTAGGCAGTGGCAAGCCAAATGGCACTAACTATGCCCATGTAATTTCAAACCCAAGAGTATGATCACAATTCAATGGGGTGAGTAATAATACTCATTTTCCATTCATTCTCATCTCACTATTTCATGTCACTCACCCTGTAGTTTTTCAAACACGCCACGCTCTTTCCCATCTTATGCCTGTGCATGAGCAATTTCCTCTACATGGAATGCCCTTTTCTCCTATTCACACGAATATATGAATCCTTCCTTTAACAATCATCTTTTCTTTTAAGCTTCAGTTTACGTATTCAGTCCTCAAAAGAGGCTCCATGGCTGTATTTTTAAAGTAATCTTTCTCAATTCTTTTTCTGCTTCAGTCCCTTTATTTCCTTGGTAGCACATACAATAGTCTCTAATTCTCCTATTCATTGTTTTTATTGGCTTGCATTTTGTCTTTATTTCCAGAAATGATGGAAACTGAACAAGGTCAAGAGTTGGACCCATCTTCTTCATTTCTGACACATAGTAGCAGCTCAACAAACATTTGTTGAATGACAACAGAATGAAATAATTACACAATATATAACCACAAGGAAGAGAAGGGAGTCACAGTCAGATACATCAAGTCTTTTATTCATGTACTGTACACTTTTACAACCAGGAACTAGTCACTTTTGATTTAATTTTGTAACTGTTTAGGATCTCAACATTACCTATATGCTTTGGGTTATCTTGCTGTCGAAATAAATAGATCCTTCTTCTGCTAGGCTGTGCTTTACCATAATATTTATTCTATCGTCCCTTAAGAATAAATCTCATTTCTCGCCATTGAACCCAATTCCTAGAGATTACTACTTGACATCCTTAGGAGAAGTCAACACAGGGAAGACAACTTGAAGAAGCAGATGTGGCTTTTTTAGAAGAAAAAAGAATTTCCACATACTGTTTTAACTTTGCAAGTCTCAAAGAATTCTTTCATGACAATACACTAAAAACTACTTCGTGAAAATAAATAGCCACAGAGGAATATGGATTTAATTGCTTGAATTGCTGCATTAGCTAAAATAAAACAGCTGTGATCACATTCTGGGGTAAAAACAATTGTTCAACAAAGAGTTGTATTAAAGATCGCCCGAGTGATGAGTCTGGTTCTCTAAAGCTCAGGCATGCCACTTCCTGGACCACCAGCATAACAGTGATTTCAATGTGAGGGGACATCGGAGTTAAAGAAACGTTGTCTATGCCATAGGGCACAGGACTGCTTAATCGATTTTTCTTTTTTCCCCTAAATGCAGAGCTCAAGTTACTCAAAATTACTCAGCAAAACAAATTCCTTTCATATTTCTAAAATCCCAGGACACAGGAAAGGTGCTGGGCTGGCAGCTTGGGCTTTCGGAATTCCAATTCACTAGAAGGTGAAATGAGTTCACTAAAAGATGAAATGAGGAGCAGACTTTGTCCAAATTCTTCCTGAGCAATCTTGGTGAAGAGACCTTGGTCCCCAAGAATACGAGTCTCCAAGGTGGTGGTACTTTACATTTCTCAGGGTCAAAAACCACCTTGAGATATTGATAAGGTCATAGATCCCTCCATCTAAATTTCTCATATACGTATGAGCACAAAGTTTGAAAGCCAACTTCCAGAACATGTATAAACATGTAAAATTATCTATGGCCCACAAGCTCAAAACTCCCATTCTAAAATACAGAACTAGAGTTTGAGATGGGAAAAGCCAAGAATTCAAGTGTTTTTTTCACCAACCACTATCATGAATCAATTCCAAATGCCTCTACCACACACCAGTCTCACCCCTAACCCCTCGGCTGAACAATTGCAAATTTGAAACACAGCCAATACATCAAAGAAAGCAGATAAGTAAAAGGCGAAGTTTAAGGGAAGGGGAGCAGAGGAGCTTTTGGGCAGAAGCTCAGGTTTAATCCTCTATTGAGTCCTACATCATCATCATCATAATTATTATTATTGAGACAGAGTTTTGCTCTTGTTGCCCAGGCTGGAGTACAATGGCATGATTGTGGCTCACTGCAACCTCCGCCTCACAGATTTAAGTGGTTCTTCTGTCTCAGCCTCCTGAGTAGCTGGGACGATAGGCGCACACCACTATGCCTGGCTGATTTTTGTATTTTTAGTGGAGACAGGGTTTCACCATGTTGGCCAGGCTGATCTCGAACTCATGACCTCGTGATCCACCTGCCTTGGCCTCCCAAAGTACTGAGATTACAGGCATGAGCCACCACACCCAGCCGGGTCAGCCATCTCATTACCAGTAGGGAAGATCTGTTCAAGAATGGAGCACACACATTTAAGCACGGCTAAGAGATACAGAGCCAGGGACAGAGTCCTACCAACCTGGTGTGTTAGCCCATTTTCACACAGTTATAAAGATTACCCAAGAGTGGGAAATGTATAAAGGAAAGAGGTTTAATTGACTCACAGTTCCGTATGACTGGGGAGGCCTCAAGAAGCTTAGAATCACAGCAGAGGGCCAAAAGAAGACAAACACCTTCTTCACAAGGCAGCAGGAAAAGGAAGTAAAGAGGAAGACGGAAGGGCCCTTTATAAAGCCCTCAATCACGTGAAACTCACTATCATGAGAACAGCCTGGGCTAAATCAACCCCATGATTCAATTACCTACACCTAGCCTCTCCCTTGACACGTGGGGATTATAGGGATTACAATTCTAGATGAGATTTTGGGTGGGGACGCAGCCAAACCACATCACCTGGTTTCTGCATTCAGCCAGCCCAGGAGCTAGCCCTACCTCCGGAACTCCACAGGTCTACCCAGTGTCCAGATTAATCTCATGCTTAATGAATACTGATTTGTTAATACCTATTTTTATATTTGGGAAACACTGAACATATTTGGGTTCTGAACATCTACCAAATACTTCTTCACAAAATGTCAGTTGTTTAAATTCTTGGGTAAAGAAGACTCATATGGTGATAAATTATGGCCTCTGGAACCAGACAATTGAATTTGGATCCCAGCTCTGCCACTCACAATTTCCATGACTTAGAGCAAGTTACTTAGAAATCTTTATGCAGAGGAAGATCAGAGTAAAAAAATGTGATTGAAAGATCGCTTTCTGTGGATGATGGACTAAAGGGTGGAGAGGTCAGAGAAGCATTATTAATGTTCAGGCACAGCAAGTGAGAGTTTAGACTAAGGGAAGCATCATTTAGGATAAAAACCAGGGAGCAGACTGCAAAAACCATAAGACTTAGTGGCAAACAGAATGTCAAGTGACAGAGAGAGATGAAATGAGGAAGAGACTTTGTCCAAGTTCTTCCTAAGTAATCTTACTGAACAGACGTCAGTCTGTTCACCCCAGAGGGGTCAAAGCCCCTAGAAACTAGCTCAAATATTTTGATTTGGAGATGCTAAAACACAGAGAGAAATACAGGCTGCTAGCCAGGTAATAGGGTGCTTTTAAATTCTAGTTTATCTGTTACGTTTGACAACACAGCTTTGGGGTTAGATCTGCGGCTTCCTTCTTGAAGGACTTGAGCAGCTTCTCACCTCTGGGCAGCAGAGGAAAATCTTTCTGGCAGGTGATGCTTTCATCTCTTTTATTTAAAGTTGTGTTAACCCAGTTTTAGAGGAAAATGTGTTAGAGGAATTCCACTGGTGGTATATTAGGTGGTTTTAGGTGGGTTACAGGTTGACGGGCTATGCACAGATAGTAAGTAACTCTGAATCACATGGAAAGAAAAAGCTAGGCGAAGATGCCTGTCTTTCCTTTGGCCCCGACTGTAAGTTTCTTGAGGCCTCCTCAGCCACACAGAACTGTGAGTCAATTAAACCTCTTTCCTTTTTACACTACCCACTCTTGGGTATTCTTTATAGCAGTGTAAAAATGGACTAATACAGTAGATTAGTAGGACTCTGTCCCTGGCTCTGTATCTCTCAGCCTTTCAGGCATCTTGATTATTTTGTTTAAAAATAAAAAGGGCCGGCCGCGGTGGCTCAAGCCTGTAATCCCAGCACTTTGGGAGGCCGAGGCGGGTGGATCACGAGGTCAAGAGATCGAGACCATCCTGGTCAACATGGTGAAACCCCGTCTCTACTAAAAATACAAAACATTAGCTGGGCACGGTGGTGCGTGCCTGTAATCCCAGCTACTCAGGAGGCTGAGGCAGGAGAATTGCCTGAACCCAGGAGGCGGATTGCACTCCAGCCTGGGTAACAAGAGCAAAACTCCATCTCAAAAAAATAAAAAACCTCATGTAGGAACTAAAACATCTTTTACACCTCTTTCTAGTACTTGCTAATTCCCTTGAAGACTAGGGAGCAAATCTCAGGCTCAAAACCCTGAGGAGGCCACAGTTTCTAGCTAGAGTTTAATAATATGGTTGTGTCTTTGTTTAATTTATTTTTACACACGCTTTCTATTTATGGCAAATGGAACTTGTTTTTCCAATTATAATAGTTATATGTGTCTTCTGAAAATAACTTACTTTATCCTAACTAAAATGACTCTATTTAAAGGAAACTAAAGAAATGTGGCACACAGCCATGGCAGAAATTGAGAAAAGAGTCTACAAATGATGTCTGTCTTGGGCCCCTGCTTCTAAAACATGATTTCTCGATGGTTGAACCTCTGGCACTATGACACACATTGTCTTAGGAGGTATAGCACTCAGAACAACACTGTGATTGTACCATGCAGCTCAAAGCCTACAGTGAGTCAAGGTGCACTCTCTCTGGATAACACATGCTTCTGGGCACGCTTGTCCTGCCCCAGGAAGAATCCCTCAGCACTGCTGGGTGTCTGCCCCCAACCTGTACTGAGAACAGCCCCACTATGTATACAGCACTCCAGGAAGCCCTCTGGGAGCCTAGTGCAATCTCCTCAACAATGCCTAAGCAATCCAGGACTTTGTTTCACTCATTGTGAATAAATACGCACAGCCACGACGTTTAGAGGTGCTCAGGCTCTTGCTCTCAGACGCCAGCCCTTTGGCTGCCATGGGATGGATGCATCAGCCCTTCCCGGACGCCCGCCACGCTTCTGCTGAACATTCATTCGCATGTGCCGCAGGAAAATCTTCGGACATACACATCAGGCCATCTGGCATGGGAGTGTTTAATTTTGAGAGTGATCTTTTGTTTATCGAGAAGCCGACTCTTCAAGGGGGAAACAAAATCACTTCTGGCTGACCAAGAATTCCAGTGCTACTAAACTTCTCCCCCTAGTGGACTTTCCACTGAGACTTGCAAATCATTCTAAGCTGGAAGCACAAAGACCATTGTCCTCGGGGCTTGTAGCTTTTGAATTTCACAAAAATGGCATTTAAAAACAAAAAAGTAAATGATTAACTATATACAGTTCCCTGCTGTGTGCGTGGATACTATATAATACCAACTACGTGACGTTCAGGAAAAGGCAAAACTGTGGAGACAGCAACATCACCAAAACTCAGTGATTGCTAGGGCTTGAGGGGGAGGCAGGGATGAACAGAGGATTTTTTTTTAAAGATGATTTTTACAGAAGTCTTAGGTTCACAGCAAAATTGATGGGAAGGTATAGAGATATCTGTATACTTACGACATACATATAGCCTCTCCCACATTAGGATGGTATATTGGTTACAATTGATGAACCTACAATGGCATACCATTATCATCTAAAGTCACAGTTTACATCAGGGTTCACTCGGTGTCCATTCCATGAGTTTGGACAAATACATAATGGCATGTGTCTATCACTTGTATCATACAGAGTAATTTCACTTCCCTGAAAATCTCTTGTGCTCCACCTGTTCATCCTTCCCTCTACTTAATTCCTGGTGATCCCTGATCTTTGTACTCTCTCCATAGTTTTTCCCTTTCCAGAATGTCATATAGTTGGAATTATACAGTATCTAACCTTTTCAAATTGGCTTCTTTCACTTACTAACATGCATTTATGTTGCCACCATGTCTTTTCATAGCTTGATAGCTCATTTCTATTCAGTGCTAAACAATATTCCATTGTCTGAATGTATACAGTTTATCCACAAACTATTCATATTTATCCTACTATGTTCTGTTAAAGGGTATCTTGGTTGCTTCCAAATTTGGGCCATTGTGAGTAAAGCTGCTACAAATATACTCGTGTGCAGGTTTTTGTAGAGACATAGGCTTTCCGAGTGTGGTCTTGGGTCAGTAGCATCAGCATCACCTGGGAGCTTTTAGAAATGGCCGGGTGCGGTGGCTCACGCCTGTAATCCCAGCACCTTTGGGAGGCCGAGGCGGGTGGATCACAAGGTCAAGAGATTGAGAGCATCCTGGTCAACATGGTGAAACCCCGTCTCTACTAAAAATACAAAAAATTAGCTGGGCACGGTGGCGCGTGCCTGTAATCCCAGCTACTCAGGAGGCTGAGGCAGGAGAATTGCCTGAACCCAGGAGGCGGAGATTGCCGTGAGCCAAGATTGCGCCATTGCACTCCAGCCTGGGTAACAAGAGCGAAACTCCGTCTCAAAAAAAAAGAAAAGAAAAGAAAAAAGAAATGCAGACTTTCAGGCCCACCAGATCTGCCCAATTAGAATCTGCATTTTAAGGCCCACCAGATCTGCCCAATTAGAATCTGCATTTTAACAAGGTCTGTGGGTGATTTATGTGCTAATGTAGAATACCTGGTCTGTGGTTGAGATGTGCTAATGTAGAATACCTGGTCCATATCCTCCACTTTATTTCATTCAGCCTGTTAGAAAACTTGGTGGGGAAAAAAACATCTTTGGTGGAGTTGTATAGGAAGAAAAGCAGCAATGTGCTGCTTCTGGAACACCAGTGAGACAAACCGCCCATTCCCCTGAAAAAGGGGGCTGAAGTGAAGGAGCTAAGTGATCTGGCTCGGTGGGTCCCACTCCCACAAATACCAGCAAGCTAAGATCCACTGGTTCGAAATTCTTACAGCCAGCACAGCAGTCTTAGCTCACAATATACATTCTTCTCAGCACCACATCACACTTATTCTAAAATTGACCACATAATTGGAAGTAAAACACTCCTCAGCAAATACAAAAGAATGGAAATCATAACAGTCTTTCAGACCACAGTACAATCAAATTAGAACTCAGGATTAAGAAACTCACTCAAGACCGCACAACTACATGGAAACTGAACAACTTGCTCCTGAATGACTAATGGATAAATAATGAAATGAAGGCAGAAATAAAGATGTTCTTTGAAATTAATCAGAATGAATACACTACATACCTGAATCTCTGGGACACATTTAAAGCAGTGTGTAGAGGGAAATTTGTAGCACTAAATGCCCACAAGAGAAATGAAGAAAGATCTAAAATCAACACCCTAGCATCACAATTAGAACTAGAGGAACAACATCAAATTCAAAAGCTAGCAGAAGACAAAAAATAACTAAGATCAGAGCAGAACCGAAGGAGATAGAGACACAAAACACCCTTCAAAAAATCAGTGAATCCAGGAGCTGTTTTCTTGTGAAAAGATAAACAAAATAGATAGACCACTAGCCAGACTAATAAAAAAAAGGAAAGAGAGAAGAATCAAACAGATGCAATAAAAAACAATAAAGGAGATATCACCACCGATCCCACAGAAATAGGAGCTACCATCAGAGAATACTATAAACACCTCTATGCAAATAAACCAGTACATCTAGAAGAAATGGATAAATTCCTGGACACTTACACCCTCCAAAGACTAAACCAGGAAGAAATTGAATCCCTGAATAGACCAATAACAAGATATGAAATTGAGGTAGCAATTAATAGCCTACCAACCAAAAAAAGTCCAGGACCAGATGGGTTCACAGCCGAATTCTACCAGCGGTACAAAGAGGAGCTGCTACCATTCCTTCTGAAACTATTCCAAACATAAAAAAAGAGGGAATCCTCCCTAACTCATTTTATGAGACCAACATCATCCTGATACCAAAACCTGGCAGAGACACAACTAAAAAAGAAAATTTTGGGCCCATATCCCTGATAAGCAGTGATGCAGAAATCCTCAGTAAAATACTGGCAAACCTAATCCAACAGCACATCAAAAAGTTTATCCATCACAGTCTAGTCGGCTTCATCCCTGGGATGCAAGGCTGGTTCAACATACTCAAATCTATAAATGTAATCCATCACATAAACAGAACCAAAGACAAAAACCACATGATTATCCCAATAGATGCAGAAAAGGCATCCAACAAAATTCAACAGCCCTTTATACTAAAAACTCTCAATAAACTAGGTATCAGTGAAACTATGTCAAAATAATAAGAGCTATTTATGACAAACCCATAGCCAATATCATACTGAATAGGCAAAAACTAGAAGCATTCCCTTTGAAAACCAGCACAACACAAGTATGCCCTCTCTGGCCACTGCTATTCAACATAGTATTGGAAGTTCTAGCCAAAGCAATCAGGCAAGAAAAAGAAATAAAGGATATTCAATTACAAAAAGAGGAAGTCAAATTGTCTCTATGTGCAGATGACATAACTGTATATTTAGAAGACCCCACTGTCTCTGCCCAAAAATCTCCTTAAGCTGATAAGCAACTTCAGCAAAGTCTCAGGATATAAAATCAATGTGCAGAAATCACAAGCATTCCTATATACCAATAACAGAGAGCCAAATCATGAGTGAACTCCCATTCACAATTGCTACAAAGAGAATAAAATACCTAGGAATACAACTAACGAAGGATGTGAAGGATCTCTTCAAGGAGAACTACAAACCACTGTTCAAGGAAATAAGAGAGGACACAAACACATGGAAAAACATTCTATGCTCTTGGTTAGGAAGAATTAATATCATGAAAATGGTCATACTGCCCAAACTAATTTATAGATTCAATGCTATCCCCATCAAGCTACCACTGACTTTTTTCACAGAATTGGAAAAAAACACCTTAAATTTAATATAGAACCAAAAAAGAGCCCATACAGCCAAGACAATCCTAACCAAAAAAAAAAAAAAAAAAAAAGCTGGAGGCATCACTACTCAACTTCAAACTATACTACAGTAATCAGAAAAGCATGGTACTAGTACCAAAAGAGTGATACAGACCAGTGGAACAGAACAGACACCTCAGAAATAATGCTACACAGCTACAACCATCTGATCTTTAACAAACCTGAAAAAAAAAAACAAGCAATGAGGAAAGGATTCCCCATTTAATAAATGGTGTTGGAAAAACTGGCTAGCCATATGCAGAAGGCTGAAACTGGATCCCTTTCTTACACCTTATATAAAAATTAGCTGCAGATGCATTAAAGATTTAAACATCAGACCTAACACTTAAAAACCCTAAAAGAAAACTGAGGCAATACCATTCAAGACATAGGCATAGGCAAGGACTTCATGACTAAAACACCAAAAGCAATGGCAACAAAAGCCAAAATAGACAAAGGGGATCTAATTAAACTAAAGGGTTTCTGCACAGCACAAGAAACTATGGTAGGAATGGGAAAAAAGTTTTGCAATCTACCCATCTGACAAAGGGCTAATATCCAGAATCTACAAAGAACTTAAACAAATTTACAAGAAAAAAACCAACAACCCCATTAAAAAGTGGGCAAAGGATATAAACAGACACTTCTCCGAAGAAGACATTTATGCAGCCAACAAACACATGAAAAAAAAGCTCATCATCACTGGTCATTAGAGAAATGCAAATCAAAACCACGTTGAGATACCATCACACGCCAGTTAAAATGACATTCATTAAAAAATCAGGAGACAACAGATTCTGGAGGGGATGTAGAGAAATAGGAACACTTTTACACTGTTGGTGAGAGTGTAAACTAGTTCAAACATTGTGGAAAACAGTGTGGTGATTCCTCAAGGATCTAGACCTAGAAATAACATTTGACCCAGCAATCCCATTACTAGGTATATACCCAAAGGATTATAAATCATTTTATTTTAAAGACACATGTACATGTACGTTCATTGCAGCACTGTTCACAATAGCAAAGACTTGGAACCAACCAAATGCCCATCAATGCTAGATAGGCTGGATAAAGAAAATGTGGCACATATATGCCATAGAATACT
The DNA here is from genome assembly GCA_031835075.1 of Saguinus oedipus. Lineage (NCBI taxonomy): Eukaryota > Metazoa > Chordata > Mammalia > Primates > Cebidae > Saguinus > Saguinus oedipus. Next base: position 36,553,985 of record CM063189.1, read on the forward strand.
ATGCAGCCATAAAAAAAGGATGAGTTCATGTCCTTGGCAGGGACATGGATAAAGCTTGGAAACCATCATTCTCAGCAAACTGACACAGGAACAGAAAACCAAACACCGCATGTTCTCGCTCACTAGTGGGAGTTGAACAATGAGAACACATGGACACAGGGAGGGGAACACCAGGGCCTGTCAGGGGGTGGGGGTGTAGGGGAGGGATAGCAGGGAGTGTGGGGCTAGGGGAGGGATAGCATTAGGAGAAATACCTAATGTAGGTGATGGGATGATGGATGAAGCAAACCACCATGACACGTGTATATCTACATAACAAACCTGTACGCTCTTCGCATGTACCCCAGAACTGAAGGTATAATAATAACAATAAAGACAGCAATATTCCCCAAATCCTCATAAATACTGAATATTTTCTCTTCCACTTCTCGTCTTTCTCAATTTAAGAGGCAAAACAAAGTATCTAATTGCTTGGACAAAAAAATAATAAAACTTCTGAAGAAAAAAAAAAAGAACTGACATTTGTCCAGCTCCATCCAGTACCAGGCACTCTTGTCGGGCCCCACACCTGTCACCTCCTTGTCTGCAGAATTTCTGTTATATAATCCAGTGTTAGACAGCTGCCATGGTCCTTTAGGTTGCAAGCTGCTGGAAATTTGAACAGTGATTGAGAGGGAATTTCATCTTCCACCAGATGGGCAGGGAAGGGATTGGGTTAATTTCATCTAGTTCCTACCCTTAGGGAACCACCTTATATTCCTAGGTTGTACATTGTAGATGAAACCCCCAAATCCTGAGATGGAACATGGGTTTCTTCTCACTTGCCAATCATGAATGTGTGTCAGTGATTCCTGAAGCATTCTACTGAGGTCTCTTAGAGAACATGCAATAAGGGGGAAAACTTGTTTTTTTAAAAAAATGCAAATTCAATCACATGACTGCTTAAAAATCTTCATTGATTTCTCAATGCTCCTAGGTCATGGTAGTGATTTGGGTCTTTAATGCATACGTTCCTGAATGGTCCAGACTTCATCAGTCTTAATAACCTTATCTATTCTACTCCTTTTGTTTTTCTAATTCAAGCCACACTAGCTTTCTTTCTGATCTCTCTTAAATTCCATGTTCCCTCCTACCACAGGGCCTTTGCACATGGTCTTTCTTTTTTCTCTTTTTTTTTTTGAGATGGAGTCTGACTCTTTTGACCAGGCTGGAGTGCAGTAGCATGATCCTGGCTCATTGCAACCTCCATCTCCTGGCTTCGAGTGATTTCTCCTGCCTTAGCCTCCTGAGTAGCTGGGATTATAGGCACCCACCACCATACCTGGCTAATTTTTTGTATTTTTAGTAGAAATGGGGTTTCATCAGATTGGCCAGGCTGGTTTTGAACTCCTGATCTCAAGTGATCCACCCACCTTGGCCTCCCAAAGTGCTGAGATTCAAGGTGTGAGTCACCATGCCTGGCATGCACATGGTCTTTCTCAACCTCCTTATCCAAAAAATTCCTGATCATCTTTTGGACCTTGGTCAAAATACCCCTTTTTCAAGGAAAGTGTCCTCAGCTCCCAGGCCAGGAACTGATCCTCTGGTTAAGCTTTCTCGGTGCTGCATATGGCTCCTCCAAAATCTTTACACGTTTTCACTGAACTATTATTCCTATGATTATGTAGTGGTTACCACCCCCTCCAGACCCATGCTGTTCATTACAGTAATGCCTGGTCACATGTGTCTGTTGAACACTTAAATTGTCACTAGTGTAACAACGGAAATCAGTTTAATTTTATTTAATTTTAATAAATATAAAAGTTGATACTTGATTTTCTTTATGGAAATTTTTAAAGTACGAAACAATTAGAGTTCGCAAATCTACTTTTTCAGGTGTAAATTTTATGCAATCTAAAACAGACCAAGTATTTCCGATGGCAACTTACCATCTGAATTAACATGTGCTTTTCGTAAAATATAAACTACATGAAGACTTAGTATGAAAAGTAACATGAAATACCTTATTTGTATTTTTTATATTTAATTTATATTGAAAAGAAAACAAAGGTAATGGAAAAAATACATGAATAAGTTTGTTAAATTAACAGATTTATTGTACCTGTTTTCTTTCACATTCCCATGTGACTGCTAGGAAATCTCAATTATGTCTGTGGCTCACATTACATTTCTGCTGGACTGTGCTGCTCTAGATTGTAAGGAGAGTTCTTAAAACCAAAACCAAGCATCAATTTAAGTGCTCAGTACCTAGCAATGTATCTAGAAAATAATAGATGCTGAATAAACATACTCATAAAAGTGAATGAGTAGCCATCTCAGTCAAGGTAGAGAGAGGGTACAGCACGTTTTCCCTATATTTTCTTTTTTCTTTTTCTCTCTCTCTCTTTTTTTTTCTTTGAGACAGAGTGTCACTCTGTGGCCCAGGCTGGAGAGCAGTAGCACAATCTCAGCTCACTGCAACCTCTGCTTCCCAGGTTCAAGCAGTTCTCCTGCCTCAGCCTTCCACGTAGCTGAGACTACAGGTGCACACCACCACACCTGGCTAATATTTTTTGTTTTCGTTTTTGGTAGAGACAGAATTTTACCATGTTAACCAGGCTGTTCTCGAACTCCTTAACTCAAGTGATCTTCCTGCCTTGGCTTCTCAAAGTGCTGAGATTACAGTTGTGAACCACTGTACCCAGCTTGTCCTATATTTTCTAACTTTATGCTAGCTTTTTCTTTGCCTAGCATAGGGCCTTGAAAACAATGATAATAACACCTACAACTGTCATTTTCAGTCACCTACTATGTGCAAAGGACTTTTTTCTTTTTGGAGATGAAGTCTAGCTCTGTTGTCAGGCTGGAGTGCAACGGCACGATATCTGCTCACTGCAACCTCCGCCTCCCGGGTTCAAGCGATTCCCCTGCCTCAGCCTCCCAAGTAGCTAGGACTACAGGCATGTACCTCCATGCCAGGCTAATTTTTTGTATTTTAATAGAGACGGGGTTTCATTATGTTGGCCAGGATGGTCTTGATCTCCTGACCTCATGATCTGTCTGCCTCCGCCTTCCACAGTGCTGGGATTACAGGTGTGAGCCACCGTGCCTGGCCAGGACTTTTAACCTGTATAAATGTTGTATAAATTAGAGACAATGTATATGAAGTAATTTACCCAAAGTCACATTATTAGGAGACGGCATCTAGTAAACAATTGCTTGTCAATAATTAAGTGAATAAACAACCCCACAAAGCCCTGTCGGAATTGACAAGCAATTCAAGAATCGTGATAAAATCTTTCAAGATTTCTGTTGCCTTGGATATGAATATGAATCCTTTGATTTTGTCTGAGTTGAGATTGCTTGACCCAGTTTATAAAAGCTCATAAAGGATTTTCAAGTATGAAATTCTGAAATAGAAATAAGAAAGAGTAATCTGTTAACAAGAGAGTAAGTTTCTCAGGTTACAATAAATTAGATTTAGAAACACCAAACACACATCTGCCCTCAGGAGCTTGAGAGTTCTGGGCCATGGCTTCCTGTTCACCTGTAATTTGCCCAGAGATACTCTAAAAACACCACAAAACCTAATTAATTAGGAGTAGGTGGACTTCACTGCGCTGGAGCCATGCCGCACTTCAGGCTAATTATCCAGCCTTACAAGCACAAGGAAGCACGCTGTGTATTTGACTACATGCGTTGCTCTCAACCTTTAAACCTGTATGTATATTTTAATGGCAATTTAATCCATATGGTCGAGATTATTTGCATTCAATTCATCAGAAACCAATTTCTGAAAGAAATAACTTCCTCAGTGTGCTATGCCAGACGTGAGCTCCTTCTGTACAGATTCCTCTTGAAGGCCTGGCTGGGTGGTATTAATATTTGTGTTAGCTAAAGGCAACATCGAGGTCAAGTACAGGGACTTGTCAAGCCAAATAGCCTGGGTTTGAAAATCTGTATTTCACCACTTAGTGTGTGTGTGACTTTGGACTTCCTTTCCTGATGGGGTTTGGATCTGTGTCCCCATCCAAATCTCATGTTCACCTGTAATCCTCAGTGTTGGAGGTGGGGCCTGGTAGGGGGTCATTGAATCATGAGGGCAGTTTCTCATGGTTTAACAACCTTCTCCTTTGTGCTGTCATCACGATAGTGAGTTCTCATGAGATCTGGTGGTTTAAAGTGTGTGGCACCTACTACCCCCCCCGCTTTCTTGCTCCCCCTGCAGCTGACAAGATGTGCCTGCTTCCCTTTCACCTTCTGCCATGATTGGAAGTGTCTTGAGGCCTCCCCAGAAGCCAAGCCAATGCCAGCATCATGCTTCCTGTACAGGCTGTGAAACCATGAGCCAATGAAACCCCTTTTCTTTGTAAATTTCTTTGTAAACCTCTTTTCCTTATAAAGTCTCAGGTATTTCTTTACAGCAATGCAAGAATAGATTAATACATTTCCTTATTCATAAAATGGGTAAAGTAATAATAACACTTGTGGGTTATTGTAAAGATGAACTGAGTCCATTTGAAGGCTTCGCTCTGTGAAGGTTTTATAAGCTAGACATTGTTCTAAACATTAGCTATCAATGTTACTATTAGGCTCTGTTGCAAGTGACAAAAAAATAACATTTGAAATGGCTTGTACATGATAGTTTATTTCCCTTACGCATAAACACAGGCAATTCAGGGCTGGTATGATGACTTCATGTTCACCAAGAACCCAGATGCTTTGTATCTTGTTTCTCTACCAATATCAGCACACAAGTCTCACACTCTGATCCAAGGTGATAATCCCAGCTCTAGCCAATTTGCCCACATTCCAGCCAGAAGAAAGAGGAAAGAGAAAGTCACATTTCCTTCCTTTAAGACTGCTTCCTAATAGTGCTTGGGGCCAGAAGTTCAAAAACAATCTAGGCAACATAGTGAAATCTTGTCTCCAAAAAAATAAACAAATACACAATTATCTGGGCATGTGGCATGTGCCTGTAGTCCAAGCTACTCACTACCTAGGAGGCTTGAGACAGGAAGATCCCTCGAGGCCATGAGTTCGAGTCTGCAGTGAGCCGCAATCCTATCACTGCACTACAAACTGAATGACAGAGTGAGACCCTGTCTCTAAAAAATTTTTTTAAAAGAATGCTTTCTAGAGGTTACACATGTCCCTTCTGCTTATATCTCATTGAATGGAACTTAAGCTCATGGCCATGACAAGTCTTAAAGGAGAATTGAGAATGTAGCTTTTTATTCTATAATTTCTTCTATTATTATGACTGTAGGAAAAAGAGAGAGAACACATACTGAGGACAACCAGCTGTCTTTGTCACAGGTTTGGAGTAAAGGATGAAAAGCTCCACCCTTGACGAGAAGCGGTGTGCAGATCTGGCATGCAAACCAAATGGACATCTTTGGAAAATAGAATGTGGTTTGAGAAAACTACATCTTTAACTCAGTATGCAACAGTCTCCACATGCTGTTTGTTTATAAATTCCATAAATATATGCTGCATAAGATACTAAATAAATGTTGATTCTAACTATTGTACAAAAATGACCACAAATCTCCTCTTCTTTCCATACTCACCAGAATTATATCCACAGAAGCCTTCAGATGCTTGTGGATTTAGAAAGAAAAGGAAGATTGCAACTTCTCTTGCCACACTCCAAAGCCACCTTCTAACTCTTTCCCCTTAACTGAGAAAGTGATGAATGCTCCAGCAAGCTCAGGGTGCCCCTCCAGAGACTGACCGCAGATACTTGTGTTAGACAAGACACCTTCCCACCCCGTCTGCGTCTTTACAAATAAAAGATGTTGACAACACATCCATAGATAATAGGAAACATATTTTTGGCCAGTGAGTGAGCTTTTTTGGTCAGGCTTGAGGACTGCAGGAGATACTTGTTGGAAGCCTTCCCAGCAGCTCAATCCACTTTCTCCTTCTGAACAGAATAGTATTTCCCAGCCTTGCAGTGAGGCTTAGAATTGGCTTAAGCCAATCAAAATGTGTGCAATCCTGTGTCCACAACAATTATTTCAGAGTTGGGCACACGAGGGGATGAGATGTGAAAACGTGGGAGCCTTGGAGAAAGAAGTTTCAGTGGATGTTGTTGTTCTCTTGGGATCACAGAGATATCTGGTTTGGGTTGGGGTTTCTGGTAAGTAGCATTCTCATTAACACTGAGTCATGAAAGGAAATGTTGGCAATATTTAACAGGAGACAAACTAATCAGGAAGCCGTAAGTGAACATGGACGATACCAGGCATACAAAGATAGAAATGCTACTCTACCATTTTACCATCTGTGTTACTTGAAGGAAAGACAAGATGTAGTTTCCTAATCAAGAAACTGAGGAAAACCACATGGATCTCACAGCATTGTGCATATAGTGCCAGACAACATAAATGAAATTGCTCCGTGCCAAGCCTATCTCCCAGGTATAGAAATCAGTAAGGACAGAGATAAAGAGAAAAGTCAAAACTGTGTTTGATGAGTGGTTGGCTGCTATAAAAACAAACTGTATAAGAAGAGTCCCTCTAAGGTACACTCAAGGAGGCAGAAGGGCAGAGCTAGGATGAGCATCTTGGACCCCAGACTTCGCGTGACAGCACATGATTGACAGCGATCCTGGACACTCTGAGTAAAATTTACATGCAGTGAAAAGAAGATATGTTTTATGGCATCGTGCTTCAAGCTGACCAGTGCATTCAATTGTATGACCATCATCACGCTCATGATACGGAACAGTTCTACCATTCGCCAAAATTCCCCATATTGCTTTGAAATTGACTCCTTTCTCCATCCTGATTCCTACCTCAAAAGATCCACAAGCCACTGATCCATTTTCTACCCCTACAGTGTAACCATTTACAGAATGTCATGTAAACAGAATCATTCATTTAGGGGTCTTTTCAGTCTGGCTTCTTTAACATCATGTAATGCATTTGAGAATCATCCAGGTTGGGCTGTAAACCAGTATTTTGTTTCTATTGCTAGCCTTTTAACATTTGATTAAAGCCCATCTTTCTTTGAAATGTTGTAAGCCACATGGGATGACAGACTGGGGGCAAAGGAAAGTGAGTTCCAATGATCATTTTCAAATATATACACCCAAATATATATATATATATATATATATATATATATATATATATATATATATATATGGAACTGTTGGAGGGAAAGAAGCATGTTGGATTGTGCTATAGAGTGAATCGTGTCCCAACAAAAATTCTGTGTTGAAGCCCCGGATCCCAGTGTGACTGCATATGGAGACAGAAAAATTTAGGAGGTCATTAAGGTTAAATGAGGTCAGCTGGATGCAGTGGCTCGTGCCTGTAATGCCAGAACTTTGGGAGGCCAAGGTGAGCAGATAGCTTGAGCTCAGGGCTTGAGACCAGCCTGGGCAATATAGTGGCTACTATAAAAATAGATCGTATACGGTGTGGCTGAAGCCTGTAATCCCAGCACTTTGGGAGGCCGAGGCGGGTGGATCACGAGGTCAAGAGATCGAGACCATCCTGGTCACCAAGGTGAAACCCCGTCTCTACTAAAAATACAAAAAATTAGCTGGGCATGGTGGCGCAGGCCTGTAATCCCAGCTACTCGGGAGGCTGAGGCAGGAGAATTGCCTGAACCCAGGAGGCGGAGGTTGCGGTGAGCCGAGATCGCGCCATTGCACTCCAGTCTGGGTAATGAGCGAAACTCCATCTCAAAAAAAAAAAAAAAAATAGATTGTATAAAACATAAAAAGCCATAAAAGTTATAGAGTCGTTAACTCTGAGTGGTAGGGTTAAAGGTAATATTTTTCCTTTGGTGCTTTTTTATATTTTCAGATTTCCCCATGGTGAAAATGCATTGCTTTTTAAAATAAGAAAAAACGAAATACTATTTGTGTTTGTCTGTTTGTTTTGTCTTGTTTCTGAGATGGAGTCTTGCTCAGTCACCCAGTCTGGAGTGCAGTGACTCGATCTCAGCTCACTGTGACCTACACCTCCTGGGGTTCAAGTGATTCTCCAGCCTCGGCCTCTCAATTAGCTGGGATCACAGGCATGTGCCATCACGCTCAGCTAATTTTTGTATTTTTAAGTAATTTCTCCAACTAGACAAAGTGGCAACTTAAAACCTAAAATTTATTTTCTCTATATAAAAGTAGTTTGAATTAATGAGATTTAATAACCACTATGCCTAATAGGTAATATAACAAGGATTAAGAAATCATCAATCGTATCTGAAATAGCAACCATAACTATTTCTTTCTCCTCTCTGGATCTTCCTCCTCCATCTTTCACTGTTAATATTTACTGATCATTTTCCACGCATAAGCCATGGAGCCAAGTAAATTAAATACATTAATTCATTTAATTTTCAGAACAAACCTATGACATAGATGTTACTGATATCTCCATGTAGAAACATACAGAAACAGAAACTTATCATCATTAAATGGCTTTCCCAAATTCTCATTGCCAGTCAATGCAGAACTCCAACCCTAGTTAATAAAAGCACACATTTTACATTAGTAAATAATCAGATTAAGGTTTGTTACTCACAGGGTTGTCCCTTTAAGGAGATGGTAGGCTCAACGCTCACAAAGTTAAGATGAAATACGTATTTTTAGTTCCACGGATTCCTTGGGCTGTGGTCACAGTCTAGAAGACTAAACAAATGTAACATGATGACCCACACTGCAGATACTTATTCAAAAACACAAAGGAACTTTTCACCTATAAACTATCAACACAACGTCAGAGAGTCAATAGGATTTTCAGTTGGTCGGGCAAGAACTAATCGTTGAGCATCTCATGTGCACATGACACTGTTAATAAATTCTGGGGATACAGCAGCAAAATAGGGTGAACACCATCCCTGTCCTGATTCAGTGTGTAGGTAGCCTTGTTAGAAAGACTAAGGAATTCAAATAAGCAAGACAAACGCTGTGATGGGGAATTACAGGCTGCGTTATGAAGCTGTCACCTTCTTGACACAATCATGGGTACACTCAGCTACGCGGAGCCCCAGTTCAACTAGATCATCTTTTATAAACTGACTATGCTTGGCAATTTTTTTTTTTTTTTTTTTTGTCTACAGGATAGATTCTTTGCATGTACTCTTCTAGGTCTTGGTAAAACAATTTCTAAATGTGCACAGACTTACAAACTAGAAGAGACCCAGACTCTGCAAAACGCCTCTTAGTAATATGGCAAGAGTTTGAGACTTAGTAAGAGAATGGCAATTACACAGGTGGCTAAAGGGGTGGTGCTTCCAATATTCCTCTCGAAAGAAACATTATCACCCGCCACTGCTCCGCCCCCGCTCCTTTAATAAAAGACTACGCTTTCCATCCTGGTACCAGAATTCCAAGAAATCCCTCACACACAGCCCAAAGAACCTCAGGATTGCCATTTCTCTATATAGAGAGAACCTTTCCTTTCAGTGTGACATCTGGCTGGCTTTATGAGCAGATTTCTCATGCACTTCCCTTGGCTGCCATATGCATGCTATCCAGCAGAGGGCAGGATTATACAACACATTCTCCCCATTAGACCTAAACGAGAGGGACGATGGCACAGACCCACCAGCATCAGAGGAGGTTAAAAAGCACAGGACACATTTTTGCCTGTGTGCTAGGAGATGACAGCGTGAGAAATATGAAACACTTGGAGCTGGGAGTCAATATGCCCGGGCCCTGGTGTCAGTCTGGTAGTCCCTTCACCTGCGAATCACAACTTTCCCAAAGGATGGTGAAGGTCTTACGCTATTAGGTTGATGCAGAAGTAATTGCGTTTCTTGCCATTACTTTCAATGGCAAAAATCACAAGTACTTTTGCACCAATTTAATAAATGCCCCCCACCCCCAAATCTTATTTCTGGTTTAAAATTCCAGAGTAGGAGTTTAGAATGTGAGATCATTCACACCTAAGGGCCCCATGTCTCTCCTTCAAGTCAAGAGCTAAATCTTCCTCCCCAGTTTGAGAGTCAGAGGTTGTGTTGGTTATTGGAGTAATCATAATAATAGGGCAATATTCATTGATGTACCAGCGAATGTGCCAAGTGCTTTACATGAATTAGTGCGTGCAATCCTCCCACTCACCCAGTGAAGTCTATACTCTTATTATCCCTATTTTTACGGGAGGACACAAAGACACAAAGAGATGAAGTGTATTGCCCAAGAGCATGCTGATATAAAAATGGTGCCACTGGGTTTAAACTCCAGAGAATGGGCTTACAGCTGCTCTTACATTGCCTTCAGTGACTTTGGAGGTGGGAGAGGAGCTGACCAAGGACCACTACAGGCCTTTGTTTGAACTAAGACATGTTCGTTCATTCACTCATTCACACACTTTCAAAGACATATCAAGTGTTTACTATGTCCCAGGTACTTCATTAAGCACTGGAACCCAAAAGTTTGTAGTGTAGCATCCTGCCCAGTCACATGGGTTTCTGCCACAAAGTTCAGAAGTCTGGAAGTAAGAATCGGAAAGGTGGCTGGGCGTAGTGGTTCACTTTGGGAAGCCAAGGCAGGTGGATAACAAGGTCAAGAGTTCAAGACCAGCCTGGCCAAAATGGTAAAACCCTGTCTCTACTAAAAAATACAAAAATTAGCCAGGTGCAGTGGCAGGCACCTGTAATCCCAGTTACTCAGGAGGCTGAGGCAGGAGAATTGCTTGAACCTGGGAGACAGAGATTGCAGTGACCCGAGACCACGCCACTGCACTGTAGCCAAAACGAGAGAGCAAGACTCCATCTCAAAAAAAACAAAACAAAATAGGAAAGGCAGATTCACTACTGTTACAAAGTTAAGGTTTAGCTGGGTAGACACAGTGAAAAGGAGGGTTCAGGGTATGAAAAGTACTAGGGAGACAGTGGTCCAACCACGAGGTCCAACTGAAAACATGAGCACCTCCCTGATCTGCAGCCTGGCCAACGTGTTAGGAATCTGCCCCGCTTCCTAGCTTCTACCCAGCAAATCACTCTATGTTGCTAACTGAGCTAAATGCCCCAGGCTAAGGGCCAGGAATACTAGATTCCATCGTAGCACCGATTATGCAACCTGGGGAAACCATTCACCATCTTTGAGTTTGCTTCTCTCATCTATAAAATGAGGCACCATTCAGTTCAATGAGTAGAAAAATATTTATAGAGGAACACAGTTTGGCAGGCGCAGTGCATAGAGCATATTTCCTTCCTCAAACAGCTCACATGTGAACACATTCTAGATGTTTCTAATCTATAATTCAAGAACAGTGCTCCTATCCCTGAGAGAAGATTCTACAGGACACCACAACTACTGTTACTAAGAGCCTATGTTTTGACATACCTAATTTGGGCCAAGCTCCCCATATAAATTATTTTTATAATCCTTCACAATAATCCTCTGGGGCCGGGCATGGCTGCTCACACCTGTAATCCCAACACTTTGGGAGGCTGAGGCAGGAGCAGATCACCCAAGGTCAGGAGTTCAAGACCAGCCTGGCCAACATGGCGAAACCCTGTCTCTACTAAAAATGCAAAAAAATTAGCCAGGCGTGGTGATGGGCACCTGTAATCCCAGCTACTTGGGAGCCTGAGACAGAAGAGTCGCTTGAACCTGGGAGCCGGGGGTTGCAGAGAGCCGAGACCACACCATTGCACTCCAATCTAGGCAACAAGAGCAAAATTCCATCTCAAAAAAAAGAAAAAAGGACTCTGGAGCAAATATAATTCTTATTAAGTTTTCTGACAGAAAATCTGAGGGTGAAAACATTTCAGTTACTCACTGCATTAGTTTATTCTCACACTGCTAATAAAGACATAACTGAGACTGGGTACTTTATAAAGAAAAGAGATTTAATTGACTCACAGTTCACCATAGGTGAGGAGGCCTCAGGAAATCCACAACTATGGTGGAAGAGGATTGAACATGTCCTTCTCACATGGCAGCAGCAAGGAGAAGTGCAGAGCGAGAAGTGGGGGAAAGCGCCTTATAAAACCATCAGTTCTTGTGAGAACTCACTATCACGAGAAGAGCATGAAGGTAACTGGCCCCATGATGCAATTACCTCCCACTGGGTCCCTCTCATGACACGTGGGGATATGGGAACCCATTTCAAGATGAGGTTTGGGTGGAGACATGGCCAAGCCACATCACTCACCAAAAGTTGCATTGACGGTAGGAGGAATCAAGAACAGTGGCTCATGCCTGTGATCCCAGCACTTTAGGTGACCGAGGGGCAAGGACTGCTTGAATCCAGGAGTTCAAGACCAGCCTGGGCAACATAAAGAGACCCCATCTCTACTAAAAATACCAAAAAAAAAAAAAAAAAAATTAGTAGTGCACCTATAGTCGCAGCTACTTGGGAGGCTGAGTTAAGAGAATCACCTGAGCCTGCAACATTAGGCTGTGGTGAGTTGTGACAGTGCCACAGCCACTCCAGCCTGGGAGACACAGCCTGTCATTAAAAAAAAAAAAAAGGCCTGGCACAGTGGCTCATGCCTATAATCCCAGCACTTTGGGAGGTGGAGGTGGGTGGATCACTTGAGGTCAGGAGTTGGAGGCCATCCCTGGCCGACATGATGAAATCTTAACTCTACTAAAAATACAAAAATTAGCTGGGTGTGGTGGCAGGTGTCTGTAATTCCAGCTACTTGGGAGGCTGAGGCTGGAGAATCACTTGAATCCAGGACTCAGAAGTTACAGTGAGTGGAGATTATACCACTGCACTCCAGCCTGGGTGACAGAGCGAGACTTGGTCTCAAAAAAGGATAGTGAGAGATGATAGAATCAGAACTCAAAACATAGGCCTGGTTGAGACCAGTGACTGTTTCTTCTTAATCACTGCGGAAGCCCAGAACAGAAGACTCAGCTCTCCTAGAAGGTGAAAGGTCAACTCTGAAACTTCATGTGATGCCTCATGGGATTCTTGAGAATGATTTATGCTGATCTAACAAATCCCTCTCCAAGACTTAAATTTCTCTACTGACTTCAATTCTTATCCAAGAAAAGTTGGCTTAATACACAGAACTAGAATCGAAGCAAGTTAGAATCCTTCAAATGCCTCCCGTAACTTCTGCTTCATGGCTCTTCAGAAAAGACATGAAATGCTGTGAAATGCTCATTTGATACATACCAAAGAAAAGTAACATGCTCTTGTCTTGGCTAATTCCTAACTGTTAGTTGAGCAACACGATTTATTTCCAGGTCTAGCCTTGGATACAGCACAATTACGGAAAAGGGCTGTCAGCACTAATTGCTCCATCGCATGTTCGAAAAGTTCTACAGAATCTGAAATGCTGACCAACAGTCGAGACCTGCTGGAAAACACCTGTAAATCACAATCTTTTAATTTCAACGAACATGGTGGAGAGTTTCAGCTTCAATGACTTACTAAATCCCTGAGCCATCTGAAAGTCTTGCGTTCTTTTCTTTCCTAGGCCGAAGAATAAAACAGCTTTGAAAGTTGGGTTTTTTAGACTGTGGAGCCAAAATGACTGCTATCATTGTTAATGTTTAAAATGACATTTCAGATATGCCATCTAACATAAATGAAAATTTTGGAAGGCTATTGATTGTTTTAAAAATATTTTTAAAGGTATAATTTATATACAGTACCATAAAATTCATTTAAGTGTACAAGTCAATGATTTGTTGTGAATTTTCAGAGTTACACAACTATGATCATAATACAGTTTTAGAACATTTCCATTAGCCCAAGGAGGTCCCTTGTGTGAGTTTGAGGTTACATGCCTGATTTCCACTTCCAGTAACCCCCATCTTCTGTTTCTAAAGTTTTGCTTTTGGTAACATTTTGTATAAATGCCATCATAGAAAAATGTGTTTGCATCTGGCGTCTTTCACTCAGCATGTTTTTCAGATTCATCTACTTTCTAGCATGTAACGGGACTCTGTTCCTTTTTTATTGCCAAATAATACTCCATTTGTGGATGTAGTTCGTTTTGTTTAAGCATTTACAATTCAATGGATTTGTGACTGTTTCCAGTTTTTGACAATTACAAATAATGCTGCTATGATAATTCATGTCCAAGTTTTCATGTGGACATGTGTTTTCATTTCTTGTGTAGATACCTTGTAATAGAATTGCTGGATTATACAGTAAGTTTATGTCTAACATTTTTTGCTTCAAACTCTTTTTTTTTTTTTTTGAGACAGTGTCTTGCTCTGTCTTGCCTAGGCTGGAGTGCAGTAGCATGATCACGGCTCACTGCAGCCTCACCTTCCTGGGCTCAAGCAATTCCCCTACCTCAGCCTTCAGAGTAATGGAGACTACTACAGGTACATGCCACCTTGCCCACCTTTTCTTTCTTTCTTTCTTTCTTTCCTTCCTTCCTTCCTTCTCCTTCTTTCCTTCCTTCCTTCCTTCTTTCTGAAAGGGTTTCCCTATGTTTCCCAAGCTGGTCCCAAACCCCTGGGCTCAAGCAACACCCCTGCCTCAGCCTCCCGAAATGTGGGGATTACAGATGTGAGCCATTAAGCCAGGCCTGAACTTTTTTTATGTGTAACTTTTTAAGAAACTGCCAAACTGTTTTCCAAAGTGGCTGCATGGAAATTTATTTATTTTATTTTATTTTTTTGTAATATTTGTAGACACAGGGTCCTGCTATGTTGCCCAGGCTGGTCTCAAACTCCTGGGCTCAAGCAAACCTTCTACCTCAGCCTTCCAAAGTGTTGGAATTACAGGAATGAGCCACTGTGCCTGGCCTCTCACACTCGTCACTTTTAATAAGACAAAGGGTTTTCTCAAAAAAATTAAAAAATAGACACTATAGTGTGAAAAAAAATAAGATGCCCTAGAAATCCCCCTGGGACAGAGGTGCTGTAGAAAACACAATGTTAGCAGGAGCATGAGTTTTCTGAGTTGTTTTATGAACTCCAAAATGCTGGGAATTCCAACTATCTTTAATCCAAAAAGCCTTCTGGTTTTAAGCTGCTTCAAACCTTGTTACTGCTCCATGGTTGGGGAGAAGTTGAAAGGGAAATTAATCTTAGGTCTCTTAGTAAAGAATCCAGTAATTATACATTTAGATTATCACCCTACCCTGCCCTTTCACATTTCTCAGCTGTGCCCTGGCCAATGTCTCTTGATCATTTACAACAGCTTTCTGACTTACCTTACTGGCTCCATACAACCACCTTGAACTCCACGCCGACTTCTAAACCTGAGTGAAGCATTCTTTTTCTTGGTTTTCATAATACCCTGTGTATGCCTTTTATGGTAAGATTTTCTAGCTTCTCTCAAGGGACTATGCTTAGCTTACCTTCATCTCTTCAGTACTCAGTAGAGACTTTGCCTCTACTGTATACTCGATCATATTCCACGGACCAATAACTGGTATACTCGATCATATTCCACGGACCAATGACTGATACACTTGATCATATTCCACGGATTATGGAATTGTGTATACTTGATCATATTCCACGGACCAATGACTGCGTTGGTTAACACAGAATAAGCCCTATCTATTACATGTACCGTGATCTTAATCTCATAACTGAAATATGTTACAAATAAGGATAGCCTTGATTCTCTGTCTAGTTAACTTCTGATTTTCTACAAAAATAACTAGAAACGGAACCTAGAATTGGCTGTCAGCTCTACAAAAATGTTGCTGGTTTTGTCTCTCACCAGCTCTGTGACCTTGACCTTGTTAGTTAATTTTGCTAAGCATCAGTTTCTTCACCTAAAAGCATTGCTATAAGGATTAAATGACATAATCCATATAAAGTCCTTGGTTATTATTTTATATGCCATGGTTCTAACATTTATTGAATACCTACCAGAATTTTAACGAATACGAGTAAGGATGTTGATGCGTCTTGCTCATAAATGTAATATTTTGGTCATTATGATGGCTCGCACCTGTAATCCCAGCACTCTGCGAGCCTCCGGTGGTAGGATTGCTTGAGCCCAGGAGTTCAAGACCAGACTGGGCAACATAGCGAGACCCTGTCTGTACAGAAAATTGAAAGACTAGCTGGGCATGGTTGTACACACCTGGAGTTCCAGCTACTCAAAAGGATGAAGCAGGAGAATCGCTTGAAGCCAGGTGTTCAAGGCTATAGTGAATCAAGATCACACCACTGAACACCAGCCTGGGTGACAGACTGAGTGAGACCCTGTCTCAGAAAAAAGCAATATTCCCTGCTACAGGGAATCCTGAAAACAATAAGTAATGATGCATATTGAAGCCCTAGAAATTTTTGTACCTAACAGTCTCAGGTCATCATACCAACCTCCAAATTACAGTCATCTATTGAGAGGCTGTGTGAAAGACAAGATCCTAAAAGTCAAAGATAATGACTGAAGAGGACTCTATTTATAATGCACACACACTCCTCCATTTCCTTCGTATCCCATCGGAAACTTTTAATTTCAGAACTCGCATTCAGAGTGATTCTCACCTAATGGAGTCTGATTTCAGCACAACACGCATCAGCCGATACTCCTGGCTCCACACAGCCAGGTTTGCACACATTTATTATCAAAAGCTGCAGCTTGTCTCCAGCGGTTTTTTTTTCTTTTTCTTTCTTTCTTTTTTTTTTTTTTGAGACGGAGTTTCGCTGCTGTTACCCAGGCTGGAGTGCAATGGCGCGATCTCGGCTCACCGCAACCTCCGCCTCCTGGGTTCAGGCAATTCTCCTGCCTCAGCCTCCTGAGTAGCTGGGATTACAGGCACGCGCCACCATGCCCAGCTAATTTTTTGTATCTTTAGTAGAGACGGGGTTTCACCATGTTGACCAGGATGGTCTCGATCTCTTGACCTCGTGATCCACCCACCTCGGCCTCCCAAAGTGCTGGGATTCCAGGCGTGAGCCACCGCGCCCGGCATGGACGCAGCCCACCTCCGCTTTAGTGTTTCTCAGAGGAAGGAACAAACTCCACTGGAGCACTCTGTGGAATCCTCGGATGGAGAAAAGACACCACCATGGTGGAAGCGCGTTCGCCACACGTTACAAACTTTGAAGATGGCGGGCTTGTTAGGCTGCAGTATCCTGTTGCATTGACTAGCATAATTCCACATCCAGCTATGTAAAACTACCTAACTGCGCTCCATGAGGTGTGCCCCAGGTACCTGTATAAACACACACATTCCTATAAAACCATTTGTGGAGGCAAATTTTAATCTGAATTCTCACCCGTCATGTGCTAGTCATGGACAAGTTGTCTAGCTTTTATGAATATCAGTTTCTTTATATGGAAATGAGGATAAAATACATTGCTGGGTCATTATGATAATCATATGCAATAAATGTGAAACTGTCCAGCAAAGTGCATGACAAGTCATAGTTGCTCAATAAATAATACATATTACTATTCTACAATGTATATATGAATATGCTTACACACACATAAATATGCCATTATGCTAAACCAACTATTCAGCAACACACTGTAAATAAGTACCCTGTAGGATAAACCTCCCAAACTTAGAGATGGGAAAATGAAGGTAGGTGCTCCTTCAGGCCCTCATCTTCAGTTTGCACAGTTTCTTTTGCATTGATCCTCCTCTTAGCACTAACTGGTAACCACAGGGCTAGTTTATTTGTTTTTTTAACAAGTATATTCTGATTACCTGTCATGGATGTTGACCTCACTGAGTCAAAGTAAATGAGCTTGTGGAGAAGAGGACATATCTCTGACCCAGTGGTGCCTGGCTGCCTCATGAGAAGATCAGGAAGTGGAGAGAAAGATGTTCGAGATGTGGCTGCTGAGCCTTCCTCAGCCCCAGGTGTCTGAGTCGGGGACGTGGCTCCAAGATTCCACATAGGAGAACATTCAGTGAACACTTACACCCTCAGAAAACTGGCAGCTCCTCAATCCCACCCACATCCTCCAAAGACCACTAAATTTCAGAACACACTTCTCAGTGAGGAAAGAAAATTGCCCAGAAAGGTCTGGAGTGCTTTTTTCATTTCAAAGCAGAATATGTTCTCATCAGTGGGAGAGGACAGTCTGGCTTCATGGCTAATAAAAACTCTGTTGTAATTTTTGACACTACATTTTCCTAATTGCTTATAAAATGTGTTCTACAATGCTGCGGAACTAGCATGGAGACGTGCAGTTATGGGTGTACTCAACAGATGTCAGTTACCCTCCATTTAAGCAACTTAGAAACAACCAAAAATAAATGAGGATCATTGAATGCGGGAGAGACAGCATCGATATTAAATATTTAATTCCCTGAACATAATGAGGTGGTTGATTTTCTGTTTCTTAGTTGCCGTTCTGTCATTTCGCATCAGTGATCCTGAGAACACATTCATTATTCTGGAAGGCTCATTGGATGTTGCTATGGAGACCAGAACTGCTCTGACATATTCCCCCAGGCCCCGTTTGCTGGCTTTTTCAGTAAACACTTAATTATGCATTGCATTCTGCAATCAGTGTGGTTGGAGGAGACTTTGCTTAGCTGATTTCAAGTTAAATATGAGTTCTCCTTACAAGCGGATGCTTTCATAAGTCTATTGAGTGTGATTTTAATAAATGGAGTAGAATCCAGAAACATCCAAGAGAAAAAAAAAACAAAAACGAAGGCCAAGGAATCAGTCTAACTACCTCTGATAGCCTAGCTGTACAGAAGCTTTTCAAAGTCTTATCAACAACCTTATCGCTATACCAAAAACACTGATGGTTTGGGAAAGGGGAAAGATTCTTCTACACCATATGACCCAAGGAGGCAAATGAAACAAAGAAAATATTTTTTAGGATTATTCTATCAAGGAAGAGGGTATTATTAAATTATAAGATCCTTTTTAGGTCTAGGATTCTCAATGCAGGAATGGGCTTCTGGGGTCTGTGACTAAGCTCCACTCCTTCCATGAATATATAAAGAATAGCGTTTGCATGCAGATGTACATCTCTGTAGAAAGAAGGTCTTTAACTTTCATTAGAAACTGAAAAAGCTGGCTGAGTGAGGTGGCTCATGCCTGTAATCCCAGCACTTTGGGAGGCTGAGACCAGTGGATCCCCTGAGGTTGAAAGTTCAAGACCAGCCTGACCAACATGGAGAAACCCTGTCTCCTAAAAATACAAAATGAACCCGGTGTGGTGATACACATCTGTAATCCCAACTACTCGGGAGGCTGAGACAGGAGAATCACTTGCCTCACAGAACCTGTGAGGCAAAGATTGTGATGAGCCGAGATCAAACCATTGCACTCCAGCCTGGGCAACAAGAGGGAAACTCAGATTCAAAAAATAGCAAAAGAACAGAAACTGAAAAAGCCATCAGATAAAACAAGATGGAACACTAATCAACTGCATACTAGTGAAAAATGCTCTATCTTTCTCTGAGGAAACATATTAACTCTTTCTCACAACATTCGATTTACCAAAACAAAGAAAGCATTTTGCAGGAGGGAATCCACCCCCAGGGTATTCTTTATCCACCTGCGAATTTTGATAGATGAACTTGGAATTCTTCCTTATTGGAGAGAACAAGGACTGGGTTAGAAGCCTGAAACAAAGATATAACCTGACCCACACCCAGTATTCTAAGTCACAACAAAAGCTGTGTCGAATGCATCACCCAGTTTTACTCAACTGGTTTAATTCAATGAAGCCACTTATTAGGCAGTTTCTCCAGTAAATGTATTTGGTTTTCTCTTCAACAGGTACTTACCAAGTAGCAGGCACTTCCTTATACACACTCTCGATTTTAAGTTCTCCCTGTGATCTCGGCGTAGGTGAAACTAGAACATGGAGGCAAGTGTTTAAAGCCAGGCAAAACTCAGAACTGAAGCAAATTTGAGAATGAAGGAGGTATGTGGGGACTGCCAGGAAGGAGTCACAGCTCAACAGCATGACTGTGAACATTCAGGCAGCTACTTTTGATGCGTAACACACCACACCAAAACTTGGGGGATCAAAATTGCCCCCATTTCTTATTATCACTCATGGTTCTGTGAGGTACAAAGAATACCACTCATCTCTGCTGCACAATGTCTGAGTCTTCTGCTGGCTTGACCCAGTGACTGAGGTTTGGATAGCTGGAACTGCCTGTAGGTTAAATGCCCTGATAGCACAAACAAGCGTACCCTTTGGAACTACCTGTAGGGTAAATGCTCTGATAGCAATAACAAGCATACCCTGAGAATGACCCGATATGGCAGACTCTATGCAAAACATCTGAGCTCTTCCAGTCACCCCCACTCCCTCCCTACCCTCCTACTTACTGTCACATCCCGTGGAACATGGGCCATACAGGGGATTAAGGTCCTGGGTTTTGGGTTGGTTGAAGGTTGTCAGGCAGGGGTCATTAAAGGGGCGGCGGTTATCGAGCAGTAATGCTGTTACGTATATAACCTGCATGCTGTTTGCAAATGCTTTCAGTTTACCGTAACCACCCAGTTCGCCACTGCTGGGCCATGCAGTTATGGTGTCCAGCTCATGGCCACTGGACTACAGGTTAGGTGGTTCTCCTCTCTAGCCCACCACTACTGGACTCTCTCTCATGGGTAAGCCCCTAATAAAACCCCATGTCTGGTTTGCTGGCTCAATTATTTGGTTTCTTGAACCTGGTGCCTTCCCTTTTGAGGTTAATAGTGTTCAGCACAACACTGCCCACCAACTCTCTCAGTGCAGCCTCGGGCCTCTCATGGTCTCCCCAGCATGACAGTCTCAGGGTTCAAGAGCAAGTTTTCCAAAAAACCAGGGCAGAAGCTGCAAGACTCCTTACGATATAGCTGTTTCAGTCCCAGAACATCATTCTACTGGTCAAGCAAGGCACCAGAGACAGCTCAGATAGAAGGGGAAGAGAATTGGACTCTACTTCCGAATGGAAGGTGTAGCCAAGGATTTGTAACTCTGTTTGGCAACTCAAAAGGGAGGACAGATATTAGGCGGCACTGTTAAGTTAGTGTCCTAACTCATATATACACATTATTTCAATTAGCTCTGCAAACTGTCATCCCATTTCACAAATATGAAAATTGAGAGTCAGAGATTATGAAACTTGTCCAGATGGTGGCAGAGCTGATTTTTTTTTTATTTTATTTTTTTGAGACAGAGTCTTGCTCTGTCGCCAGGCTGGAATGTGATGGCGTGATCTTGGCTCACTGCAGCCTCCGCCTCCCTGCTTCAAGCAATTCCCCTACCTCAGCCTCCCAAGTAGCTGGGACTAAAGACGTACAACACTACGCCCAGCTAATTTTTGTATTTTTAGTAGAGACAAGGTTTCACCATGTTGGCCAGGATGGTCTTAATTTCTTGACCTCATGATCCACCCACCTTGGCCTCCCAAAGTGCTGGGACTATAGGCGTGAGCCACTGCGCCCAGCCCCAGAGCAGGAATTTAACCTAGGACTGTCTGCAAATTCTGTGCCATTCACTACTACCCTTCCAGGTTCTACCACACTCAATTCAAGTTCTACTCATCACAGCCCACGTTGATGTCTTCCTCCTTCCCCCTATTTGGATCTTACATGCAACATAATACAGTTACATCTTTTTTGGCATACAGGTCCATCTCTCCAAAGAGACTTAGAATCACAAAGTAGGAGAGCTCTGGGTCCTTAGATAGAAAACAGAAGAGTATATATGGCCAGCATCTTTTCTAGAATGACACACATGCTTGGAGCAGAGAGCACTGGGATAAAAGTGATGTTGCTTCTGGTCCTACCGCTGGCGTCATCTTTGTGTCTACAAAGCCACTGTGGGGTGGAATGTGTGGCAGAACCAGTGTTGACTGGTGATACTCCCCTTCTCTAGGTGTCATCTAGAGCTGAACCTTGTCTAATGGAAGGTAATTTGCTCTCTAATCAGAATCCTTGAAGTACATTTCTGTCATTTGCTTTGAAATTTCTGTCAATTTTTTTTATATAGTTCTACTCTAATAGAGCCTGAATCCATTTTCAACTAATTATAGGAAATGATCCTAATGAGTAAATTAAGTCTCTGCTCCCCTGTGGTCTCTCCAACCGATACATTTTCCTCCATTCCCCAAGGTTTACTTTCCACTTTTTTTTTTTTTTTTTGGTGTGTGTGTTATAAACTTTTAATTTTTTTAAACTTTGTAATAACACAGCTTAAAACACAAACACATTGTACAGTTGTTAAAAATTTTTTTTTGTTGTTTTTTTTTCTGAGACGGAGTTTCTCTGTTGTTACCCAGGCTGGAGTGCAATGGCGCGATCTCGGCTCACCGCAACCTCCGCCTCCTGGGTTCAGGCAATTCTCCCGCCTCAGCCTCCTGAGTAGCTGGGATTACAGGCACGTGCCACCGTGCCTAGCTAATTTTTTGTATTTTTAGTAGAGACGGGGTTTCACCATGTTGACCAGGATGGTCTCGATCTCTTGACCTCATGATCCACCTGCCTCGGCCTCCCAAAGTACTGGGATTACAGGCGTGAGCCACCGCGCCCAGCCAAAAAATATTTTCTTTTTATTTTTATTCTATATTCTAAGAGCTTTTTTCTTTTTTTTTTTTTACATTTTAAACTTTTTTGTTAAAAACTAAGACACAAGCATAACACATAAGCTTAGGCCCATGTGGGATCAGGATCATCCATATCACTTCTTTCGCCTTCACGTCTTGTCCTGCTGAGAAGTCTGCAGGGGTAATAACACGCACAGAGCTGTCATCTACTATGATACCAACACCTTAGAGCTCATGATGGCCGGATGCAGTGGCTCACAACTGTAATCCCAGCACTTTGGGGAGGTAGGGTGGGTAGATTGCTTTGAGCTCAGGAGTTCGAGACCAGCTTGGGCAACATGGCAAAACCCCGTCTCTACAAAAAATACAAAAATTAGCCAGGTGTGGTAATATATGCCTATCGTCCTAGCTACTTGGGAGGCTGAGGTGGAAAGATTGCTTGAGCCCATGAAGTGGAGGTTGCAGTGAGCCAAGATCACACCACTCCACTCCAACCTGGGTAACAGAGCCAGACCCTGTCTCAAAAACAAAAGACCAACCAACCAGCCAAACACAGAGTTCAGTGCTCCCAAATCCCTTCAAACAACTGGGTCATGTTAAAAGTTTCCAGAAGTCAGTCTGCCCTCAGGAAGGAGTAGTATAATCATCCACTGATTATATGTCCAAAAGCCTGGAATTCACCAACTACAAATTGCTGATCATTGTAATTTGATGAAAGGCTCCTTCTGGCTGTTAGAAAATAAAAGACGGTTCTCCACGTTCTTGGAGGCTACAAAAAGCCTGCCAAAAACAGTGACGGTAAAAAATTATTTGGACAAATGTGAAAATGCCTGTCTCATCCACAACGCTACTTTGCATTCTCTTAGAAACGAGCCAAGGGAAGTTCTGGGTCACACAGTCCTGTGCTTGTGCTCATAACGCAGGGACTGGTGAAGCCCAAAGTGGCAGGGAGTCTCTAGTGGTAAAGTCCAGCTGCAGAGAGAAAGAACAGTGCCTTGAATCTGACCTGCTGGCGAGTTAGCAGTATGATCCATCACGCGGCCCAGGAAGTTTAAAAAAAAAAAAAAAAGCACAGAAATGTTGATTTTTCTATGTTTCTTAAGCACCCAACCAGTTTGTTCCGAGCTAAATATGTTTGTCATCCGTTCCCATTAGTCTTTAAAATAGTGGTTTGTCTGTGAAACAAATAAGCAAAGTATCTGTCTCCTCTAGACAGAAATGCCTCACCGAGTCTATCTACAACCAACTTCTCACAATTCCAGTCACCTAAGCTGTCCTTCATCCCTGATTTTGGAGGTCTTCACTTTTTTTTTTTTTTTTTTTTTTTTTTGAGTTGGAAGCTCACTCTGTTGACCAGTAGAGAGCAGTTTTGCTTTCTTGTTACTCTGGAGTGATCACAGCTCACTGCAGCTTCAACCTGGGCTCACGTGATCCTCCCACTGCAGCATCCCAAGTAACTGTCATTACAGATGAGCACCACTGCACATGGCTAATTTTTAAAATTTTTTGCAGCGAGAGAATCTCCCTATGTTGCCCAGGCTGGCCTCAAACTCCTGTCTTCAAATGATCCACCCACTTCAACCTCCCAAAGTAATGGGATCAGGGGCCTGAGCCACCAAATCTGGGCTTTTACTTCTGATTAATGGTACCAGTACTCAAGATCAAACCAGTTTTCTTTGCCAGTAAAACTCATCTCAATCCTCCAAATCTAAAGACCAGTCTTACGTGTCCTGCCAGCATTTTCAGAAAAGATGGGCATTTCTTGACCATCTCCCTCGACTCCCGACTTACTGCTGTTTTCTACCACTAGCAATCTTTGTGTCCTGCTTCAGGTCGTGGGACAAGCTTGTTCAAATCTCTGTTCCTTCCTGAGAGCCCACCACAGATGCTCTTCATCAATGAAACCTTCCCTGAAACCCCCCCAGACTCCTCACCTGCCACCCACATGGATCTCAGACTTCAGGGTCTGTAGCCAGTTAATGGTAAAATTTGAAGCTGGGGTTAAGGGATGAGAAGAGGGACCCGCGGCCTACTTTTCTGGAACCCTGTGTGCATAGCGAGGAGCACTAGCTATCTGTGTAGTGGAACCTCATCTTCCAGGTGCAGTAGCTCCCAGTATATCCATCGCCCCATTTCTTCAAGGAAAATGGGAATTGGAGATGGTGTGTGTGAAGAGACTTAAGAGTCTCTTAGGATTAGAACACAGGTCAAGGTGTTCAAATTCCCCCATAAGAGGCTCCTAAGTCAGCATCCCATACCATTCCGGGATTGTTTTCTAGGACGGGTGATGAGAGCATTCCTGCAGATGCAAAGCCCTTCACCCCACCCCACCTCCCATGAGACTTTTTTTTTTTTTGAGATGGAGTTTTGCTCTTGTTGCCCAGACTGGAGTGCAACAGCACCATCTTGGCTCAAGCAATTCTCCTGCCTCAGCCTCCTGAGTAGCTGGGATTACAGGCATGCACAACCACACTTGGCTAATTTTTGTATTAGTAGAGACAGGGTTTTTTGTATTAGTAGAGACAGGGTTTCTCCATGTTGGTCAGGCTGGTCTCGAACTCCCGACCTCAGGTGATCTGCCCAGCTAGGCCTCCCAAAGTGCTGGAATTACAGGTGTGAGCCACAGCACACAGCCCCCCAGAACTGAAATCATCCCCCACCACCACAACCTCGGGTGCCCAAAAAAAATCTTCAAGTCAGGATTGCCAATCACGTTCCAATTCAATTGATCAGAGGCACCTAGAGAAACATGTTGGGGAGGATTCTGAAAGTGAGTCTGACCTTAGTGGTTAGACATTCAAACATTTTAATTTACAAATATCATATGCCAGCAGCAATCTCAGGTGCAGAAACTGTATCAGTGAACGAGGGAGATGTGGTTTCTGCCCTGCGGAGCTTATATTCTGCTGGTTGGGAAAAGCACTGGGCTCCACTGGTGGTGTTTGTGATGGACTCAGGAGGGATTGGCGATAATGGTGACTGTGCTACATTTCTGCCAATTCAGAACGTACCTCTCATAAAGCCCTAACCAGGGAAAAACTCTAGAAAAATCAATACATAATTCATGGAAATGTTTTCCAGTAGCCAAACCAATTATGGAGTTTCCCACCCTCTCACTTCTTGCAGTTAGTCTAATTTTTTATCCTCTTGCTGAGAAAAATATTTTAGGATTGAAACTACATGCAAAATTCATTTTGTCATTTCATATTTCTTCTTTAAAACTATCGTGCTTCTGACTTGCAATGTTTAAATAGGTAGGTTCAGCTTGAGGACCTTTTTAAAGTATATTCAAAATATATAATTTGCCTTCATAAAGTGCATTACTTTTGCACACATGAATTTGCTACCATTTTAAAAATAAGCTATTCAGTTTAGCACATTTAAGAGCAGAACCCAGAGGATTCTAGACACAGGGCATCTATGAATAAAACCTTGATGATGAGGAAGTAAAAGGTAAATTCAAGAGACATACATAGGCCAATCTGGAGGCCAGAGGATGGCTCTCAAGGCATGTGCTAGGCTGGAGTGTTATATTAGTCTGTTCTCTGATTGCTATAAAGAAATACCCAAGATGGGGTATTCATCATAAAGAGGCTTCATTGGCTCATGGTTCTGCAGGCTATACAGAAAGCATAGCGGCTTCTGCCTTTAGGGAGGCCTCAGAAATCTTCCAATCATGGCAGAAGGCAAGGGGGAGAAAAGAGTCTCATATGGTGGGAGCAGGAAGAAGAGAGAGCAGAGTGAGGTGTCACAGACTTCTAAATAACCAGATCTCAGGAGAACTCACTATCAGGACAACACCCCCAAGGGGATGGTGCCACACCATTTGTGAGAAACTGCCCTCATGATCCAGTCACCTCCCTCCAGCCCCACCTCCTATATCAGTGATTACAAATCAACATGAAATTTGGTGGGGATACAGATCCAAACTGTATTAGGTGGGGAAGTTGGTTTTGAGTTCCAGGCTCAGACATCTAGGCTTGTACATACATATATATGGGTTTTCTGTTGAACATAGATATTTTCTAACAGTGCAGTGGGCTGATTTTGAGGTAGTGAGCCCTTTGGCTTTCAGAGGTGATCAAGCAGAAACCAGTCACTGTCAGAAATGGTACAAAATCATATGGGAAGGTAAGACAGTTCAGAGGTTATGATGTATGAGCCATATGTTTGTTTGGGGCTTGCAGGTGTGTTTTGCTTGGGCCACACAGCTTTCTGAGGAGAGGAGGGGAGGGGAGAGGAGGGGAGAGGAGTGGAGGGGAGGTCAACAAAATCTTGCTTTCCTTGAAAAAGAGAGACATGTAAAGACACCAGGCCCATTTCATTTGAGATCAGTGGAAGAGAGGCAGGCACTGCTGAGTCACTATTTATCCCTTTAAATGGGTCAGGTTCTCTAGTTTGCCAGTTCCACTTCATTCATGTCAAGCCCCTGTTGAGCCCCTGAAGGCATCTGCCTATCTGACCCTGGAGGGAGATGCCATGTGAAGTGTTTTTCCTATATTTGACAAAACAGACAAATATGTCTTGAGCCCCATTCTGGCCTTCCATTATCCTGCTGAAAAGGGATTGGCAAGGTCTTGATGTAAGGCCTGGGTGGCCGGAATAGACTACCCAGACTCACTGTGTTTCACAAAGACTGGTAGGGTCCCAGGTGATTTCATCAACAGAGTCCCAGGTGATTTCATCAACAGAGTCCTTCCGGAACTACATCTCCAATAGACATTTCCAAAGTAACATTCTCCTCTCACACAAAGATGTCACTTCCCATCATCAACCCTCTTGAATCTTGAATTATTCCAAAATACCAATGAGATGAGGCTGAATCCAAGAATCTCAAGGCAGAGGGGAAGAGGGGAGAGAGGACTGATATCTCTAACACCACAAAATCAGAGGCTTTCGATACTGTGATTTCCCCCATGCGACTACATTTCTGCAGGCACAGAAGATACCTCGTTTGTATAATTATTTGAACTTTGCAGATAATGAATGGAATGCATTTTGAAAATCTAATTTCCTTTCCACTCTACTCGTCACGCTGCCACTGGAGTGATACTTCTCCAACACAGGTGTGATGTATCATACACTCGCTTCTAATCCTCCATCCCCTCTCTCACCGGCAGCTTTATTCATAGTGTGAGATACTATGTGTGTGAGGCATGACAGGCAGTTTGCGGATGAGCTTTTAATGTTTCAGAAGTCATGTGTTTAACATGTAATATGTAAAAGCTCACTAATCACACGAAACTCACAGTTCAGTTGAACTCACATGTTCACTTTAAACATGGTATTTCTTTAAAATACCATGTTTAAAAATGTCTTCCTATGTACATTAAACAACATAAAGTAATTTAAAGAAAAAACAATTTCATATTGGTATTATATATGTAATTAAAACTGATCTTATATAATGAAAAATGGTACTTGAACATCTGAAACTGGGTTTAGAAACACTGGCCCATAGGTGAATCTCCAAATTGCTTGGAATGTCCTGAATGCCCATCATAGCCTCACCCACTATAAGCTGTCCAGTCCCATCTGATGCTGCTCATCGCCATGTACCTTTAAAACGACTCGGTTTTCTGGAGACCTGCATACTTCTTAGTGCCTCAGGGCCTTTGCACAGACTATTTCATTATACCTGAAGTCCCTTCACTCCCCTTTTCCACCTGGTGAGCCCATGCTCAGAGCTGTCAACTCAACCCAACCTCTATGTCACTTCCCCTGGGAAATCTCTTCAGTCGCAACAGGCAGCATTAACTACTCACTTTGTGGGCCCATCATTTTTTAGTCCACATTCTATTCAAACCTATAATCAACTGACATTATTTACTTGTGTGTCTGACTTTACAACTAGGCTGAGACCCAATAGGTCAAAAGCTGCCTTACACAGAGGCGCTTAATAAAAGCTTACTCAGTGGATAGTTTTTTCAATGAATTTCAAAGTAAAAGCAGTCTTTCATTTTATTCCCTTCCTCCACCTGCACCATGGTTTTAATTTGAAAGAACCCTTCGAAGGAGGCTATGGGAAACAATGTGATATTCAGTTAAGAATATGGATGCTAAGGATGATATTTTAACAACCCTCCCTCTCTTACAAATAATAACAAGAACTGAGTACTCAAAAGCAGCTTAGTTTATATTTCAAAGCACTATAGAGACGATCTAGCAGGTGTCCTTATTCCCCAAAGCCCCAGGAAGAGATATCATCATGAGTTATTAAAATTTCTTCAATACTGGCCAGGCACAGCAGCTCACACCTGTAATCCCAGCACTTTGGGACACCGAGGTGGGCAGATCATCTGAGGTCAGGAGTTCGAGACCAGTATGGTCAACATGGTGAAACCCTGTCTCTACTGAAAATACAAAAATTAGCTGGGTGTGGTGGTGGCCACCTGTAATCCCGTCTACTGAGGAGGCTGAGGCAGAAGAATCACTTGAACCTAGGAGGTGGAGTCTGCAGTGAGAGGAGATCACAACACTAAACTCCAGCCTGGGTGACAGAGCCAGACTGTCTCAAAAAAAAAAAAAAAAAAAAAAAAAAAAATCTTAAAAACGAATATAGCAAGTGCAGTCACATGGAGATAGGACCGAGTAAAATGTTCCTCAAACCTGCCCTCCTGCCTCTAGTCCTCACCATACAGTGCGGCAGGGCACCCTGGGCTCTTACCTGAACAAGTGTGGTCATTCACAATTGTCCCACCCACCTCATCTCTGCCACCTCCCTCTGCACCTTCGGAGTCTTCAAAAGTGGTCTTCAGGGCTGAGTCCACGGGTCCCTGGGGTCCTCTCCTCCTCTCCGATATGCCTCATGCTACACCCCCACTGCTACTGAGGTCCAGCACCTTCTTACCTGGCACTCTCTCTGTCCACAGCCTTGTTCCCTAGCTCTTTTCAAGGCTTATTGTACAGATCCTGGCTTAAATATGATGTCCTCAGAGTCCTTTTCTGGCCATCCTGTAGGAAACAAGCACCTCTTCCTTTCCTCATCACCACATTCTGCTTATTTTCTTTATCATCTTCTTAAGTATCTGAGTGGGGTCATTTTTAAGGCATTTCCTTCCTTTAAAAAAAATATATGGATAATTTGGTCAAGATTCTGTGTCCTTTGTTCTCTGTTATATTCCCAGAATCTAATTCAGTATCTGGGACACAGTAAAGACATAAGGTATATTTGAAGGGAGGGAGGGGGAGAGCGAGAACATACTCATAATTTCCAAGAATCACTGATTTCTATCACCTACATCCACATCCATTCATTTTATTAGAGCAGAAATATGCTTTGGAAGTTGAGAATTAACAGAGAATACGTGAGATTAACTGGGATGGAGGAGGAAGACAAGATGTAGGGAAACCTTTTTTATTTCCATGGGGCACTGGTATCAAAGATGTTGAACTACAAGATAAAATAATTTTGCTGATGAACATGGCTGTGTTTCTAAATTGTTTTATCCAAATGCCCATTACTCAACCCCCCACCATCCCTGCCTCACCTATGAGGAAGGAATGAAGGGGGTTAAACGGTATCTGTCTACACAGTTCACTGGCTCTTCAGGGTGCGCCATTCAATGGTATATGTGTCTTTTCTAACCATATTGTACTTTTTTTAAGTGACCAGGAGGAAGAAGGAATTCTTTACCAAAATGTCATAAATATATTCTAAGTGCTGTTAAAGAGCGCTATAAAACTATCACTCCTAGAAAAAATCCTAAACTCTAATACATTTAACAAAAGCTAAATCACTTTGATTTGGTTCCTCCCAGGCCCAAGGTGGGTGTAAAGTTGGTTAGGAGCCCCCCGTAGCTCAAACTGCCCTTCCCAGAGTCAGAGTCCACTGCCCGGCTTCCCTGACTCCTCCTCGCTACCCGCCTGTGCCAACCCTCTCCTCTTTCCTCCTATGCTCCAGCTACTTATTCCTATGCTATCCCATTTGCTGACTCCTCCTTTTCTTTTGGAGGGTGGGTGGGTGGGGAAAGGAGTCTTGCTTTGTCACCCAGGCTGGAGTCCAGTGGCGCAATCTTGGCTCGTTGCAGCCTCTGCCTCCTGGGTTCAAGCAATTCTCCTGCCTCCGCCTCCCCAGTAGCTGGGACTACAGGCATGGGCCACCACACCTGGCTAATTTTTGTATTTTTAGTAGAGACAGGTTTTTGCCATGTTGGACAGGTTGGTCTTGAACTACGGACCTCAAGTGATCCACCCTCCTCAGCCTCCCAAATTGCTGGGATTGCAGGTATGAACCACTGCACCCAGTCCTCCTTTTCTGTTTAATCTTAAATGCTGGCATTTTCCAGGGTTCACTCCTACATTCCCCTACTTCTCAAAATAAATAACATGGAGAATAACAACTGCAAATAATATGAACCAGATACTCTAAGCCATTTTCTCAAGCTTTCTCATTTATCTCACCAAAAGGAATGAAGAGCCACCCCCTACTGGCACCCCTTTCCACAGAGGAGGAAACTGAGACACAGAGAAACTCAATAACATACCCACCCTGGGTCTCGCAGCTAGTAAGGGACAGAGTCAGCCTCAGAACCTAGGTACCGGAAGACCACAGAGCTCATCTCAGAACCAGTACTCTATGCCAGTGACTCCTAGCTGGAGGCAATTTTGCCTTCCAAGGGACAGTTGGAAATAGCTGGAGTCCTTTTGATTGTCATGAAGCTGGGGTGTACTACTGGCATGTAGTGTGTAAAGGTCAGGCATGCTTCTAGCATCCTGTAGCACACATGACAACGGTATTACCCAGCCCAGAATGTCAAACCCTGCTCTCTTCCACCTTTGTAACCTCTTGCTAGGTGAGTTTATCCATGTGCACAGCTTTAAGTTCAATCTATACACTGCAAACACCAGAATTATATTCTTAGCCCTGACTTCTTTTGCCCCTATAACTTTCCTGCATATGGATATACAACTTAGCCTCTTTGTTAGATAGCACAAATGTAACATATCCAAAACTGAACCCAAACTTTCCCCCACCACTCAGTCTTCTCAAGGTTCTCTGACTTAGCAAATTATACCACCAGCCAACCTACTACACAAGTTAGAATCCTAGGAGACACCTTGGCAACTGTTCCTCATTTCTCCTCTCCAATTCTATCTAACACCAGTGCTATACATTCTGCCTCCTAAGTATCTCTGGGGCCCACCCATTTCTCTCCACCTTAACCAATACCACCCTCTCTAGTCCCATTTTTAATTCAGCCATTTCCTGCTTGGGCAATGGCATTCACTTTCTGGACTCTTCATCATCACTTCACATCAACCAGGGCAGCCCACATGTATTTTGATTCCTCAGAAGACACCATTTAAAACTGGCTATGATAACCTAGTTTTCTAAAACACCCACAATGTTTGGAAGATTATGTATATATTTTACCCAGCTATAATATCCCTCTCTGAGGGGATTTCCCAGTTCGACCATTGGCAGATCCCTGACTCCGTCCAAGAAAGAATTCTAGCCTAGTTTATCTGTTGGTGTCTCAACAGCTAACAGATAGATGTTACCTTCAAGACAGGACAGTTAGAGAAACTATGTGACAAAGGTGTGGGTGGGCGTGGGCAGAAGGTAGTGAAAAAACCTGCAGCTCATAGCAGCCAAGCTCCAAGCGAGAGGGAACAGGGGATAGGGAATCGTTTCCAGAACCAAGAGGGAAAACAGCCCTGTAGAACTAGCTACTTCGCAAGGAATGGTGACTGCAATTAAAAGTCAATGACAGTCTGGAGTGACCTTTCAGCGAGGGAGACAGGAAATAGATAACCTGATGTTTAAAGAAGGGTGACGACGGTGAAGGGAGTGACGGAGGGGTTGTGGGGTGCTGTTAATTTCTGCTTCTTGATTTGGAGTGCCAGTTGCGCATGTGTTTACTGTAAAAATTCATTCAACGCCTATAATCCCAGCACTTTCGGAGGCCGAGGCGGGTGGATCCCAAGGTCGAGATCGAGACCATCCTTTTAGTAGAGACATGGTGAAACCCCGTCTCTACTAAAAATAAAAAAAATTAGCTGGGCACAGTGGCACGTGCCTGTAATCCCAGCTACTCAGGAGGCTGAGGCAGGAGAATTGCCTGAACCCAGGAGGCGGAGGTTGCAGTGAGCCGAGATTGCGCCATTGCACTCCAGCCTGGATAACAAGAGCGAAACTCCATCTCGAAAAAAAAAAAAAAATTCATTCACTATTACACGTATGCTATCCATCAATTTTAAAAATTAAAAATAAGTACTGCTCTCTCTTCACTCCTTCCCCTTTCCCTACCATCTCCTATAAAGGCTTTTTATTGTCTGAAACAGTTGGTGGTGGCCAGAGTCCTACTGATGTATTTCCATGTGACCACATCATCATACATGGAGGTAGAGAGCTGCATGGCACAGGGTGGAGGGCGAACCCAGAGTACTTACAGCCCACCTAGAATATAAAGGGTATGAGACAAATGCCCCACCTACCATCAGGCTGTTTGGAGAAAATGGCAGAGAACTTGACTTTCTGTCTCCAACCCGCAGAGTCAGTAATCAGAATGTTCCCCCAGGATTTCTCACTCACTTAGGACATCCTCCTGTAAATCTATACTTTCCAGGTCAAAAAACCAGGAATTTATCAAGAGCATCAGGAAGATCCTAAAGGGAAGTAGCCAGATCCTGAACTCCAGAGCGGGGACTTGGCAATACATTCAACATCCCCATCATCCGTAAAAGCTGGGGAGGAGTTTGTTTCTAGGTCACTCCTTCTCCTCCCTTCTTCGTGCTTTGGGTAAATGTTGAGACATCACAGGAAGAGAAAACATGTTTACTGAGTATCAACCACACTGCTAAGAACTTTGCAAACGTTATCTCATACCAACACCAGCTGAGACATAGAGACCCCCACCCAGGCGGCACTGAAGGAATTAAGAAGCAGACACAAAGACAGAACAGCAAAGTGGGACTATCAGGGAGCTCACAGCCTTCTGAGCTGAGAGCCTCAGGGGGCTGACAGCATTCCAGGCTAAGAGCCTTGAACAGACTCTGACCCATGTAGTTATTCTCTCTGAACAGGTGATTATTATTAACAAACAGTTGTTCTGTGTTTTCTCATAGAACAAAAGTAAACCATGCAGGCAGCTGGTGCCTGCTTAACTGATCAAAGACAAACTAGAAAGCATTCTCCATGTGAAGCCACAGGGGCAGGACCACACACCCTGTGCTTAAAAGACTAGTTTAACTGGTGTATGATACACACATACTGTTTCCTACTTTAAAACACCCTGACCAGTTTTCCACTTGTGGGGGCTGGCTTGGCTTTCTTTGCCATTGCTCTCAGCAAACAATATAGTCCCTTATAAACTCAGTAATCTCATCTAAGGGTCACAACCACCATATACAATGTCTCACTTTTTAGATAAAGAGTCTGAGGGCTGGGGCATTTAAGTAACCTCCTGAAGGCACATAGCGAATTGACATATAGTGAACTCCATGCAATATCTGGGCTGTGCTTAGCTCCAGGGCCAGGAAGCTGAGCTCTTACAGGCATGCATTAGCCGGGGACATGAGATCCTGGACAATCTGGTGCCACCTTTCCTTTCCCAAGAAGTGGAGGCCACCTTTGGGGTGTTTCACTGTCTCTGGATATGCTCACATCTGCCAGACTACTAGATACAGAAACCACACCTGGATTCTATGGAGATCTGGATCTTGAGACAGCCATTTATGCCTTCTCATTGATCTTCAACACAGGGAAGTATAGATTAGTGATAGCAGCATGGACTTGAGAAGGAGGATGACCTCTCAGTCGTGCTGCCTACTTGCTGTGTGACCTTAGTGATCCTTCTTAACCTCCCCAGCCTCCTTTTTCTTAACTTTAAGATGAAAATTGTAATTATATCTACCTTACACAGTTCTTGTGAATGTATGTGTGCACTTTTTCATAGTCTCAAGAATGTGCTTAACACATTATAATCCCATAATAAGGTGAAAATAAAATAGATCTAAAATATCTATTGAGCACTTACTTACTAAGTACCAGGTCCTATTCCAAGGTTGGGATTAGATGGGTGAAAAAGATCAACATTGTCCAGGATCTTGAGACCCTAGAGTGAAGGCCTTTCCTGATTGTGAGCCAAACATCTTCACATTTAAACTATTCCAATAGGGAAGATTTTCTCACTTGGGTCCCACCAGCATTACACCATCTGTTTCCTGGGAACAGTAGCACTAACTCCTCTTTTTCTTTACCTTAATTCTTACATGAATTCTTCTTGCTCTTCTTCTTGATAATTTTCATCTTTGTTTATCCCTGTAGGACTGAACGCCTTGCCAGAGATGATATGCAGGATATGAAAAAAAAAATCAATACATTGTTGATCTGAGTGTCCTCAAAGGAAGTTATTCTTTCTCCATTGATTAATTGGACCACATAAAAGCTCTAAATCAAAATATGGACAAATACTTGCCATTGTCATGGACCTTATCAGGCTAAAGAGCTATTTTGTAAGCTTTCTACTATAATAAAATTCTGGAGCCTACAAGGGCACCTGGCTTCAAATGACTGAAATGATTTCACTTGGATAAATCTAGTATAGGATGCTCCAAAGGGTAACTGATTTATGGTTTAATGACTTTTCAACCACTGCAGGTTCTAAGACAAATTATCTGCAGGGAATTATATAGTGTGGTTGAGTACAGAGGAAAGTTATGTTGAGTGAGGACTCTTAGTGCCTGTTCTTGTTGCCTGAAATTATATGATTGCTAAGCACTTAAATATCACCGAAGAGATCCTTGAATTTTTGGCACTTGATTGAAGAAGTCTCCAGTATTCATATGTCCCTGGATGTAACTTAAATTTAAGGGTGTTGTTTGCTTTCAGTGCAAAGTCAACACGTTTAGATATAATGAAATTAATGGAACAGCAAGGTGGAGCAGGAGTAGATAGATATAAATTGAAGTCAGGTGACCAGACCTCAATCCCCCAACTTCCATTTACTGTCCAAGTGTACAGAAGTCACTTTGCTCCTTAGCACCCTGACCTGTAAAATGAGGTAGCCAGACTGGATTACAAATTACAAACTGGCTGCCACCTGGCAGGATCTGGCTTGCAGACAAGTTTTCTTTGGTCCATACAGTATTAAAAACAGAAAACCACATAGCCAAGATTTTTAAGTCAAGAGATTTCCAGTCAAATTCCAGATTTTTAGCTTTTCTTGAAAGAAATGGGGAAGTTAAGCCACATACAGCTGCATCCCTGAAGGACACAGTAGTTAGAGCTGTGTAGCTGCTCTCCAGAAGGGGCCCTAACAACTTCATTTGCCACAATTTCTATACTCCCCAGATTGGTCTCTGATGTTGAGGCAGAAGTTATTTTTCATTTGTATTCACATTACTCTGTTAATCTCCTATAGTATGAAAACCATTGAATTTTCCAAGTAATGATAGAAAAAAGAACATATGTACATGAGCAGATAGACAAGGAGAATTCAATAAAAGTGGCAGAGAGAGCATGCTGTTGTGAAACTGAGGACTATTTCTAAGTCTGTCTTATGTAAAAGGAGCACATCCTTGTCGAAACAATGCAAGCAGCTAGTCTCATTCTTTGATGTTGCCACCAAGAACATAAGTTATAGAGTTTACATCTCTCAGATGAGACTATCTCAAGGGTCCCTTCCAGTTTATAAGAACCATGTCTACTAAAAATGTATGTTCTAGCATTAGAAAGGCCATTCATTCATCTTTTAGCACCAAGGGGGATTATGGCTTCAGGTGAGTCGATATCTGTCTACGCAATCCAAAGGGCTGCACTTTCCACCATAAAAGCCCTTTGGGTTTTAAATCTGCCATCAGCTCACACATGTGGTGAGAATCAGCATGGTTCCAGCTCTTATCTGACAGAATCCGGAGACAACATCGCACAAGAGAGGCAAAGGGAGAAGAAATAATAGGAAGCCTAAGCTCTCATCCCAGTTCTTCCACTTTCTAGATCTGACTTTTAGCAGGCCATTTACTCTGAGTCTTAGATTCTTAATCTGTTGGATGGACACAATACCTACCAAGTAGGGAAGCTGTCCATTTCCAAATGAAACAATGAATGTAGATGCTCTCTGAAGGTCATAAAACCGTGCATTTGTACACAACAACTTTGAAAAGGCATAGCATTATTTTTCGTGAACCTCATCTGTTATTCCACAATTGCCTTTTCAAAAAAAATTTTAATTGACAAATTAGAATTATATTAAGTTGGTGCAAGCTAATTGTGTTTTTTTTCCATTAAAAGTTTTGGCAAAACTGTAATAACTTTTGTACCCATTGATATATATTTATGGTATACATGTTTTGATATATATATCGTGGGGTGGCTAAATCAAGCTATTTAACATATGCATTTTCTCACATATTTATCTTTGTGGTGAGATCACTTCAAATCTACTCTCTCAGCAATTTTCAAGCATACATTCTTATTAACAATAGTCATAATATTGCCTTCAACAAAAAAGTAATGAAGAAAAGACTAGGGTTTTCAGACACAGAATTTGTTGTCTCTCTCTCTCCTTTTATTCTCTCCCTTACTCTCCCTCTTTCCTTTATAAGAGTAATTCATATACTAAGCAAATTGATATCTTTGGAAAAGAGGATCTTACCACATTCAACGAAAAAGTGTAACTTGAAAAAATGAAACCCTGCCTATGCTTGGAACACACACAAGTCTACCCGTACCCACACTGTCTCATGACTAAAAACTACCTATGTTCTTTAGCAGGGGCAAAATAGAATTGTAGGCTGGTGGGTGGCATACTGATAAACTGGATATAGAAACACATCTTGTATCTGTATGTGTAGATCAGCATCCATCATCCACAGAAGGAATTTTTTTTTTTGAGGCAGAGTCTTGCTCTGTTGCCCAGGCTGCAGAGCAGTGGTGCAATCTCTGCTCACTGTAGCCTCTGCCTCCTGGGTTCTAGCAATTCTCCGGCCTCAGACTCCCTAATAGCTGGGATTACAGGCATGCACCACCATGCCCAGCTAATTTTTATATTTTTTGGTAGAGACAGGGTTTCACCATGTTGGCCAGGCTGGTCTCAAACTCCTGACCTCAAGTGATCATTCCACCTTGCCCTCCCAAAGTGCTGGGATTACAGGTGTATGTCACCGTGCCTGGCCGACAGAAGGAATTCTTAATCTGGAGTTGGTGGATCCTGTAAGTTCCTAAAGTGAACCGAGTTTGTGAGAGTTTCTGAAATGCCTTGGGAAGAAATGCACCTTTTTGCATTGAAATGTTGATGCACAGATTCAGTCAAAGTCTCAAAAGGCCATGACACACACACACACACACACACACACACACACACACACACACACACACAAAGGTTAAGAACTGCGGAGATATACAGGGTATCAGTTAGGCAAACCGAATGTTTATATGTTGCTGACGGGGCATAATTATAATCACCGTATTTTCGTAAAATTCAAATGTTGAGGTGTAGATTTGAGCATGTAGCTGAACACTATGACAGGATATCGAAATGAGGATTGTTCTAGAATTTCTAAGATATCCAGTCTTCTTAGAAATAGGTCATCAGGATGCAATAGGGAGCTGGAAAAATGTGGTTTGCCAAGGATCATTACAAACAAGTTAGAACAAGAAGTTGCCCTGAAGGCCATAGCATCACAGGAAAAATCAGGACTAGAATCAGGATCTTAAAAAAATATATTATTTAAAAATGTTCGTGGATACCTAGTAGGTGTACATTTTTATGGGGCACATGAGATGTTTTGATACAGGTACACAGTGTAAAATTAGCACACCATGGAGAATGGGGTATCCATCCCCTCAAGCATTTATCTTTTGAGTTACAATCTAATGACATTCTTTAAGATATTTTATAATACACAATTATTTCTGACTATAGTCATCCCGTTATGCTATCAAATAGTAGGTCTTACTTGTTCTATTTTTTTTTTTTTTGTACCCATTAAAAATCCCCAGCCCCCACCAAACCCCCCTTTCCCAGAATCAGGGTCTTTTAGTATGCTTTGCCATGGCATTTCCATAACTCCACCTCCTGGGAACGTTACCTCCCTTGACAAAACACCTCCCTCCAGCTATGGCCTCCTGCCTCTGGCCCTTCTCCTAGGCCAGGATCACTTGTTTCCATATTGATTATATATCCCAGGTTGGGGTTTGTTTGTTTGTTTGTTTGTTTGTTTGTGACAGAATCTCACTCTGTCGCCCAGACTGGAGTGCAGTGGCTTGATCTCGGCTCAACGCAACCTGCACCTCCCAGGTTCAAGAGGTTCTTCTGCCTCAGTCTCCCAAGTAGGTGGGATTACAGGTGTGCACTACCACGCCTGGCAAATTTTTGTATTTTTAGTAGAGATGGGGTTTTGCCATGTTGGCCAGGCTGGGCTTGAACTCCTGGCCTCAAGTGGTCTGCCCCACTTGGCCTCCTAAAGTGCTGGGATTATGGGTATGAGTCACTGGTCCTGGCCCTGGGTTTTTGTTTTGTTTTGTTTTGAATTTTGTTTGTGGGTTTATTTTAATTTAATTTTATTTATTAATTTATTTGTTTGTTTATTGCAGCATCTATGATTTTAAAGACTCTTTTGATGTTAGGCCTTGACTCAGACCTCCCAATCCAAATTTTGGTCCATCAGGATGTCTGCATCATGTATCAAACAGAAATAAAATGTAGAAAAGGAAATGAAAATCTTTCGGACTATAAGTTCCTTTTTTTTTTTTTTTTTTTTTTTTTGAGACAGAGTTTCACTCTTGTTACCCAGGCTGGAGTACAATGACACGATCTCAGCTCACCACAACCTCCGCCTCCTGGGTTCAGGCAATTCTCCTGTCTCAGCCTCCTGAGTAGCTGGGAATATAGGCACACGCCACCATGCCTAGCTAATTTTTTGTATTTTTAGTAGAGACGGGGTTTCACCATGTTGACCAGGATGGTCCCGATCTCTTGACCTTGTGATCCACCCGCCTCTGCCTCCCAAAGTGCTGGGATTACAGGCGTGAGCCACCGCGCCCTGCCCTCGGACTATAAGTTCTTGTCAGTCAAAAGCATATGCAAGGTTTTCAGCCCTTTATTAGTAAATGAATCTAAAACGTTGCTACCCTAAGTGTGGATCCAGAACCAGCAGCATTGGCAACACCTGGAAACTGGCCAGAAATGCAGAATCCTTTCCTCAAATGCAGATGAGAATCTGCTCTGAACAAGACATGGAGAGATTCCAAAGCACTTTAGCATGAAAAGTTCTACATTCAAGGCTGAACCTGCCTGATGGTTAGAGTGCCCCCACTGGCCAACAGTTCTGATTGCAGCCATCTTAACTGAAT
Source organism: Saguinus oedipus (assembly GCA_031835075.1). Lineage (NCBI taxonomy): Eukaryota > Metazoa > Chordata > Mammalia > Primates > Cebidae > Saguinus > Saguinus oedipus. The sequence continues at coordinate 36,593,628 of CM063189.1, forward strand.
CATAGAATCCAGAAAAGGAATTTTTTTTTAATGCACAAAGGATGAGCTTGCCATATAGATCATAGGAATGTCCCTTTTTTCCTTTTGTAAAGAGTTTAAAATGGTTCTTCTCCAGTCCATCTAATGGAGCACTATGGAAAAACAAAAAGACTGCTACTCTAAAAGTCCAAAACCTGGCTTTTCATTGCAGCCTGGCCGCTTACCTTCAGATCACTTTATTTCTCTAAGGCTCAGTTTCCTCTGATACAAAACAGAATATTACTTGTCTTAGTTCATTCTAGCTGCTATAGCAAAATACCTTTGACTGGGTAATTAACAAACAACAGAAATGTATCACTCACGTTTCTGGAGGTTAGGTAGTCCAAGAGTAAGACACAAGTGGATTCAGTGTCTGGTGAGAGCCTGTTCCTTACAGATAACACCTTCTACATGTCTTCACATGGTGGAGGGTGCAAACAAACTTCTCCACTCCCCTGGGCCTCTATTATAAGGGCACTAATCTCATTCATGAGAGCTTCACCCTTATGACCTAATCACCTCACTAAGGCCCCACCTCTTCATTGATATCACATTGGGGATTAGGTTTCAACATAGAAGTTCTGGGGAAATATCAACATTTAGATCATAATGTAACTTTCCTGCTCATGGGGCAGTGTTTCTGTGAATGTCAAATGGAAGAAAGCACAGTGTCATGGTAAAGAATATCACTCTGGAATTAAGCACTCAATTACAAAGTCTACATCTAGCATGTCTTAGTCGTGTAATCTCAGGTAAGTAGCTTGCCTTCTCAGTAATAACAGTACTTGTCTCATAAGGTTGTTGTGAAGATCAAATATTACAACATTTTAAAAAGCAAATGGCACTCTGTAGGCACATAATAAGCAATCAATAAGTGCTATCACCTCTGTGAAAGGAACTATAAACTGAAGAAATCTACAGATTTGGGAGTTTACTCCCATTGGCAGACAAGCATGACAGGCTATTAGCCTTAGATGAGAATTAATGATGCCACCCATAGCTCAGTAAGGAATATCCCAGACCTCTTTCCTAGTTGCCTTAAAATTGGCAGACAAGAATGACAGGCTATTAGACTTAGATGAGAATTAATGATGCCACCCATAGCTCAGTAAGGAATTTCCCAGACCTCTTTCCTAGTTGCCCTAAAATACACACAAAGGTACCTGGACCTTGTTTACTTTTACAGTTCAAGCCATAGCCATTATGCTCACATAGCAAAACCAAGGAGTCACAGACCTCTGTAAAAACCCGTGAACTGGTGTTTAATTGTGAATGTTTGCACTCATTTCATGCTTACAAATGTTAACTGCTAGTATTGCTGTTATTTATGTATAGTTTCATAGAGAACTATCTTATGATAGATTCTTTTTGTTTGTTTTTCCGTTTTTTGTTGAGGCAGAGTCTAGTTCTGTCATCCAGGCTAGAATGCAGGGGCATGATCTTGGCTCACTGCAACCTCAACCTCCTGGATTCAAGCAATTCTCCCGTCTCAGCCTCCTGAGTAGCTAGGATTACAGGCATGCACACCACCATGTCTGACTAATTTTTGCATTTTTAGTAGAGACAGTGTTTCACCACATTGGCCAGGCTAGTCTCAAACTCCTGACCTCAAGTGATCTGCCCGCTCGGCCTCCCAAAGTGCTGGGATTACAGGCTTGAGTCACTGTGCCCAGCCTCTTATGATAGATTCTAACAAACACAGAAGTAGAGGGGCAAAGTGTTAACAGATAGAACTTCTTCAATTTCCACAATTTAAGAAAACTCATTTTGTGCAAATTGAAACAGACCAGCATTCTGTGAAACCTGTTTTCAATGCTTTATATGTAGAATCACATTTGCACCACACAGTAACCTCATGGGTTAGATACTAGTAACATCCCCATCTTACACAAAGGGAAACTGAGGCCTGGGAAGATAAGGAGATTTTCCCACAGCCACACAACTGGGAGCAGGTGAAGTGAGGACTCTGGCAGGCAAGATTCCAAAGCTGTTGCTCTTTCTTGTGATGAGGCAGCCTCAGTCTATTGTTTGGTTTCAGCCAAGGTCCAGTTCACTGAATATCTGAGAGAAAAGAGTGTGAGAACCACCAGGGAGATGAGCCTGTTGCATAGCAACCGTGTGCTTGAGCCTGGTGCAGGGAGATAGGCTCCTTAAGTTTTTAAAGCACTGTCACTAAAAATAGCCCAAGAGATGACAGATAAATGTGAGGTCTCACCCAGGAAGAAAAACTCATCTTGCACAACTGACTATCTTTACTGTGTTGTCCTTGGGGGAAAACATAAAATTGTAGGATGCTGGATGTCTGCAACTTTTCTCAGTAGACACATTACTACTTCATGCCACTCATAGGTGAAGGTAGCACCATTCATATGATCCTCATGAAATACCTACCTCCATATTTTTTCCACTCCATTGCTGGAATTCAATTCAGGTCAAAGCAAACGCTCTCTACTTGATTGCAAAACATGGCCTTCAGCTTCCCTGTATTAATCTCCCAGAAATTAAACACCTTGGTTAGAATCAGCTTAGGTGCAAACATTTGTAATGCCTACATTCGTCACTCCAGGAGAGACCATGCCAATTACAGTGGCACAACTATAAATCTCACGCCTTCCAAAGAATATTAGATATTTAATTAGATCTTGAAATCCCTCTTTACCTCATAGCTTAAGGGTCTCCAGGTTCTCTTCCGAGGCTTGTAATTAAAGGAAGAATTCATCTTTGAGTCCTCTGTACCTCTCTGGGAATCAGGAATGGCCCAGAGTAATTACCAAGTCTGAATATCAGCTTAGCTTGAGCAAGCACAAAAAGCAACAAAAAGAAATATAAATACAGTCATTTGTCCACAAAGAACTTCCATGCTAGTTGTCCATTTATTTATTCAAGTATTCTATAAATATTTATTAAGGCAGAATAATGGTCCCCCAAGATGTTCACTCCTAATCCCCAGACTTGTACACATTTAATTGCATGGCAAAGGGGAATTCAGGTTGCAGATGGCATCAATAGCACTAATCTACTGGTTGTGAAATATGAGGATTATCCTGGATTATCTAGGTGGGCCCGGTGAAATCACAAGGCTCCCAAAAGTGGAGGTGGGAGGCAGAAGAGCCCAAGGGATCTAGGACTATGAAAGAAAGGCACAAAGAGATGGAGAAAGGAGGCCACCAGCCAAGGAACCAGGGCATCCTCTGAAAGACAGAAAGAGCAAGGGAACAGGTCCCTTTGCCTAGAACATCCAGAGCCTCCAGCCCTGCCAGCACCTTGATTCCAGCTTACTGAAGCCCCTTTTGGGCTTCTGACCTCCTGAGCTATAAGATAAAAAAACTTGCTTTGTTTTAACTCACAAAGTTTGTGGCGATTTGTTGCAGAAGCAACAAGAAACGAGTGTCAGCACCTGCTTAGTGCTTAATGAACAGCTTCATGGTCATTATTGGGAATATGACAGTGAAAAAGACAGCCACTGTCCCTGTCTCCTGCAGCTTACACTCTAGCAGTGCAGACAAGACAAGGAAACAAATAATCAGAAGCTGTAACACAGGCAATGAACATAAAGAAAACAGGGATTGAAAGAGACTAACAGAATGTCATTTATTTAGATAGAGAGTATGGCAGGCATCTCTGCAAAAGTGACGTGACATCTCAGCCTAAAGGAAAAGAAGGGGTTGGGGGAAGAGAATTCTATATGGAGGGGATTGCATATGAAAAGGCTGAGAGGTGGGAAAGAGATTGACAGATTGCTGGGGTCTGTCCCACAGACCCCAGCTGTGCAACAGATGAATAAATGCACTAACACACATAATACAGTGAACGAGTGGGCTCTAGAGAGGTCATGAGTCACTCAGTGAGAGAGAGATCACAGCTACACAACACTTACAAGTTTGCCCTCTCCCCATTTATTCTGTATAGATTTAATAACAGAGGGTTTAGGTCAACACACTTGAAGAGAAAGATTAAAGGCCAGGTTCTGATGCTCAAAGCAAACACCATGAGAGGGTAATTTCGCTGGTTGACCTCCTCCCAAGACGGCCATCCTGCTCAAAGTTTAGTTTTAAGACCACATGAATGAACAACTTATTTAGATAAACTCTCCCATATATCCTAGCCATTCACTTTTCTTATCAACTAAATGTAAAAGGGATTTGGGCTGCCTTCAGCTGAAACTTCTACTGAAACTATGAAAAAATTTTTAGGCCTTCCAAGAGGGTTTGAGACTATATCCATGACTTTCTCTACCATTTTTCTCTTAATATTTTTGCAACCACCCTGAGTGAATTCCCATAGCAACTACCAGGTACAGAGGGAAACCCACCACGGTTGGAGCATGGCAGGCCATAAATGGAAAAGCATGAGATGTCATTAATGAGCAAGGAAAGAGCTGGTTAGTCTGGGCCTCAAAGGCCTGGAGACAAGTATGGATTATCCACTAAGTGTTCTGGGTATGGAGGATTTTTAGTAAACACTGACACAATGCAATTCAAATTTAAAATCTCCAATGGTACCGTGTGAGGGGATGGATTGAAACAGAGAGAAGGAGAGACATCCATAAACAGGTTTTCACATTGCTCCATATGGAGACGACAATGCCTTAGACTTGGGTGGTAGCAACAGAGATGGTCAGGTTCAAGACATATTTTCAAAACAGAACTTACAGGCTTGCTGACAGGTTGCATGTGAGAAGTAAAGGGTAAGCAAAGCACCTCTTCGTGGTTTATGTTGGTTTTTATTGCCACTGCCATGCTTTTCTTAAGCAAGAGGGACATAAGAGACAGGATGTTATCTTTATATTGTACACTGGTCAACTCTTACATATATAGTCATTCATTTGACAAGTATTGCTGAGTACCGACTATGAACCAGGTGATGCTTTAGCTACTGGGGATATAGAAATATACTCAATATAAGCTCTCCAACTCTGGTGTTTGTATTCTAGTGAGTTAGACAATAAACACATAAATGTAAAACGTATAATGAAATTTCAGGTAGTCGTAGGCTATGAAGAAAAATAAAGCAGGGACTTGCTACTTTGCATAGTATAGAAATTCTAGCTAGCTTAAGGAAACCATGAGATCATTATCTAGCCTATTATAAATAAGAACTGCAAACAAGAGCTGTCATGAGCCCCAAAGCAGCTCCTTCCCTCTTTTTCCAACAAAAAGTGTTCCATGGAGAATCTTGAATTGGGCCACGGAGCATTACTTTATGTTTAATAAGAGGTGAGAAAGAGAGAGAAGAGTAAGAATAAAGAGGTGGAGGTGAGAGGGAGGGAAATGATGAGAAAGACACTGCTGGGTCTCAGTTAGCACTGACTTTTCCAATCTGCTTGTTGTGATTAGGTCATGGCACTGTCTCCCAGTGACACCTTGATGCTCATTTTTCTTTATTTCTACAAGAGAACGGAAGAAGCTTGTAGCCATTCCAATTAGGCTAAGAAATTTACAATCATGCCTGGACTGCATGATTTATATATAATATTTCATTTTGGAATTTACTTACAAGTAAACATTCCTTTTTATTCAGGTATTGCTAAAACTGGCAAAACCAGGAAAACACTCTTCTCCAAAATAGAGCCTCACCACCCAAAAACAATAAAAATAATCAGGTCGGTAAAGTCTTTTGACATGTCTCTGCTAAAAATAGAAGCCTAGCAAAATACTGAGCACATTCTAAACACAAAACAATCATAGTATACTTTGGGCTTTTTGATGGCAGTGGCTGACAGAGCATTCAGTTCAGGCCTTGCACATCATAGGTGTACATAATGATGTGATAAAATAGGTCGGTATAATTGAGCAATACATTTGTAAAATAAGTGTGTGACTGTGCATCTATTCTATACAAAATTGTTCTGTTTGTTACAGCAATGACTGGAGCGTAGTTCTTGGAGTAAAAAATGCTTGTCTATTTGTAGAGATAGGAAAACGACAATATAATTAACAAATATTTATGAAGCAACTTTAAGTATAAGACAATGCTAGATGAGGAAAAGACAAGATATACATCACAATATAACTTTTGCTTCTTGAAGGATTTTCATACTGAAGAGCGAAAGAAAAGCTAGAAGGAAAAAATGAAAATGATGATGAGGACAAGGAGAAGGAGAATATCTAAAATTTGTAAATAGTCACCATTCTTACTTTAGAATGCATCTAAATTGCTTCATATTTGTCATACATTTAATACATATGACATCCCTATGAGATAATCATTGGTTTTTATCCACATTTTACAGATAAGAAAACTATGGAACAGAGACGTTAGGTAGCTTGCCCAAAGTCACACAGTCCACAAATGGTGGAGCTGGGATTCAAATCCCTGAAGCCCATGCTGGAAAATCCTGTTCTGTGCTGTCTCCCTGCCAATCAAGGAATGAGGGAGCACTTGATCCACAGAGATAACATCGGGAGTAAGTTTCTTCCTTCTCCTCATATGTCATACTAAATACATGAATAATAAGCAAATACTCACCTTACGAACAGTTCTACTCCATGGCCGAAAGAGAAAAAGGTAATTCTTTAGAAGTTATATTTAACATCATTGTCATCATACTGTAGGGAGATAATAACTTTAATGACATATTTCCAGCCTCCACTGGTAAAACAAGAACCACCTCCAATCCATCAAAAATGCAAATCTTAACTACCAAATTTCAAACAATTTTTGAAAAAAATGGTCTTAAGAAAAGTCTATGATATAAAATGTTTAGTGATAAAAGCAGGACACAAACTGTGTTCATATTATAGCATACCCCAGTTTTTCATAAGAAAAAAAGTTTTTTAAGTATACAAGCTGAAATGTTTTTTAAGTTGCAGAAAAGTATAAATACTGTAGTTCCTTTTGTGTGATGATATATAGGATTACTTTAATTCTCTCCTTTAATTATCCTGTTTTATAGAAAAATTTACAGTATTTCTTTAACTGGAAAAGTTTAATTTCAAAATCTACACACCTATGCATATACATATACACATATGCTATTGAAAATCAACTAGAAATTATATTATGTTATTTATAGATTGTAAATTTATAGGATCCATATGTGTTGAATAAGAAATATCAACAATATTTATTTTTTAAGTCCAATATATAACTTTATTAATAAGATCAAAGACTATTTTCCTGGTGGGGAGAGTGTAAAATAGGCTTTTTTTCCCCAAGATGAATGACCTTTATCTGGAATCAAAGACTCAAACATGAGAAAAAGCATAAAGACATCTTAAATATGTCTCATTTCTCTGGAAATCCAGTGTGGAAGCAAAAAGATCCTTGCATCAAGGGGAAATAAGGGCTACTTCTTATCCCTCTAGTTAGAGGTGGATACATGCTATGGGGAAGAGGGTTGGGTTTTGTGGCTATTGCTCCAACTTCCAAACATGTGCAAAAACAGAATCCTCTCTCCTCTGCTTGGAGAAGAGCAGGAACTTGTATCTGCGATACAACAGGCCCAACAGCCACAACTTGGACAGGTGCATGTGCTATGACTTCTGCCATTCCTAGAAAGTCCACTTTGGGTACTTCTTTCCGATAAGACTGGTTGTGTGCAGTCCAGACTTTCAAGAGTGGTTTAACAGCAGGGAATGGGAAACCCAATCATGTGGAAGATAAATATGTTGAGGGTTTGGCTTTCCAAGGACATCAGAGATGGCCTCATATGCCATAACTGGAACACTGCAAGCAAAAATGATTTTTTATTCATGTTAAGAGTCATAGGTAGATGCTTTGTGACCACAGGCATTCTATAATAGTGCCCAAGAGTGCCACCTTGTATACACACCTGTGTAATCTCCCCACTGAGTGTGACTGAACCCAGTGAATACAATGGGATACTATGATGAACAGAATTTAGATGATGAGATCTTGGACTTCGAGTTGGTGGTATAAAGGCATGAAACCCTTGGGAGGGAGTTAATTGTTGGGTGCCAGAAGACAGACTATGAGAGATAGGGTTCTAAGATGTCTGTCTCCTGTCCCCATGCCAGTGTATGCCCCTCCCCTTGAGTGTGGGCAGGAAGATGGATATCTCACTTGTTATTAGATTATCTCAGGTATGTCTGACCTAATCAGACTTCACAAGAAGGTGAAGCATCAGAGATGTGATCTTTCTGGCCTGAAGAAAACTAACAGCAATCTGGTAAGAGGGAGGCTTCCAAGAGCTGAGAATAACCCTGTTGACCGCTCCTGGAAAAATGGGGACCTTCGACCCTATGGAACTAAATTCCTCCAGCACCTGGAATTAGCTTGGAAAAGCACAGCAAGCTCCAGATGAAAACTGCAATGTTGCCAATGCCTTGACTGCTGCCTTGGGGTCTCTGAGCAGGGTTCCAACTAAGTATGCCCAGACTCCTGACCTCCAGAAACTGTGAGACAGTAACAACTGTCATGGCCAGGAGCAGTGGCTCGTGCCTGTAATGCCAGCACCTCCAGAGGCTGACGTGAGAGTATCACCTGAAGTCAGGAATTCGAGAGCATTCTGGCCAACATGGCAAAACACCATCTCTTCTGAGAAATACAAAAATTAGCCAGGCATGGTGGTGCATGCCCATAGTCCCGGCTACTCAGGAGACTGAGGCAGGTGAATCACTTGAACCCAGGAAGCAGAGGTTGCAGTGAGCCAAGATTCCCATGCTGTACTCCAGCCTGGGCAACAGAGTGAGACTCTGTCTCAAACAAAACAAAACAAAGCAAAGCCAAACCAAACCACAAATGTTATTTAAAGCCACTAAGCTTGTAGTCATTTTTTATGCTGCAAAAGAAAATGGATACTCAAACACAACATTGATACCTAGGATTCAAATGCTGTGTTACAATCAAGTCACATCTTTCAGTTTTATATCTCTGGCTCCCATGATATTAAGCATCATCTAGTGACAATAAGTAAATAGAAAGTGTTTCTCCCAAATAGAGTTTTCTCTAGAAGTCCCACCTTTCCCAAGAAAATGATTATCCCTGAGACCCCTTACAAAACGATAATAATGTTGCCTATGGTTCAGAACAAAGACACCCCTAAATCCAATCTAATACATGAAATTAATTTTGTTCCCAGCTGGCACTCAGATGTATAGCTCAGATTGTAAATACAACACAAAGTAATTGGTTTTTCAAAAATTAAATTTTACTGATTGATCGACCAATTGAGATAGAGTCTTGCTCTATCACCCAGGCTGGAGTGCAGTGGCATGAGCTCACTGCAACCTCCATCTCTCAGGTTCAAGTGATTCTCTTGCCTCAGCCTCCTGAGTAGCTGGAACCACAGGCATGTGCCACCACAGCTGGCTAATTTTTGTTTTTTTCTTTTCTGAGGTTGAGTCTCACTTTTGTTGCCCAGGCTAGAATGCGATGGTGCTATCTCAGCTCACTGCAACCTCCACCTCCTAAGTTCAAGCAATTCTCCTCTCTCAGCCTCATGAGTAGCTCAGACTGCAGGCGCCTGCCACCATGTCCAGCTAATTTTTGTATTTTTGGTAGAGACAGGGTTTCACCATATTGGTCAGGCTGGTCTCGAACTCGTGACCTCAGGTGATCTGCCCACCTCAACCTCCCAAAGAGCTGGGATTACAGGCAGGAGCCACTGTTCCCAGTCAATGTTTGTATTTTTAATAGAGAGGGGGTTTCACCACATTGACCAGACTGGTCTCAAACTCCTGACTTCAAGTGATCTACTGTCCACGGTCTCCCAAAGCACTGGGATTACAGGCAGAAGCCACTGTGCCCGGCCTCCCAAATTTAAATTAGCCAGTTTTTACTTTTGATGTTAGAAATAGAATATCTTGGCCAAACTTAAGAAGGCTTCAGCCACCTCTGACATAAAGGATCATTGAAAAAACCTGATGAGATTCAGAGCATAATTAACTACTCAGGCATTCTCACAGAGTCATAAGGAGGCTAGAATTATACGTTCCACAAGCAGAGGGAACAGCTGGACTCTGGTTAGATGGGCTAACTGGGTAACTTTGTTAGCCAGAGAGGTCAGGCAGATCACCGCTGGCTGCATCCTAGTGGAGCAGAATGAATTACAGCCTCATGATTCATTGCCTGTCATACATTTAATGAGAATTCTGTGTCTCAAGAAAAATGGGAGAGGCTATTTGTGGAAGTAAAGATGATTTATATTTCCCCTCCAAGAAAGTTTGAGATGTGAATAAATAAAAATATTTTACATTCATCTGTATCCACTCACCTGTGCTGATGTTTGTCGTTTGGTCAATGGCAAGGGATGCTATGCCTCAATGCCTAGAAGGCATTGAGGGAATGGTGCAGACTGCGGTGAACTAAAGGGGCAGCCACCAGCCATCTCCAGCTCACTGGGGCCACATTCTAGCATCAATATTTACTCTGCAACAGAATTAGCTGGGAATCCTAAAATTAAGGTTCTCAAATTTCAAAACCAAAGATGCTATTTACTTCTTCTGGAGTAGGGTTCTGGAAACTGCATTTTACTAATTCCTTTACACCAGCACTATCCAATAAAAAATGTAAATGTAATATCCCATACAATTGCAGGCCACTTATGTGGCTTTAAATTTTCTAGTAGCCACATGTAGAAGAGAAAAATCTTAATATATTTAGTTTCATCTCATATATTATTTTAACATGCTATTAATTATTAACCATTTGTCTTCAAAATCTGGTATGCATTTTATATTTAAAGCATCCCTGAATTCATACTAGCCATATTTCAAGTGCACAGTTCTTATTATTGCATGAGCTTTCTTTCTTGTTCAGTTTTACGGAAGTTGTGTTTGCAGTGACTTCCATTGCTTAAGTTTAAACGGTGCAAAGGCCAGCAGCATATTCTCATTTGCTCAAACTTCCCTCTCCAGGTTTAGAACAGGAAATCCAAGTCCCATTCCCCATTCTGTCTATTAAACTTTGTGAACTTGGACATGTTGCCATTTCATTGTCAAGGTCCTGATTTCCCCATCAGGAGCTGAATTACTTGTGCTAGATGTCTACAGATCATTCCTTGCTTCCCTGGTGCTAACAAATAGATTATCTGCCTTTTGTTCAAGAAAATCATATTTTTTCCTATTATCTTGTGATGCTTCTGAGAGAGAGAGTTGAAGTTGACGCATGGAGGACCCATTCAGGTGTTCAGATAACCACCCAGCTGGTTTCAGTTCTGTGCTGTAAGAATGTGAATCAGCAACCTGAGAGGTACTCACATCTGGGTGAGTCTACCCATCAGATAAAATGCTGCTGTCAACTTCAAGCCCACTTATATGCAAGTCAATGACCTAATGTGTGCATACCACTTAAATGTCATGTTAATTACAAGTGAGATCATGCTGATGTAACAAATATCCCCCAAAATTCAGTTGCTTAAAACAAAACAAAAGTTTATTGTTCACTCATGACAGATATGCAACATGAGTCAACACTACCTTATGGGTTGAACTGTGTCCTCCCTAAATTTGTATATTAAAGTACTAACCCCCACGACCTCAGAATGTGACTCTATTTGGAGATAGGATCATTGCAGATGTAATTAATTAAGATAGAGTCAACTGGAGTAGGTCCCTAATCTGATAAGACTGGTGTCCTTATAAAAGGGGGAAGTGTGAAGACAGATGCACAAGGAAGAACACCATATAAAGATGAAGGCAAAGAATGGGCAACGTTTTTATTAGCCAAGGAACGCACACCAAGGTCCCCAGCAAACCACCGGAAGCTAGAAGCCAGGCACGAAACAGATTCTTCCTCACAGTCCTCAGAAGAAACTAATCCTGACAACACCTTGATCTTGGACTTCCAGCCTCTAGAACTGTGAGGCAATAAACTCCTACTGTTTAAGCCACTGAGTCTGTGATGCCTTGTTATGGCAGCTTTGGGAAACTAATACTCTGTGTCCAAGGAGCCTGAGATAATGGAAACCTTACCATCCTCAACTCCTCAACCCCTGGGCCACAGACCCATACCAGTTCATGGCCTGTTAGAAACTAGACCTCACAGCAAGAGGTGAGCAGCAGGTGAGCAAGTGAGGCTTCATCTGTATTTACAGCCACTCCCCATTGCTTGTATTACTGCCTGAGCTCAGCCTCCTGTCAGATAAGTAGCAGTATTAGATTCTCATAGGTGTGTGAACCCTACACGTACGAGGGATCTAAATTGTGTGCTCCTATGAGAAGCTAATGCCTGATGATCTATTCCTGTCTCCTGTCACCCCCAGATGGTCCTGTCTAGTTGAAGAAAACAAGCTCAGGGCTCCCACTGATTCTACATTATGATGAGTTGTATAATTATTTCATTATACATTACAATGTAATGAGAATAGAAAGTGCACTTGAATCATTTTTGAAACCATTCCCTTACCCCACAATCTGTGGAAAAATTGTCTTCCACAAAACTGGTCCCTGGTGCCAAAAAGATTGGGGAGGACCACTGCTATAGCTTCACCATGTGCAACTTGTAATCTTTTAGGCAGTAAGACCCAGGAAAGAGCTGGCATGGAACACTCCATACTTTGACCCAAAGGAGACACAGGCCACTTCTGTTCAAAAGCCATTGGCCACAACTAGTCTAAGGGGTCTTAATTGCAGGACTGAGAAATAGGGAGAATGTTTAATGTGCATCCTTGTCTCTGGCACCCTTTCTGACAGAGACCCTCCCCAGAAACTAAAATACTTACTTGAGCAAAAGAATACTTGGCTGGATAGCAACTATATCGTCATTTCACACTCCTTCCTCTGCTCTGCAAGTTTCAAGGGAGTTAGAAGAGGTATCAAGAAGTAGGAGGGACTCATGACAGGCTTCATTTTATTTCAGAGGACCACCGTAATTGAAATGTCCTAATTGTAGCTGGCTGTAGAAAGTGCTGTGCTGAAACAGACTCAGGGGTGATAGGGGTTCTGGCATCAGTGATTGATAGGAATTGTGATGGGTGAATGATGAGAAAGAAAGTCTGTGTACCACAAATTTGCCTCTCCAATTCTAGAGGAAGCAAGCAAGGATAATGAGGACAATGGTTATTTCTGGGTCAGCACAGAAGAGAGGTAAGAATGCCTCATCTTAGGTCTCAGTCCCAGATGCCATTATGAAAATCCCTCCCTATGTATGTATATATTTTTATGGTTTTCAAACTGCTTTTACTTATGTTATTGTTTTTGATGTACAACATTCTCAGACTGAAACTGCCTTTGCAAAAATCATGACAGTGAAAGAAAGCGGACATAGAAACATGACGATTGTGAAAAATATCTGACCTAGCTGACTTAATCTTGCTTCTATCCTCCAAGCTGCCCTTGTTTATTTCTGGGTATAGGTCAAGTTAACTATGGGAAGAATTTATAGTTTAACCTTGAAGCCAGGATGATAATAGCCCTTCCACAAACTACTCCCTTGTTGCTAGGGGACTGAAACTGCCTTTGTAAAACAAACAGATTAGCCACAAGATTATAATTATGGCTCAGAAGTCATGTAACCAGAGGTCACCAGATTCATAACCTCCCCTCATTGTTGCTATAGATAACATCACTATTGCAAACCTTGAGATTGGTGTTCAATATATTTTTCAGACTGCATTCTAATGAACCAGCTACCTGAAACAGTAACCAATACCAAGAAACTGGCTTATCTGGTCTTGTGGTCCTTACCCAGGAGCCGATTCAGCACAAGAAAACAGATTCAACCTCCTGCAATTTCATCTCCAATCTACCCAATCAGCATTCCTCATTCCCTAGCCCTCTGACCATTGAACAATCCTTGAAAATTCCTGGCCTCTAAATTTTCAGGGAGGTTGATTTAATAAACCCCCATCTTCCACGTAGCTAGTCCCATATTAATTAAACTCTTTCTCTGCTGCAATACCTCTGTCTCAATCAATTGGTTTTGTCTGTGCAGTGGGCAAGAAGAACCTCTGGGCAATCACAGGAAGGCAGACATTTCATAATAGAAGGGTAAATAGTTTTCATAGGTTAAATGGTTTTTCCAAAGTCATGCAAGGTTAACAGCTTCCAAAACTAAGATTAGAGCCCACATTTATGAGGGCTGTTAGCAGAGACCCTCACCATAACCTCTTGTACAGACACTCGGTTCTCATGGGTGATGGAATGTGTGGTCTCAGCTCTGGAAGGATTTCTGAAATGGGAAAATGAAATGTTTTTCTCAGCAACCCATTAGTGAGATACATTCTTCAAGGATGTAGGAAGTTGTTGGAGTAACTTAAAGAAGGAGCTTATTGCCATTATTTCCCTTGGCCTTTATAAAGGGCTCACCAAGGTATTACTGGTTCTGGAGGATGCCTGTGTTAAGGGGCTTTTGTTCTACTACATCTGATGGTGCAGCTTAAATGCAAAAGGAAAGCAAAATGGTGCTGCTTCAGAATTTAAGCAACAAGCCAGAGTAGAAACAAGCAGGAAAGTACCAAGCTTTTATGTGTCCAGGTAACATCAGTAGGTGCCATTTCCCTCCTGAAAAAACTGATCTAGAGAAGCTTCCCAAACATGCAACCTGAGAAAAGTTATTAACACATTTCTTTTAAGATCACTTTTTAATTGCAAAATGATAACATCCCAGCATCTCTGCCTCACTGAGTTTAGGGAAATATTTAGAAAGTGTTTGTGTGCCCTAAGAGAAATGCTGGTACATAATTGCAAATTATTACCACTTCTGCAGGTCATGCTGACAAGATTATCTCTCAGCAGGCTGACAATCAGAAACCTGCTTCTATTCGGGTGGTTTTTCACAGCTGGTAACCTTTTTCTTTTTCTTCTGGATGGAATGGAAATTACTATTATATGCGTACTCCTTTCACTTTCATGGGCCATTTGTCATATCAAAGCCCATTGGTCTAGGTACCAGCCTCACCAAATTAGGTAAACAGAGTTCTAGGAGGAACTGACAGATGTTAGCAAGACAAGTAATCACAGAACAACAAAGCTTCATTGCCACAGCTGTTATACAAACAGTTTTCAAAAACATGGCAACTAGGAGGCAATTTGAGGAGAGAATCTTCAGGGAATGCTTATAATGCTGGTAATGCTTAGACTGCAATGGAGGCTTAAATCCCCAGTTAACTTAATATAACTGAAAAGACCCTGCATAATCTGGCCCTTCCCATGTCTCTATGCCCCAATGACTCCCCACTGCCTACAGCCACCTGATGTCCCTTTGGGTATTCCAATGCACTGAGCTCCTTTGCACCTCAGGATTTCATGTGTACTTCCCTCCTTCATTTAACAGAACTTCCTTTACATTCTTTAATTTAAATCATACACATTCTCAATTATCTCCCTCCCTTTATACTCTTACAGGTTTCAGTATTTTCCCCTTCTAGATACCTATTGAACTTTATTTCACTTTATTTTTATTTATTTATTTATTTATTTATTTTGACTCACGGTCACCCAGACTGGAGTGCAGTGGTGCAATCACAGCTCACTGTAGCCTCAAACTCCTGGGCTCCACTGATCCTTTTGCCTTAGCCTCCTGAGTAGCTGGGAATACAGGAGTCTACCACCACAACAGACTAATTTTTTTTGTATTTTTTGTAAAGAGAAAAGTCTCACAATGTTGCTCAGGCTGGCCCCAAACTCCTGGGCTCAAGCAATTCTCCCACTTGGGCCACCTAAAATACTGGGATTACAGGCATGAGCTACCTACCCATACTAAAATTTAAGTTATATGTTTATTTCTTTGATTATCAGTTTATGTGTTTCTGCCATTAGAACATAAGCCCCATAGTGGAAGAAATCAGGTCTGCTTGATCATTCTATCTCCAGTGTCCCGTATGTAGGTTACACTATTTACACTTGTTGAATGAATCTGAATATACACCATTGTCCATTTTGTGGACTATTCCAATTATTTCTCACCACGTCTCTTGTCCCTTAACATAGGCAACATCACCCCATTTTATAAAAAAGGAAATGGACTGGTGGTGACATCATTTTCCCAAGATCATGTGGATAATACAGAGGTGAATTGAAAATTTAAGTAGAACATGAAAACCTGTGGTTTTCCTTTTTAGCATTTTCTTGTTTTGTTTTGTTTTTTTTTTTTTTTTTGAGACCGAGTTTTGCTCTTGTTACCCAGGCTGGAGTGCAATGGCGCCATCTCGGCTCACTGCAATCTCCGCCTCCTGGGTTCAGGCAATTCTCCTGCCTCAGCCTCCTGAGCAGCTGGGATTACAGGCACGTGCCACCATGCCCAGCTAATTTTTTTTTTAAATTTTTTTTTATTTTTAGTAGAGATGGGGTTTCACCATGTTGACCAGGATGGTCTCCATCTGTTGACCTCGTGATCCACCCACCTCGGCCTCCCAAAGTGCTGGGATTACAGGCTTGAGCCACTGTGCCCGGCCCCTTTTTAACATTTTCTAAATATTTGTTGGGCCTATAATATCGGCACTTTGGAAGGCTGAGGTGGGAGAATCAGTTGAGGACAGGAACTCAAGAGCAGCCTGGACAACATAGTGAGATCTTGTTTCTACAAAAAAAAAAATTTAAAGTTAGTGGAGTGTGGTGGTACATATCCAGAGTCCCAGCTGCTAGGGAGGCTGAGGCGGTTTAATCACCTTCACTAGGGTTTTGAGGCTGCAGTGAGTTATGGTCATGCCATTGCACTCCACCCTGGGTGACAGAGTGAGACTCCATCTCTAACTAAATAAATACATATATACATAAATACATACATACTTGTTTGGTATCAGAACCAGTGCTAAATGCATTTCTTGCATTATTTTATTTAATCCTCAAAACAACTCATTGAGATAGGTAGTATAGCTACTGTCTTCCTTTTCCAGATGAGGAAATTGCAATTCAGAGAGGTTAAGTGATCTGTCTAGGGTCACACTGCTAGAAAGGGGAAGAACTCCCTGAACTATTCTGAGTTACCCCATCCTCATGTGTCATACTACCATTGGCTGCTGTTGTGATTCCCTAATTTGGTCTTCAGGTTTTTTCATGGACAGCGGTCATAAGCCAAGATAGCCACTTTCTGGAAAGCCCTCACTGGGAAAAGAGTTGGGTTCAGGTGTGTCGAGCAGGTAAGACACAATGAGAAGTCGAAACCACAATGCGTGAAACAAGAAATGTATTACCTACAGATCCAGAGAGGTTGGAGTTGCCAGTGGGAGGCTACAGGAAGTCTGGAGGCCACAAGGAGCTCAAACCATGGGCAGAGAGCAAGAGAGGGAGGGCCTAGGGGAACAGGCCTTTATTAAGATCCAGGGTAATTATCCCTGAGACTTTCCCCGT
Organism: Saguinus oedipus; assembly: GCA_031835075.1. Classification (NCBI taxonomy): domain Eukaryota; kingdom Metazoa; phylum Chordata; class Mammalia; order Primates; family Cebidae; genus Saguinus; species Saguinus oedipus. Next base: position 36,610,838 of record CM063189.1, read on the forward strand.
GGGCTATGGATTGGCTAGTTTAAGGAAAACACGTTTGGGAAGGGGAAGATTTTCCTACATGAATCTGGTGCTGACCATTGGGTTTAATCATGATCAGCAGCCATGATATGTCGGGCTTGGGGTCAGTGGGATGAGAAACAAGGGGGCTATATTGCAAACAGCTACAAGGGGAGGGAAAGTTTTAACCAGGCCAAAGGTGATGGGGTTCACCTGGGTTTCAAACCACCTGTGTCAGGCCTAACACTGGATGCTGAGGCAGAAGTGTGTTACACAAATTTATGACAGTCACAGACTGTGCTTAGGTCTGAGGGTGGTTAGAGAAAAAATTATTCTGACCCACGTTGAAATGGTTAGTAAGACTTCGTTTAGGTTTATCACAACAGGTGTCAAGACTATCATAATCATCTTAGGAGAGCTTGGGCTCAACTTAGAATGTAGCACAGACATCTGAGGAGTGATCACCAGGGAGCAGACTGAAGGGGGTCAATCGAAAGAAAATGACTAAGAGGAGACATGAAGAAGAGGGAGGTTCTTACTGGAGACAGGTCAAGGACTTATATAACAAAAGTTGTGGGGGAGGAACTTGATCAGGTATGGAGGGTGATCAGATATCAAGGGTATGGAGGTTCTTGCTAAACTGACATAGCAACATTCATGCTAAAACCGGGATAGGTAGGCCAAAGACAGCACGTCAGTTTTAACCAAAGTCAAATCGTAGTCAAGAAGAGGGCTATGGATTGGCTAGTTTAGTGAGGCTAGAGCCTCACTAAAGGAGACAGTCTTTGTCAGGTACTAGAGTGAATAAGGTAGCCCGTTTCTTGAGCCCAGAGTTAGCTAAAGTGACAGTCTAAAAGCCTATGATGTCTTGGCAGCTTATCGTGAGCCATGACCCTCCCTTGGGTTTCATTTTCTTGTATCAGTACTTGAGCAGGATGACAGAAGGTGGAGATGGTAGTAGTGGAGAGGGGAACAGGTGGGAAGAGGTGTGGCAGCCTGAGTAGTCAGTTTCAGGACCTGCTAAGCATAATTCATTCACCTGGGTGAGAGCATGAGACAGCCATCCCAGGGCTGGGTTTTGGTCTCAGCTCCCCACCTCCCTGGGTGTCTGGTCTTTTCTCCTTGACTGTCGTGTCTTGGGTGTATCTTCCAACCCTGCTGTGCCACTGACATTCACAGTGCCTTGGTTTTGCCTTTCTCTGATGGAGAATTAGCTTTCAAGAGTGGGGAGACTGGGAAAACAATTTGCAGCTTGATTATACTGGACCTTTCTCAGTCTTGCATTTTGTGTGTGTTCCTGAGAAACCCACTTCCCAGCCTAATGGGTACAGTGACAAAACACACAATACACACACACACAGAGACACATACTTGCAGGTTTATTCATTCAGACAACATCTACGGAGCATCTTACTGTGTGCTAAGTAGTATCAAGATATAGAGAAGAATGAAACACTAATCCACAAGCTCAGACATCCATACAGCTCACAGTGTGTGTTTAGGCATGTCGGTAAGAACTCAGAAGCTTAGACTTAAAAAGCCTCATGGGAAAAAGAACATAGTAACAATTATCATTTAAGAAACACTGTATGTCCAAAATTGTTGTAGAATTGTATGCACATTAACACTATGCAACAATCTTATAAGGTAGATCCTACAGTGAGACTCCTTTACAAGGAAGCTTAGGGAAATTATCTTGAGAAAGACGCAAAGCAATGCAGAAGTGAAGCTGGGATGGGAACTCAGACCCAATACACACCACACTGTACAACACGCTATGGAGGTATCATAGCCTCTACCACAGTATTGTGCAAATTGGTAACCTACAATGGGTTTTCTGATCTGGGAACTTTACTTCCACTTGGAGATCAGAGGAGCATGAAAATCCATTCAATGTGTTCACAAAACAGGAAGGGACTGCGGCAGAACTTGGTAGACACTAGGGAAGCCATTACTAATAGCAGCTGCGTTCTTAAAAGCTCATATTGTGCTGGAAAACACTTCTCTTTCTTGCAGTGTGATGTTTCTCAGACCTCACTGTGAACACAAATCATCTGGGAATCATGGTAAAACTCAGGCTCCAATTCAGCAGGTCTGGGTGGGGCCTGGGACTCTGCATGCCTACCAAGCTCCCAGCTGGTGCCAATGCTGTTAATCCACAGAATCCTCTTGGACAAGCAAAGCTCTGGGGCAGTGAGTCTCAAAGTGAGGTTTTGAGAACAAGTAGCAGCAGCAGCATCACCTGGGAGCTTGCTAGAAGCTCCTTCTAAGGCCCCTCTCCAGAACAAATGAATGAGAAACTCTGGGGTGCAGACCAGCCATCTGCACTTTTATGGCTCTTCAGGCGATGCTGATACACACTGAAGTCTGAGAATCACTGCTCTAGACAGCAGTGTATTCTCCTTCTCTGCTCTCCTTCATTTTTCTTTTTTTTTCTGTTAGATGCTCTGACTCACTTGTAGATGGGGAAGAAGTCCTGATATACTTGCTACCTGCATGGGAGACCAATGCAGAACTCTTCCTAAAAAAGCCTCTCTAAACTTCTCAGAAGAGAAGTTGGAAGACTATGTGTGTAGTTAAGTGGTAGAACCCTGGGGTCAGAATCCAGACTCATCTTTATCCAGATTCAGCTTTAGTCTGTGCTATAAATACACGATTGTTAATATTTGACATATATGTGAATCTATACACACATTTGCATACGTAGGCTTTGTACCACTGCATGGAATTGTAGTAAGGCACACACTTAACTACGGTGAACATTTCCAAGATCCAAATGTAACAGCAACATAATAGAAATAAAAACTGCTCAACATGTGTTATTTCAGAGAAACACCTCATTCTTTGATTAACATGATCTCGGAGTTTGTTAGCTGGAAGGTTCTAATTTCTCAATAATAGTGCATTCAAGGCTATTAGCATAATTTTATGCTCCCTAACTGTAATTCAATAAAAATTGAGATGTTTGTTTCCACTGTATCAAATTTGCCTCTGGTGGATACTGTAAAGCTGTTGACTGAAGTGCTGTACTCGTTAAGCTAGGATGGGATAGGCAGTAAATAAATAAACACAAGTTTTCAGTGGCATACTTTTATTACACGCCATGCTCGCATTACATCTTCAGCATGGTATGTGTGTATATAATGGCAAGAGTAGGGGAATGGGTGGAAGAGGGCCCTCCTCCAACCACTCAAGACTCAGGCTAAGAGAGCTCTAGCATCTTGGGACACAGTTACCTCAATATGTGGCTCCAAGGATATTGTTGCAAGGCAGAAATAGGATATGCCTATAATGGCTTTTCACTCTCTTAGCCATAAGGGGCACATGTCATTTCCACCCACATTTCATTAGCCAGAACAAGTCTCATGACTCTGCCTAGTTGTGAGGGAGGTGGAGCTTCCTATGTGTCCAAGAAGAAAAGGAGAACTAAAAAATCAGTGAGCAATAGTAATATCTTCACACTCAGCTGAAACATGTTACACTTGAATGCCCATAGCATAATAAGGTAGAAAGATGAGCAACAATCAGCTCAAAAAGATCTCCGTAATCAGCATATGTAAGATTGCCATTCATGGAGCATTTATTATGTACCAAGAACTGACTATCCTATTTCATGTATATCATATCAAACCATGCTAGAACATCCCTAAAGGGGTGGCCCCATTATCTAAACTGCCAGTTTAAACTGCAGGCTAGATCTGAGGCAGGATTTGAATCCAGTTTCATCTGGTTCTGGAGTGCTCAGACTTAACCCATGTGTAATACCCCTCAGTAATGATGCCGACTCCTCCCCTTCAAAAGTCTTTGGTTACTCATTGCCTTCCTGTGGACCTCATAGTTATTTAAAATCCTATTCTCTTAGGGACAAACCCCAATCTCCGTGGACCCTTCTCCACTGTATTGGACTGGGTCAAGGACTGCAACTAGCGTAGACTTTGTAAGGTCAGTTCCCAGAAAACATCATTAGTAAAACACACACACAGAGGCTGCCCCACCCCTCAGAAGTAAGGGCAGGTTTAAGACTTAGATGCTGATCTCCTCTCACTTTCTCTACTGTCCTACTGAGAGAGGTAAAAACGCTGATTCAACCCAGCAGCTAAACGTGCTGGTCATCTGCGGACACACACTGCAAGGGAAATGCAAGGTGGAAACATTTAACAGGACATAGACATCGAATGAAAAAGGGAGAAGTGTTCTTGTTTCCTTCCCTTGGCTACCTGGAAACTCAAAGATAAATTTAAATGCATTGAACATCTTAGCACCTTATCCTTGGCTTCCGGTAAAATTTCCTCCCCGTTCCCACTTGAACAGTTCATGTTCCCCACTTAGCTTTCGTGCTGACATCAGTTCAATCACCTTAAACCACTTTCTTAAATAAACAGGACATGCACGCACACCTTGTCTTACTGCACGGCACTTCATTGTGCATTGCAGAAATTGGGTCTTTTAACAATTGAAGGTTTGCGGCAACCCTGCAAAAAGCAAGTCTATCGGTGTCATTTTTCCAAAAGCATGTGCGATCTTTCTGCTGCCATCACAGTGGCTATACACCCTATGTGCACACAATGTGATATTATGATATCGTCGTGATCTTTCTGCTACTAGTGAATGTACACCCTGTGATATTATGCATGACATCCTCCTGATCTTTCTGCTAATATCACGGTGGATGGACACCCTGTAATATTATACCTGATATCCTCACAATCTTTCTGCTAATATTACAGTGGGTGTACATCCTATGTGCACACAATGTGATATTATGAATGATACCCTCTTGATCTTCCTGCTACTATCACAGTGGGTGTACACCCTGTGTGTACCCCCATTATATTATGCATGCTATCCTTGTGATTTTTCTGCTACTGTCAAAGTAGGTGCATACCCTGTGTGATATTATGCATGATATTTTCACGATCTTTCTCCTGCAATCACAGGGGGTGTACATTCTGTGTGTACACTCTGTGATATTATGCATAACATTCTCACAATCGATCTGCTACTATCATAGTGAGTGTACACCCTGTGTGTACACCTGCCAAATTATGCATATCACAACCATTCTGCTACTATCACAGTCGGTGTACACTGTGTTTACACTGTGTGATATTATGCATGATATCCTTGCAATCTTTCGGCTACTATCACAGTGGGTGTAAACCCTGTGTTTACACCATGTGATATTATGCATGATATTTTTGTGATCTTTCTGCTATGACCACAGTGAGTGTACACCCTGTGTGTTCAACCTGTGATATAACATATCTTCGCAATCTTTCTGCTATTATCGCAGTTGGTGTACACCCTGTTTCTACACCCTGTGACATTATGCATTATATCCTTGTAATCTTTCTGCTACTATTACAGAAGGTGTACACTCTGTGTGGACACCCTGTGATATTATGCATGATATTCTCTTCATCTTTCTGCTAATACTACAGTGAATGTACACCCTACAATATTATGCATGATATCCTCGTAATCTTTCTGCTAATATCACAGTGGGTGTTAACCATGTGTGTACACCTTGCAATATTATGCAGGATATCCTAATGATCTTTGCACTAATATCAAGCAATAACAGTTGCTGTGCACTGTGTGTGCGCCCCTGTGATGTTATGCAGTATATCCTTGCAATTTTTCAGATAATATCAATCACAGTTGCTGTAAACCCTGTGTGTATGCCCTGTGATGTTATACAGGATATCCTCGCGATCTTTCTGCTAATATCAATCACAGTGGCTGTACACCCTCTATGTATGCCCTGTGATGTTATACAGGATATCCTCGCGATCTTTCTGCTAATATCAATCACAGTGGCTGTACACCCTCTATGTATACCCAGTGATGTTATGCAGGATATCCTCGCAACCTTTCTGCCAGTATCAATCAATCACAGTGGTTGTACACCCTGTGATGTCATGCAGTATATCCTCATGATTTTTACGATAATATCAATCACAGTGACTGTACACCCTGTGATGTTATGCAGGATAACCTTGTGATCTTTCTGCTAATATCAATCACTGTGGCTGTAAACCCTGTGTTTACATCCTGTGAACTTATGCAGGATATCCTCGTGATCTTTTCGGTAAAATCAATCAATCACAGTGGTTATACACACTGTGAGTACATCCTGTGATGTTACCCAAAATATTCTCACGATCTTTCCGCTAATACCAATAAATCACAATGGCTGTAAACTCTGTGTGTACACCCCATGGTATTATGCATGATATTGTCACAATCTTTCCTCTAATATCAATCACAGTGTGTCCCTCACACCTGTGCCTCCTGACTGGGAGACACCTCCCAGCATGGGTCTACAGACACCTCACACAGGAGAGCTCCAGCTGGCATCAGGTGGGTGTCCCTCTGGGATGAAACTTGCCGAGGAAGAAGCAGGCAGCAATCTTTGCTCTTCTGCAGCCTCTGCTGGTGATACCTAGGCAAACAGGGTCTGGAGTCGTTCTCCAGCAAACTTCAGCAGACCTACAGAAGATGATCCTATTAGAAGGAAAACTAACAAACCGAAAGCAATAACATCAACATCAACAAAAAAGCACCCTCACACAAAAACCCCATACAAAGGTCATCAACATCAAAGATCAAAGATAGATAAATCCACAAAGATGAGAAAAAAACACACAAAAATGCTGCAAATTCCAAAAACCAGAATGCCTCTTCTCCTCCAAATGATCGCAACTCCTCTCCAGCAAGGGCACAAAACTGGATGGAGAATGAGTTTGACCAATTGGCAGAAGTAGGCTTCAGAAGATGGGTAAGAATAAACTCCTGAGCTAAAAGGAGCATGTTCTAACCCAATACAAGGAAGCTAAGAACCTTGAAAAAAGGTTACAGGAACTGCTTTTAGAGAGGAACATGAATGACCTGATGGAGCTGAAAAACCAACCAGGAGAACTTCATGAAGCATACACAAAAATCAATAGTCAAATCAATCAAGCAGAAAAAAGGATATCAGACATTGAAGATCAACTTAATGAAATTAAGTGTGAAGACAAGATTAGAGGAAAAAATATAAAAAGGTTCAAACAAAGCCTTTGAAAAATATGGGACTACATAAGAGACCAAACCTACAACTGATTGGTGTACTTGAAAGTGATGGGTAGAATGGAATCAAGTTGGAAAATACACTTCAGGATATAATCCAGGAGAACCTCCCCAGCCTAGTAAGACAGGCCAACATTCAAATTCAGGAAATACAGAGAACACCACTAAGACTGTGCCTGAGAAGAGCAACCCCAAGATACATAATAGCCAGATTCTCCAAGGTTGAAATAAAGGAAAAAATGTTAAGGGCAGCCAGAGAGAAAGGTCAAGTTACCTGCAAAGGGAAGCACATCAGACTAACAGTGACTATCTCTGCAAAAACCCTACAAGTCAAAAGAGAGTGGGTGCCAATATTCAACATTCTTAAATAAAAGAATTTTAAATCTAGAATTTCATATCCAGCCAAACTAAGCTTCGTAAGCAAAGGAGACATAAAATTCTTTACAGACAAGTAAATGTAAATCAGCTAAATACCCCAATTAAAATACACAGACTGGTGAACTGGATAAAGTGTCAAGACTCATTGGTGTGCTGTATTCACAAAGCCCATCTCATGTGAAAAAACATAAATAGGCTCAAAATAAGGGAATGGAGAAATATTTACGAAGAAAATGAAAAGAGAAAAAAACGCAGGAATTGTAATCCTCGTCTCTGATAAAGCAAATTTAACCAACGAAGATCAAAAAAGACAAAGAAAGGCATTAAATAATGGTAAAGGGATCAATGCAACAATAAGAGCTAACTGTCCTAAATATATACGTATCCAATACAGGAGCACCCAGATTCATAAACCAGTTCTAAGAGGCCTACAACGAGACTTAGACTCCCACACAATAATAGTGGGAAACTTTAACACCCCACTGTCAATATTACAGAGATCAACAAGACAGAAAATTAACAAGGATATTCAGGACTTGACTGCTGATCTGGACCAAGCAGACCTGATATACATTTGTAGAACTCTCCATCCCAAATCAACAAAATATACATTATTCTCAGTATCACATAGTACTTATTCTAAAATCAACCACATAATTGAAAGTAAAACACTCCTCAACAAATGGAAATAACAGAAATAATAACAAATAATCTCTCAGACCACAGTGCAATCAAATTAGAACTCATGATTAATAAACTCAAAACTGCACAACCACATGAAAAATGAATAACTTGCTCCTGAATGACTACTGGGTAAATAACAAAATTAAGTCATACATAAATAAGTTTTTTAAAACCAATGAGAACAAAGAGACAATGTGCCAGAATCTCTGGGGCACAGCTAAAGCAATGCAAAGAGGGAAATTTATAGCACTAAATGCCCACATCCAAAAATGAGAATGATACAAAATCGATACACTAACATTATGATTAAAAGAACTAGCGTAGCAAGAGCAAACAAATTAGAAAGCTAGCAGAAGAGAAGAATTAACAAAGATCAGAGCAGAACTGAAGAAGATAGAGACACAAAAAAAACCCTTTAAAACTTAATGAATCCAGGAGCTGGTTTTTTGAAAAGATTAACAAAATAGATAGACTGCTAGCCAGACTAATAAAGAAGAAAAGACAGAAGAACCAAATAGACACAATAAAAAATAATAAAGGGGATATCACCACTGATCCCACAGAAATACAAATTACCATCAGAGAATAATACTATAAACATCTCTAAGCAAATAAACTGGAAAATCTAGAAAACATGGATAGATTCCTGGACGCATACACCCTCCTAAGACTAAACCAGGAAGAAGTTAAATCTTTGAATAGATCAGTAACAAGTTCTAAAATTAATTAACAGTCTATCAACTAAAAAAAAGCCCAGATGAATTCACAGCCAAATTCTACAGGAGGTAGAAAGAGGAGCTGGTACCATTCTTTCTGAGACTATTCCAAACAATAGAAACAGAGAGACTCCTCCTTAACTCATTTTACGAGGCCAGCATTGTCCTGGTACCAAAACCTGGCAGAGACACAACAAAAAAGGACAATATTAGGGCAATATCGCTGATAAACATTGATGCAAAAACCCTCAATGAAATACTGGGAAAACAAATCCAGCAGCACATCAAAAAGCTTATCCACCACGATCAAGTCAGCTTCATTCCTGGGATGCAAGGCTGGTTTGACATATGCAAATCAATAAACATAATTCATCACATAAACAGAACCAAAGACAAAAACTACATGATTACCCCAATACATGTAGTAAAGGCCTTCAAAAAATTCAACAGCCCTTTATGCTAAAAACTCCCAGTAAACTAGGTATCAATGGAATGTATCTCAAAATAATAAGAGCTATTTATGACAAACCCATAGCCAATATCATACTGAATGGGCAAAAGCTGGAAGCATTCCCTTAGAAGACCGGCACAAGACAAGGATGCCCTCTCTCACTCCTGCTATTCAACATAGTATTGGAAGTTCTGGCCAGGGCAATCAGGCAAGAGAAAGAAATTAATTGTATTCAAGTAGGAAGAGAGGAAGTCAAATTGTCTGTTTGCAGATGACATGTTTGTATATTTAGAAAACTCCATTGTCTCAGCCCAAAAACTTCTTAAGCTAATAAACAATTTCAGCAAAGTCTCAGGATACAAAATTAATGTGCAAAAATCACAAGCATTCCGATACACCAATAATAGAGCCAAATCATGAGTGAACTCCCATTCACAACTGCTACAAAGAGAAAAAAACACTTACGAATACAACTTACAAGGATGTGAAGGACATCTTTAAGGAGAACTACAAATTACTGCTCAAGGAAATAAGAGAGGACATAAATGAGAAAAAAAAATCCATGCTCATGGATAGGAAGAATCAATATTGTGAATATGGCCATGCTGGCTGGGCGCGGTGGCTCACACCTGTAATCCCAGCACTTTGGGAGGCCAAGGCGGGCGGATCATGAGGTCAAGAGATCGAGACCATGCTGGCCAACGTGGTGAAACCCCATCTCTAGTAAAAATACAAAAATTAGGCAGGCTTGGTGGCACACGCCTGGGGTCCCAGCTACTCAGGAGGCTGAGACAGAAGAATCACTTGAACCCAGGAGGCGGAGGATGCAGTGAGCCGAGATTGTGCCACTGCACTGCAGCCTGGTGACAAAGCAAGACTCCATCTCAAAAAAAGAAAAGAAAAGAGAATGGCCATGCTGCCCAAAGTAATTTGTAGATTCAACGCTATCCCCATCAAGCTACCATCAACTTTCTTCATAGAACTAGAAAAAAACTACCTCTGTGGAACCAAAAAAGAGCCTGTATAGCTAAGACAATTCTAAGCAAAAAGAACTAAGCTGGAAGCATCAGGCTACCTGACTTCAAACTATATTACAAGGCTACAGTAACCAAAACAGCATGGTACTGGTACCAAAACAGATAAATAGACCAACGGAACAGAACAGAGGTCTCAGAATTAACACCACACATCTACAACCATCTGATCATTGACAAACCTGACAAAAACAATGAAGAAAAGATTCTCTATTTAATAAATAGTGCTGGGAAAACTGGCTAGCTATATGCACAAAACTGAAACTGGACCCCTTTCTTACATCTTATTAAAAAAATAACTCAAAATGGATTAAAGACTTAAAGCTAAAATCACAAAAATCCTTGAAGAAAACCTAGGCAATACCACTGACAACAAAGGCATGGGCAAAGACTTCATAACTAAAACATGAAAACAATTGCAACAAAAGCCAAAATTGACAAATGGGATCTCATTAAACTTAAGAGTTTCTGCACAGCAAAATAAACTATTATTAGAGTGAACTGGCAACCTACTGAATGGGAGAAAATTTTTGCAATCTATCCATCTGGCAAAGGTCTAATATCCAGAATCTACAAGGAATTTAAACAAATTTACAAGAAAAAAGCAAACAACCCCATCAAAAAGTGGGCAATGGATACAAACAGCACTTCTGAAAAGAAGTCATCTATGCAGCCATCAAACATATGATAAAAAGCTCATCATCAATAGTCATTAGAGAAATGCAAATCAAAACCATGATGAGATATCATCTCACACAAATTAGAATGGCAATCACTAAAAAGTCAGGAAACAACAGATGCTAGAGAGGAGGTGGAGAAATAGGAACGCTTTTACACAGTTGGTGAGAGTTTAAATTAGTTCAACAATTGTGTAAGACAGTGTGACAATTCCTCAAGGATCTAGAACCGGAAATACCATTTAATCCATCAATGCCATTGTTGGGTATATGCCCAAAGGCTTATAAATCATTCTACTATAAAGACACATGCATATCTATGTTTATTGCAGCACTGTTTACAATAGCAAAGACTTGGAACCAACCCAAATGCTCATCAGTGATATACTGGATAAAGAAAATGCAGCACATCTACACCATGGAATACTATGCAGCCACAAAAAATGAATTCATGTCCTTTGCAGGGACATGGATGAAGCTGGAAACTAACACAGGAACAGAAAACCAAACACCACATGTTCTCACTTTTAAGTGGGAGTTGAACAATGAGAACACATGGACACAGGGAGGGGCACATCACACACCAACGCCTTTTATAGAGTAGAGAGCAAGTGGAGGTAGAGCATTAGGACAAATACCTAATGCATGAGGGGCTTAAAACTTAGATGACGGGCTGACGAGTGTAGCAAACCACCATGGCAGACGTATACCTATGTAACAAACCTGCACGTTCTGCACATATATCCCAGAACTTAAAGTACAATTTAAAAAAAGAAGAAAAAAAGACATTGGGTGTTGTAAGTATTGCAGTGATACTTATTAATATCACGGTGTAGAAACAATGGATATCATAAATATGACACTATTATCACAGTGTGTAAACACTAGGTAGGATAAATATCAGGTGCTATTTTACCAATGTCACAGTGCATCAACCCTGTGTGTAAACGAGATGTAGCAAATATCAGTGATGTCACAATGTGTAAACCCATGTGTAAACATGGGATGCTGCAAATATCACAGTGATGTTTCATTGACATCACAATGCATAAACTGTGCGTAAACATGGGATGTTGCAAACATCACAGCGACATTTCTTCGATGCCACGGTCCCTATACTCCATCTGTAAACAAGGGATGTTGCAAATATCACGGCGATGTTTCTTCAGTGTCGTGGTGTGTAAACACTGGATGTTGTAAGTATCACAGTGATATTTCACTGATGTCATAGTCTGTAAATACTTGATATTATAAATATCAGAGATACTTCATTAATATCACAGTGTGTTCACACTGGATATTGTAAATATCACAGCGATATTTCACTAATATCACACACTGTCTCATTGACCCAGGGCCAGCCACAGTATTACTTTCATGGGCTCTAGCTACTTTTGCTTTTGTGTACCCCTTCTTCCATAAAATAATTTAAAATGAATATTTTATTACTGCATTTATAAAAAGATGACTGTAATCTAGGCTGGATTATTATATATTGCTTTTATTACATTCCTTTTCTTCTTCTGACTTTAAGAGTACAATTAAAACATTTTTACAGGTCCCTAAAATTACTGTGTGCCTCCTGTGCCTAATGGAGAAGTCAGCCCTGCACTGACACCTCGAGTCAGCATGCACCAGGCTCATTCTGACACACTTTTCTCCAGCCCCTTTCTGCTGTCTTTGCACAAACTTTGCCCTCTTCCTGGAACACTCTCCCTTGCATTTTTTCCTCGTTTATCCCCACTACCCCTCACAGAGCAAATCTCCTTACAGCACAGATCACGGGGCCTGACCCCTGGCTTCTGATTCAGCAGATCTGGCGTGTGCCCCAAAGTCCACATTTTCTTTTACTTCCTTTTTTTCTTTTTTCTTTTTTTTTGAGACAGAGTTTCATCTTGTTGCCCAGGCTGAAGTTTAGTGGCACAATGTCAGCTCACTGCAACCTCCACCTCCTGGGTTCAAGTGATTCTCCTGCCTCAGCCTCCCTAGTAGCTAGGATTACAGGTGCCTGCCACCATGCCTGGCTAATTTTTTGTATTTTTAGTAGAGATGGGGTTTCACCGTGTTGGCCAGGCTGGTCTCAAACTCCTTACCTCAGGTGATCTGCCCGCCTCGGTCTCCCAAAGTGCTGAGATTACAGTAGTGAGCCACTGCGCCCAGCCCAGAGTCCACATTTTTAACAAGACCAAGGTGATGCTGATGCTGCTGGTCTGAGGACGGCACTTTGAGAACTGCTGCTTTCCAGATGAGCCGCACTTCCATTTCCTCTTACCAAGCCTTCTCTGTGTAATTGGGTCACTACCAAGACAAGCTCGGCCATAGAGACCTCCACCGAGGCAGCACTGAATGCATTAAAAAGCAGACACACAAATAGAACAGCAAAGTGACACTATCTGGGGGCCAACAGCCTTCCAAACTGAGAACATCAAGAGGTGACAGCATTCCCAACTGAGGGCCTTGAGCATACTCTCTGAACAGGTGATTATTATTAACAAACAGGTGTTCTGTGTTTTCTCACAGAACCAAGATAAACTAGGTAGGCAGCTGGTGCCTGCTTACCATTGATCAAGGACAAACTAGAAAGTATTCTCCACGAGGGCACCATGGGGGCAGGGTCACATATCACATGCTTAAAGAATTGTTTTAACCAGTGTGAGATGTACATATACTGTTTTGCCACTTTAGAATGCCCCAAGTAGTCTTCCACTTGGGAAGGGAGCAGCTAGGTTTTCCTTGCCATTGTTCTTCTTAGCATAACAATATAATTTATCATACACTCAGTATTTCTCAGCAGGTCACATTTCTCCTTCACATGCTCTGGAAGGACCAAAGGCCTCTGCTTTATCTGTGTGATTATTTTTTGCTTTAAAACCTTTTTATCTTCTTCTTACTATTATTTTTGATACAGGGTCTTCCTGTGTTGCCCAGGCTGGAGTGCAGTGGCCCAATCACAGCTCACTGCAGATTCAACCTCCTGGGTTCAAGAGATCCTCCCACCTCAGGCTCTTGAGTAACTTGCCTCTTGAGTAACAGATGCATGCCACCACGCCTGGCTAATTTTTAATTTTTATTTTGTAGAGACTGGGCTTCACCATGTTGCCCAGGCTGAGCTTGAACTCCTGGGTTCAAGTGATCCTCCTGCCTTGGCCTCCCAATATATTGGTATTACAAGTATATGCCACTGCACCCAGCCCTGTGATTGATTTCTGTTTCTACCATTTGACTGTGAGCTCCACGTCTCTTATGGCTAGCTGTGGGATCTCTACCCAGTGCATACACGTGGTCAGTAAACAGGTGCTGACAGCAGCAGTTCAGAAAAATAGAATGAATCACCTTAGCCCTCCAGCAACAGTGGATGAGCGTGTAAAATCCCATCACTTCACCAGCACTATACTTTCACTTTTTTAAAAAACTCTTCAGCTGTAAATTCCACAACTCCTCCTATGCCTCTTGCTTCTAGAGAAGCCGGAGGAGCAGGCCCGAGACTGCTTTGCGCAACCTGGGAGACCCGGCCTTAAGCCCCGGCCCGCGCTCCTCCCCAACTCTAGTTCCGCCTCTGGCCATACGCCCCGCCTCGATCCCTGCCTCCGGCCCCTGATCTAGCACCGCCCCGATCCCCGTCTCCGCCCCAGATCCCGCCTCCTGCTCTAAGCCCCCGCCCCTCCGTCTGGCTTTAGGCCGAGTCCCAGGCCCAGAGCTGCTCTGCGCAAGCGCCTCCGGCCGAGCAGCTCCGAGGGGTTCTTTCGGAAACAAATATTCCCCCGGACAATGTCACGACCTGGTCCTCCCCAGGAGTCAATCAGGTAAAGCCTTCTCCGGCCCTGGCACCCCGAGCTTGACCAGTCCCGGCCTTAATCGCAGCGGGGGCCACTGAGGCCTTTTGGCCAGCTGTGATTTTACAGCTCCCGCCAGTTCACCTGCGAGCCCAGGACGGGAGCATTCGCCTCTAGCAGCCCGCAGGGTCCCCGAACCTTTGCACCAGCTCTAGCTGGGAACAGAGCCGGCTTTAGCCACTATGGTTCATACACACGCTATTCCCCTTCCCCGAGGGCAAAACGCTTCTCTCTTCCTGGCTTGGCTCTTCTGAAATCCGGGTCTCCAGGGTTGGACCCAAGGACCCCCGAGGGTGGCACAGCACGCACCAGGCAGCCCCGGATTCAAGTCCCTCGGTGGCTACTTCCAATTGTGACCTTGGGTCTGTCAGTTGCATAAGCTCTCTGAGCCTGGAGGTGACCCTGTGATCACTCGCCGGTCTGTTGTGAGAATAAAATAAAAAACATGGAAAGTGAGACCATGCTCAAAACGGGGTGGCTGCTACTGCTGTTCCTGTCTTGATGGTGATTACTCCAGCAGCTAGCCCCTAAAGTAGACAGATAAGTTTTTGCAGCCTTTCACTTCTGCGGGTTTCTCTGGTCAGTTATGCGGTTTCTGGGTTGTTAAAAGCCACCAGCCCAGTTTCCTTTTCTGGAGGCGGACCTGCGTACATGAGATGCACTGTGCAAGCCCCCATGCCAGCTTTCAGTGATTCTTTCCAGGCCATTTGGCTGTTGAAATCCACTGCTGTTACCCAACCACATCTGGTGAGCAGCCTGCAATCTAGGAGGAGGCAAAAAACAGCAAATACCTCTTGGAAACAACTGCTTATCTAATGATGGGGAGATTTATAACAGTGGTTACCATTCACTGAGGACCAGCTGTGTGCCAGCCACAGTATATGAACCGCATCATTTAATCTTCATAAATGTCCTCAAGCCTGACACAAGTGGAGATGAAACTCAGAAAAGTTGTTCTATAAACTTTTTTTAAAAAAACAGAGTCTTGCTCTGTTGCCCAGGCTGGAGTGCAGTAGGCGATCTCAGCTCACTGCAGCCTCTGCCGCCGAGGTTCAAGCAATTCTCCTGCCTCAATCTACTGAGTAGCTAGGATTACAGGCCTGAGCCACAGTGCCCTGCTACTTTTTGTATTTTTAGTAGAGACGGGGGAGGGGGGGTTTCACCATGTTGGCCAGGCTGGTCTTGAACTCCTGACTTCAAGTGATCCACCTGCCTCAGCCTCTCAAAGTGCTGGGATTACAGTCATGAAGCACCACGCCAGGCCTCCTATACACATCTGAAGCCAATTCTGGGCATCTGATACATCTGATTCTGCCCACTATGCAAAACTGCCTTCCCAAGGAAAAAGTAAATCCAACTGTTCCTTTCTAGGGCTGCCATAACACAATGCCACACACAGGGTGGTTTAAAACAATACAAATGGTCTCATGGTCATGAAGGCTGGAAGTCCAAAATCAAGGTGTTGGCAGGGCCACTGTCCCTCAGAAGGCTCCAGGGGCGATCTTTCCTTGGCTCTTCCAGTTTCTGGTGGTTTCTGGCATCACTTCAACCTCTGCCGCCATCTTCACATGGTCTCCTTCCCTATGTGCATCTCCCCATGTTTTTTCTTTTCTTTCTTTTTTTTGAGTCAGGTCTCACTCTGTCACTCAGGCCGGAGTGCAGTGATGCAATCATGGCTCACTGCAGCCTTGAACTCTGGGGCTCAAGTGATCCTCCCACTTTAGCCCCCCCAAGTAGCTGGGAATACAGTTTGCATGCCCCATATCCCAGCTAATTTATGCTTGCTTGCTTGCTTTATTTTCCTTTGTAGAGACTGGGTCTTGCTATGTTGGCCAGGCTAGTTTCAAACTCCTGGGCCCAGGCAGTCCTCCCGCTTCAATCTCTCAGTGTTGGGATCATAGATGTGAGTCCTGACCCAGCTCGTTTCTGCTTCTTATAAGGACAGCAGTCATTGGATTTAGAGGTCACTCTAAACTAATTACATCTGAAAATATCCTATTTCTGAATAAAGTCACACTCTGAAATTTGGGGTAGACGTGACTTTTGGGGGTGAGGGGACACCCACTATACGAACTAGCAACAAAACACATCTGTCAAAAGGACAAAAGCAAGTCCACATAGGAATGGTACCATTTGTGGTTATAAATCCCACTATTTGTGTATTATTGGGAAATTGTTCTCAATATGTGTTACCCTGTCCACACCGTCAGCAACACTAGTGGGAGTTTGATACAAATCCTAATCCTCAGGCCCTGCCCCAGAGTTACTGACTCACAGTCTAGGACTGAACCCAGCAGTCTGTGTGGTAGCCAGCCCTCCTGGTGACTCTGTTGCTGCTAAAGTTTGGGAACCATTGTCATAAGGAAGTTGAAGACATAAGAGTTTGAGAACGTAAGGGCCAGGTTGACAGGAGGTAGTCTTCCAACCTCAACAATGACTTTTTCAGCACACCTGTCTTCTCTGAATATAACTATGGATTTTAAAATTCAACTATTGCATTATCGAAGAAAACATTTGACCACACTTTGTTTCACAGTGAACCTGTGTACTGAACTGTGTGCTAAGAAGGTTTGTCATTTTCATCTTGCAAACAACCATGCAATTTAGATACTACTATTTCTGTCGTGTTATTGAAAAGTAAAGAGAGTCCGAAATGGCAAACTCCAGAATACACAACAAAGCAGAAACAGAGGCAAGACTATAAGCTTTTGACCATCACTCTGCTTACTAAAATGTCTGCCTCGTTTGTTTTTATTTCAGAAACGATTTGCTAGATGATGCTAAGGCCCGCTTAAGGAAGTGTGATATTGGAAGCAAATATTCTCACTTGCCATATAACAAATATTCCATCCTTTTGCCATTGGTGGCTAAAGAAGGAAATCTCCATTTGTTATTCACCGTCCGGTCAGACAAGGTAGGTGGACAAAAAGTTTCCTACCCTTAAATCTCAGGGCATCAGAAAATCTCACGAAATGTTGTCACTTGAATACATTTTGAAGCCGAAATTCTCAAATGGGCTTTCAAAATTGTGATGTCAGAGACGTACAACCACAAGTCCCAGGATACCATGGTGTTTTGGAGAAGTTTTGGCAAAGGAAATGAAGGATTTAGCTAGCACGCGGTTTAAAATGCTTTCAGACTAGGGTTACCTAACCTTGGTGTTATTGGCATTTGGGGCTGGATAATTCTTTGGTGTGGAGGCTGTCCTGTGTGATGTGGGGTGTGTAGCATCATCCTTGGCCTCTACTGACCAGATGCCAGTAGTGTGTGTGTGTGTGTGTGTGTGTGTGTGTGTGTGTGCACGCACGCTAGCTTACACACATTCGTCCAGTATGCCAGTAGTACACGCACACACACACACTAGCTTACACATATTCGTCCAGTATGCCAGTAGTATGCACACACACACACTAGCTTACACACATTCGTCCAGTATGCCAGTAGCACGCGTGCGCGCACACACACACACTAGCTTACACACATTCGTCCAGTATGCCAGTAGCACGCGTGCACACACACACACACACACTAGCTTACACACATTTGTCCAGTATGCCAGTAGCATGCGCGCGCACACACACACACACACACACAAGCTTACACACATTCGTCCAGTATGCCAGTAGCATGCACACACATACACACACACACTAGCTTACACACATTCGTCCAGTATGCCAGTAGCACATACACCACAAAGACCTTCAGACATTGCCTACTCTCCTGGCAGGGATTGGGGGTGCCCAATTGCCCCCACCAAGGACCACTATTTTAGACTATCCCACCCCAAGTATAATGTAAAAATTCTAGAACATAGAAGTTAGCAGCCTAGGCTGTGAAGCTAGCTGTCCATATTGAATGCAGGCTCTCTCCTTGCCAGCTGGGACTTTGGCCTACTTACCCTCTCTGTGCGTAAATACTTACCAGTATGTTACTGTTGCAATATCCGAAACAGTCAAATGGTATACAGGTTGGAGTTCAGAAGCTGTAGCTACACCATGTAGCCTAGGTTTGTAGTAGTCTATACTATCCAGGTTTGTGCAAGCGCACTCTGTGTTGTTTACACAATGATGAAATCACCTAATGCATTTTTCAGAATGTGTCCCTGTGGTTAAGCAACACATGACTGTACATTTAAAATAGGCAGTACATCAGGTCTGTATTTCTGTCAAACCTGACGACTGCTTGGAGGTGCCTCTGTCCCTGGCTGCCTTGGAGGTGAACGTGCTACCCATAAAGCACTTTTTCAGAGTTGTTGTAACAGTAGGTGTATTTCTTAGGCATTTGGTGAGACATATTTGCAGTGGGTGGTGAATGTTCAAGATAGTAGAAATATGTCCATCAGCCTTCTTTTTACCTGTTCTCATGACTATAATTGATGTGAAGATGTCTGAGGATTTCGCTACAGCAGCAATTTCTGTAATGTTCCTGATTTATCAGCACAGAAGGACTTTTAAAAAATTTTTTTAAGGCTTGCCAAAATGAGGCTGTAAACTATAGAATGTCAAAAAGTTTATCACGGCATCGTATTAGTCCTCTCAAGCTGCTATAACAAAATACCTTAGACTGGGTGGCTTATAAATGACAGATATTAATTCTCACAGTTCTGGAGGCTGGGAAGTCCAAGATAAGCTGCCAGAAGATTTGGTGTCTGGTGAGGGCCCAGTTCCAGTTCAAAGATAATCATTTTTTACTGTGTCCTTACAGGGAAAAAGGGGCCTCTTTTTAAGGATATTAATCTTATTGATGAGGGCTCTGCCCGCATGATCTGACCACCTCCCAAAGGTCGCACCTCCTAATATCATCACTTTAGGAGTGAGGATTTCAATATACAGATTTGTGGAAGAATAAACATTCAGGCCATTGCAGGCATGTAGTTTATCCCTTACGTATATATATTGGCCCAGGTGCTAGAAAAGCCAACATGATTTCTTGATTGAGCTTCTAAATGTCCAGAACTGACCTTACAAGTTCTCATTATTAAATATTTAATATGGCCAGGTACCATTCCTGTGCATCTACTCCATCTCCATGGAACCATCTTCACAGCTCTGTGAGCACACTGTCATTATCCCATTGCACACAGTTGGAAAGAGGCAGGCCCAGGACTCTTGCTGAGCCCGAGGGCTCCTTGATGATTCAGAAGAGAAAGGAGAGTGGGTACTAAGCACAAGTGGGCATAAAAGAAATTGAGGCCAGTTTGCTGAGATATTTGGTCCTGCAGAAGAGAGAAGAGCGGAGGGTTTGTGCCTTTCCAATTCTGCCCAAGATACCAGAAAAATAATTTTAAAGACAGAGATAAGAGGGTTAATTTTAGGATGCTACAGGTGGAGGCACTGTCAGTTCTCCTAAAGGCAGGAAGGAATGGAATCAAGGAAGGGGGAAGTGTGGGGAAAGGAGAGTCCTCTATTCCTTTGCCAACACGCACAAAGATAAACATAGATGCCAACACAATGCTAATAGCTCAAGGACCCATATTTTCTGTGTCTTACTCAACTTTTCATAAATGTATGTTGTGCTGATTAAAAACACAGGCTCATAAATTGAACACTGGTTTATGTTCCATCTCATTGAGTAAACTTGGTCAGGTTATTTCTCCTCTGTGAGCCTAAGTTCCCTTGTCTGAAAGTGGAAATAATAATAGTGTAAGAGAAGCTTACCTGCCCATCAATCCATGAGTAGATAAACAAACTGATATATACATACAATCGAATACTATTCAGCTATAAAAAAGGAAGTACCAATACCCAATAGAACATGAAGAACCTCAAAAACATTATGTGAAGGGAGAATGCCAGACATAAAAGTCAAGACTAGGTAAATCTACAGAGACCGAAAGCAGGGACAGAGGGAGAGGAGAATGAGAATCAACTGTTGTTTGGGGTTTCCTTCTGGGACGATGAGAACATTCTGAAATGAGATAGTAGGGATGATTGTACAATACTGTAAATGTATTAAATGTCTCTGATGTTTTCACTTTAAAATGGTTAATTTTATGTGAATTTCACCTCCTTAAAAAATTAGTAGCTTATGGAACTGTTCTGAGGACCCAGTGGGAAAAATCTTTGTGAAACAACATGCCCAGAGCATGACAAGCACCCAATAAAGGACTGGACAACATTATCTCTTGATAATATTGCCCTTTATATTATTCCTTCAGCTTTTTCCCCCTAGCAGTGTCAATCTGTTTGTGTGTGTGTGATATGGTTTGGATCTCTGTCCCCATGCAAATCTCACGTTCAGTTGTAATCCCCAGTATTGGACGTGCGGCCTGGTGGGAGGTGATTTGATCACGTAGCTGGATTTCCTCCTTGGTGTTCTCATGACAGTGAGTGAGTTCTCATGAGATATGGTTGTTTAAAGTGTGGCACCTCCCCTCCATCTCTCATCTTCCTGCTTCAGCCATGTGAAGTGCTTGCTCCTCCTTCACCTTCAGCCATGATCGTAAGTTTCCTGAGGTCTCCCCAGAAGCCGAGCAGATGCCAGCATCACGCTCCCTATACAGCCTGCGGAACTGACCCAACTAAACCTCTTTTTCTTTATAAATCACCCAGTCTCAGCTATTTATTTATAGCTGTGCAAGAACAGACTAATAGAGTGTGTGGTATCTTTTGAGGGCAAATAGAATAATAGTTAGCAGTGATAAAAATTTGAGGTTAATTTCTTAAAAAGGATTCAAGGAAACACATTTTTGGGAGGTGGGGGTCTTGTTCACCACTTACCACAACCTGAGTAGGAATGGTCTCTGGTACAGAATAGTTCAGTATTTGTTGAATGAGTAAATAGTTCCAAAATTAGAATCCCACATTGTGGTTCTGTTCTTTCTGTATCTAGCTAAGAAGGGCTCCTGGAGAAGTTTGCTTCCCTGGAGGTAAGCAAGAACCTACAGACAAAGATGATGCAGCTACGGCTCTCCGAGAAGCCCAGGAGGAAGTGGGGCTGCATCCTCATCAAGTGGAAGTTGTCTGCTGCCTGGTGCCATGTCTTCTTGATGTAAGGGTTTTCTCAGACTCTCCGAAGCACTCCCGCCAGGGGGATCTACTGTTCTCAGGATTCCACATTTTCCAAACATAACCCCAAAGAGAACTATAAGTAGAGTCAAGAGACCAGGTTCTCCTATCGACATTGCCCCTCATGAGCCGAGTCGCTGTGGGAAACCCCTTTTGCCTCTCTGGGCCCCTCTTTCCCATCCAGAAATAAAAGGGTTGAACTTCCCTCAGTGGATTTCAAACTGGGTGCCTAACTGGGATGCTTCAAAATTACTAACGTTCGGTTCACATTTTTTTCTCCAATATACATTGATTGTGAGAGGTCATTTGAAAAAATAACACACTTTCCAATGTGCTATATGCTGAATTTTAGCCCCTTGAAGACCCCCAATGCATTACTTTTGCCATAAAGATACTCATTTTTCTACATACCATAGAATAAAGCCTCTCTGCAATGCATTAATTGAATAGAACCATGAAATCACTAGGCAAGCTATTTAAAAACTCATACTATTCATAACTGCATTTGTGTTAAATGAGGATTTCCTTGATAGTATAATATACACAAAAACATATAAAATATTTTTTAAAATGAATTTTGGAGCCGATATAACCAGATCTTGTTTTCTTTTTTATTTTAGTATTTATAGAGATGGAGGTCTCGTTATGTTGATGAGGCTGGTCTTGAACTCCTGGTCTCAAGTGATCCTCCCATCTCAGCCTCCCAAAGTGCTGAGATTACAGGTGTGAACCACTGTGCTCAGCTTCAGATCTTTGTATCTGTTCACCACAACCTTGTTGTTGTACTAATTGACTTTGGAAAGGGTAAATATCGTATTTAGAAGTTTGATCTTGGACAACAGGATTTTTCTGGTATAAATGTTTTAAAGAATAGCTGTAGATTGATGGAAAAGTCATAAAGATAGTACAGAAAGTTCTGGTATACCCTAGACCTAGTTTCCCTGTGGTTGTCCTCTTATATCACTGCGGTACATTTGTCACAACTAAGAAACCAATGTCAGTATACTATGAAGTAAACTCCACGCTCTATTTGCTTTTTGCTAGTTTTTCTACTCATGTCCTCCTTTTGGTCCTGGATCTTATCTAAAATACTGTATTGTATTTTATGGTCATATCTCCTTAGTCCACTGGTCTGTGATAGTTTCTCAGACTTTCTTAATCTCATGAAACTGACAGTTCTGAGGCATAGTGGTCAGGTATTTATTTTGTAGAATGTTCTCCAATTTCGGTTTGTCTGATATTTTTCTCATTGTTAAAACTGGGGCCATAATTTGAGAACACCATGGAGGTGAAGTGCTCTCATCACATGATATCAGAGGTAGGAATGAACTTTCAATGTTTTATATATTGGGCTTTCGGGTAAGTTTTTATTTCAAAAGAACAGTCTCACTGTTGCTTAACAGTTAGAAAACCCGTGGGTTAGATCATCGTTTATGTTCCATTTGACGAAAGTCTTGGTGCTACAGTGTTTTGAAGATCAGTGATGCTGAGAAATATCAGTCTTAATTAGATTCTTTTTAAAAACAGAAAGGTCAGCACTCAAGGCTGATTTTGTTTGCAAGAAGCTAGTGGCTACTCAATAAACGTTTCCTAAGTGTGTGTGTATGAAAGAGAGGTAGAGACATGGGATTACACAAGAAATGTGGCAATTACTTCCTTTTCCGTTTTGTTTTCTAATGGGAGCTCTTTTCAGTTCAGGGAAGATTTTCAGATTCTCAAAATCTACCAGCATTTGGAAGATTTACTTTAGAAATCAATTAACAAATTTAGCTATACTGATTAAAAGTTTCCAAAATGAGACTAACTCCATTCCCAAGGTCCCCAGATGCTACTGAGTTCCGCATGTGGGTGGATAGAATACAGCAGCAGTGACAGGAAAATGTGTTTCCGGGAGATTCCTGGGGGCCAGACACTCCTGGAACAGATTTCTAAAATAGCATGATTGAGAGATTAGAATAAACAAAGGCTTTAAAGGAAGGTCTGTGTTTGGAAACTCCAGGGAGAGTTGCTGTGTTTTTTGGCCCTCGCTAATCTTTAAAATGTACCACAAAAAATGCCATTTATTGAAAATTCTAAGCATAACCTAATCTATGTGGTTCTTAACCTGAAGTGCTTTTTCCATGCAAGGGAATTTGCTGGAGATGATAGTTGGGAGGAGAAGGGTGCTTTCCGCACCCTGTATGTAAACCCTCCCACCCCCTGTGTAAACCCTCCAGGCAGGCTGTGACTACACAACCCCCACCCCAGTTTCCCTTTTGTCAAAGGTCTGTGATATGTACCCAGGAGTGTGAGCAGCTAATTGTAGTTGTTAAGGCTTCGTTGAGATTAGATTGTTGTAAGAAATCACAGGGTGTTGGGAACTAGACTAGGTGCCCATAAGTTGTGATCACTAAGAGGTAGCAGCAACCACCATGAATATTTACCTTCTGTCCAGGCCCCTTCATATTCCTCTTACCACCCCAGGGCTTCTGATAACTCCCACTGTTACCGGATAGGGGTCCTGATCCAGACCCTAAGAGAGGGTTCTTGGATCTCATAGGGTGAGTCCATACAGCAAAGTGAAAGCAAGTTTATTAGAGAAGTAAAGAAACCAAAGAATGGCTGTTTTGTAAGCAGAGCCACAGCATGTGGTGCTGGCTGGCCATTTTTATGGTTATTTCTTGATCTTATGCTAAACAAGGGGTGGGTTATTTATGAGTTTTCCAGGAAAGGGCTGGGCAATTCCCAGAGCCGAGGGTTCCTCCCCATTTTAGACATATAAGGTAACTTCCTGACATTGCCATAGCATTTGTAATCTGTCATGGCGGTGGTGGGAGTGTCTTTTAACATTCTAATGTATTCTACTTAATATATAATGAGCAGCAAGGATGATCAGAGGCTACTGTCATTGCCATCTTGGCTTTGGTGGATTTTGGCTGGCTTCTTTACTGCAAGGTCTTTACGTGTTTTTTTATTTGTTTGTTTGTTTCTTTCTTTTTTGTTTTTTTTTTGTTTTTATGAGACCAAATCTCCCTCTTTGCCCAGGCTGGAGTGCAGTGGTGCAATCTCGGCTCACTGCAACCTCCACCTCCCAGGTTCAAGTGATTCTTCTGCCTCATCCTTCTGAGGAGCTGGAACTACAGGCATGCACCACCACAACCAGCTAATTGTTGTATTTTTCATAGAGATGGGGTTTCACCATATTGTTCAGGCTGGTCTTGAACTCTTGACCTCATGACCCACTTACCTCGGCCTCCCAAAGTGCTGGGATTACAGGTGTGAGCCACTGAACCTGGCTAAGATTTTTATGTTTTGTCAGCAAAGCCTTTATGACCTGTATCTCAGTCTCATCTGGTGACTAAGCATGCCCTAACCTCCTGGGAATGCAGCCCAGTAGGTCTCAGCCTTCTTTTACCCAGCCCCTATTCAAGATGGAGTTGCTCTGGTTCAAATGTCTCTGACAATACCTGCAGCTTTCTTCTGAATACTGGTACCCTCGGTACTGGAGCCACCTTGCCATGTGTCCTGCACAGAGAGCTGGGAGTGCCTGTGAATTTACTTCTGGGTAGGCAGTCCTTAACCAGTGACTGACTGGGGCTGAGGTGAATGAAATCCCAGCCCCCTTATCTCCATGTGGGACAAACTGCATAGTAATTTACAGTCCAGAATACCCCATGGTGTCCTTGCCAGCTTTATTCCCTTATGAGACTTGCTTCTCTGCACCCCGTACCTCTATCTCTTTCTTTAAAAATCACTTGCAGTTTATCTGTCTAAAAGCAGAAAAAAAGCACTTTCTTTAAAAATCACTTGCATCTGAGTCCTTATCTCAGAATCCACTCTGAAAAACTCCATGTTCAGAGACTAAGCATTTAACCAAAGCCAGGCATGGTGTTAGGTGCTGGTAGAATGTTGCCTCTGCACTGGGGTAACTTAATGACCCCAGATTTCCTGCCCCAAGGACATATGAAGTCTCTGTTCCTGTTGTCTTCTCCTGGTCCACGTGTTGACTTTCACCATTATTTTGGTTAATGGTTTGAGTTGTCTCTCTTCCCCCATTTGCTTCCCTAACTTTGGCTGTCCCTCTGAGAACATTCTGCAAGCCTGACAGATCCCAGCCGCACCCTGCGTCTAGCTCTCTGGCTTTTCCCACCCACTTTCGCTTGGGATGCTCCAGGAATTCTTCTCACTTTCTAATGCAAAGTCAGGCAGCTCTTATCAGTTCCCGTATCCTCTCTCAGCCCCAGGCCTCCCTCTCAGGGTTTCCAGTACAACAAAATAGTCTTTCCTTTGCCAGCACTCATATTCACTTGCTTTCTTATTTTTATTTTTGAGATGGAGTCTCGCTCTGTCATCCAGGCTGGAGTTCAGTGGCTTGATCTCTGCTCACTGCAAACTCCGCCTCCTGAGTTCAATCAATTTTCCTGACTCAGCCTCCTGAGTAGCTAGAACTACAGGCACGTGCCACCACACTAATTTTAGTAATTTTTAGTAGAGATGGGGGTTTCGCCATGTTGGCCAGGCTGGTCTCGAACTCCTGCCTCCTCAGGTCATCCACCCTCCTCAGCCTCTCAAAGTGCTGGGATTACAGGTGTGAGCCACTGCACCTGGCCACTCATGTTCATTTGCAAGCAGTTGTGGTTGTAAACAGAAATCCCTCTCCCATGTAATATAAACATGTATGTCATATAAAATAGATCACATATAATTGTATATATAAGACACAGAATTATGTATGTGTGTGTATATACATCCATATAATTTTTTTCAATAAATGGGAATATGTCATAACCAGTATTCTATCACTTTTCTGTTCATAAGCATAGCACTTTTTTTTGTTACTAAGAAGGAACGGTGTCTATCCCATTCTTTTTAAAAGCTACATAGTATCCCATTTTACAGATATAACCATAATGTATATAACTTAAATGCCTATAAATTGAAGATTGACAGCTTTCGAATTTTGGGCTGTTGTAGAAAGTAATGCTTCAGGTTTAAACTTGTGTCTTTTCTGACTGGTAGGAATTTATCATGCAGATACACACATGTAATTCGCAGGTCATAGGGAGCATGTTTTTATGATACTGCCAAATTGCCATTCCAAAAGATTGTACTACTTTTTGTTCATACAAGAAATCATTTTCAGAGGCCTCTCATAGATGCCACCTCAGGAAGTGTGTAGGTTGACTCCCATTTTGTAGGGAACACAAATTTACTTCAAGAGTCAGCTTTCTTCCCGTTCTCCCAGGTTCGGTTCATTTTCTTAGCTCACCTAGAAGTAGCATGATTTTAGTATTTGAAACAATATCACTTCACTTCTTAATTTGTATTTTTTTTCTGCTTTTAGACAGATAAACTGGTAACTCCATTTGTGGGTTTCATAGACCACAACTTCCAGGCCCAGCCGAATCCTGCTGAAGTTAAGGATGTCTTCCTGGTGCCTCTGGCCTATTTCTTGCATCCACATGTCCATGTCCAGCATTATGTCACACGGTTCAGTCACTCTTTTATTTATCATATCTTTGAGTACACAAACCCTGAAAATGGGGTCACTTACCAGATCAAGGGAATGACTGCAAACCTTGCAGTGTTGGTGGCCTTTATTATTTTGGAAGAAAAACCCACCTTTGAGGTTCAATTTAATCTTAATGATGTACTACCATCCTCTGAAGAGTTATTCCTGAAGGCTCACAAAAATGCTACAAGCAAGTTATGATTTACAAGACCAAGAGACAAAGAACTATCCATGAGAATTTTGTGTGCGCTTCTCCATAGAGCTACAATGATGCCTGCTGTTGGAATTTGACAGGTGTGAATATTTTTTCTGTAGTATGTAGGTAGAAACTTGCCTCTTTTCCAGTTGCCTTCTATTGTCTCAAAAACTAAAAGTCATTCAAAAGTGTAAAAATATGTTTATAGTGTTGCATATTTTCACCGACAGTATGTTAATCATATTTTTCTTACACATATTAGAAAGAATATTGGGCACTTAGTAAGCCCTTAATAAAGATTTTTTAAATATATGACCATGTGGCATTTACCTAATTTGTAGGAGGAGATATGTATATATATATACACACACACACACATATATATGATAGAGTGATATGTCAGCCAGGTTTGAGGGCAGTGGCATGACCTCAGCTCGGCTCACTGCAACCTCCACCTCCAGGGTTCAAGCGATTCTCTTGCCTCAGCCTCCCGAGTAGCTGGGATTACAGGCACCTGCCACTACACCCAGCTAATTTTTGTATTTTTAGTAGAGACAGGGTTTCACCGTGTTGGCCAGGCTGGTCTCGAATGCCTGACCTCAGGTGATCCACTCACCTCAGCCTTCCAAAGTGCTGGGATTACAGGCGTGAGCCACCCCAAATGGCCAGCAATATTTGTTTTTGTCTGTTCCATATAACAGAAACTTCTGGCCATCCATCATAACCTATCTTCCCTGTCTTCTATGGTGGTAGAGTTTAAGCTGGGTCCACAGCTCTTCAGGTAGAAACAGCATTACTTGTGATCTTTTGCCATTCAAGTTGACACTGACACTTAATTTAGGCCAATGGGTTATGGGTGAAAGTTGACTTTCCAGGTCATCTCCAATGTAAGAGATAAGCCAATCTCCCTTGAGTCCCTTTAGTTCTTTTTTCCATGAGCTGCAACATGGACTTGTCTGTAACCCAGCCTTGACCATACAAATGAGGACAACTCCTAGGGGAATGGCAGAACCAAAAGATGTCAGAGCTTGAATCGCTGAATGACTCTGTGGAGCAAAGTAACCTTCTAACCTGGGTTCTTCACTTGGTACTGTTACATCAGAAAAGAATAAAATTCTGTATCAGCTCTCTGCCACTGTAATTTGGAGTCACTTTTTTACAGCAGAGCTAACCAATATGCTCCAACACCTGAAAGTAGCTAGAATATTCACCTGAACTTGAAGTGTTGCAAGCAGTTAGAAATGGGCGTGATCTGACACTTTATTTTTTCATTTTTTTGAGATGGAGTCTCGCTCTTTCTCCCAGGAGCACAGTGGCGTGGTCTTGGGTCTTTCACCCAGGAGTGCAGTGGTGTGATCTTGGCTCACCGCAACCTCCACCTCCAGGGTTCAAGAGATTCTTCTGCCTTGGCCTCCCAAGCAGCTGGGATTACAGGTGCCTACAACCAAGCCAGGCTAATTTTTTTTATTTTTAGTAGAGATAGGGTTTCACCATGTTGCTCAGGCTGGTCTTGAACTACTGACCTCATGTAATCCACTGGCTTCAGCCTCCCAAAGTGCTGGGATTACAGGCATGAGCCTCCACACCTAGCCAATCTGACACTTTACATGTGGGTCCTGTGACACACACAGGATACCCTGGGTAGAGGTGGAGTTTGGCAGTCACCATCCAGAGCAGCTGAAATTGAGGCATATGAGAGGCTTATATGCCTACCAATTGGGATAATGATTATATTTCGAGATGATGAGGGCAGAAAAACGGTGATTTAAAGCACAAGCCCCAAATCAAAAGACAAAAAGACAGACATTCTGTAATGCATGTCTTGAAATCTTCTGCTTCTTATATGAGCATCTCCATATATCATGCTTTAGAGTTAGCAAGGATTTTTTTGTTTAATTATGATATTAATCATCCTTCACGACGCCAGAGAGGCAAGTGAGTCAAGCAACGTAACCACAATTCTGTGATGGCAATTTCACATCTTATTGTTCTTATTAGCTTTCTAGAGAGCCAAACCATTTTTAATAAGACTTTGTTATAGTTGAAAATGTGATGCCCACACCAAACCTATGTGTCAGCCATGCAACTGTACACTGCTGGTGGATTTTTCTTTCCTAAGAGTTGGCAGAGGCAAATACCCAATCTGCTGCTTTATACCCATATATGTTTAAATGGCAGAAATCTGGCTCCAACCATGAAAGCAGATGTTGGGTATGCTTCCCCATTAACATTCTTTAACCAGCGCTGCATGAACAAGCCTGGACTATTTCCGAACAATTATAGAAGCATTTGCAAATGTGTATTTACAATCTGACAGCAGTATAATTGCTGGGTAGATGGTTGACCTCTCTGACAGTGCAGAAAGCCTCCCTTCCAAACTGTTTGTTTATGTGAACTCGTCCAGACCTGCCTGGTCCAGCTGATGTCAATCTGAGCACACTCATGGCCACACAATGTATGGGGTTAGATGCTTAGCAAAGGAGGTATTGTCCCCTTCTTTCTTCTTAGTGGTGTATTTTAGGGTATCTGTGTTCAGAGTCCTAGTTAAATATATCTGGCTTGAATAAGAGAAATTATTGGCTAGGAACAGACTTCAGGAAATCTGCGAAGCCACTAAACAAATCAGCTTCAAGAAGGACTGGGTGGGGGCATAGTGGCTCATGCCTGTAATCCCACCATTTGGGGAGGCTGAGGTGAGTGGATCACTTGAGGTCAGAAGTTCAAGACCAGCCTGGTCAACAGGGTGAAACCTATTTCTACAAAAAGTGCAAAATTAGCTAGATGTGATGGTGCATGCCTGTAATCCCAGCTGTTTGGGAGGCTGAGGCAGAATTGCTTGAACCTGGGAGGTGGAGGTTGCACTGAGCCAAGATTGTACCACTACACTCCAGTCTAGGTGACAGAGTGAGACCGTGTCTCAAAATAATAATAATAATAAAGAAGTATAGCAGTAAGGAACAAACACAGCTAACTACCTCAAAGCCAGGAGGATGTGAACCTTCTCTTTTGTATCCTGTCATTATTTTGACAAGAAACATCTGCATGAATTGATTGATACAGACATAGAAAAACAACAGACACTCTATGTCTCAGTCCCCATTTCTATCTGGCCTAACAAGGGTCACCTGGAAGGTTCCAGGAACCTGCAAATATGTTCAAAGGCAAGGGCAAGTGGGAGCCAGATGGACATTCCAACAGATACAATCTCTCCAGTCCCTAAATTTTATAAATTCTCTAGATTCTGCCATCCAGACAACTCAACTGTGTCTTCTTTGCAACCCTGCAATCTTGGTAAAGAAGTGGTTAAGAGTGCTGAGTCTGAGTGTGGCAATTCCTCAAGGATCTAGAAATAGAAATAGCATTTGACCCAGAAATCCCATTACTGGGTATATACCTAAAGGATTATAAATCATTCTGTTATAAAGACACATGCACACATATGTTTATTGCGGCACAGTTCACAATAGCAAAGACTTGGAACCAACCCAAATGCCCATCAATGATAGACTGGATAAAGAAAACATGGCACATATACATCATGGAATACTATGCAGCGATAAAAAAGGATTAGTTCATATCCTTTGCAGGGACATGGATAAAGCTGGAAACCATCATTCTCAGCAACTGACACAAGAACAGAAAACCAAACACTGCATGCTCTCAGTCATAAGTGATTGTTGAACAATGAGAACACATGGACACAGGGAGGGGAACATCATGTATCGGGGCCTGTCGGGGGTGGGGACTAGGGGAGGGATACCAGGGAGTGGGGGTTGGGGAGGGATAGCATTAGGAGAAATACCTAATGTAGATGACAAGGTGATGGATACAGCAAACCACCATGGCACATGTATATCTACCTATGTAACAAACCTGCACATTCTGCACATGTACCCCAGAACTTAAAGCATAACAACAACAAAAAAGAAATTTCAAGAGTGCCAAGTCTGGAATCAGGGTGCCTAGCTTTGAATCTCAGCTCCAGTGTCAGCCTATTCTGGGACCTTAAGCAAGTTATTCCTTCTGTGTAGACCTCAGTTTCCTCTTCTGTAAGGTAGGAGAAATAAATTCTGTTTTAGGGCTGCCAGGGGATTAAATGAGTAAATGCATGTGACCTCTTTACTTAAAGCATACCAGAGTGCTCAGAACAGTGTCTGGGGGCCGGGCACAGTGGCTCAAGCCTGTAATCCCAGCACTTTGGGAGGCCGAGGCGGGTGGATCACGAGGTCAAGAGATCGAGACCATCCTGGTCAACATGGTGAAACCCCGTCTCTACTAAAAATACAAAAAATTAGCTGGGCATAGTGGCACATACCTGTAATCCCAGCTACTCAGGAGGCTGAGGCAGGAGAATTGCCTGAACCCAGGAGGCGGAGGTTGCGGTGAGCCGAGATCACGCCATTGCACTCCAGCCTGGGTAACAAGAGCGAAACTCTGGTCTGAAAAAAAAAAAGAACAGTGCCTAGGAAATAAGTGCCCAGTTACCAGTTGGCTACTAATTATGGTACTGTTGTAACTATAACATATCATAACAATAACAACCATTGTTATTTCTCTAGTTCAGAGTTAGACTAACATTTATTAAGCACCTATTGTGTACCCAGTTTTTCATTTTATTCCATTAATCCCCACATCAACTCTTTGTAATGAGCACATGCTATTATTATTCCTATTTCTAGATAGGAAACCTTAAAGATCAGAGATGATAAATATTTGCTCATTGTCACACAGTTCATAAATGGCAAAGCCAGCATCCAAACCCACATGCATGAGTTTCATAGCCCATACTCTTTCTGCTATAACCACATACTTGAAGCAAGAGTAGAAGGTTAAATTTATGTTTCCCTTGAGTCACTACATGTGAAAGGGAAAGCAATTCAAAGTTGATAAACTGGAGAGAGGGCAGCATTTATTTTTGCCTTCATCATGTCCTCCTGCTTATTCAGCTGGTGCTGCAAACAGTGAAATGAGTAATTAGCCAGGATGATTTTAATTAAAATGGAACATACCAATTAATGAATGAAAGTGCTGGCATACGCTAATTTAACAACGCATCCATGGTACCAGTTTTCCAGTTAAAGGACTGAGAAGGAAAAACGTTCTTCCACCTCTTAGATGAGATGATTAGATGTTATCCAACTGGTTTTATTCTTGTTAACAGTTGGTGTCTTCTTTGAGATTAGCGTGAAGTTTCGTTAAAATTGCTAGAGTGATCCTCTCCCCGTCCAGCTGTCTCAGATGTGACATACTCAGTGTGGTTCCTAATGGGACTTGTGTATATATTCAATTAAGATTTTTTTATATTTTTTATTTTTTATTTTTTTGAGTTGGAGTATGCTCTGTTGCCCAGGCTGGAGTGCAGTGGCTTGATGCTGGCTCACTGCAACCTCCACCTCCTGGGTTCAAGCAATTATCCTGCCTCAGCATCCTGAGTAGCTAAGATTACAGGCTTGCGCCATTATGCCTGGTGAATTTTTGTATTTTTAGTAGAGACAGGGTTTCACCATGTTGGCCAGGCTGATCTGTAACTCCTGACCTCAAGTGATCCTCCCACCTTGGCCTCCCAAAGTGCTGTGATTACAGGAGTGAACCACCACACACTGCCTCAGTTAAGTTCTTTGTTTTTTTTTTGTTTTTTTTTTTTGAGACGGAGTTTCTCTCTTGTTACCCAGGCTGGAGTGCAATGGCGTGATCTCGGCTCACCGCAACCTCCGCCTCCTGGGTTCAGGCAATTCTCCTGCCTCAGCCTCCTGAGTAGCTGGGATTACAGGCACGCGCTACCATGCCCAGCTAATTTTTTGTATTTTTAGTAGAGACGGGGTTTCACCATGTTGACCAGGATGGTCTCGATCTTTTGACCTCGTGATCCACCCGCCTTGGCCTCCCAAAGTGCTGGGATTACAGGCTTGAGCCACCACGCCCGGCCTCAGTTAAGTATTTTTTATCGTCTTCCCAAGCTCATTCGGCCACCTCCTTGGGCCATGCCATGTTGGACACAACTCAGACTTTATGAGCCAATTTCTTTATGCATACTTTTTCAACTACCCCTTACTTTATATTAACAGCATGGACACCACGTCATTGTATTCCTTTGTATATGTATATAATACATGTGTATCTTTCTGTTTATTCCAGCCCTAAC
The DNA here is from genome assembly GCA_031835075.1 of Saguinus oedipus. Lineage (NCBI taxonomy): Eukaryota > Metazoa > Chordata > Mammalia > Primates > Cebidae > Saguinus > Saguinus oedipus. The sequence continues at coordinate 36,644,518 of CM063189.1, forward strand.
CCTGGAAGGGACAGATCACATATTATAAGACCCATCAGTCTGAGTTCCCCTATACTCAGATGAATAGACCAAGGATCAATGGCCAACCCATAGGTGGCTCCTAATTCAATGGCCTGTGACTTACATAATCTGCTTAAATACCTGAGCTAAAGTCCATTCGATTTTTCAAAGACTTTGAACTATGCCAGGAGATAACATATGCTTGGGAAATAGTTTGGCCCATCTGCATGCTGATGAGTGAGCCCAAGAAGTCAGAGTGTAAAGGTTAGTTGGCCAATAATTTGTAGAAATATGTTTTTGCTCTAAGCAGTAGTTGTTATGTCAGGGATTCCATCAGATACAACTGGAAGAAGATATATCTCCTGGAGCAATTTATCCTTCTTTAAGGTCTCATACTCAGGATCATAAATTTTTATTTTACAGGTGTAGCCTTGGTTTAATATTTCCTTGACTATAACTTTCCTCATTTTTTATTTTAAATCTTCAAGCCCTTACTCCCTACTTCATCATAGATGTCAGTGGCATTTCTGTGTCCATTTTCTTCTCTTTTAACTTATCACCCATGTGAAACTTGGAGTTTTCTTCAGGTTATTTTCTTCTACTCACTTTCTTCATGTGTTTCTTCACTCCAGTCACATTTTATCTTTTTCCATCAGGCTTGAGTTTCTGTTATATTCCACAGATCCCAAGTGGCATGCTGAAAAGATGACTACATTTTTTTTGTTTCTAACTATGAATCTGTATGGTTGGCCAGGCGTGGTGTCTCATGCCTGTAATCCTATCACTTTGGGAGACGGAGGTGGGCGGACTATCTGAGGTCAGGAGTTCAAGACCAGGCTGGCCAACATGGTGAAACCCTGTCTCTGCTAAAAAAGAAAAAAAAAGCAAAAATCAGCTGGATGTGGTGGCACACATCTGTAGTCCAAGCTACTCGGAAGGCTGAGGCAGGAGAATTGCTTGAACCCAGGAGGTGGAGGTTGCAGTGAGCCGAGATTGTGCCACTGCACTCCAGCCTGGATAACAAGAGTCAAACTCCGTCTCACCAAGAAGAAGGAGGAGGAGGAGGAGGAGGAGGAGGAGGAGGAGGAGGAGGAGGCAGCCACATGCAGTATAACACCATTAAAAAAAAAAACTCTGTATGGCCTAACATCAGGCTAAATGATAAGTTGAAGACAGTGGAAACATTTTATTAGAACTCTTCAATTGGCTATAAATATATATTAATCCATCTTAGTCAAAAGTGCTGGGATTACAGGAGTGAGCCACCACACCTGGTCTCAGTGAATTGAATAGTGGTCCCAAAAAGATATATCCAAATCCTATTCCCAGTACCTGTGAATGTGACCTTATTTGGAAATAAAATCTTTATAGAGGTAGTTAAGTTAAAGACCTTGAAATGAGATCATCTGGATTTAGGGTAGTCCCTAAATCGAATGACCGGTGTCTTCATAAATAAAAGAAGAGGGAAATTTGAGACCCAGAGATGGAAGAGACACAGGGAAGAAGCCATGTGAAGCAGAGTCAGAGATTAGAATTATGTTGCCATAAGCCAAGGAACACCAGGAGCCACCGGAAGCTGGAAGAGGAAAGGAAGGGTCCTCCGCACATCCTTTAGGGGGAGTGTGACCCTGCCAATGCCTTGATTTCAGATTTCTGGCCTTCAGAACCATGAGATAACAAAATTCTATTGTTTTAAGCCACCAAATTTGCGCCAATGTGTTAGGACAGACCTAGAAAACTATACAGCCCCTTCTGAAACATCTCTTCATTTTGAGAAATAGCTCTCCCCTCTGTCTTGGGATTACCATGGAAACAGGACACTACTGACTTTCCAGCACAAACTCAGTTAATCAGATTTAGTCCTTCAGTAATTCCCTTGGGATTAGGACCAAGCCGCACTGGAGGCTGTCTGCCTGCCCTCTGGAAGAGAGCATATGTGGGTGTTTGTGTTCCGCCATTTGCCCTCGGAAGCAGAGAAAGCTTGACTGCAATAAGGGAGGAGAACAAAATCAGTGACCAGGATGGAAGAGCAATGAAAGTCAGTTGCGTGTTGTGAGGGCATTAGAATCCTGGATGTTTGTTCTTGAGACCTGGATGTTTCCATGGTTTCCATAAAATGCTCCCACTTTTCATAAATTCCCCAGTGTGCTTGAGCAAGCTTAGAAGGAGTTCTATCACTTTCACCAGAAAGTGTCCTAACATAAAACAAACACACATCTTTATATTCTTAATCCTCTCCCATCCCCCTTTCTCACACCCTTTTACACTATGGGGTCCCTTAATTCTGTTCATTCTTAACTTAGAATAGACCTTTCCACATGTAGAATCTCCTGGAAGTGCAATATGGTACAGTAGGAAAGACAGAAGACAGAAAACCCAGTTTGCTGTCATCACTAGCTATATGACCCATTGGACATATTAAGCCCATATGATAATTGCAAGAAAAATTGGGAAAACAGGCATCTGGCATTTTCACCTCCACTGTGAGAGGCAGATCCAGCTAACAAGGAAGAGGATGATAATGGGAAACTCATTGTCTGCCACATACGGTTATTATATTAGATTTCATTTTATAAATAGAGACAAGGTCGTGCTATGTTGCCAAGGCTGGTCCCAAACTCCTGGCTCCAAATAATCCTCCCAACTGAGCCTTCCAAAGTGCTAGGATTGCAAGCATAAGGCACCATGCCTTTGCCTGCCTGTGGCATATGGAAGTGAAACTGCTCTGACAGTTAAGGGGGTAAGGGGCACAGATTCCTGCTTGCTTGGTCTTCTCACCTCTCCCCCACCACACTTCCTTCCGTGACTCCTGCACAGACTGCCTTTAGGTTCTGTAAGGAACAAAGAGGAACAACAGAGACCCAAGTCATCTCACTTACATCTTTGAAAACATATGTCTTTTACGTCTCTTCTTTGCTGGTTCAGTAAACAGAAGCTACAGCAAATATATCAAAGTCTGAATCAACATTCCTGCAGCAGCCTTCTGGTCTGGGCCAGAGCACGAGATACCTCTGGAGCTGTGCTTTCCAATATGGCAAGCACAAGACACCTGTGGCTCCAGAGCACCAGTAGTAACGTCGCTAGTCCAAATTGAGACGATATACGAGTCAAATACGCACCGGATTTCAAAGACTTAGTATTGGCTACATGCTGAAATGTTAACGTTTTGGAGATGCTGGGTTAAATATGGTGTGAAAATTAAATTCTCCTGTTTCTTAGTACTTTTTTGGCATATGAAAAATTATTACTACAGTGTTTTCACCATTAAAATTTATGATCTTGGTCTTTCCTTCTTGCCTTTGTAGAGGGCCAAAAGAGACACTGGCTACTTTGACAACCTGAAGCGGACTCCAGGAATATCACCAACAGCATGATTTTCGCCACCAAATCCAGCAACCAGGACTTCATCGTTTTCCTCAATAAAGTTCAAGCAACCATCATTGGGTACAAAGGCTGTGATTTTCTTGCCATTCTTGATCACTGCACCCTGACACACTTCCTAATGGCGGAATTTGGCTGCTTGGCTTCAACTCCTACTTTTTTCAGCACGATTCCTTTTGCATGAGAAGCACCTCCAAAAGGGTTGGCCTTCAGGGCTGTGCCCAAACGGGCTTTCTTGTCTTAGTACTTTTTTGAATGTGGCTACCAGAAATTTTAAATTTATATACATGGCTTGCAGCATATTTCTATTGGACAGAGTGGCTCTAGATGACTCGTGTGTGGCCAGGACGCTAGGACCCTGGAGAAGCAATGATCACCCCGTGTACAGATACAGTCTGTGTTCTACCCACGTCCCTAGGACCCTACCACGGCAGTGAGCTCCAGATCACTTCCAACAGCCAACATTTGCATCGCTGTTCCAGCAGGCTTTTTCCAAATCCATAGCAGGCCAGCTGGAAGTGCCAGGGAATTAAAGTCCCCCACCTCAGCCCTCAACCAATGACTGACGGGATTTTGCATGTCAATAGCTCAGGTTTTTGCCCCTTGGGTGGGATAATTCTGAGACAGGTGTTCTGTACATTGCTCCCAAACTGAACTAAGCTCTGGGTGCCTGCTGTGCTGGAGGGTTTCACACCTCTTTTCATTGGCTGTCTTCCTTTCTTTATCTCATTTCCCCACTCCCATAACAATGTGTCCTGTAGATTCCAAATAAACAACTTGAATCTGTCTCAGGGCTGGTTTCTAGGTAAACCCAAACTAAGAATTTAATCTATCACCACATCATACTGAATTTGTCTTCTGAATATCTATCAAATCTAGTTCTTCTCATTTTACTGACATCAACTTAGTTTGTTTTTTTTTTGAGATGGAGTTTCACTCTGGTTACCCAGGCTGGAGTGCAATGGTGTGATCTCGGCTCACCGCAGTCTCCGCCTCCTGGGTTCAGGCAATTCTCCTGCCTCAGCCTCCTGAATAGCTGGGATTACAGGCACACGCCACCATGCCCAGATAATTTTTTGTATTTTTAGTAGAGACGGGGTTTCACCATGTTGACCAGCATGGTCTCGATCTCTTGACCTCATGATCCACCCGCCTCGGCCTCCCAAAGTGCTGGGATTACAGGCTTGAGCCACAACATAGTTTTAAGCATCATAAACTTCTGGAAACGTCTGCATCTATCTGGTAACTATGACCCTGCACCCATTTCTCTTCTATGGCTAGAGTTATTTTTCAATATAAATGTTATCATATTTTGCTTGAGGCACCCAAATGGCTTCTCATTGCTTTTTATGAAAAAGTTGGATGGCTCTTACAAGGTCTGTGTCCTTGCAAGGCTCCTGTGTACCCCTCTGACTGTGTGTAGTACCATGAGACCCCTCCCTGCTCAACCCACTCCTATAGCACTGGCCTGTAGGAGCTCAGGTTCAGTTCATGGATGCTTCAGGACTCGTGCACAAGCCAATCCCCCAATCATTCCCTTTTGCCTGGTTACCTCATACCTATTGTTGAAGGATGCCTTTTCAACACCTTAGCTAGGTTAGTTCTCCTTGTTGTAAGCTCTCTTGGTGCCATGTACCTCTCCTTCACAACTCTGTCATAGTTACAATATGATATCCCTTTGATTCTTTGATTGATGCCCCCTCATCCTCTGGACGTCATGTTCCATAATGGCATAGTCACGTCTCAATGTTGGTGCACACACAAGCATACTCCTAGCACTTGGCACAGCACTGGGTAAAGAGTAGATGCTCAATGGATATTTGTTAATTAAAAGAATACAACTAAATAAGAAGTAGCTATTTCTACTCAAGTAGCTAATTCAGTGGCTGAATTTCGAAAAATTCAGTCTTTTCCCAACAGATTACCTGACAAGGGTCAACCTAAGGTTGTCTAGCATTGCTGTAAACACCCCCTCTTGTATGTACCGTATAAAGTATATAAAGTGCTCTACCGAGAGTGAACAGAAATGAGTGGCTGCTGTCTTTAACCAGTTTTTGCCTTGTAACTTAGTGATTTTCATACCTAGCTGTCTTAATGTACTAAGAGCTGCCAGAGAAGCAGAATTACTTCCTCTTTACCCTTCTAGCCTCAATGCTTGCCATATGTTTAGGACCTATGCCCCTTCATATCTAGAAAAACTTGCCTTAATTCCCCATTGTAATTTCAGTGCAAAGCTCAATATTCTCCCCAAGATTTATTCAAATCCTTCAGGGAGTACCTTTCTTCCAATCATCTTTGGTTCAATCTCCAGCTTCAGTGAATCTTAGAATGTTCTACATTCTGCATCTTGAGGTATTTTTCCTTAGTGTTAACCCAAATCCAGGACAGAGACTGTTTCACCTTGTTTTTCCTAAGGTGACTTGTATGTAAATCATTGAGTGGCTTTAGTTGGAGACTAAAGGGATATCAGCCAGGTGAACTCTGACTGCAACATAAGGGAGCCAAACTTAAATTTGAATATTATGTTTTTCTTGTTCTTTAAAAGTCCTGTCCATTTCGGCAGGGCATGGTGGCTCACACCTATAATCCCAGCACTTTGGGAGGCCGAGGTGGGCAGATCACAAGGTCTGGACATCGAGACCATCCTGACTAACACGGTGAAACCCCGTCTCTACTAAAAATACAAAAAAAAAATAGCTGGGCATGGTGGCACCCGCCAGTAGTTCCAGCTACTTGAAAGGCTGAGGCTGGAGAATCGCTTGAACCTGGGAAGCAGAGGTTGTGATGAGCCGAGATTATGCCACTGCACTCCAGCCTGGGTGACAGAGCCAGACTCTGTCTCAAAATAAAAATAGTAAGTCCTGTCTACTTCTGCCAAGTCAGGTTTCAGCTTGATGCTGTATTCTTTCACATGCTTGTTCTTCCCTTTTGCCTTTCTATTTGCTCCCACTGCTAAAGTGACATTCATTTCTTTTCAGAGGAATGTGTCTATTTGGCTCCATGCATCTCATACCCACTAGGACACACCTTCCACATTCAATAAGCTTAGCAGTGAATTTTCCTAAACAAGAAGAGTTTATTTGCGGCACATTGGTTTCAATTACACTTTTCTCTCACCTCACTGGATATTTTTTAATGAAATGACAAGGGTCAAGTGAGGACAGCCTTCTAGCAAAAGCCATGGGCAATGAATTGAAACAACAACACGCTGTGCAAAACACATATGGATGGTGAATTGATAGATCCTGTAAAGAGCTAGATGAGCCTGAGCCTGAGTAGTGGTGATGGGGGTGAATGATAAGATCAGGAGTGGGACTTGCAGGAATAAGCTGCATTTAGGAAGCGAGCAGAAGAAGGGTAGAGCTAAGGCCATGAGGGCCAGAAGGGAAAACCGGGGAGCAAAGGATGTAGGTGAGGGAGAAGGATGTGAAGAATTTACACTGAAGAAGTGAGGCTGACTTTTAGGAGGAGGGTGTTGAAAGGAAGAATCCTGAGACAAAGACAGGCATCACCAGCCAGGGGAGGTAGGCACGACCCCTAGTACTGTCCGTAAGTATACTCTGTGACCTTGCAGACATCAACCACAATCTTGCTGAACCTCAGGTTCCTTGTGTGTAAAGCAGATTTGAACTAGTTAGTCTCTAATTCCTTTTGCTTTTGAAATCTCCAGTTCTGGGTTTTCTCCAGCTTTCTTTAAGCATATCCACGTATTGAAGCCATTCTGCTCGGTGTTTTACAAAGGAAAAATCTGACTGAGGAAAGGAAAAAAAATCACTTTTTGTCTACTGTTTGAAGCTAGCAGCATGCATAGAGTTTATGATGTGAAAATACCATTTGGGGAGGTTAATTAAAAATTCTGACATTCAGATCAGGGATTTGGGGCAGGAATGTGCAAGTCCAGGGCTCTGGGTAGAATTAGACAGGCACCTAAACATTGAACCTTATTAAGTATATAGTGAGGCATTAGGAGGGGGACACTTGCACGCTAATATTCCAAACCTAAGTGCTGGTTGGCTTTGTGCATTTTGTTTGAATTATGACACATTTAATAGGATTTAGCTGCAGAGCCTGTGCTTAACAATCTGTTTCCTTGGCAATGCAGTCCTCAAGGGGCAAAGGCCGTATGGAAAACATGGGTTATTTGGTAATTTAATAAGTGAGATGAAAGGAACGGTATTTAATTCAACGTACATATTTTTATCCCCTCTACATACAATAAGGAGGAAAAGGATCAGTATTAAGTACGTACCATATACCTAATAAACGGAAAGTACAATTATCATCGTCAGAAACAATTTTTACACTATGCTTTACATTATAATAGGTGCCCAAACATGTTAGCTATTTGTCCAAAAACGTTCACCAGACAAAACCATTATTCTTAGGAGTCCCAGAGGTGTTATGCTTGACTTTGTTTTCTCCCTCCTTGCTCCCTGTACTTCATCAGCAACTTTGTTCATTCTGCTTTTGACTCAGGCTCCAAATGCACTCTGGCCCCCTTTCCCCCGTGGCACCTGGTCCCAGCCCCATCACCTCCTTCTCAACCGCTTACCTTCCCTGCACCTATTCTTGCTCCTGACATGCTCTTCTTTGTAGGGACGAGATCTCATAAGTGCAGAAGCCAGAAGCCTCAGCCTATTTCCATATAAATAATGAAGAAGAAAGTAACTAGAAATATAATCATAGTAGTTATTAGTTATTCACAGGTGATCTTAATTTCTTTACTAATGAATGCCTCTCAGGTTAGAAGTGTGAACCTGGCCTGACATTGTGAAGTAAAGGACCCTAAGGCAAAACACTTTAAGCCCTCTGTCACTGCCGGCTGTGTAAGGGCTGCTCGGGGGCGCCTCGGCTGTGCGGCAGAGCCAGCGCAGGGAAAGTGCCCGCTGTTTAGCCAGCTAGGGAAGGAGACGTTCAAATGGCTGAGACGTCTCCCTCCCCGTAGGAGTTAGGAGAAAACCCCGCTTCTCCAGGCTCTTGCGGCAAGGCCTGATGGTTGTGCCACAAGACACAGACATCCCCGAGCTTCGTTGTCTTTATGTGATGCTGTGCTTCAGAGGTCACTTTCCACTCTCATGTTCTGCAACTGCACCTGGTTCCTTTTTTTCTTAGAAAAGATAATCAGTAAGAGTAATATAAATCTTAATGTCTTCTTTCATAACAAGTATGGTAAAGCGCTGACGCATTATGCTCCTTACCTCATCTCGGCTAATTCCTGAGCCCCTGTCTGTATGACACGTGATGTGTTTGACCCTATCACTGCAACGCCCTATTTTACTCTGCCCTCAGTCGCTGACCACCAAAGCCACGCCCCTACCTACGCCCTACCTACCCTGCCCCCAGACTTGCAACTCAATAAAAGTGAGAGCGTCCAGACATTCAGGGCCACTGCTGGACTCCGCCCTTTGGTTGGCAGTGGACACCTGGGGCCCAAATATTCTTTTCTCTATCTCTGTGTCTTGTATTTTATTTCTACAATTTCTTGTCTCCACACCAGCAGAGAGGGGCTCACAGAACCCTGTTGGGCTGGACCCTATACTTCTTCACCCAACATCCAGAGTGATCTTTTGAAGCCATGAATAAAATCATACCATTTCTTGGCTGAAAACCTTGTAGGGCCACCCAGCTGTTCCTGAATGAATGTTTTTATTTTTCATTTTTGGTCGAGATGAAGTCTCACTATGTTGTCCAGGCTGGCCTCAAACGATCCTCTCTCTTGCTCCCAAAATGTTGGGATTGCAGGCGTAAGCTAGTGTGCCCACCCAGCTCGCCTGTAATCAAGTTCAGTCTTTGTCCATGGCTGACAAAACTGGCACCTTGAGGACTCTGCCCACTTCTGACCCTTCTTGCACTTCCTCACTGAACTTCCTTCAGTTTGAGCTTCCTTCTCCTTTTGGAAACGCTAAGCTTGCCCCCACCATAGTGCTCTTGCAGTAGACGTGCCCCTCCCAGCAATTGTCTTCACTGGTCTTTGCATGGAAGGCACTTGTTTTATCATCAATTCTCAGTACACCTGTCCTTTCCTGGAAGAGTCTAATCCTGAGGTAATTCTCTCTTATGCACTCATATTTTACTCTACTTCCGTATCTGGTATTTTTGTGTACGTGGTTTTATTTTTCCTGTCTCTCACACTAGAACACAAGCTCTGTAACTATGGGGACTTTTAATTATATTCTATTTTCCATTAGGAATTCAATACATAAATACTGAGTGCATGAATGCATTAATCTGGTTGAAACCTAGCTGGTCAAGGTCGTTTTATTGCCAGGAAGTAGGTCAGTACAAGAATGAAATCACAGCAATGATTAGGTAAAATTAAAATTCCAAGCACAGCTACTTTAATTTGTATTATTTTTTAATATTGATAATTTGTTTCATCATGAGCTAATTTTATTACTATTCATGCATCTTTCTGTTTTAGAATTATTCATTCTTTCCTATTTCTATTCATTCTATTTCTATTTTCAATTTTCAAAATCGTCTAATTTACTCTCAGCTAAATAGTCCAGTTCTATGTTTGTACACATTAGGAAAAATTGAAGGCAACCTAGACACCAAACAAATTGTGAACTGTTTAAATACATTATGGTAAATTATAGAGAGATATATATGATTTCATTTTCATCAGTTTTACTCATATTTCTCTATTTGTAAGGAAATGATGACTATCATTTACATTCTTTGGTTTTTGACAGTTTTTTATTTTGGGGGGTCTTTTTTCCTAGTTTTTCTAGAATGTGTACACATTGCTTTGATAATCAGTAAAAGGAAGTTTTAAAACAAAGTTTTGAAAGGATATAAAATATAAGGACTTGGAATATCTGAGTATGAGGAGTTTTCTTTTTTTAACTTAAAAACACAAAATCCCCTCAAAACAAAAAACCTAATCCCTAAATGTAAAAAGATAAGAAGCAAAAATTCAACTACTGAAACTAGAGTTTTCAGCTACTGAATTCAGATAAGGTGATAAAGGGGACGTAATCCTTGGCACAGCTCTGGCATACATCAGTTTAGGGGCCCAGGCAACACTTTAATAGAATATTCATGGCTGTGAGACCAGCTTCCTTCCCTTTCATTCTCCCTCCCAGTCCACTGCTTGCATGCACCATAACATCACCCCTCTAACCTCAGTTTATTATATTCACACCTGCAGTAAAAATTAGCCATACATAAAACACTCTGAGGAGTTTGCGAAAGCTTTCTAAGTATAAGGAAGATGTGTGAGGCTGTGGCTGCTCCCTCTCTTGGGTATCTATTTTCATCAGCCAATTCACATGGGGGCTGAGCCATGACCCAGGAAGAACATTATAACTTGCCAGCATTGGAGTCCAGCAATGCACAGGCATATTGGAGCTTGGTAGGGTACCCCGCTATAAACAAGATGCCAGAAGCACAAGTCCTCTTGGGTAAAATCAACCTGAAAGGAATAAAGCCTAGGATAACAATTTGAGTCTGGGCAGAAGAACCTGAGAGTGAAAAGGAAATCATGATATAAGAAAGACTGCTGTGGCTGCTATTTCTTGTACTGCTTTAGCACTTCCTATACGCAGCTTCAGGGGAGAAAAGAGGTATCCCCATCGAGATAAATGTAGGAAGCCTCTATAGGGTTCTGAGGTTCTTACCACTCGTCTTAAACAATTTTGATGCATCTCCCAAGACCATCCCCTATGACTTGCATACCAAGATAGAAAAAAAGTAGTCCATCATTGTGCAAATTTCAAGTCTACTAAACGATCACAAGCATTCTGACCTGAAGATATAGATTTAAATGATGGCCAAATATGAGTAATTATTTGGGAAAAATATTATAACTAAGAAATAGTCTGAGCCATCATATTCAGAAGACACATTTCTCAGTCTGCAGATTTTCAGTAAAACGCTAAGCTTGGGTCAATTCATAGGACTTGTCAATTTTGAAAACCTTAATCCTCTACCCACATTGAGTAGGCAACTCTTTTTCCACGGCTTCCTCTTCCACCCACTCCTACTAGAATCAGTTGGGTGTAAATGGACCCAAAGAACAAATGCAGTGGACAATTATGTATATTGGTAGAGTTCCGTCACTTGGCGTCTTGTTTAGTTGTTCTTAAAATCCTATGGGCAAGTCTAGAATGCCAAGCTCTGTTGTACAGTGAAAGGGGATTTGGTGATTTTGGTGAATTTCAATGCTTTCCCAAGAACACAAAGCTACTTAAGTGACGATTGCTGTTACAGAATCTGTATTCCAGCCCCATCAATGTTAAATTTCCCATGAAAGACCAAAAGAAGGGAAATCAGATGCATTATTTTAGGGCTTGGTGGTAACTGTATTTTCATCTACACAGCATGTTTTCATATTGCCTTTGGCCGTTGATCATCAGTAAATTTCCCAGTTATGTGTGTTGATAACATTATTTGTTAGGCTTGTCTGAATTGGGTCTCTGTCTCTTGCAACCAAGGAAACCCTGACATCAGTGGGGAAATACAATGCTATTTAGCCATTGTGCCCTGAGATTTCTAGGCCATACTAAGTTCAGAAGACCCCTAGGAGTGACATTTATTTAAAAAAAATACAAAGAAACAAAACAAACAAACAAAAACAATACTAAGCAGATGACAGAATAGAAACTGACTGCTGAAGAATTCTACCGTTTCCTATCACTACTCAAGGCAATCTAACAGAATTCATTAATTTCAGCTTCCAGTTAATAACACATCAGGAGAGAAGCTCAGTAATGAACTTTTTCATTTGGAACATGAGGCCATCAATGTTTGTGGGGCATGCAGCACTGTTAAAGTGGCACTTATGTTCGGCCAGTAGCGGGAAAATAAAGTTGTGTTTCTTGGACTAAACTCATCTGATAAATTCTCTTGGATATAAGTACTCAGACCTCAGGAACAGTTAAAAGTAAACAACCAGATTATCTGGAGCTACTCACATTTTTCAGATAACTGTTCCCATATAAAATTTCCCTTCTCTTCCTCTGCAGTTGATCTTTGATGGGCTAATGAGAAATGAACCATGTAATGTGTTATTAATTTATTGGGTCATCCTCCATTACCCTCAAGTTGATCAATAAAAATTAAATCATTGGCCGGGCGCGGTGGCTCAAGCCTGTAATCCCAGCACTTTGGGAGGCCGAGGCGGGTGGATCACGAGGTCAGGAGATCGAGATTATCCTGGTCAGCATGGTGAAACCCCGTCTCTACTAAAAATACAAAAAATTAGCTGGGCATGGTGGCATGTGCCTGTAATCCCAGCTACTCAGGAGGCTGAGGCAGGAGAATTGCCTGAACCCAAGAGGCGGAGGTTGCGGTGAGCCGAGATCGCGCCATTGCACTCCAGCCTGGGCAACAAGAGCGAAACGCCGCCTCAAAAAAAAAAAAAAAAAATTAAATCATTAAGGGGCCAACATATTTTTAGAAATAATACCCCAAACACTTGGATTATAGAATTCTGTTCACTAGTTTAAAGTCCAAAAGAAAGAATCCATCCCATCCCTACCAGCACTTCCATAAAAACAATCCTCCAAGGAGGATAAAAATGAAAATGAATGGTATCAGCCCCAATGTTTGAGAACATGCTCATTAGAGAATAAAGATTAGGTCAACATAAAAATGCTCTAACAACAACAGTCTAGGGTCATAATTACTACCACTATTTTTGAAGGCTTACAGATGTTGTTCTAAAGCAGAGATTGGCAGATTATGGCCCAAAATCATGTTTTTGTAAATAAAGTTTCATTAGAATCTTTGTTTACATACTGTCTGTGGCTGCCTTTGCCCTATACTGACAGAACCGAGTAGCTGCCACAGGAACCTATCACCTCCAAAGCTAAAAATATTCATTATCTGGCACTTTACAAAAAAGTTTCCTGACCCCCGGTCTAAAGGCTCTTCCAAATCCTCACAAAGATCATGAGGTTGGTTGATGCTATTTTCATTGCCATTTTACAGATGACATAAAAAATTCCTCTCAGTGACATCATCTGTAAAATGATGTCCAGAAATGATTAAGTAACTTCTCCAAGCAGACCAGGGACTCAGTCCACTTCTGTCTAATTGTAAAACTTCTGTCGTTAGTATATTTGCAATGCTGCCTGAAATAATGTTGTTCTTCCTTATGATGACTGTTCTTTAAAACTCTATAAAATTTGCTGCCCAGGAAAGAAACGTAACTTTGGGGACTGAGATAGGAGCCTCTAAATAATGGATTGAGAGGAAGGGTGTAAGAGGAGTATGAGGAAGGTCCTTCTTTTTTTTTTTTTTTTTGAGATGGAGTCTTACTCTGTCACCCAGGCTGGAGTGCAGTGGTGTAATCTTGGCTCACTGCAGCCTCTCTCCCCTGGGTTCCAGTGATTCTCCTGCCTCAGCCTCCTGGGTAGCTTGGATTACAGGCACACGCCACCACACCCCGCTAATTTTTGCATTTTTAGTAGAGACGGGGTTTCGCCACATTGGCCAGGCTGATCTCAAACTCCTGATGGCAGGTGATCCACCCACCTCGGCCTCCCAAAGTTCTGGGATTACAGGCACGAGCCACAGCACCCCGCTGGACCTTCTATATCATGTATTATGTAAGTACCATCCAGTAGTCACATATGTCACTCACAAGATTAAAACTTTCTACCCAAAGTTTACTTTTCCTTTCTCCTCCTAACCTCTGACGATCTTTAATCATTTAGAAAACATTCAGAGATATTTCTCTATGCCTTCTATGCCATAAAAGTATTACCCAAAGAATACCAAGTAAAAGCTTGCAAATACAGGGAATGCTTGTTCATTCAGAAACTGCAGGAACTCTGTGGCAAACTCGTATGTCAGGTCACCTTGTTCTATCTAGGACCGTAAGTCCACTAACTCATAAAGAACAATAGCAGACACTGTGGTTCTAAGAGAATGGGTCATTTTCACCACAGCCTAAAATGACAGGAGCTTTATGTAGATTCATTCAATTCTTCACCGTCACTCAGCATCAGTGTAACCATTCCCAGGCTGCAGATGAGGAGACCTGCCAAAGCTGCAGAGCTGGAGATGGATAAAGGATGTGGCTCCCTTTGTGGCTGATGTTTGGCTCCTGATACCATTGCTGTCCCTTTCTAGTTATAGATCTGTATCTGGTCTCTGGATCTAGATCTAGTCCTGGATTTGGATCTAGTCACTGCATCTGAATCTAGTCCTAGTTCTGGATCTAGTCTTTGGATCTGGATCTAGTCTTGGTTCCGAATCTAGTCCTGGATCTGGATGCATCCCTGGATCCAGATGTAGCCCTGGTTCTGGATCTAGTCTCTGGATCTAGTCCCGATTCTGGATCTATTCCATGTTCTCAATCTAGTGCTGGATCTGGACCTAGTCCTCCTTCTGGATCTAGTCTCTGGAACTGGACCTAGTCCCAGTCTCTGGATCTAGTCTCTGGATCTAGTCCTGGATCTGGATCTAATCCTGGTTCTCAATCTAGTGCTGGATCTGGACCTAGTCCTCCTTCTGGATCTAGTCCTGGATCTGCACCTAGTCCCAGTTCTGTATCTAGTCCAGGATTTAGATCTAGTCCTGGTATTAGATCTAGTCTCTAGTTCTGGATCTAGTCCCAGATCCGAACCTAGTCTTATTTCTCCTCCCATTTTTGCCCTTTCCTTGCTCCTTGGACTTGCTGACTGCCCTTAGCTTCTCTGATCTGACCCCAGGGATACTCTTCCAGGGCTGATGCACACTCATGTACCTTCCTCTACGTCCTCTCTACTACCAACAGGGAGGAGAGGCTTTTTGCTTCTCCACCCTCTCAGCCCTCATGTCTGTGCAGAGTTCACTCTACCTCCTGAGCATTTGGGCTGTCATTTTCCCTAAGAAGATGCCCTTATAAAAACTCTGGTTACTTCTCAGCCTAGGTTTGACAAGTCCAATTTCTGTCTCTGGTAATATGAGCATGTTTAATTGGAGGATGAAAATCTCCATTTAGCTGGGATCATGGATCTTTCTGCAAGGTCCCATAGCACATCTGTATTATCCATGATTCAGAAAAGATAGTAGAGAAAAGTTAAAAGAAAAAAAGTAACCCACATATGTTGGAGTTACACAGTTCTAGCCCCATGTGTGTGGCCAAAGCCATTAATCCTCTAGACCTCCATGTCCTTATCCGTCAAACAAGCTTTAGGATGCCTACTCTGCAGGGTTGCTGGGAATAATGGACACAATAAAAGCGAGAGGCCTCTGGACACCTGACCAGGAGGGGCAGTGAGTCATTGGTGATATGAATATAGGTCCCATCCTGGGCACATCACGACACCAACTCATGACCATCTGATTGGTGTCTTTAAAATTTTTTGCAATCTACCCATCTGATAAAGAGTGAATATTCAGAATCTGCAAAGAACTTAAACAAATTTACAAGAAAAAACCAAACCCATCGAAAAGTGAGCAAAGGATATGAACAGACACTCCTTTTTTTTTTTTTTTTTTTTTTTTTTTTTGAGACAGAGTTTTGCTCTTGTTACCCAGGCTGGAGTGCAATGGCACGATCTCGGCTTACGGCAACCTCCGCCTCCTGGGTTCAGGCAATTCTCCTGCCTCAGCCTGCTGAGTAGCTGGGATTATAGGCACGTACCACCATGCCCAGCTAATTTTTTGTATTTTTAGTAGAGATGGGGTTTCACCAGAACAGACACTTCTTAAAAGGAGACATGTATGCACCCAACAAACGTATTTTAAAAAGCGCATCATTAATGGTCATTAGAAAAATGCAAATCAAAACAATGAGCTACCATCTGATACCAGTTAGAATGGTGATCATTAAAAAATCAGGAGACGGCCGGGCACGGTGGCTCACGCCTATAATCCCAGCACTTTGGGAGGCTGAGACGGGTGGATCACGAGGTCAAGAGATCGAGACCATCCTGGTCAATGAGGTGAAACCCCGTCCCTACTAAAAATACAAAAATTAGCTGGGCACGGTGGTGCATGCCTGTAATCCCAGCTACTCCGGGGAGTGAGGCAGGAGAATTGCTTGAACCCAGGAGGCGGAGGTTGTGGTGAGCCAAGATCGTACCATTGCACTCCAGTCTGGGAAACAACAGTGAAACTCCGTCTCAAAACAAGAAAAAAATAAGGAGACAACAGATTCTGGAGAGGATATAGAGAAATAGGAACGCTTTTGCACTGTTTGTGGGAGTGTAAATTACACTCCCATTGTGGAAGACAACCATTTGACCATTGTGGAAGAGAGTGTGGTGATTCCTCAAGGATCTAGAACTAGAAATATCATTTGACCCAGCAATCCCATTACTGGGTATATATAAATCATTCTACTATAAAGATATGTTCATTGCGGCACTGCTCACATAGCAAAGACTTGGAACCAACCCAAATGCCCATCAATGATAGACTGGATAAAGAAAATGTAGCACATATACACCATGGAATACTATGCAGCCATAAAAAAGGATGAGTTCCTGTCCTTGGCGGGGACATGAATGAAGCTGGAAACCATCATTCTCAGCAAACTGACACAAAAACAGAAAACCAAACACTTCATGTTCTCACTCATAAATGAGAGTTGAAAAATAAGAACACATGGACACAGGGGGGCATGTTAGGGATTGGGGGACTAGAGGAGGGATAGCATTAGGAGAAATACTTAATGTAGATTACGGGGTGATGGATGCAGCAAGCCACCATGGCACGTGTATAATTATGTAACAAACCTGCACGTTCTGCACATGTACCCCAGAACTTTTTATACCTTTTTAAAGTATAAAAAAATGAAAAAGAAGTAGCTGACCAAAAAAAAAAAAAAAACAAAAAACAAAAAAACCTCCATGCACACTGAAAATCAATGAAGAAAACCGTAGAGTTAAACTACACACTCCATCTCGTAGGCCTAACTGACATTTACAGAACATTTTACTCAACTGCTGGAGAATACACATTCTTTTCACCTGTACATCAAATATCCTCTAGAATAGACCAAATCCTGGGCCACAGAACAAGTCTGCACACACACACAAAAATAATCAATTATATCAATTATCACAGCTGCCCCTCCAAAACTCTTTCTTTGATCTGTCTCATCTACGTTTGTCCATTGCAATTTTATTGCTACTCAAAGTGTGGTCCCTGGACAGGTAGCACTGTCCTCACCTGGGAGCTTGCAAGCAATGCAGAGCTTCTGATTCTTCCCTGGACCTAGTGACTCAGCATCTGCACTTTCACCAGACCCCCAGTGATCCCTGTGCATAACGAAGTTTGAGAAGCACTGCTCTATTTCATACTTCCTCTATAATTACCATCTGTTATTCTTGTCCTATTATATCTGCCGTCTGATGTATTAGGTTCCTATTGCTGCTATAACAGATTTCTGTAAACTTAACAGCTTAAAACAATACTAATGTATTCTCTTGAACTTCTGGCAGCCAGAAGTCTGAAATCAGTTTCCTGGACTGAACCCAAAGTGTTGGCAGGACCATGCTCCCTCCAGAGGCTCTGGGGGAGCATTCGTTCCTCTGCCTTCCAGCTTCTGGTGCTTCATTTCTTGGGTCATGGCTCCTTTCCCCATCTCCAAGCCAGCAGTATAGCATCTTGCTTCAGTATTCACACTGCCGTGCGGTCCCTCCTCCTACCATCCATTAAAAGGACAATTGTGATTACACTTGGGGTCCACCTGTATATTCCAGGGTAATCTTCCTATCTGAAGATCCTTAACTTAACCACCTCTGCAATGTTTCTTTTAAGGCAAAATCCACAGGTTCCAGGGGTTAGAATGTGGGTGTTTTGGGGGGCTATAACACAATCTATTATACCTGTGTCTCTAATTTGGCACTTGTAGGTCCTTAATAAAAGTTGAAATTTACATTCATTTAGTGGCTTTCACAATTAACATATGCTCACCTGGACATGACTTTGTGGAGACAGGCAAGTAAATAAATTGACTATAACCTGTAGTAATCCAGTATGAATGAGTGTATCCCTTAGGTTCCTATGTTTCCAATGGCAGGAAGTAATTAACCTTGAAGGCTTTACAAAAGTGGTGAGCTAAGTCCTGAAAAATGTTCAGAAATTCAGCAGGTGACCAAGACAGGGAGAAACATTCCAAACAGCAGAAACAGCATTTGAAAGTGCACAGAAGAAGACATGAAACAGGCAAGCTCATCCAGGGAGCTGTAACGATTAGGTAAACTATAGTGTATGCATGAAGCCAGGGGTATCAGAAGATGAAGCAAACCACTCAGTAAGAGTCACATTAGGAAACGCTTTGAATGACTCACCAAGGACACTAATAGATAGGAGGCTATCATTAAAGTGTTAAAATCGGGTCATTGACAAGGTCAAAGCTACACGGAAGAAAGGTCATTGTGGTAACAGTATGGAGGCTATTTTGAAAGCTCAGAATAATTAAATTAACTTTTCAGTTTATGGTAGGTGTTTGACTAAATATCTGCTCAATATCTCTCAGATGCACCATCATGCTTGAACTGCTGGAGAAGAAGGCACCCAGAATAACATAATGTTCTGTTCCAAGCAGATGCCACTCTGATCTGAGCTGAGGGTACAGCTGTTTGGTGGTAATCAACATGCCAGTTGCTGTTTCAATCCTTTTTAACTAGAGAGGGAATGCCAGGTATTAAGCGGCAAGAGAGCTCTCAGCACAGCATGCCTGGAAGGCACCTGGATTCCTTCAAGATGAGCTCAGCCTGCTGTCTGCTCGGTGTTTCTCAGATTCAGGTTTGTGTTGGTCTTGGTTGTTTTCACCTCTGGGCCATTATCAACAATGCTGCAATGAATATGGGGAAACTAGTATCTCCTCGAGATCCTGATTCCAATTCTTTTGGATAAATATCCAGAAGTAGAACTGCTGGATCATTTGGTAGTTTTTTGTCTTTTAGTTTTTTCTGAGAGGTAGTTTCACTCTTGTTGCCGAGGCTGGAGTGCAATGGCGCGATCTTGGCTGACCGCAACCTCAGCCTCCTGGGTTCAAGCAATTCTCCGGCCTCAGCCTCCTGAGTAGCTGAAATTACAGTCACATGCCACCATGCTGTGTGTGGCTAATTTTTTTGTATTTTTAATAGAGATGGAGTTTTACTATGTTGGCCAGGCTGCTCTCGAATTCCTGACTTCATGATCCGCCCGCCTCAGCCTCTCAAAGTGCTGGGTTTACAGGCGTGAGCCACCACGCCTGGCCTGGTAGTTCTATATTTATATTTATGAGTAATGTCCATATTCTCTTCCACAGTGACTTCACCATTTTTCATTTCCACCAATAGCGTACAAGGGCCCCGATTTCTCCACGTCCTTGTCAACACTTGCCTTGTGTACCTAACTTTTTAAACCCTTACTACATTTGCCATTGTGCTAAGTGGCAGTGTAATGTGCCTCCAAATTTAAATGATGGGGAAATAGAACCTGAGAGACACCATAACGCAATGACACATGCACTGAACCAAGCACGGGCAGTTTTGCATTTGCTGAATTCTCATCCCTGATTTCTACAAACCAATTCTAGCCTCAGTTTAGTCAACTGTCTGCAGAGATCAATGACTGTGGACACGAACACCCAATTTTCCTAATAGTTATATTGTGGATCAAAAGCGCTAAAGCCCTTTGCAAACTGGACAGATATCAGTTATTGACTTGTTTACAATACTTGAAAGGCACACTTTGCAAAGTGATTGGAAAAATGCAAAGCTCTCAGCTTTGTTCTTTCATCAAAGAAGGCAAATATGAAAGTCATGATGGTCCTTGCTTCAGAAAAAAAGACCTGACACAACAGGGCTTTGTGCCAAACAAAAACTTTTTTTTTTTTCCAACAAAAGCCACTGTACGTAGCTGTCTGGTCACCTAACCAACGTGCACCCTTAAGCAGAGGTTTGTCTCTTCCAGAGGCACTTGAGACATCAGTGCCT
Organism: Saguinus oedipus; assembly: GCA_031835075.1. Taxonomy (NCBI): domain Eukaryota; kingdom Metazoa; phylum Chordata; class Mammalia; order Primates; family Cebidae; genus Saguinus; species Saguinus oedipus. Next base: position 36,664,770 of record CM063189.1, read on the forward strand.
AGCCTGAGAAGCCCATTCCTACCACCACCTTCTCGGGAAAGATAGGAATATTTGATAGAAACTGTTCTTGGCTGAGAAAGTTTGAGTCTCTATTCAGGAAACTTCTACCTGCTCTTAGCTTTCCTGACAAACCCTTTGCTCATGAAAACTTAAGGACAAAATGGTAGAAGGTTTGTGCAGTTGGTGGCTATGAGTGAGAAATCTGGAATCCAATATCAGAAGGAAGATCTCTACAGAATGGGCCCCAACGAACACACATCAGAAACTTTGCCTACAGAGACAGCCAATATGGGCATGCACAGACGATAGCAGATAATCTAGATTATTCTCCAGTTCTCTCTCTGCATTGTCCTTACCTCCAGTCTTTATTCACACTGTCCCTTCCTGATTAATGTCCACTCCATTCACCATCTCATCAAATCCAGGCCATCCTTCAATGCTGACTTCTGTATAAACTCCTATTATGCCAACCTGCCATCTTTCCTTTTCCCTCCTCCTTCTCTCTCCCACCCCAATTTTGGTCCCACAGCACTTTCATGGTACTTCGACCAGATTCAATAGAAATGTGGATTCTAAGATTGCAACCCAGTAAATCCCTTGAGATGCATAATTATGTAGAGGAAAGTGCATGGACTCAAATCCTGCTTTGCCTCTCACCAGCTGTGTGAGCAAATTCCTTAACCACATGCCATACAGAATCTGACACTAAGAGGTGGGATTTGGGGCTGCAGTGCTAGGTTTTAATCCTGGCTCTAACACTTAGCATCTTTGTGGTTTTGGACAAGTCACTAACCTCTCTAAGCCTCCACATCCATACCTGTAAGTTGAGGCAACAAAAGTATCTTCTTTCAGGAGCAGCTGTAACGATCAGTGAGTCAATAGGATGGGCACACTGGATGGTAACACCACTGGTATTTGAGGGGCAGAGTCCCCATCTCAGGACTGTCATGAGGACTCAGGGAGAGGCTGTGTGTGAGGTTTCTAGGACTGCCCATGGCAGCATGAGTGGCTCCATAAATGGCATTCCTCTTCTTGACTAGTGATCACATTTACGGATCCTCAATCCTGCTTGCTCATTCTTGGTCACCATCTCTGTGCTTTGCATTCTTGGTTCGATCAGATCAGAACACCACTTCAGAAGCAGGTTAACCAACATTCCAGAGAGCTGAGGGGCCCAGGCCAGACCTAAATTCCTGAAGTGGGCCCTAGAAGGGGAAAAGTTGCCACATGAAGTCAACTTGCAGCTGGTGGGAAGTACACAGGAGACATGGGGATGGGGCATGCAGCCAGGGTTTGGCAGGTTGAGATTCGCCTCACACCTCCCTGAATTTATTTATTTACCGATTCATTCATTCACTAGGGAAGGAAGACCTCGTCTTTTCTTCTCTGGGCTTACTAAGCCCATGAAAAGTTTTTGTCTTCAACAACTCCCTCTGAAACACCAACGTGGCAAGATTCAAATGCCTTGACTCTAGCCTCCCAAAACACCACGGCATGAGGACTGACCACTCTCTCCAGACACCCTGCAGGGTGAGGAGCAGGGCCAGCTGGCGTGGAAGTTCCCTGGCACACCAGGCAACGGGGCCTGTGGTCTTATGGAAAAACACTGGTCTCAGGGCCAAGTTCCTGCACTGCAGCCTCAGTCCTTCTCACATTTGCTGTGTATCCTTGGGTGAGTCACGTTTCTGCTTGAGGTGGGTGATAGTGTGTGTGTGTGTGTGTGTGTGTGTGTGTGTGTGTGTGTGTGGAGTATTTACTTAAATACGGCCCTGCTATGATCCCAGTCCCAACACCCTACTGAGGGTTCGGCCTTCAGGATCTCCTTTCATCTTTGCAACAGCCCTATGTGGTAGAGCTGGGATTTGAACCAGTGTTGGTCTGCCTCCAGAGACGATGGTTTTTGTCTCTTGAGTGTTTCCCAGGAGCCAGTCCACGTGTGAACCTTCTCTATGAATTTTGCCATAGTTACTGTTACTTTCAAACAACTTTTTTAAGAGGTTAGTCTCGCCCTGTCATCCAGGCGAAGTGCAGCAATATTATCTCGGCTCACTGCAGCCTTTGCCTCCTGGGCTCAACCGATTCTCCTGCCTCAACCTCCTGAGTAGCAGGGAATATATGCACTCACCACCATGCCCAGTTAATTTTTTCTTTATTATTTTTCGTAGAGATAGGGTTTCACTATGTTGACCAGCCTGGTCTCCTGGCCTCAAGTGATCCACCCACCTTGGCCTCCCAAAGTGCTAAGATTATAGGCATGAGCCACCATGCCCAGCCAGTTATTTTTAAAAGAAAATATATTTCACTACCACGAACGGAAAGCCAATATCACTTGCCATAAAGACAAAATAAACTAAAAATGAGAAACAAAACGTTATATAATTCTAGCCAGATACAATATTGGTTCCTCCTAATACAAGTGTGATGAGTGTGGGATGTGTCAGAAAATAGATGACATCGTCGAAGGGGAACTGGAGGAGAGTTTAATGGAGAAACTATGAACAATGATGTGGGCAAAGTTAAGGAAAATAAAAAAAGAGCCAGTAACAGTAGAGGGCAATAATCCACAAGGCCAGGTTTGCCAGAGTTAGTAAATAAAGACGTAGGATATCCAGTGACATTTGAATTTCAGAAAACAATAAAGAATTTTTTAATATAATTATGTCTCTTGCAATGTATGATACCTATTTATACTAAAAGTGATTTGTCATTGATCTAAAATTCAAATGTAACCGGATGTTCTGCATTTTGCTGGCAACACTACCCCAGGCAAGCGAGTGGAGGAAGGAGTAGGGGTTAATGGAACACACAGGTTGAGGGAATATTTGGAAGGGAAGGGCGGCCTAGTGGGAGTTACAGCCTCCCTTACAGGAACAAAGCCAAATGGGAAAGGGAATGAGCTGGAGAAATAAGGATTCTGAACTTGCTGTCCTCTTCCTGTCTCCCAGTTGTCTGCTGGTATGCCTGATTACTAGGACAATCCAGGAACTAGAGGCCAGATGAGCCTGTAGACCCACTCCAGTGGTTCCCATGGAGATACGCCTTCCAGGGCATTGAGGAGGGTGTAGAAAAAGGAAGAGTGTGGATGTAGAGGGCAAACAGAAAGATTCCTAGGACTCCTCTTGGGGATTTGAGCTTCAAGTCTAACCTCTTACTGTTCAAAGAGAAGATTACTAGGTGTCAGAATATTTGCTAGCACTCAACTTGAGACTTTTTCACTTGGTGAGAAGGTGAAAAAGAATGGAGAAAGAAAAAGGAAAAATAACTTTCTCATGAAGTGGCCCATGCTATGTAGCATCATGGCAAGGTCCCACCTGAAATTATATGTGCACTACTATTGCAAGTGTCCCACACTTTGGGAAACCTGCTAAGATGAACCACTCAAAGAGCAACTGTAGAGTCAAGAGAGTAAGGCACTCATCTCAGATGCAAAATTTCAAGGGGCATCAAAAACCTTCGTAATCAAGACAAGTCATACTCTAAATGCATTACTTCTAAAAAATCAAAATGGATGCAAAAAATCCGTGATGAGTGAATTATCAATATTTTCAATCACAACAGGCCCCATCCCTGCACTGCACAACTCAGACTCACTTGTCTTCTTAATCTGGGTTCTGCTACTGTAGGTGTGTCTGGCACTTAGTGGGTTTGTTAGTAACAAACTTGTCACATACGGTGGGCACTCTTCAATTCCCAAGATAGCACTAGCAGCTATTTATCTTACTTGAAGTTCCAACGACCCATGAGTGAGTCAGGAAAAGAAAAATAATTCCTGTCTTACAGTCGTAGTATAATGGTTTTAAATCAGAGACAGCTGGGTTCAAACCCTGTATCTGCTTCTTAGAAGAGCATGACCTTGGACAATTTGCAAATGTACCCTCCCTGAGCTTCCATGCCTCTGTCTGCCCTATCAACTCCTGAACTCTCCCTCCACTGAAGAGCCAGCTCTGCACCCTCTGAAAGGTCATTTACAACTTGGGAGGAGAAAGTCTTTCAGGTTCTTCATTTTCTACTAAATTCATGTGCTCTCATTCACAATGGTTGACTTATTTCCTTTCTCGTCCATGAAAGAAGCCAAGAGGAGACATGCTGAAGGCCAAAACAATAGTTTTCCAATACATGCACAGAGAAGCAAAGAAAAAAGGGAAGAGAAAAGCAAATTTTCAGAGACATGCAGAGACAAAACATTGCATTGTCCCAGAAAGAACTAAAAATATGGCAGTCTGGGTTTCAGACGTCTTCCCTGTTGTGCTCTCCTGTCTGCCCTTGGCTTTCTTCCCAATGCCACCTTGCTTTTCCCTTGAGCTCATTGTGAAAGGTTTTCTTTTGCTTTTAATCAAAAACTAATAAAAAAAGAGGCTGGGAATGGTGACTCATGCCTATAATCCCAGCACTTGGGAAGCCAAGGCCCATAGATTACTTGCAGTCAGGAGTTCGAGACTAGCATGGCCAACATGATGAAACCCATCTCTACTAAAAATACAAAAATTAGCCTGGTATGTTGGTGGGTGCCTGTAATCCCAGCCACTCAGGAGGTTGAGGCAAGAGAATCGCTTGAACCCAGGAGATGGAGGTTGCAGTGAGCCAAGATCCTGCCACTGCACTCCAGCCTGGGTGACAGAGCAAGACTTTGTCTCAAAAAAAAAAAAAAGAAAAAGCCACTTTGATAGTCCGTTGAATGTATTTACCTTATATCTCTTCTTGTAAGTTCTCATTGCTGCTTCTCCTATTTGGAGTTTCCTCCTCTCCCAAGCAAATGAATTGTATCATTCACAAAACATGACAAATAAATATCCATGACTGCTTCATCTGATTGTTCAAAAATACTCCTGGACATTTACAATTTCCTTACACAGACTTCATAAATTTTTTTTTTTTTTTTTTTTTGAGATGGAGTTTCGCTGTTGTTACCCAGACTGGAGTGCAATGGCACGATCTCGGCTCACCGCAACCTCCACCTTCTGGGTTCAAGCAATTCTCCTGCTTCAGCCTCCCAAGTAGCTAGGACTACAGTCACGCACCACCATGCCCAGCTAATTTTTGTATTTTTAGTAGAGACGGGGTTTCATCTTGTTGACTAGGATGGTCTCGATCTCCTGACCTCGTGATCCACCTGTCTCGGCCTCCCAAAGTGCTGGGATTATAGGCGTGAGCCACTGCGCCCGGCCGTTTATACAGACTTTAAAGCACATAATACTTTGACCTCTGTGTACCTCCTGAGTGAGTCTGAATGGAAGGAACAAAACACACCAGAGGGTATTTTTTAACATTCTGAAGGAGTATGATTTCTGTGACCATGAACTTATTATGGGTTCCATTATTTTGGGAAGTGCTGCTCTTTGGAAAACATAAATTGGGGAGTTTGGAGTGAGACAGAGGGTACAAACTCCAGTGCTCCACTTCCATGCTGTCTGGTCTTGCACAAGAAGCTTAGTTTCTCAGGATCTTAGAGTTAAAACGTATAAAGTTGGAATAGTATCTTCTCAGCAGTAGTTTTGTAAGAATTAAATAAGATAGTACCTAGGAAGGAGGAATGAATCTAACTTCAATACACAGGGTACAAGAAATGTTGCATTTGTTTTCATGAATAAAATGTAATCTGTTGACAGCTGTCTGCATCTCAGCTATAAACAAATGCATAAATACATACAGGAATAGCCTGTGCTAATCTTCCCAATCCCATTAAGATGGCAGAAAATAGAATAATGGGGCCGGGCGCGGTGGCTCACGCCTGTAATCCCAGCACTTTGGGAGGCTGAGGCGGGTGAATCATGAGGTCAAGAGATCGAGACCATCCTGGTCAACTTGGTGAAACCCTGTCTCTACTGAAAATACAAAAAAAATTAGCTGGGCATGGTGGCGCGTGCCTGTAATCCCAGCTACTCAGGAGGCTGAGGCAGGAGAATTGCCTGAATCCAGGAGGCAGAGGTTGCGGTGAGCCGAGATCGCACCATTGCACTCCAGCCTGGGTAACAAGATCGAAACTCTGTCTCAAAATAAAAATAAAATAGAATAATGGATCTTCCTCCAATTTGTGAAGGCACCAGAGGTCTTCCCAAGAGCAGAACTTTCGTTCAGGAGGCTCCTGGTCGTTACTGATGTGTCCCTTGAAGGAGGATTTCTCTGTTGCTTCCATGCACAGCTTGGCAGGTGCTTTGTAAGGCTGAGGGTCCTGGTGCCTTGGGGCTCTGCCTCCTTATGAGCATCCTCCCCACAGCCACTTTCCTCTGATATCTGTCTCCTCCCTGGTGCACTGTGAATAACTGGGAAATGTATCCCAACCATTCATGTGCCTGTGATACTTTCTCAGTCTTGGGAAATGTTCCTATCACCCAACCACGAACTGGTTGCTTCTGCATTACAGTATCCCAACCCGAGCCCTCTCCTTCCCTTGGGAACATGTTCAACTTCATGCAAACGTGCAGGCTGGTGATGCCAATCTCCCAGGCCACTGATGTGTTTTATACTACTTAAAAAATAGAATTTTTAATAGTTGTGAAGAGTTAAAAACTGTGTGGAAATAAAGTTAAGTACATATGCATAATGGATTACTATGCAGCTGTAAAAGGATCTGGCTGGGCGTGGTGGCTCACACCTGTAATCCCAGCACTTTGGGAGGGCAAGGCGGGTGGATCACCTGAGGTCAGGAGTTCAAGACCAGCCTGGCCAACATGGTAAAACCCCATCTCTACTAAAAATACAAAAATTAGCTGAGTGTGGTGGCAGGTGCCTGTAATCCCACTACTCAGGATGCTGAGGCAGAAGAATCACTTGAATCCAGGAGCCGGAGGTTGCAGTGAGCCAAAATCACACCATTGCATTCCTGGGCGACAAGAGGAATCCATCATAAAGAAAGAAAGAGAGAAAGGGAGAAAGGAAAGAAGGAAGGAAGGAAAAAAGCAAGGAAGGAAGGAAGGAGGGAAGAAGGGAGGGAAGGAGGGAGGGAGGGAAGGAAGCAGGCAGGGAGGGAGGGAGGGAGGCAGGGAAGGAGGGAGGCAGGGAAGGAGCGAGGCAGGGAAGGAAGGAAGGAAGGAAGACAGTCAGGCAGGCAGGAAGGAAGATATGTATAAAATGATTATAGAGTGACCTCTGGAAGATATTTTTAGGTTTAAAATAAAGCAAAGTGCAAAAAGGAATATATAAATTGCTACCTTTTGTGTTAGAAGAGGAAAAAAATGACAAAACACATATACATGCACTCATCTTTCCAAAAAGAAACTCAAAGGAAACGCCAGAAAACTATGAAGTTGGTTACCTACAAGATCTGGCTGGGAGGAACAAGATAGAGTTGGTACAGAAGGGAGGAATCCTTCTCGGAGTGTATCTTTTATAGAGTTTTAACTTCTGGAAGCATGTTGATGCTCCCCCTGTTCAGAAAATAAAATAAAATCAAGAAGGACAAGAAGAGATGAGTGGTAAAATCTATTGGTAACTTAGCATTAGTCAGTCACTTAAACACTGGGGATCGATATGAAACAAGGCTTGGCATGTGTCAAACAATCCTATACTTTGGGTTTCAGTAGTACCATCCAACTCAGACGAAGCCCAGGGCCAATGGCTCCCCCATTTCTTTAGTTTAGCATCAACTCTCCCAGTAAGTGAATAGAGATAGGACCTTTCATCAAAGTGTTCAACGTTATGCCTTAGCACTACCTACTTTGCAGTTAGAAAGTTAAAAGCTATTTTCTCCCTTTAAACATTCTCTCTCCACTCCCTCCTCTGCTGCTCTTGGTACCTTTTAATCCTTTAGATTACCCTACTCTTGAAGGAAGGTTGGCCCACTTCTCATTTATTTATTAATTCATTGAATTTCTTCTGGGTGGGCCACTGGGAATGGGGATGCAGATTCATCTTGCACTCTGCCAGTGAAGCATCTGCAAGGCAGCCGGATTCTACAGTTCCAAGGGTAACGCTCCCTCTGTGCTGTTCCAGAAGATTCTACCCCTTTCTTCACCCTGTATTTTACTACTAGATACTATTGTCCTAAGCTTAATACACTCTCTGTCCCAGGAAGAGGAGCAAGGGCAGAAATAATCCCTCTACAAGGGGTAATATCTGTTGGGTATTTAAAATCAGACTATAAACTCTTGAAATTTTTTTCCCCCTAAAAAGCAGCCTTCTTTCCTCAAAGTCAATTTGCAGAAAGAACTCTGGGAAATCAAAAGCAGGGGTAAGGGGTTCTCTGGAAGTTCATTTGGGAACTGGATGACAGCTGGTGTGGTGAAAATAATACGAGTTTTGGAACCAACCCACCTGGGTTGAATTCAGCTTTTCTATTCTCAAGCAGTATTATAATCCCTTTACCTCTTAGTTTTTTTTATAAATAAGAATAAAATGAAGATAAAATGACTTTATACTTCACAGGATATTGTGTCCATTCATGAAATGTATGTTAAAATATCGCAAACCACACAGCTATTCACTTATTAAAAAGTATGTCTTGTTTCTCTCATCGATAAAGCTGGAAAGGAAGAACTATGCTGGACCTTTTTTCCCTTTAAAATATGGTCATTAAAAAATGTCTAATTATAAAAGCAATATATTCTAATTGTAGGAAAAATAAGAAAAGACAGAAAAGCAAGAGGAATAAAAATTTCACTACACCCATAAAAATATCAACCAGAGATAATTGCCACAAAGATATTGCTCTTTCCAAATCTTAATACTCAATGCATATGCATATGTACATACCTCAAAGATGTATTATTTTACTTATATTATTTATATCTTATTATTTAGGGTGCTTTTTTAATCTGATCAAAATAGTCTTCCATGCATAATATTTTCAAAGATCCCACAGTTTTAAATTGTATGGGTATAAAAATATATCTCTTATCTTGACTCCAACCATCAGACGTTCAGAGTTCCAGGTTTGGAGTCTTTTAATTAATGCCACAATGGAAATACTTAGAGCTGAAATATTTGCACAGATGTTTGTTTACTAAAAACAGCTTTACTAAAAAGGGTCCAAACATTTATCTTGCTAAGATTTTTGTCTCATATACCCAAATCACTCTTACATGCTTGTACCACTTTTCACTTCCAAAAATATTCCACGCAAGTCCTTTACCCCATAGGTACAACCAAACTGAATTGTAGCATTCAAAGACACACAAACACACTCTCACACAATTTTGCAATCTGCTGGAAACAGGAGGAAAGTCAGCACTTAAACTTTCATTTATTAAAGCTTATTTTTTCAGACACTTCTTGCTCACCAACTAAAACATTCTTAAATTACTACCCTGTCTTGGGCCTTTTCTAGGAATGAGGATGGTCTTCTCAATGGAGCTGTGTCTATCTCAAAATGACTTTCACTTCTGAGCATATGCCTTACCGTGAAATCCCAAGTTAATATCCAGATGCCCAAAAATACAGAAGGGAAAACATTTCAAATAGACTATGCAGCCCATCTGTTCCAATATTCTTCTGATGGGAATAATTTCATTTTTTGTAAAATTAGAGAAAAGTTGGTAAGATAAATTTACCTGGGATGTCATAATTTTTTTAATGAAAATAATAAAATCTTCATCTCCCCCCAAGAAACCAGTGTGTTAACCAAGGTTAGGAAGAGCAGCTGCTTAAGAGGTCATGATTAACTTCTTTTGAGTTTTATTTCCAGGGTCATAGAAAGCCAGACTGTCATTGAATATTCCTCTAGTACCTTTTTTTCTGTAGAATCTTTGGTATTATTTTAGATACCCTGGTCTGTTTCAGTTTTATACCCATGTGTTTTTTCTTCATGGCCGAGGTTCCCCGGGCTTCAATATAACTTTTATTGATTTCCTTTCTCCTACGAAGTAGAATTCTTTTCTGTTCTATTCTAAAAATTGCCTTCTCTTCTGTTTCCTATTAACTCAACACCCCCAATCTATTCATGTTTGGGAGTTGAAGACTCAATATAAACTCTGTTTCCTTCCCTTTCTTGCCAGCTCACTCCTCTTGTTTACACATACACATTCAGTACATGTTCTTATCCATTAAGAAATGTGTAGGCACAGTCTGGGCAAGGTACGTATGCCTGTAATCCCAGAACTTTGAGAGGCCAAAGACAGAGGACTGCTGGAGACCAGCCTGGGCAACATAGTGAGACGCCATCTCTACAATTTTAATTTCTTTTTAGTTAGCCAGGTGTGGTGGTGTATGCCTGTAGCCCTAGCTACTCAGGAGGCCGAGGTGGGAGGATCACTTGAGCCTGGAAGATGAAGGCTACAGTGAGCTGAGATCACACCACTGCACTTGATCCTAGTTGACAGCGAGACCCTGTCTCTAAAGGAAAAAAAAATGTATAGACATGATTTCTGCCTTCTAGGACATAGTCGCAGGCAAACAGAGACAAGATTCTTCTGTTCTCATGTACTGAGCATTTCTCATTTCTCCATATTTGAAATGCTAAAATATTTTGTATTTGAACATTTCAGTAATCCTTTAGGACCTGTCCACCAAGCTTTTCCTTTGCCTCTTTAATTGTGCACACTAACAAGAAAGACGCTTTAGTAGACATTAGTCACCCTTTTTAGGCTGCCTAGCAACGGAACCTCTTTGCTATGTCTGGGGTATGCTGCACCTTGAATCCCGGAGCTAGGAAAGTGCACATCCCATTCTAATATGGATGATGTGAGGCATTGGCTTTGCCAGCCTCCCCCAAGTAGGGATATGGGCTTATGGTTCAAGTTCTACTGCAGATTCACACCCAACCTCATGGTTGAGATTTTAGTAGCAATGTGGCAGTGAAGCAGCAACGGTACCCCACGTTTGGTGGTGCTGGTGGTGGTGGCACAAACAAAAGTGTCTCCCGTTAGCAGAAACAGGGACAGCAATGTCCTTACCAGACAGGCATGATTTCAGCTGGGGTCCTAGCTGTTTCCCAACTTCCACTGTTCCAGCAGGCATCCAAAGCCTGTGTCCGCAGCCTTCCCAGTCATCTGTGAGCCACCCAATATTCCTTTAGTCAGTTTCAAGTAAGGACCTTCAGTGACAAAAAATAAATAAATAAATATTACCAAAGGAAGCACTTGTGTCAAGTAAAGACCAAATGAGCTTCCGGATTGATCTTTTGCAGCAGCTGGAAGATAGAAAAGTAGGAGGGCGTGTAGTTATCACAGAGTATTACAGGCGGGGTATATTCAAAAGAACCCGCCCCTTGTAGTCGTTACCATATTTGTGTTGCAAACATTGATTTTGTTTGACCGAACACCTCCGTGCCTCACATTGTGTTATTGTTGTTATTTTCACCTGCTTTGCTTTTTACTGCTTTGCAAATGTAGAGGTAAGCATGCCTTGCTTTTTAGAGTTATTTAAAAGAGCCATAAGCGTGAGGATATTACAACTGGCTTGCACTGATACAAGTTGTATATGACGATTGCAATTTAAACCGATGTGCTACATACAGCAGGTGCCATCACTTCTCCACCCACAGCCCCTTCTCTCAACTCTCTACTGCTACAGATGCTCACTGTGAGTATCTGCTACTTCTTGCCTGAGGGCTATGGCTATGGAAGCAGAGCAAGCCAGAAGTTCTGAAAAGGTAAGATAGAAAACTAGGAGGGCGTGTAGTTTTCTATCTTCTGCTTTCCCCTGAAAGCAGCCCTCACACCATGACAGAAGGGGAATTATTGGTGTATAAATATCCCAGCTTCACCAGTAGGTATTTAGAATAACTCAAAATACACATTTTCACACAATCTTCCAGAATTCCCCAGTGGGGATGAGCCCCAGGTGCCTACTTGCTTAAAAATGCACCCTTTTCCTGTTTCTTTTCATTCTTTGTCTAACTTTTTTCCTCCACTACCAGTGCTTCCTGGGCTTCTCTCCTGCCTGGCCTCAAATCACAGTTGCAGGGTCCTAACCTTAGTTTATCCTAAACTAAGACACGTGCACATCAGGCGTCATCGCACCTTCACTGGTAAATGAAACTTTACATGTTCATTTCAAGTGTGTTAGCGGATTGGCAGGAATTTCCTGAATTTGCTCTTACACCTGCCATACAAGTGGATCGATTTTCCAGCTGAATAAACTAAGGGTATAGGAACCTATTGGAAGAGCAATTGCTGCCCAGAAAAGGGGCGGGTATAGCATGTTTTGGTGCAGTTCCTCTGGGTCCCAAAGTCCCTAACAGGAGCAGAGATGCAGGTGGCACTCTCCACACAGGGTAGGGCTTCATTTTGCTGCAGTTCTTTTTTTTTTTTTTTTTTTTTTTTGAGATGGAGTTTCGCTCTTGTTACCCAGGCTGCAGTGCAATGGTGTGATCTCGGCTCACCGCAACCTCCGCCTCCTGGGTTCAGGCAATTCTCCTGCCTCAGCCTCCTGAGTAGCTGGGATTACAGGCACGCACCACCATGCCCAGCTAATTTTTTGTGTTTTTAGTAGAGATGGGGTTTCACCATTTGACCAGGATGGTCTCGATCTCTTGACCTCGTGATCCACCCGCCTCGGCCTCCCAAAGTGCTGGGATTACAGGCTTAAGCCACCGCACCCGGCCATGCTGCAGTTCTTATATCCTCAAGCTCGTATCACCATCCCAGAAGAATTTACCCCAATAATTGACATGCTGCTATTAAAGTAAATGTTGCCAACACCTTGTTTTATGGTTCCTGAATGAAATGCAGCATCATTAAAGGCCATACCTCCTCTGGGAGTGAGTTAGGGGCATAGGGTCAGCACCCAAAAAACACCAAGCAACACTCTGTTTCTGCCTCTCCAGGATCACAGAAAGCCCTTTCGCCCTAGAAATGTACCTGCTTGAGAAGCTCTGCAGAGTGTTGAGAAAAGAAGCAGTGATATCATGCAGTAGACTAAATGTTGTGTCCCCGCCTCCAAATGTATATGCCGAAATCTCCATCCCCAAGGTGATGATATTAAGAGGGGGTGTCTCTGGGAGATGACTAGCTCAAAAGGGCAGAGCCCTCCTGAGTGGGATTAGTGCCCTTTTAAAAGAGTCCTGAAGGCTGGGCACAGTGGCTCATGCCTGTAATCTTAGTGCTTTGGGAGGCTGAGGCAAATGGATCATCTGATGGCCAGGAGTTCAAGACCAGCCTGGCCAACATGGTGAAACCCCATCTCTACTAAAAATACAAAAATTAGCAGGGTGTGGTGGCATGCACCTTAATCCCAGCTACTCAGGAGGCTGAAGTAGGAGAATTGCTTGAACCCCAGAGGCAGAGGTTTCACTGAGCTGAGATTGCGCCACTGCACTCCAACCTGGGTGACAGAGTGAGACTCCATCTCAAAAAAAATAAATTTTTTAAAAATAAAAATTAATAAAAGAGACCTGAGAGAGACCCCCTCACCCCTTCCACCATATAAGGACACAGCTAGAAGGCATCATTATATGAACAAGAAAACAGGTCCCCACCAGACAGCAAAACTGCTGGTGCCTGGATCTTGGACTTCAGCCTCTAGAACTGTGAGAAATAAATCTCTGTTGTTTATAAGCCACTCTGTTCATGGTGTTTTGCTATAGCAGCCCACACAGAGTGGGAGCGACTCTGAGTGACTCACACTGCCTGCGGATGGACATTAGTAGTAACGCCCTGGGTGTATGTATTGGAGACTCCCATCTTTAGTACCTGCGTGTACAGGTAGTCTGTGTCCCCCCATCACTGATTCCCCTGAACCAAGTATCACTCCCTGCCCCCATGCACCTCATTTTCCTGCCTGCGTCCATTCCCCTGTGGAAATGATTGTGTTAAATCCTTAAGCTAAAAAATGAACTTCGCTCACGATGACCAAGTAGATAAAAAGGCACATGCAATGCCAAAACTCAAAATCAATATGCGGAAGACTGTCTGTATTTGGAAAGGGAGTGGTGTATTAAATTAAACTGTGTCCTTTGCTTTTTCCCTCAACAAAATATAACAGTCTCTAAAAAATTGCACAGAACGATGTAGTAGGCTTCTAACATCAGCTTCAAATTGATTCAAGTGTCTGCAATGAGACCTGCATGAAACGGGTGTCCGAGCTCTTCCAAAGGACAAACAGTATTCCAGGTTGGGAACATTGCCGTGGTGTGTGCTGTCACATCAATGGCTATCATTTCCGATCAATGTCGCTTCTGCAAAGAGAGTCCTTCTGTGCCAGGCCACTGCCAATAGAGAGGACTAATGTGACCTCAGCCTCTGGGCTGGAAAGTCCCCTGGGCATCAATTAGTCCAAGGACCTTCTTTTACCAGCCAAAACAAGGACACTTCCAAAGTCACGCAGGCAGCAGCAAGTCAAAACCACAGGCTACCTTGCTCCCAGAAGCTAAGGATCCGTGGCTTAGAAGAGGGTGGTTCAACGCTGGCACTATTAACATTTTGGGCTGGATCATATTTTGCTGTGGCGCTGTCCTGTGCCTTGCAGGGTGTTAAGCAGCATCCCTGGTCTGTGCCTGTTAGGTGCCTGTAGCACTAGTGGTAATGACCAAAATTGTCCCCAGACACTGCCAAGTGTCCTCCAAGGGGTAAAATCACCCGTGACTTAGAGCAAAGATTGCAAATTGGAGCCATATGGGCTAAATTTGGCTCACAGACATGTTTTGTTTAGCCTATGTAATATTTGTCAAATTTTTATAATTTGATGTATTTCACATAAATATCCAGACTTTGGGCTTCTCAGAAACACCTGGAAGCCCCAGCAACCCTGGGCACACGTTTTCACATGGCAACGATGGATCAAAGTTGTTGATGCTATCCCTTTTATCTGTTTGTTTGCTTGTTTGTTTGCTTGTTGAGACAGACTCTTGCTCTGTCACCCAGGCTGGAGTGCAGTGGTGTGATCGTGGTTCATCACAGCCTCAACCTCCCAGGCTCAACCAACCCTCCTGCTGCAGCCTCCCCTCGCCTCCTGAGTAGCTGCGACTACAGGTGCATGCCACCATGCCCAGCTAATGTTTGTACTTTTTTGTAGAAACGGGGTCTCATTATATTGCCCAGGCTGGTCTCAAACACCTGGGCTCAAGCGATCCAACTGTCTTGTCCTCCCAAATTGCTGGGATTACAGGCATGAGCCACCGCACCCAGTCACTATCCCCTTTAGAATGACGTCTGCACTCTGGTTTGCCACAGTCCCCACCACTGTCTGTTGTGCCCCACACCAGGCCCACTTCATTTGCTTCATAACGTTCTTGGGCCTGCATTTAGATTTTGAGTTTTCTTAAAACTATTTGTGGTGTAATTTATCTTAAGTAAGTCCCTCAGCTCCTTGAGGTCAGAGTCATGTTAATTTTTTCATTTATTCCTTCTACAGTGCCTAACCCCGAGCAGACACTTAGAAATAGTTATCCATGTATTTATCTATAGCAGTTTTCCCCAAAAGATATACTGCAAAATGTTAATCTTGTGAACTTCAAGGGAAAAGGGCTGAAAGTCAAGTAAATTTGGGTAAAGCTGTGTTCTGTATCCCTATGCAGAGATTCAAGAGTTATACCAAGACTCTAAATCTACATTAAAGAAAGCTGCTTAATTGTATTTGACCCAGAGTATCTTAGGCTAATTCGACCACAGACCCTCCTTTTACCCTGGCATCCGTCAACGTTTAGGAAACTATTGTTCCATTGAATAGACTTTGGAAAACACTGAACTAGGACTCTAACATTTTCAAATTAAACACAGTGTTTCATTCTAAACACAGGTGTTTAATATTAAGTGATATGACAAAGGCAGTTACAAAACACTAACATGTAAAGGAGTTTTTTTTTTCTAAGCACAGACATTTATTTCAGTCAGCCTTTTTAAATTTCTCCACACATTTGTGAAGACAATGTGATCAATGCCTACACCTTGCAAATTAGAAAACAAAGCAACAAAAAGAGGAAGGGACTTGTTCATGGTTACACAGCCAGGAAGAGGCCAAGCCAGGAACACAGCCTGTCTAATTGGAGGGCATATGCACGGAGCCTCTAATTACATTGTCTTGTCTCCCCAAAACATTGTCCCATGTTCTCTATGTTTCTGCCTCTGTGCTCAAGACATGTGCCAGGACTTATTTGTGAAGGAAGCAGAAAGGAAATTATTGTCCACTGATCAACTGTTATGCCTGGAAAATAATACTTGGAAGAGTATGGCATGGTATCTCATGCAGAATTAGATATTCTAACTCTCATTTATTGGGCCATTCTCTTAACCTTTCAGAGCCTAAAATTGACATAGGTAGGAAACGGGAAAATTGGGATCTGAACAAGTCCTAGAAACAAGGTTTGTGCTCCTTTTACCTTCCTTAGTTCATACAAGAAGGTAGAATTGGGCCAGGCATGGTGGCTCACACCTGTAATTCTGGCACTTTGGGAGGCTAAGGTGGGCAGATCACCTGAAGTTAGGAGTTTGAGACCAACCTGATCAATAAAGTGAAACCCTGTCTCTACTAAAAATACAAAAATCAGCCCGGAGTGGTGGCAGGCACCTGTCATCCCGACTACTGAACAGGCTGAAGCAGGAGAATCGCTTGAACCTGGGAGGCAGAGGTTGCAGTGAGCCAAGATCGTGCACTCTGACCAGGGTGATGGAGAGAGACTCCATCTCAGAAAAAAAAAACAAAACAAAAACAAAACAAAACAACAACAAAAATAATGTGGAATTGGATGAATGAGTGGCCAGATGGATGATTGGATGACTGGTGATGGATGGATTTCTTCCCATTTGCTCTGTGTAAAGCACCCTATTAGGCTCTGAGAAGAGGAGGGGATACTAAAAGGAATAGGGCAGGATTCCTGAAGAACATTTCCCCATCTCCTGGGGTTGAAACCTTCCAACCTCAGAACAGGAAAGGCGAAACGTGCCCTTTTCATAGTGTGCATTTTCAGTTACATTGAGGTCTTGTAGCTTCACACAGTCATTACTGCAAGGAAGCCCCAGCCAACTGGATATAGGCCAATACAATAATAAAGGCAACAAAACTTTCAGGGACATCAGCTCTTAGCTCCAACCAGAGATATCAGGGAAACAAGAGAGTGAATTAGCTGGAGGACTAGTTCCTCCTGATCTATGGTATGATGATCTCAGCTTGTAAGGTGGGAAAAAAAAAACAGTGCAGGGGAGGAATCTGCCCTCTTTCTGGTTTCTCTTGGACCCTATTTGAGGAGCAAATGCTTTGTTAACTTCTGAACCTGAATTTTACATCCCGATCCCATTGCCATTATTCACAATGATCTATAAAACTACTTTGGGGGAAAACACAGCTCTCTGCAGTATTTGGAAGAAGCACACAGCATTATTTTGTGGTGATTCACACAAGAAATCACACAGGAACCGGGCACAGTGGCTCACGCTGATAATTCCAGCACTTTGGGAGGCCAAGGTGGGCAGATCACCTGACTCAGGAGTTTGGGACCAACCTGGCCAACATGGTGAAACCTCATCTCTACTAAAAATACAAAACTTAGCCAGGCATGGTGGTACATGCCTGTAGTCTCAGCTATTCGGGAGGCTGACATAGGAGAATAGCTTGAAACTGGGCAGTGGAGGCTGCAGTGAGCAGAGATTGCACCACTGCACTCCAGCCGGGGTGGTAGAGCCAGACTCTATCTCAAAAAAAAAAAAAAAGAAATCACACAGCATCACACTAGAGGGAAGACCCTAGGTAATATCCAAAGGGAGGGAATAAAAGAAATCACTCAGAAATTATCTTGTAGCATGAATGAGATTTCAAAAACCTAAACTATATGATTTAAATTCCTTACTCAGTCCTATGTGGTATATTTTTCTCCTTACTTGGCCAACCATGTTTACTAAATAATTCTAAACAATTGATAAGATCATTTCTACATAGATAACTACTGTCTATGGCAAAGAGTAAGAGCAGGTGAAATGTTTCTAGTTCTATTAGACATGAGCAGATTAATAGAGAGCTCAAATGCTATTCAGGGTCTTATGAGTAGCACTTCCGGTTAGGGTTTTCCTGTTAACATCCATTATAAAATTGCAGCTGGATCCCATGGAGAGAAAAATCCAAAAGGGTGAAAATGTATATTGGAGGAGTTGTGAGAGGGCAGCATTGAGTCCCAGGGACTGGAATCCTCCCGTAACATTGTGTTGTAGGGAGATCATGGGGACTTCTCTTAAATCTCCACACAGTCTATTATTCATTTGTGTAAAGCCCTTCAGGGGCATCTGTGGAAGACACTGCTATACCTCCTAATATTATCTTTCCCTTTCCCCATCAATTGTAGGTCTCTGACTTTTACTTGGATGTCGTTACTAAGCTAAGAAAAAAGGGAAGTCTAGTCAATAGTAAATTTGGGTAAAGCTGTGCTCTGTATCCCTATGTAGAGATTCAAGAGTTATACTAAGACTACATTAAAGAAAGCTGCTTGCCAGGTGTGGTGGCTCACGCCTGTAATCCCAGCACTTTGGGAGGCTGAGGCGGGTGGATCATGAGGTCAAGATATCGAGACCATCCTGGTCAACATGGTGAAACCCCGTCTCTACTAAAAATACAAAAAATTAGCTGGGCATGGTGGTGCGTGCCTGTAATCCCAGCTACTCAAGAGGCTGAGGCAGGAGAATTGCCTGAACCCAGGAGGCGGAGGTTGTGGTGAGCCGAGACTGCGCCATTGCACTCCAGCCTGGGTAACAAGAGCGAAACTCGGTTTCAAAAAAAAAGAAAGAGAAAGAAAGAAAGAAAGGAAGAAAGGAAGAAAGGAAGAAAGAAAGGAAGAAAGAAAGAAAGAAAGAAAGAAAGAAAGAAAGAAAGAAAGAAAGAAAGAAAGAAAGAAAGAGAGAAAGAAAGAAAGCTGCTTAATTGTATTTGACCCAGAGTGTCAAATAGATTTCCCAGCATCTTTTGCAGTAGGATGTGGCCATGTGACTAGGCTCTGGCCAATAAGAGGTAAGTACCTGTATTATGGTGGAGTCCCGAAGTGCCCTTAAGATGAAATATGTGGGCCTTTCTTCCCCTCTCGCTCATCTCTGTCCTGCCAGCCAGAACATAAATGTGATGGCTCTATCTTAAACTGTGAGAATGTGAGCCAAACTCATGACCTGGAGTACAGAGCAGGAACGAACATTGATCCTTGATGATTATGTAGAGCCTCCATACCACCCTTAAGTATTTTATATTCTTAAGCCAATTTTTATTTATTGTACTATATTTTGTTGTCTGCAGCTGAACGTAATACATTACCATTGCTTTCACAGAGAAGCTTTTCCTGACCCTTCAGATAACCCCTTGTATTTCTCCTTTAGAGCACTTACTGAAGTGATAAATGACTAACTTCTTACATGATTTTTTTGGTTCAATATAGGTAGCAGAGATGTTCAGTGCCCAACCTACACCCTCTCGGAGCCCACCATTGCCTTGTTCAATTACCCAGTGGCTTCCAAGTACAAACACCTGCAACTCTCTCAGGGCCGCTTTGTCAGGCAGCCAATTCCCAACCAGCCCATGTGCAAGGCATGCTGGAAGTGGCAGATGGCTAGTGCCCCACTGAAACAGTCCTCAACTAAAGACTAACAGGAGTTGGTGGATTCTCCATCATCTTTGCCTCTTGATGGGGATACCTCTGAGGTGTGCTGTCTCCTAGAGTTCCCCAGCACTATTTAATCTGAGTCATAGCAGTGATAACCTGCTAGGTAACACACCTTATATTGGCTTTTTTCCTTCCCTGTCTCACTTTCACAGACCTCTTCCATGCTTTCTGGGAACATTTCTCAAGTCATTTGTATGCAAATCTTCAAATTAAGAAAGGTTTACTTCTGCACAACCCAATTGAAACCAATATATATCTTCTCAACAAGGCTGATAACCCCATTAGAACTGAGATTATATTTGTCTTATTCACCTTATTCACCATGTTATCTCCAGCATTTAGCAATAGCACAAGGTCACCACTCAAAAGGTGATAAGCAAATATCAGTGCACTTTTATCTCCTCGTAAGACTGGTCCTACGAGGGGTAGACAGAAGTTTATCCTACCACCATCAGGATGGGCTGCACACATCTCTAGCACTTCTCTGAAAAATACTGTTGTGCTCGTAGGCAATTATGTTTCATTATTTTTCAAATAGCATAAACGCAAAGTATAAGAAATTATGCCACATATCCTCTAATATAAGCCCCTGGGTTTTGTTAGGATATTTCATTGGCCAGAATCTTCTACCTCTCTCCATTATTGACCTCCTAAATTTGTCTCCTTTTTCTTGACCTAACTGATGGCATTTTTGTGAGTAAAAGATAGAGCAACAAATAAAACCATAAACACTGAAGTATAGTGGTTAAGAACATGCATTTTAAAGTCAAATAGCTCCCACTTCAAATCTCAACTCTGCAATTTGTTAAGTGGGCAGTCTTGGGAAATTTATTCAGTTTATATTAAGTTTTCTCCTCTGTAAAATAAGGATCCTAGTGCTATTGCATAGGATTATTTTAAAGATGAAATGATATAATGTATGTACAACAAATGATTCAAACTGCATTGAAGAGGAAACAATACAACAAATATTATTAAAGGATATAGTTGACACAGTGACCATCTTCCACAAATAACATATTTCTCTAGGAAGTTACTGAACCATTCCAAATCATTTAGAAAAACATTTCTAAAATCACACTAAGATTGTTTCCCATGTTTTCTTACTCAAAGACTTTACCTCTATTAGATGTTCCTGTATCCTGCCTTCTACATCCCGCCCGCCCCCGCCACCGCCACACTCACCCAAGTGCACACACCCTTCCCCAAGCCATTTGCCAGTTAGCAGAGCTGAGCTGTAATACTGTGTATTACCACCAGTGGCCACTGTTTGACATTGTTCTACAATAACATAAATTCCAAAGCTGAGGCTCTGAGTGAACGTCCAAAGAATCAATTTTACAAATTAAAAATTGATTTACTGTGTTTATTTGGAGATATGCCATGCACTGTGTTTCTTTCTACGTTTCCCCAGGGAGGACCAGAGTTGGGAATACTTAACAATACTGGTATATAGGACTCAGAGGAGGGTATCTCCCTCGACAAGCAGCACAGACTGTGGTTTGTTTCCTCTGGGTTGTGATAATCAGCTGCCTACCAATTATAATCGGAGGTTTGTAAACAGCCAAAAGATCCCCTTGGAGGGAGTAATTATATTCCCTTTAACACGCCGTAAGACAAACACTTTCTCTTAAACATGCTGTGTGCTGACTACAAAGTAGATTTACTTTACTAATGCCGAAGGAAAACACTCAGAACCAAGGCAAGGGACCTTGGTGTACAGAGATAGTAGGCAGTAAAAAATGCTGCCTACTAAGCATTAAAAAATGCTGTAGAGTATTGTCAGTCAGGGGCAGAACTGGTTTGGCCTCTCCATGTAAACACACATGGTGAGATGCTAAGAGTGTGGACTTGGAGTTTGCCTTCTATTTCATTATAACTAGCATGTTCCTTTGATCACAATAATTCATCATGTTAAGATTCATTTTCCTGGCCGGGTGCGGTGGCTCAAGCCTGTAATTCCACTTTGGGAGGCCGAGGTGGGTGGATCACGAGGTCAAGAGATCGAGACCATCCTGGTCAACATGGTGAAACCCCGTCTCTACTAAAAATAAAAACAATTAGCTGGGCATGGTGGCGTGTGCCTGTAATCCCAGCTACTCAGGAGGCTGAGGCAGGAGAATTGCCTGAACCCAGGAGGCGGAGGTTGCAGTGAGCCGAGATCACGCCATCGCACTGCAGCCTGGGTAACAAGAGCGAAACTCGGTCTCAAAAAAAAAAAAAAAAGATTCATTTTCATTTTCCTCTTCCATAAAAGGGTAATAGAAATTCTTATCTCATGAGATTATTCTCAGAATCAAATTAAGAAATATACCTAAAGTGTCTAGAACAGTAGATTCCTCCAAAACAATAACATATATTGCCAATATTGCAGATATTATTGGTGCCAAAGCTGTGTCTTCTTGAAACACATCATTCTATGTATAAAATGATAGCTTCCTGCAAAAAGCATCCACAGTTCCCTTCCAGGAGATTCTCTCAGCCCAAGTACTCAAGACAGATGGAAATTTCAAGGAGTTAACTATAGCAGAAACAGTTCGTGGCCAATCGAGCATAGAGTTTAGTGAATAATTACCTTTGTCCTCACTCCTTGGGTGAGACAACTCTGAGATGTGTTCTACACTGTCTCTAAAATGTTCCCTGTGGGTTTTAGCTCCAATTGCCCACTGCAGTAATCTGCTTATTAATACATCCCCTATTGGGTACTTTCAATATCCTGTCTCATTGTCCTACTTCCCGGCCAGAGCTTCCTGAGATAACCTCCAAAACAAACCACTGGTGTTCAAATTCTTGTTTCAGGATAGAATCCAGCCTAAATACTATATCTCACAATGTAAACACGATTAACAATTTGGAGAATTGTATTCATAATAAAATGTTCAATTCACTAACCAAGTTCTGTTTATTCAGGCTTCTTTTAGCCCTCTTTCTTCCATCCCACAGCCATTGCCTCAGTTGGGACCATTCTCATTTATTTTGTTTCTTTTTTTGTCTGCACTTAGTCTCTTAACTGATTTCCAAGCTTCCAGTAACTCTATAATCTAATCCATCACCCACTTACTGTCAAAGTTATTATCCTAAAATGCAGTTCTGGTAATGCTCTTCCCATGTTTTTTTTTTTTTTTTTTTTTTTGTTGTTGTTGTTGTTTTTGAGACGGAGTTTTGCTCTTGTTACCCAGGCTGGAGTGCAATAGTGCAATCTCAGCTCACTGCAACCTCCGCCTCCTGGGTTCAGGTAATTGTCCTGTCTCAGCCTCCTGAGTAGCTGGGATTACAGGCATGCTCCACCATGCCCAGCTTATTTTTGTATTTTTAGTAGAGACGGGGTTTCACCATGTTGACCAGGATGGTCTCAATCTCTTGACCTCGTGATCCACCCACCTCGGCCTCCCAAAGTGCTAAGATTACAGGTGTGAGCTACCGCATCTGGCCCCCCATGTTTTTGTTTTTTAAGCCTATATGGCACCAATTGACTCTGTGATTATGTCTTAAATTTTATAATTTGGTATGTGAGAACTTTCAAAGACTGGTCCCAATCAACCCTTCAGCCTCATCTCCAATGACTGCTAACTACAGCCAATATTCTGCCTACATAGAGCAAGCCAGCATCTCAAAAGCACTTCTACCTGTTACCTTTCTGTGTATTTGAACGAGCTTGTGACCTTTTCTGCCAGAAAAACCCACCTCATCCTTCAAAGTCTGGCTCAAATAATCCCTCCTCAACAAGAACTTCTCCAACTCTCTGGACCAGTTAGTGGTTCCTCCCTCTGGGCTCCCACAACATCCAATTTTACTAACGCATTCATTGATTCAACAGGCTGTCTCTGTGCATATTCTACTATGTACCAATCATGCACTAAGCCCTGGGATAACCACACTGGATAAAAGTAGAAATAGCTCCTGCCCACATGAAGTTCACAGTTGGTTAAAGGAAACAGATACTATCAGATAAACATACAAATGTTAGCTACAAAGGGACATGAGTGTTTATAGTCATAGAGGATACCAGTCTGGAGGTTGGAGTTCCTTCCACAAGGAATGGACCCTTGAGGTGAGAATGAAGTAGGAGTTAACACCAGATAAAGGAGATAGAACATATACCCCAGGCCAAGGGGACAGCAGGTGCAGAGCCCTGTGGAAGGAGGGGAAATAATCCTCTTTTTCTTTTTCTTTTTTTTAAGGAATAGAAGATCAGGGCATTTAAAGCAGTGAGGCACAGGAAGAATGTGGGGAGAGAAGAGGCAGCACTTAGATCATTCATTGTGTCACATTTGTTGACTGTGCCTTTCCTGCCTCATGCTCTGAAATTGAGCTTTTCCAATACGAGGACCATGTCTTACTGAAATTATATCCATCCCAGCAATTCGCACAATACAGAAAAAAAAAATTAATGTACCCAATTTATAGACGAGGGTGTTGAGGCTCAGGAAGGCTGAATGAGTTGCCCAAGCTCTCAAGGCTGGCAATGGCATAGCAACTATAATAGAATATAGACCTAGTCCTCAACTGCCTCTCTGTCCTTAAACTGCCCTCGGAAAACCACCTCCTTCATCATCATTTTATTTCAGAAAAACCAAGTTTTTCTATGAGCTTTTTTTTTTTTTTTTTTTTTTTAGAGCCTAATAAAACAAAATACCAGTTACTACGCTGTGTATGTGCGTGCGTGTTGGAGAGCGGACACATGCACGTTGGTCTACTGGGGATCAGAACACGAATCCTTTCTGGTACAGGACTCTTGTTTGGAATCTCCTTAAAGGCCCGAAATGGTGTGGGTGGTGAGAATTCGCCGTCATAAGGAAGCTCCCGGTGACACCCAGAAAAGAGCATCCCGGCTGACCCTGCAGGTCTGGAGTGAAAAGACCCCGGACTGTGCTCTAATGTGGGCAGGGAGCCGGGTCTCTAGTTCCCTGCTTTCCAAACCTCTCCGCCCTTCCATCCAGAACTGGCTGTTTGAGAAACCACCTAATTTCCCGGCTATCCCGCCCAGCCCTGCAGATGGGAGGGAGAGAGGGCAACCTTGTCGCGGGAAGGCATCCTCCAGGCCCAGACATTCATCTCTGTCCATTTCAAGGCACCCGAGTCTGGGCCGTATATAACCAAGTACTGGGGCCACGGGTGGTGGGATGACAAGGTGGCCTCTCTAGGCTCGTTTTAGTCACAGATCTTCGGTAAATCTGGGTTTGGGGCCGTGATCCTAAGTCTAATTCGGGACTATTTCAGGTACTGGAGTTGAGGCTTCATTTGGGCAGGAAAGAGGGGTGGGGCGGGGTGGAGCGCTTAGGGGCACGGCTCTTGTGAGGATTACGGTGCAGGCTGTGGACCGCGGCGGCGCTCGCAGAGGCTGCAGCCATTGCACAGCCGAGCATCCCACATTCAACAGGAGGAACCCGCGGAAGAGGAGCCCCAATCCCCCAGCGCCGCAGCCACCGCAGCCAGTGTGCCCCGCGCCCTCGAGCGCCATGGCCAAGGAAGGCGTGGAGAAGGCGGAGGAGACCGAGCAAATGATAGAGAAGGAGGCAGGCAAGGAGCCGGCGGAGGGCGGCGGCGGCGACGGCTCGCACCGCCTCGGGGACGCCCAGGAGATGCGCGCGGTGGTGCTGGCCGGCTTCGGGGGGCTCAACAAGCTGCGGCTCTCCAGGAAGGCCATGCCCGAGCCTCAGGACGGCGAGCTCAAGATCCGCGTCAAAGCCTGGTCCAGTATCCGCGCCTTTCTCGCTTTCTCTCTTTTTGCGCGCTGGGCGCTGGGGATGGGGTGGGAGAGCCGCGGATGCTGCCCCGGTAGAGCAGCCGAGCGCACCCGCTCCGCGCCCTCACCCGGGTCTCAGAGCCTCCCCCGGCCAAAGCTGGGGAGGATGCAGAGGGGTGGCTTCCCCAAGCCAGATCTAGGGGTGACGGGAAGAGAATATGAGCTCCTGGGCGCGGGGAGAATGCTGGCGCCCAGCACCCCGGGTCTGGAAGATTGCGCTGCGGGAGTGCTCAGTCTGAGAGGAAAACTCAGCTTTCGCGTAGAGGGGTTGATGGTTAACAGAATTAAAAATACATGTATTAAGAACGCGCACCCACTCTGTGCCAGCCGCCGTTTGTAGTTTAACACGTGCGATCTTTTTTAATACTTTCTGGGACCTAATGAGTCAGGTGCCATCAAGATCCCCTTACAGGTAAGAAAGCCGCCTGTCAGAGAGAATGAGTGATTCGCCCAAGATCACTCAGCTGCCTCTAAGTGGCTTGGCCGGGAATTTGATACCCGATCTTTTTTTCACCTCTATGCTGTTGTCCTGACAGGCCTGGGACAGGGTGTAGGGCTGGGTCTCGTGTCCTGCACTCTTTCTTTCCCGTAGCCTGGCGGGGAAAGGAACTAGGAAGGAAGAGGATTCGTACGGTGCATCCAAGCTTGGTGGTGGGGAGGCCGGGGCGGCAGCACAACCCTCTCCATCCCCCTATGCATTCTCTGTTTTTCCGGGAGGGGAAAAAACCATGATCAGTCTCCCCGGAATTCCTGCGCCCGTCTCAGAAGGAGCTCAGCTCTTTAAGCTGCCCTCTACTCTCCATTAGCCCTGGGGGAACTTCTCTAGGCCCTCACGCTCAGCCAAGGTTCCCCGGGAGAGTCGAAGCGTCTCTGTGTGCGGGCACTGTAAGATCATTTCACAGAAGTTCTGGAAAGGGCTTACCCGGCAGAGGCGGACTTAACTCAATACTAGGTTTGCATGTCAAACTTGTAAGGGGAACTTGCTGTTTTCACGGTAAGACGAGCCTATTCCTTGAGTCCCTCCCCGCCACCCCAATACACAGCTCTCCAAAGCAGCAGCCAGCTCGCGAGCTCCTAGGTTACATCAGAAACCCAAGAACTAGACCTGATCTAAAGGCAAGAGAAATGCAAAGGAGAGTCCCCTCCCCTTCACCACCTTGAGAGCACACGCAGGTTTCATTTGCCAGATCAGAAGGCAGCTAGTGGGAGAGGCAGGCGCCGATCCCTGCCTGGCTGCTCACGTATGCAGCTGGTCAGGTTTGACTCTGAACACCACTCTTAGGCCTCTGTGGGGAATTCCGGGTAAGGGAAGAGGCTTTTGCAAACCGGGGGATCCTATACAATGAACTCTTATTGAACCAAGTTGTTTGATCCCAGAGGAGAGCTTATACTGCCCTTTCACAGTTAAATCTCCAAAGCCTAACCCACTCCCCTATCCCACAATGCCTAGCACACTGTTTGGCGCACTCATATCCTAAGTAAGTTACCGTGGAATGAATGGATTGAGGAAAGAGCCTGGAGGGGGATTGTTGGGTCATTATATTTCTTCACTTGCTGGTGGAAGAGCTTTTGCTTAGTAAAATTAAAACCATGCATTTAGAATTCTCCTTCCTTAACCACTTCATAAAAAAATATTATCTGTATACACACAGTTATACATATATACATACACATATATATGTATATACGTATATACATACACATATATATGTATATACGTATATACATACACATATATATGTATATACGTATATACATACACATATATATGTATATACGTATATACATATACATATGTATGTATATACGTATATACATACAGTTACTTATGTGTGTGTATGTAATTTATGACTCTTCATCCAAAATGAGGATTGGCATCTAGGATTCTATGTTAGAGTATGTATTTAGAGAGCGAAAATGATAAAACTACTTTTTAAAGAAAAGAGCATCATCTGCAGTACACATGGGTCTGTGTTTTCCAGTCTTATGCTAATAGCATAATTGCTGATAGGAACTGAAGCATTTTGAAATAATACATATCAAGATGAAGGCCAAGAGATTGATTTTCAAAGCCAGATGCACAAGCCTGATCTTCAGTGGAGCTGAAAACACACACACACACACACACACACACACACACACACGAATCACTGCACTCCACCCCCCCCCCCCCCCACCCCAGTTGTTCAGAAAGCCAACCAGGCTGCGGGTACATTTGCAATACAGTGTTGCAAATAGCCCAGATTGATTTTCTTTTCACCAAGCTGGAAGCAGAGTTAATGGTTTTACAAGGAAGGATTGGAATAGGCTTGTAAAGATGGCCCACTTGGCAGCTCCTTCTCCCCTGGGCTGGGATTGGCTGGTCAGACATGCTCATTGATTATAAGTTTTAGCCTTGGGAACCAGGATGGCTCATTCTGTATTTTTATGAATCAGCTGATGGCTTCCTGGATGAAGGTCTCCCTTTTATCTGCTCTCTACTTTTAATAGAAACCTTTTTGTCATAATAGGATATGCTTTTTGCTTAGAATAAAGCATAGTCCATTTGAACCAGTATTAGTTAAACCTGGAATGACGGTCCCAGTTGGCTACAAATTTTATTAAAATGGAAGAGATGAGGCACAAAGAAATATCTATTTTATATCATTTTCCCTCTTTCGTTCATGGGCCAATGAAATGGGTATTTCCTATAGAATAGAAGAGCAAACTGAGGCTTGGAAACATTGAGTCATTTGCCAAAAACATCACACGATAGTAGAGTTAGGTTTTGCATCCTCTTCTCCTTAAATCTTTGCTGTTTTCCTTTTATTCCATCTTGTCTCATTTGGTGGAAAAGCCATAAGAAATGAGATTCTTCCTTTAGCATGTAGTCTCACTTTCTTTCCTTTCTCCACCAAAGATGGTTCCTTTGCTCTTTTTATGTCTGGCTTAAGAGAATAATCTCTGGCTATTCCCAACGTTGTATGGCTTTCTCCGGAAAGCAGAGACATTGTGGTCAAATGCGGCTCAAAAAGAACTGTTGCTGGGGCCAAGGTTGGAGGGATAGCAGAGTCTTCTGTGTAAATTTTTTCTGGAATGTCAGTTTTGATGGCAGATCAATTTCACCAATTATTCATTGAATACTTTATGCCACAAGAGGCTTAAGTGATCAGGTAGAAAAAGCATGTGGCCTTTGAAGAAACATGGATTTGGATATAAGCTTAAGCCTCCCCTCTTCTTATCCATGTAACATTGGGGGATGTGTCTCAATGTCTCCAAACTTCCCATACATTATCTGAAAGTGGGGATAATAAGATGAACCTCATGGTGTTGTTGTAAGAGTCAGATGCAATAAAGAGACTAGCCTGCTGTCAGCATTTGATAAAGTAGTATTCTTTGTGACTATTGTTGCTGCCATATCTCCTAGACCAATGTGGTATATGCTGCTTGGTGACCTGACAACTTGGAGGCCATCATTTTAATCATGTATAGGCAATATCATGTCACATCTGCTTAGTGATTAAGAGCGCTTCCTAGATATGAGTCCCAGCTCTGCTTGCTTGCTAACTGGATGTCTTAGGTCTCAGGTGGCTTATTGAAAGCATGCTTTTAGGATTATGGGAGCAAGGGAAGCAGGCTAGAGCAGAGGAAGGAGCTAAGCAAGGATGTGGTCTTAGCTGGATCTCACTGCAGGCAGTTCCACGTTAAAGCAAGGAACAGAGAGAAGCTTGTGTGTCATTGGCTGTGGGCTGCTTTCTGAGTGGAGACAGGGAGCCTCTCAAGCAGAATTGGCTTCCATTTGACTGAGCAAAATTCCCTAGGGAAGGGGACGGCTCTGAGCCTTGAGCAGCCAACACTTCCAGCAGTTTGGGGATGGGCACACTACCCATAGATGGGAACTGGGTGAGGTACAAACAATGCCTTCTGGTTGGCCTTGGCCATGTTGTTGTTACGAACCTGTTAACAAACTTCTGTTTCCTGGACTATAAAATGGAGATAATAATAGCATCCCCCTTCATAGTATTGTAATGAAGTTTAAATGACAGGCCATATACAAAGACCCGTATAAGGATGCCTGGTGCATAGCAAGTAGTCAAAAAATGTTAACCGGTATTATCTAAACTTTTACTTTTGGTTGCCATAGATACTTTATAGTTTATTATTCAAACTGGAACTCTTATATTTTGAGACAGGCATAGCAAGTAGTCAAAAAAGGATAACTATTATTATCTAAACTTTTACTTATGGTTGCCATAGATACTTTGTAATAGTTTATTATTCAAACTGGAACTCTTATATTTTGAGACAGGGTCTTGCTCTGTCACTCATGCTGAAGCGCAGTGGTGTGATCATGATTCACTCCACCTTGATCTCCCTGGCCCAAGTGATCCTCCACTGTCTTGGCTTCCTGTGTAGGTGGGACCACAAGCATGTGCCACCATGCCCAGCAAATTTTTTTTAATGCATTTTTCGTAGAGACAGAGTCGCACTATGTTGCTCAGACTGGTCTCAAACAAACTGGACCTCATCTGAAAGCAAACGGGGCACTATTTAGAATTACTCCTAGACAGGAGAAGCTACAGTCATAAAATGGGACTGTCTTAAGGTGTGTGCCCCTAACAGATACGAGTCAGAACTGTGCCATGCTGACATCAGTCTTGTCACAGTCGAGTATCTCTTGGACAGGGGCTGCTAGGATTTTAGGCTGGCAGAGGGTCTCCAGGTTGGGCTGCAGGAATGTATTTCAGTGGCCATTAACAAACCTTCTCTGGTTTGTGGCTCAAATTGGCTTGCAGTAGAAGGGCACTAATGGACTAGGGACATTTATTTTCCCAGAGTGATTTACAGCAAGAGGCTACATGAAAGTGCTGGAAAGAGACCAATGGGATGAAAAACGGTTCCATCCAGTCGTGGTTCCATTGGCTGATGTAAAAATGGGCTGAGGGCAGGCCACCCCAGAAGAAAGCTACCAGATTGGTGGGATTCTAATACGTATGTCATGAGGGTACAGTAAATGGGAGATAGGGAAGAAACAAACCATATTGGCAAGTTATTATGAGCCAGGAAATGAGCTGGTTGTAATACACTCTTTGTTTCATTTCATCCTAATGGCAGCTCAACAAAATCGGTATTGCCATCTCCAATTAAAGATGAGAAAACTGACATTCACAGACACATCGGGATCACAAACCACTAAGTGGAAGAGCCATGTGAAAACCCGAGTGTGCCTTCTTCCTGGGCTCTTTACATTTTGGAGAATCAGAGAGACATAGCGACAAAGACATAAAAGAGAAAGAGACAGAGAGAGACACACACAAATCATGAGAGACCAAGAGACACTGAGAGGCAGACAGACACAGAGACGGGAATACAGGAAAAGAGCCAGGAATGCATTTGACTGATTTGAAGTACAACGGGTAAGACTCAAAATTGCACAGTTCCATCCTGCCTCCCACCCCAAAACAGCCACTGTGACTCTGCACCACATCCATTTTGTCTACACTCGTGGGATATAGTATGTGGGATGCTTTGGGGAATCCATCTAGATGGAGTTACTATGACCGTTGACCCAGAACACCCATGCTGATTAAACACAATCGCCACTCCTTGAGTCCACCCAAGAGATTGGCCTTTCTTCCTCTGCCTCCTTTACCTTGATCGGGCCATTGCTGCATTGGCAAATTGAGTATAAGTTATCCCAAAACAGCAGAGCATTGAACTGTCAGTAGTAAGGCTGATGTAATGAAAGATAGCCAACATGATATTCCCTGTGTTTATTCAGATAAACAAGCAGAGTCCATGAGGTTAAGTGACACAGATGTCTGTAAAACTCAGACATTGCTCAGAGGGTTTCTAATAGCCAAGCCAGGAGCCGCTCTGACATGGACATTGGAACAATGTGTTATGAATCATTCTGTATTGGATGGAAGCGTCAGGATTTGACAGGAAAGGATGACTCCATGCTGAGTCACATTTAAGCCTCATTTGATGATGCGAACAGGGACGTGCTAGCTCTGGGGTCATTTTTATTTAATGAAATTTGCATTCTCATTATCAACTTGGTCCTTGTGGATGAAGACTGGGGATAGTGACACCATCCACTCTTCTTCCAATAATGGAATTGGACTTCTTGCTTTCCTGGTGATTTGAAGAGGAAAGGAAACCTAGAATCAGTGATTCTTCTATCTCATAAGAACAAAGAAATATGCTCTGACCCCTTCACTTGAGCCCACTGTTTATACTTAACCATCTTGCCCCCGAGAATATTTTGATCTCACTATCACTACAGAAGCCTTTGTTTTTCCCCTTTTTTGTGTCCTTTCTCCCTCAGTCTGTATCTTCACATATTTCTGTCTTCCAATTTTTCCATTCTGCTGCTAAAAAATAATAATAACACCCACCAAAGAATAACCCCACTAACAGAAGCAACAATTGGTAGAATTTACAATGGAGGGGAAAAAGATTCAGGAATTAAGATTTGGTATAATAATACTTTACATGAAATAGGATTCATCCAAGTAGAAATAATTTCAGAAAATAAAAGTGAAGTAAATGGCAAATAGCTTAACAGCTTATTAACAGCTTAACAATAAATAGCCTAAATATGCCATTTAGAACATTTTAATTTGCTAAAAATCAACACTGTTGTCATAATTCTGATGACTTGTTTGTAGTGGGTATTTCCTCAGGATTAAAACTTTTGGGCGGTTGAAAGTATGGAATTAAAAATAAGCTGGGATCAAAAGGAAGAGCCTGAAGGAAAAGCAGGAATGACGGTGGATGGGTCCATTCAGAAAAGGTTCATTCGTTCCACCTAGTTGGTCAGCTAGCAATGGCAGGGAATCCATGCAGATGAGTAGGAAGCTGCCTGCCTTTGGAAAGTGCTGGGCTTCAGTTTCAGGCAGACAGACATAGGTTAAAATTTTGCTTTGCCCTTTATTAACCATGTGTGTTTGAGCAAGTTACTTAGCTCTCTTTATTTTTTTATTTTTTTTATTTTTTGAGACAGAGTCTCACTCTGTCGCCCAAGCTGGAGTGCAGTGGCACAATTTCAGCTCACCACAAACTCCACCTACCAAGTTCAAGTGATTCTCCTGCCTCAGCCCCACAAGTAGCTGGGATTACAGGCACCTACCACCATTCTCAGCTAATTTTTATATTTTTAGTAGAGACTGGGTTTCACCATGTTGGCCAGGCTGGTCTCAAACTCCTGATGTCAGGTGATCTGTGCCTCAGCCTCCCAAAGTGCTGGGATTACAGGCATAAGGAACGCCACCTGGCAATTTTTTTTTCTTTTATTTTGTGACAGAGTTTCATTCTTGTTGCCCAGGCTGGAGTGCAGTGGTGCAATCTAGCCTCACTGCAACCTCTACCTTTCAGGTTCAAGTGATTCACCTGGCTCAGCCTCCTGAGTAGCTGGGATTACAGGCATGTACCACCACACCTAGCTAATTTTTGTATTTTTAACAGAGACAGTGTTTCACCATTGAACTCTGGACCTCAGGTGATCCGCCTGCCTTGGCCTCCCAAAGTGCTTGGATTACAAGTATAAGCCACTGTGTTCTGCAATTTTTTTAAGGGATGCTGGCTTTCAAAGCCACCCAATTTTCAGGGTTGGGAATAGATTTTGACTTACCTATTGCTGTCCTCCCACCAGCCCCCTGCATCCCCACCCATGGGTTGCTGCAGGAATTTCTTTGCTAGCTGGGTGTGTGTAGACAATCCCGCCTCTGGAGCTTGGTTCACTCTCATTCAAAGGAGTCAAATCCCACACTGTGGGCACATCACTGACACTCCACACACAGCAGAGCTCCCCCAGGCATGAAGAAATAGTGCCCCAATGACACTCAAGTTCCTGGGACTTCCTTTTCCTAAGAGAGCCTTTTGGACATTTTGGCATTTGTCACCGAAGAGAGAGTATAAGAAGAAAAAAGAAGAGACTCTTCACAGGAAATGGTGGCGAGCATGTAATCTCAAATTAGTTTGATTCCTCTGTGTGTGAACTCATACAGAAAATCAGTTGGAGCCATGGTATGAAAATGAGTGAATTTTATGTTGAAAGGCCCAGAAGAACATAATCGATGTTCCAGTGAAAGAAGCTGTTTCATCTTTGAATGTGATATTTTCTTGATGAGAGCGTGCAGTCAGTGTCTGTCCTCAATCTCCTGTCAATGACCCCTGACGCCTCATCCCTGGCATTTTCCTGGAGCCAGGGAAATACTAAACAGTCCTTCACCAAAAAAAACCCAAAGCCAAAGCATTGGGTCCTCTCACTCCTGACTTTGCTAAATAACTATGGTCCCCAGAGCCTAATCCAGGATAATTATCTTCTGAGCAAGGGACGACAGTGATTCATTTCTTAACCTGGCACTGGTCATACACCCAAACCAGATGAAAGGCAGCATGCTTCTTAGTTATAAAATAGTAAATGTGTGAACTACAGCAAGCCTGGATTCAAATCCTGGCTCTGATCATTTTAGCAACCTGTATAACCTTAGAAAAATGATTTAGTCTTTTCAAATCTCAGTTTTCTCGCCTGTAATATGGGTACAATAATACAATGTATGGGGTAAATTTTTTGTGTGTGGGTATAGAGAAAGATAATGCACCTAAAGTACCTACCAAGAATGTTGACACGTTTCATATTTGTTGAATGAATGAATAAAAGAAGTGTGTGTCAAATAAGATGTGTTTGATAGGTATTCACGGTGTGGAGGAGGTACAAAGAAATAGGATATTACAAGGTCCCTCCATGCTTCATAAAGTTTTTTTAATGGAGTCCCTCATTCAGACTCCACCTGTCTCTTCCAAAGAGTACAAACCCTGATATCAAAAGTAGCTCAAGTGGGATGTGCCACTGTGTCATGACATATACAAGAAGATCAAGGTTAATTCCTGAAGGAACAAGAGAGGAAATGGAACCAAACTATGCTGTGCTCCTACTGTGTGCTGGAAACTGGACCGGGCTTAGAGATCTTTAGAAGGAAGGCCACTGTCTTCCTCCCTGACTTCTCTCTTTATTTCAGCCCTGCTGGCCATCGTGACAAGTTTGTCCCTGGGATTTTAGGCTTTCTCCTCTCCTTCCCCTTCCATCTTTTATCCTCTCTCCCCTGAGTTAGTTTCATGTGCTCCTGAGACTGGAAAAGGTGGTGGCCTTTAGCTCCAGCTGCCTTGTATAAATTAAGCAAGACCCAGTACAAAGAGAACTTATTTTCTCCCAGTTTTCATGTATTAAGGAAGGAATTTCACATTCCTGGAGATCTCCCTCTCTTCCTCTCCATGTATTGTATCCCGCAATACATGGGATTGTAATGTATACCTGGGGACTCTAAGGCCTACCAATCTGCATGTTACAATCATAAAACAAACCGTATTTCTACAACTATGTCCCTACCTTTTGCGGATGTCAGGCCCCCCAAACTCTACCCTTCAATACCCACAGAGTTTCCAGGGTAGCCTAGGAGGTGTTGCACAGGTCCTCAGAAACACAGTTCTCCTGGTTCCCCAAATGATCCTAAACCTTTCCTATTGCCTTGTTCTTTTCCTGCTTCCATACACTAAAGCCACCCAGAATATGTCCCCATTTTCTCCCTGTTCCAGATAAAAAGTCAGGCTCCCTGCTTGGGTTGTGGCTCATTTCCCCCTAATGCGGGTTACAAAGCAGCACATGCTACCTTGTATATTTAATGCTCCCACTGTTTGGAGTTAATAGGAAAGATATATTAATTATATTTCACTATTATCACAATAGCCTTATTTTTGTTTTGTTTTGTTTTTTTTTGGGACAGTCTATGTTGCCCTGGGTGGAGTGCAGTGGTGTGATCTCAGTTCACTGCAACCTCTGCCTCCCAGGTTAAAGTGATTCTCCTGCCTCAGCCTCCCTAGTAGCTGGGATTACAGGCATGCACCACCACACCTGGCTAATTTTTATATTTTAGTAGAGATGGCGTTTCACCATGTTGGTCAGGCTGGTCTCGAACTCCTGACCTCAAGTGATCTACCCGCCTTGGCCTCCCAAATTGCTGGGATTACATGTGTGAACCATTTCGCCCGGCCCCATAATGGCCTTTATTGAGTACTTTCCATGTACCACAAGCTCTATGCTAAGTGTTTTATGGTGAGCTCTGTGATACCAAGCATTTTACAGATGAAAAAACAGGATCTAGGTGAAGGAACTTGCTAACGATCACACAAATAAGCTACAGAAAGCTTGGCTTCAAACCGGTTGTCACTTTCCAGGGCCCACACTTTTCATGCTTCTTGCCTCTGCTTTTCCCTGCTCTGTTCTGGACAGGAGCCCTTAGAACTGAAAGGGAGCCTGAGTGCTAGGAAATAACAATGTTCAGTATCCAGCTCTCCACTGTTAGACCCCAGCCAGCTTCATCCAGGGCTGTATTCTCCAACTCACTCTTCACTTAGGATGAGGTTTGTTGTTCCCAGAAGACATAGCTGCCCGTCATGCAAATAGACACATTGCAGGGCAGCCCCCCTCCCGGCCCAGATAGTCTGAGCCATATGATTCAAGGGAGCTCTGGTGAGACTCTTTTTTTTTTTTGAGACAGTCTTACTCTGTCACCCAGGCTGTAGTACAGTGGCGCTATCTTGGCTCACTGCAATCTCCGCCTCCTGGGTTCAAGCAATTCTGCCCCAGCCTCCTGAGTAGCTGGGACTACAGGTGTGCACCACCACA
Organism: Saguinus oedipus; assembly: GCA_031835075.1. Lineage (NCBI taxonomy): Eukaryota > Metazoa > Chordata > Mammalia > Primates > Cebidae > Saguinus > Saguinus oedipus. Next base: position 36,700,626 of record CM063189.1, read on the forward strand.
CTCAGCTAATTATTTTGTATTCTTAGTAGAGTTGGGGTTTCACCATATTGGCCAGGATGGTCTCGATCTCCTGACCTCATGATCTGCCCACCTCCGTCTCCCAAAGTGCTGGGATTACAGGCATGAGCCACCGCGCCTGGTCTCTAGTGAGACTTTCAAACTGCAATCTCCATAGCTCGTGCCCCTCCTCCCAACACAGACACATTTGTATCTTTGACCAGACTATCCATCAAAGTACACACTTTCATAAAAACAAAAAGCATCCCTCATCTAGGATCAGAAAGAAATGCTTTTTATTAATCTATGCTATGCCTAGTTCAATCAGCTAATGGGGGAGCTATTAAACCTACCATTCCTCTGATTGGTCTGAATGATTTTCTAATTGGTTTCCCTTTATCCTCTCAGTTAAACTCACTAAAATGGTTCCAACTGGGGACCTCGTAATAAACTCTGACTCAAAGTTTCACAGCCAGAACCTGGGATGCATAACGTGCCTACCTTCCTGAAACAGTCCTTTCAGATTTGAAGGCTTTCTCTTACCTGGGAGGAGAGACAGACAGTCCATGTCTCTGGGATGACTACTTCATAAGAAATGAGCAGCAAAGGCAGTTTTCACCCTGACACCGCTCTGAGCCTCAGCCTCTCTGTCTTCAGCCAGCAGCACGCCTGGGAGACTCCACATCTTCCTTTTGCATTTTTAGCCGTTTTCTTTCCTTTTTCTAGTCATTTTTCCTTTTGGATCCTTCAGATAGCTGGGCCCATTTTCTCTTGAATGGAGACCCAGCTTCCAAGACGATTGAAAAGCACTGTCAAAGGTTTGAGTCCTTTAGAAAACACTAAAGTTGATCCGTTCATGGTGCGGACAAAAATCTCCTCAAACATTTTCTTTTCCTGTGTATATCCCGCAGGTGCTGCTGCTCTCTCCTGCTCTCTTCAAACTCTTCCAGACTTTCAATCCTTGCTTTTGCCATCTCTTGGCCATCTTTGTTCACCTTTCATATCTAGTCTTTTATCTGCCAGGAGTAAATCCTTGCTTTTTTTTGAAGCGCATCAATCAGGCAGGTCTTTGATCTTCTCAGTTTCCTTCTCACCGTGACAGCAGTGGACACAGCAGGGCTGCCAGACAAGCACGGCTAAGAGGTGATTTCTTTAGTGGGAAGAAAGACGACAGCTCAAATCATTCCTAGTTATTTTCCTGCTTACACCTTCAGTGGAGAAATTTTTGTTCCTTTAATGTACCCTGTGCTAAGCACTGAACATTGAAAGGTGGATTTTAAGACAAGACCTGTGCCCTAAAGTTGCTCATAGTGTACAGGGAAGATAATAGGGTAGGATGCGGCTACTGCCTCCTTCTTATGCTCCATTAGACTAGAATATGACTTAACTAAAATTAAAAGTTCAGTTCCTTAGTCACACTAGTTACGTCTCAAGTGTTCAATACCACATGTGGCCAAGTGGCTACCACATTGGACAGCAGCCGGGACAGAACATTTCCATCATGGCAGAGTGTTCTGTCGGACACGTCTGTTCAAGTCTTCACCTCCTTTTATTTCCTGTTGAAACAATCGTTTTACTAAGCATTCTTTTTTATCAGCAGCAATGTCTTAGGAAATAGCTGTCGTGTTGTAGCAAACATGGACTGTTTCTCCATGGGGACCCTGTCCTTCTTTGGCTCCAAGGAGAAATTAAGCCATGATCACTCTATCTTCTCCCCTCCATGGAGAGGTGAGATGGGGCTGGAGAGGCTGAGAGAACAGGAGCAAGGGGCACGCCCATTCAGCGATACTGTCTGTGAGAAGAACCTGATCCCAGTCATGTGAGTTAAGAACTACCCTCTCTAAACTAGCTGTGACTCTTGTGTAGCCTCCTCGTGTGGAACTGTCATGCTGTGTAGCTGTTCCTTTGTTGATCTCTGAGTCCTGGAAAGCAGAGATATCATTGTCACTGTTGTGACATTAGTGCCTAGCCAATCCCCAAAACACAGAGGGGTCTGCTGAATTCAAATTGGGTGACATTAAATGCTCTATGCAACCAGTCACTGCTGAGCACCTGTTTGGAGTCAAGGCCGTGGTCAACATCAATCATGGAGCATAAAATGTTAACCTTTTCAGGAACCTTAGGAATAAATATCTCCTGCTGTGTCCCAAGGAGGGGCTGAGAGTAAATAACCGGGTCTCAAAGTCAAAAGAGTTAGTCTCAGTATCAAGGAATGCTTGTTTCGGACGCTTTCGGACGCTGCTTTTCTGTCTCTGCTGAAAACTGGCTCGAGACATTTAGATTCTCAATATGCCTCCTTGGCCGTTTTGTTCTCTGTTGGAAATACTACTGAGGTGTGTTTTGAATACTAATTTGGACATGTGATCTGAATGTATTTCTTTTCTCAGACACTGTAGGAACAAATAACTCATACAACTGTGTCCCAAGCTGTCTTACCCTTACCATCACTGCAAGTCACTTCCTCCCTCACCTCTCTTTATTTCAGCCATGCTGGCCATCGTGATGAGCTTGCCCCTGGGATTCTAGACTTATCCCTCTCCTTTCCCTTCCATCTTGTATCCTCTCTCTCCTCATGGGTTAGCTTCCCATGATTTTACTACGATGAGCTTCCTTCACGAGTCTGGAAAAGGTGGCGGTCTTTAGCTCCAGCTGCTGTGTACAAAGAGAACTTTTTTCTCCCAGTTTTCTCCCAGCATAGGTGACGGAGAAAGGGATCTTGGTGGGGCAACACCAGCACCACTTATGTAAAGTGGTAAATGATGAATAAAAACAAATGCGTCGGAAAACTCTTAGGTGTCTCCCATGGCTGCAGTGGCTTGTTTACCTGAAAACAGTGGTCAGAGAGGGTGGGCAGCGTTATGTGGAACTGGTCACCAAGGGGACCAGTGTCAAGAGCCACAGGCCAGCTATTTGGGAGGGGAGCCTAAGCATCCCACTGTACCCTTTCCAGCCTCTGATTGAACACAGGTGGATTCTTCAGGTGAATCCTAAGACCGGTCCGAGATAGTTCTGGCTGTTCTCAAAGAAGAGCTGCCATCCGAGATTTGCATAAACGGTGTCCCCGCTTTGGCCACTGCGAGCTTTCTCTTCCCTAGCACATTTGTGTCAGCCTGTTCTCACAGTCTTGAGATAACAAAACGGGCGCTTGAGCAAATCAGAAAAGAAAAAAGAAGATTTGTGCCCTAGATTTTCTAAGATCAATGCCTATTTTCCTAGGCATTTTCAAGTTTTCAATTGAGATTAAAAACAAAAACAAAAGCTTCAGTTCTGGGGCAATGAGAAAATGAATCAAACATCTGCTTCTTTGACCCCGCGTGGTTGGGAGTTAAGTGCTTTGATCAACATATTATCAGCAAGACGAGAGGAGAATAACCAACGAGCGCACCTTCCCTTGCTGCTTTTCCTTGGCACAAAGCCTTACATGAGGTCTGCTTGGCTCTGCCCAGAACTGACAGCCATGAATGCGGGGCTGGTTAAAGTTCCCAGGCAGAGAGAGGGCTGGTGAACGCTTCCTACTGGGAATTCAATGGCGTTTTCCCCAGTGCCTGCCCCTCCACCAGCATTGTGACCTCTGACTTCCCACAGACACCTAGAAAGCCTAGAGTGTGATCGTTCGTAGATTTTCCCCAAGCAGTTTACCAATGCAGCGTGTATTTTGGTAGCTTATCTATTTGGTAGTTTATCTACTTGTTCCTTTTGTTTTATTTTTCCTTAGTCTCTGTCTTTTTAAAAAAAATAGCATCTTGCTCTGTCACCCAGGGTGGATTTCACTGGCCCCATCTCAGCTCACTGCAACCTCCGCCTCCCAGGTTCTAGCAATTCTCCTGCCTCAGCCTCCTGAGTAGTTGGGATTACAGGCACGTGCCACCACGCCTGGCTAATTTTTGTATTTTTGGTAGAGAGAGGATTTCACCATGTTGGTCAGGCTGGTCTCAAACTGCTGACCTCAGGTAATCCTCCCACCTCAGCCTCCCAAAGTGCTGAGGTTACCGGCGTGAACCACTGCACATGGCCTCTGCCACTGCCTTTTAAAATGTCTTGATCTTTTTATTTTTCTAATCTTCATTTTCTTTTTTTTTTATAGAAACAACGTTTTTTACTAAACATTACTTTTATCAGCAGACATATCTTAGGAAACGGCTGTCATGTCATAACAAAAATGGACTGTTTCTCCATGGGGACGCTGGTCCTTGGTGGCTCCAGGGAGAAATCAAGCTGTGGCCACTCTGCTGTCTTATCCCCTCCATGGAAAGGCAGGATGGGGCCAGGAGGCTGAGAGACTGGGAGCAAGAGGCACGCCCATTCCTAAGGGATACTTGTGAGAAGCACCTGACTGCAGCAGGCTTTTTCCCTTTCCTCTCATTCTTTCAGGTTTTTATTTAAAGATCTCATTCTTTTTCCTGCCTTTGCACCATTCATTATAAGAAACACTCGATCTTTCCTCCTCAGGGACCACCGTGCAAAGTAGTCTCATAAAAATTCACCATCAGCGACAGCTGCTCTGTGATCCCAAGGGAATAAACCCTGAAAGGAGAGATGACACCACTCTCCTTGTAGCGGATGCGCTCATGTGCACCACCCCAAAGCATCCTTTTAGAATCTCAGCGCTCACTGCCCCAGCTACCAGGAGTGATGGCAGCTGACAGCTCACAGCTGGTTTCTCCTGAGGAATTGTTCTCAGCCAAAGGAAGTCTCCTTTCCCAAGTCTGCACTCCCTCCCTGGGGGCAGCCCTTGTTCCCGACCAGTTGATGCGGGGGGTACAAAGGCCAAGTCCCCTTTGCCTTGATTCAGAATTACTCAAGGAACCATGCTATGTCTGGAACTTTCTAAGGATGAACTGAGACCTCTTCACTAGTCTGTTAGAGTTCAACTTCTCCCTCTCCCCCATCCAGCTTCCCTCCTTCCCATGCAGTTGTCCTCTAGAACTCTCCCTATCAGACCTCTTCCTGCAAATCTCAGTCTCGGAGTCTGTTTTCCGGGGAGCCTGACTTATAGCATTTTCTTTGTGTTATAGTGATGACAGTGATGCAGATAGCAGCTCATATTCGTTAAGCATTTACTGTAGGAGGTACTCTGTTTTACATACAATCCACACAACACCCCATAAGGTGGGTATGTTACTATCCCATTGTTGAGATGAAAAAACTGAGGGCCAAGGTCAAGCAATGCACCTGAGGAGGAGCCAGACAGCTAAAGCTAAAGATTTAAACTGAGCTTTGGTGATTGCAGAAGAGTACTAGGAATACATCTTTGGGGAGAATTTTCTGGAGGTTGATTTTTGGACTTCATGGTTATATTGTACATTAGCATGTTCCGTAGTGGCTATATGATCACTTGCCTACACTCTAGAACAGGGGTCCCTGGGTCATGGACCAGTACTGGTCCATGGCCTATTAGGACCTGGGCTACCAAGCAGGAGGTGATCAGCCGGCAAGCGAGTGAAGCTTCATCTCTATTTGGAACCATTCCCATCACTCGTGTTACTCCCTGAGCTCCATCTCCTGCTAGATCAGTGGCAGCATCAGATTCTCAGAGGAGCATGAACCCTATTGTGCACTGCACATGCGAGGGATCTAGGCTGTGTGCTTCTTATGAGAACCTAATGCTTGATGATCTGTCACAGTCTACCATCACCCCCAAATGGGACCGTCTAGTTGCAGGAAAACAAGCTCTGGGTTCCCACTTGATTCTACATTATGCTGAGATGTGTAATTATTTCATTATATATTACACTGTAATAATAATGGAAATAAAGTGCATAAGAAATGTAATGTGCTTGAATCATCTTGAAACCATCCCCACACCCCTGCTCCATGTAAAAAAAAATGTCTTCCATCAGACTGGTCCCTGGCGCCAGAAAGGTTGGAGACTGTCGTTCTAGAAGGCCACTCTTCATCGTATTGTGATCAGCCTTTATGATTCTGTTTCCCCATGAGAATTTGGAGCCCCTTGTTAACTTTGGGCATCCACTGCCTAGTATACGGCATAGTATACAGTGAGTGCTCAATGTGCTAGTTGAGTGGAGAGGTCCTGTGTTTGTAACTGGGAAAACTGAGTAATTATCTTTCTCTAGGAGAGCAAAGTACAGTAGTTGAGAGCACAGGTGCTGGGTTTACATCGTTTGCTTTCACAAACGATGTAAACCAGGTAAAGCCGATACTTTGTAAACCTCAGTGTGCCTTGGTTTTGTTCTCTGTAAAATGGGGTAATTTTTTTAATCTCTTAGCTTTCTTTGTGGTTGTTGTAAAATGAAATGACACTTAACACCATGCCTGATACATAGAAAGCACCCCGTAAAAGTTACCTATTATGGCCGGGTGTGGTGGCTCACGCCTGTAATCGCAGCACTTTGGGAGAACGAGGTGGGTGGATTGCCTGAGGTGAGGAGTTTGAGACCAGCCTGGTCAATATGGAGAAACCCCATCTCTACTAAAAATATGAAAATCAGCTGCATGTGGTGGCACATGCCCGTAGTCCCAACTGCTCAGGAGGCTGAGGCAGGAGAATCACATGAACCCGGAGGCAGATGTTGCAGTGAGGCAAGATTGCACCACTGCACTCCAGCCTGGGCGACAGAGCAATACTCTATCTCAAAAAAAAAAAACAAAAAACAAAAAACAAAAAACAAAAAACAAGTTACTTATGACAATTACTAGCCACAAATCAGTTCTTTTCCTTACCATCCTCCATCATCAGATAAATTAGAATGGTCAGATTTCTGTTTGCTTCATGGAGATGCCTCCAACAGTCACAGAGCCCTGTAGGCAAGCCCTCTCAGAAAGTGTCCATCCTTTTTTTTTCATGGGAACAGCTGACATTGGGCTACTCAAGTGGTCCTTTGCAACCCCAACAGCACATGAGAGTGTGTGCTTTCACTAAAGAGATTCTCAGAGCTGGGGCCAGGATATGCACATTCAGAAAAGAATAAATGTCATGATGATCCTGACATGCATTAAAAACGTGATTGTACTCAAGTCTCACCCTCTCTTCTCAGCAACTGATGCTACAGGCAGAGGGAGGGGCTCTACTGCCACTGTCCACAAAGAAAGAGGGCTCATGGTCTTTATCGAGTTTACTGCACGCAACTTCCAGGTCTCTTGGAGCTATTTCATAGAATCATGAGCGCTCAGGATTAGAAGAAAGCATGTCAGCTAGTCTTGTGTTTTAAATTTCCTCCATGGCATCTTTCGTGGTCTTCACAAACATCCTTAGTAACCCAAGAATGGGGCAGCCTATCTGATATTTTCATAAGCAAGTTGGATGTAGAAGCCATGATAACCACATTTTCGGAGGATACAAATTCAGGAGGGAGAATTAATTTTTTTGATGAAAGAATGAGGATTCAAGAAACAGACAAATTAGAATGATGGACTTCATCTAAAAACACCAAATCTAGCAAGGACAAATATAATCCTCTGGACTAGGATAAAAAATTCAACTGCCCTAGAGGACAATGAGATCTTTTCATCTGCTTTCTATTTAACCATTTAATTTTTACTGTCTCATTTGGGAAAAGACTTGAATTAGCTTTACAAAATAAAAAAAAAAAAATCAGTGATTCTCTAAATGTGGTTCTCAGGTCAGCAACATCAGCATAACTTAGAAATTTAGAAATGAAAAAATTGAGACTTCGCCCCAGTTCTACTTGAGTCCAGAACTTAGAGGTGGGGCCCAACAATCTGTGTTTTAACCAGCCCTGCTAGAAATTCTGATGAATAAAGTTTGAGAATGACTCACAACACTAGTAATACTAGTAATGGAATGTAAGGATTAAAAAAATGGAAACTCCAGAATATTCAGAGGTGAAGATGAAGTTGAGTATTGTGATGCTATAGAGGCCGGGGACAGTGGCCTGGCACTTTCCAGCACTTTGGGAAGCCAGGGTGTGAGGATCACTTGAGCCCAGGAGGTCAAAACTACAGTGAGCCATGTCCACACCACTGCACTCCAGCCTGGGTGACAGAGCTAGACTCTGTCTCAAAAACAATAACAAAAAGATGATATAGAGAATGAATGTGACAAATTTAGCTCAGAGCTTTCTAACAGCCAATGCAAAGAAAGAAACATAACCAGTGTTTATACTGTACTGGCCCTATAAGATTCATGAAGCCAATCCTTGTGCTGAGATTTGAGGAAAAAGTACTGTCTTCATAAAGTTATAAATATATGTTGTAACAAATTATATGGTTAACAAAATCCCTACAGTAAGTATTAAAAGTAATGGCAAAAACCACAATTACTTTTGCACCAATCTAATAAAACAATGGGTTTCTGAAGATTCTTTAGCAATCTGTCTCTTAATTGAGCTAATAACAGAGCAAGACTTGGGATTTCTATTGAGTGTAATACGAAAATATAGGATTGCGTTCTATAATCTGCATCAATAGAGAAGTAGGCTTTGGAAGATCTTTATAATATTTGTTTAATGATCTGACACTGTTTGGATTTTCGTGATTGCTGCTGAGGATACTGACAATGTGAGGATGGAACGGGATAGCAAGAGGCCTAAGATCTTTTCATAAGAGCAACCCCTGCCTTCCTTTACCAGGAGAATAAAAGGCAAGGGAGCATTGAGATGCTCCCTGTATCCTCCTTGCTAAACTCCTTCTTCTGAGTCCATTTTCACCTCAAATTGGAAAACTAATAAACTATAGCTGGGCTGATTCTTTTGTTATCCACTTAGTAATGTCTTTTAAGAAATGAAGTGTGTCTTCATTTGATATTGTTAGCGTAACAAAAAAAAATTCCAAATGATAGGCTTTGGGGACAAGAAGACATAGCAGCCTGCCATGGTTTCTAGATGACAGAATGACTGCACTCCAGCCTGGTATGCAGAGCTCAAGCTTGGCAGTCATGTAAAAAGAGCTTAGATTCCCAGTTCTGGTACCAACTCTATAACCTTGGACAAGGTACTCTATTCTCTCTAAGTTTCACCTTCCTTTTGCACAAAATAGAGACTAAAACACTCCATCCCTTAATACCTAACATGTAGCAGTATCATCCTGGGAGCAGTGTTTGTTGACTTTGGTAGGACAAAAATAAAGGCAGCTAAACGTCTCTCAGGAGATGTTACAGGGTGATATTCCTCACTTATTAGATAACAGAAAAGAAAGTATAGAAGCCCAGGCTAGCTTTTACCTCCTATACAGAGTCTAAACATGCAAGTCAATGTCTTTTTCTCAAGGCCGCCCTTGAGAAATCTAAGCTTTGATTTTGATATTATTTGAAACAGAGCCCACCGGATAAAGGACCATCAAACAAACAGAGTGTGGGAGCTGGAGAAGACCTCAGGACTCAACCAAGCTCCTCTGCTACCTGATGGCAGCACAGGAACGAAAACCAAGCACCTGCATCTGTTTCCTTTCACTTTTCCTTTTAGTCTTTTTGTCCCTGAATTTTATTTATTTATTTATTTATTTTTTTGAGACAGAGTCTCACTGTGCTGCCCAGGTTGGAGTGCAGTGGTGCAATCTCGGCTCACTACAACCTCTCCTCCTGGGTTCAAGCAATTCTCCTGCCTCAGCCTCCCAAGTAGCTGGGACTGCAGGTGTGCACCACCACACCTGGCTAATTTTTCTATTTTCAGTAGAGACAAGGTTTCACCCTGTTGGCCAGGCTGGTCTCAAACTGCTGACCTCAGGTAACCCACCCTCCTCGGCCTCCCAAAGTTCTGAGATTACAAGCATAACCACCGTACCCGACCATCCCTGAATCTTAAAATTCTTAATTTTAGTAACATTTGATTTACCTGCAATTTCATGGTGTTATGGGATATACAATAAGCAAGGAGTTGGAAGACCTTGACTCAAGTCTCAGCTCTGTCACTGTCATGTACTAACTGTGCAGCCTGTAACAAGTCAGTTTTCTTTTCTGAGGCTCAAGGTTCACATCTATTTAATGGGATTAATGATATCTTCACTCTTGCTTTTCTCAACTGGTTACAAAGTTCAATGAGATGTGTATGAAAGCACATTGTAAACCTCAGTGCTATACAAACATAAGAAAGTGTTACTATTTTAAGGAACAGTCCCTCAGTTTTCCTGTATCTTCTTCCCTCACATATCTTCAGATCCCTCATTCTATGTTCTGTGCTTTTCAGGGTCTCTTTTTTAAACCTCTGTCTTCATTCCTTCAGGACGCTATGTGTCAAGAGAACTCTTTATTTTATTTATTTATTTATTTTTTGAGACAGAGTTTCGCTCTTGTTACCCAGGCTGGAGTGCAATGGCTCGATCTCGGCTCACCGCAACCTCCGCCTCCTGGGTTCAGGCAATTCTCCTGCCTCAGCCTCCTGAGTAGCTGGGATTACAGGTATGCACCACCATGCCCAGCTAATTTTTTGTATTTTTAGTAGAGATGGGGTTTCACCATGTTGACCAGGATGGTCTCGATCTCTTGACCTTGTGATCCACCCACCTCGGCCTCCCAAAGCGCTGGGATTACAGGCATGAGCCACTCTGCCTGGCCCAACAATACTCTTTAAACCTAGCCTCTGACTAATAATTTAACATGGGAGGAAAGCTAAGAAAGTCTTGTATTATTTATTAAAATTATACCAATCTTTGAGAAAAATAGGATTACCTAGCAGAACTGTATTTCAGGCATTTTCCAACACCATTTTGTGTGTGTGTGTGTGCAATTATCTCAAACATTTAAAAGCTGTATAAAAATTTTACTCCCTTTGTGGGCCTGAGTCATCAGACATAGTCATTGCCACCCCCAAAAACATTCTAAGTAAAAATCAAATTATCTTAGAGAATACAGGAAACTGCAGTTGTGCAGATGTACAGCTTGAAAAGCCCCTCTTTGTTTGTTTGCTTTTCTGTTGTGGAAAAAGGAAAGGATTAGACCCAAGTTTTTAAGTCCATAGATTTCTCTATTTACTATCTGTGCGGCCTTGGGTAAATAACTTATCTCTAAACAAACAAAGTTATTTGTTTTGTCTGAAGAAAAACAGAGCCAATAACCTCTGTCCCAATGGGTGACTGGGACTGGTCGATTATGGTATTCATTTGAGTTTGTATCTTTTTGATTTCATGCAACAGAACCACACAGGAAACCCAAGCAAAGAGGTTCTGCTATAAACACATGTGTGAAGTAATGAAGGAACTCATGGAAATCAGAGATCAGGAGGTGTGATGAAGCTGGACCTCCCCAATCCCAGAGACTGGACCTCTGCTCATTCTAGGGAACCCAGCAATGGACGTCTGCAAAGCCTCACCCTGGTGCAGGGTGTTGGGTTGACTCTGTTGCTCTTCATGCTTTTTCTTTTAATTCTTCCATCTATTGACTTTTTCATGCATGCTTCCTCAAAGCTCAGGTCAGCTAGGTCTCTCTCACTAACTTCTGTCTTTTGACGTCCTTTCTGTTGCTAAGTCATTCTCTTGATGTGTGTTTCCCAATTCATAGTTTCAGAGAGAATACCCAGTTCTTGGACCAGCTCATTTATTCAGTTTAAGGAATGGGTTCCTATCTAGATTATGAATGGTCGCTCCTCCAATATAGGGCCCACATTGGTGCCATCAACTGTCTGCAAGGCGGAAGATATAAAGAGCTACCAACATGTCTCTTGTATGTGCAAGGGCAGGGCATAGAGAAGTTCCCCATAAAGAGGGAAAGTGTGTTGCCTAAGGGGTCAGGTTCTAGACTTTGCTTGAATTCACATCCTGATTTTGACACTTTGAAAAGATGCGATGGCAAGCAGGTTACTTAAGCTTTCTGGGTCTCAGTTTTCTGATCTGAAAAATTGGTATGATAGTTCCACACCTCATAGGAGGAGTATTGATGAGTCTTTTTATTGAGATGGAGTCTCGCTCTGTCTCCAGTTTGGAGTACAGAGGCAGAATCTCGGCTCACTGTAACCTCTGCCTCGCAAGTTCGAGGGATTCCACTGCCTCAGACTCTGGAGGAGCTAGGACTACAGGTGCGCACCACCACACCTGGCTAATTTTATTTTATTTTTATTTATTGATTGATTGATTGTATTTTAGTAGAGATGGGTTTTGCCGTGTTGACCAGGATGATCTTGATCTCCTGACCTCATGATCCTCCTGTCTCAGCCTCCCAAAGTGCTGGGATTTCAGGCGTGAGACACCTCGCCCTGTAGATGAGTTTTAAATAACAAAAGTAAAGCACTTAGCACAGTTCCTGACACAAACTAAACCCTCAGTAAAAGCTAGTAATATCCATCTCAGGAGAAACAGGTCGGATCCAACACTTGGGGGAACTCGATTAACAATTGTTTACATCCCCTTTGTGTGGAGATAATCAATACTGACCCATCCTAGTCTCCATTTCCAAAATACACCTGCTTCCTGAAAACAGCCGGCGTTCTCCATGACCTGACAGAATCGCTGAATGCCTCACTGAGGAAACAGGCTGCTACAGCCTTTGGAAAAGTCAGTCTTAGCCTCTTCTCACTGGAATTTAAGTAGCTGGCTCTCAGTTTACCATCACTGGGCCCAGTTCACATGGGTTGGCAAATGAAGGCAGCCCAGCTGAGCAGCATAATAAGTGTCGAAGATGAGGCCTTCTCCAGGGGCCTGTCATGTTTGCAGAAATGGAAACTAATTTCTTCTAGCATTTTTCCAACAGGGCATTGGGAAATCATTGGTTTTCATGCAAAGAAAAACACAGTGAGCTAAAATATACATAAAATGAGATGGAGCACTTGATTTGGGATGTAGAAATTTCCTTTAGTGTTATACAGGGGTGCTTTCTTTATTTGGTTGCATCCGAAAATAGGCCATTTTATATAAGTCAAGTTCAGAGATAGCTGGAGCATTCCCTTATCAGCTCTGGAACTGTTTAACCCTTTTTTAAATGAGTGTCTTCCTAAAATATATCACATAGTTCTGCCTTCTTAACAGAAGATGCAAATTTCAAGGCTAACATGTATTGAATACTGACTGCGTACCTGGCACCACGTGTCAGTGCTTTACTTGCATTCATTTTCAATGACAACCCCGTGAAGTGGGTACTCTCATGACTCCTGCCTTACAGATGTGGAAACTGAGTCATGGTGAAGTTACATAACTTTTCCCAGGTTATATAGGTAGAAGTGGTGGAATTGGGATTTGTACCCCAGTCTCCCCAAGCTCTGAAGGAACTGGCCATGTTATTGGATAACATTTCGGTTAATAAATGACCTGGATAACCACTAACCATTCAAGTAGGACCTTTGGGAGCCTACACATATAATTTAGAAATGTATCCATTATTCCAAACATTCTTTGACTGCTTTTGTTTTTTAGATGTAGTCTCACTTCCGGCAACAAAAGCGAAACTCCATCTCAAACAAACAAGCAAACAAACAAAACAGCCCAGAAATTACATTAGAACCACATCTGTTGGGAAAAATGCGTGTTCAATGGGATGTGTTTTCCCATGTGATTAGCAAATGGGTGTTAAATGGAAGTCCCAGGAGTAGTTCTGATAAAATAAAAAGAGTCCAGGAGCACTGCTAATAGCATCATTGGAATCAAGTATATGATTTTTCATGATGATGACCTTGATATATTTTAATAACTTTCTTATTCCAGAAGTAATGTGTTAATTGAAAACACCTAATAATATCTCTCATCTGGAAATCACTTAGATTTTTGAAATACTTCAGTATTCCCATAGCTATTGGGCCATTCCTTCCATCTCTCTCTGAGTCCCTCTCCTCCAGTGGAACATAATGTAATCTCCTGATGGCTCATATTCACCATTTTGGGAGCTGTTTATGCACAGTGCTGCTATAAGTGTGTGTGATGATTGAGGGGCAATGGTTGGTTGTTTGGAGACCTTTTTAGTTAGGTCTTTTTTCTCTTTCTCAGGCACTGGCTGGTGGCCATTGGATCTGGCTGCTTTCCATGTGTCTGTTTATAACCACTTCCTGGTAAACTTCCTACCTTTGATTAAGTACTAGGATGTCTAATAACCAGGCTAGTCAGTATGTTTTCAGAGTAAGCATAAACAGGCTCTGAGAGAAGACAAAGGGGCCATCTCTTAAATCAATGTAAACTCTGCAAGTACTGTTTTTCATTGCCATAAATGTATTGCTTATCTGCATAGAGATAACTGAATTTTGCTTTATTGGTGACATCTAGCTAAGTGGCATTACTATTAGGGATATTTTGCCAAAAAGGAAAAAAAAAGAAAGAAAGGAGTGAAGATGGGAGGGAGGAAAGGAAGAGAATAAAAGGGAGGAAAAGAAAACCAGGTTAGTGCGTTCTTTTGGATCTCATTTTGAATTTCTCTCCTTTCATATTTGCTCTTCACAGTGGTCTAAACTTCATTGACTTGATGGTGCGACAGGGGAATATTGACAATCCTCCCAAGACTCCCCTGGTGCCAGGATTTGAGTGTTCTGGGATTGTTGAAGCTCTGGGGGACAGCGTGAAAGGATATGAGGTAATGTTTTGACTCTTACTTAAAGAGTGATATTCATCTGGAATCCATTGAGACAATAAAAGACGATGCAGAAAGAAGTGTTTGAAATAACCTAGGGTGTGCATTAATATTATTGTCTTATATGGACTATTAACAATGTTTATAGTCATTAAAGTCTCATGCCTTTCTTATGTACCATCTTGGTTGCTCCTGGCAGCATTCTGGTGCAATGGGCAGGACCAATCTTGTCTTCCCCTCAATTCATTTCCTGCAGCTATTAAAGTATTTGGCGTTGGATTAGCTAAGTGAGCCTACCCTGTTCCCATATCCAGAACTCCTATTTTCTCATCATCTTCAGCTCAAAATACAACTACAAAACATTGAAGTTTGGAGGAAATAGGCTTTCTATTTTATAATTTGGTTCCTTCAAATATTCACTTAATAGTACGTTTAAGTGATCATTTATAAATCCCTAACTATCTCAGGAATTGGGGAAGTAGCATTTTGGATGAAGAAGATATTAAGTCAAAGAGTGGAGGAACCTGATAAGTAGAACAGAATCGGCCGTGGATTGATGGCTTCAGAAGCAGGGAAACGGTCAAAAGGGTTTATTATATTATACTGACTATACTTTTTATGCGTTCAACATTCTCCATAATAAAACATTTTTTAATTTGTAAAAAGATGTATGACTCTTCCTACTATTATAACACAAATCAAGTAGAAACCAGTCTATAAAAACTGAAAACCTGTGCACAAGTCAATTGCACAAAATTGCAGTAGTTTGGAGTCAGAAAAACCAATGCAAATCAGGTACAAGAGCTCTTACTCATAATTAAGTGCTCCCCTAGGGAGGAATGAATATTTGCGAACCCACTATAACCAGAACCACGGGGAAGTTAGGTTTTTGTCGGCCTCCAACAAAACCCTGCAAGGCAAAGGTTGTTATTTATCCTCTTGCAGATGAGGTTTGGGAGGGTTCAGTCATTTTCCATGAGGTCAGAAGGGTAGCTGGTACTAGGAGAACCTGGATTTACATCACCAGACCTTTTTTTTATCCTTCCTAGTCTCACGATCTGAGGAGTTCTGTATCTTTTCATACATCTTTTTATGAATTAAAACATTTTTATTATGGAGAATTTTGAAAACATACAAAAGTAGTCAGTATAATATAATAAACCTTTTTGCCCATTTCCCTACTTGCAAAGCCATCAATCCACAGCCAGCTCCTCCTCCCCAGCCCCCAAATACTGCAATAATAAATGCAGGACAGGAGAACTAAAGAAGAATCCTATAAAATGCACTGTCAAAATGCCCTTGAAACTGAATTTGAGCCTGCTTCTCCTTCTGAGTGTGTCTGAGCCTCGATATCCTGTGAAAACATCAATATCCTCCAAATTCATTAAGAAGAATGTCTGGAAGTCTCATCCCATGTATCAGCATTTTCACCAATGGTTTCCAGATAAGACAGCATATACATGTTGAGAAAGAGGCAGTAAATGAGCCTTTTCTTTTCTTTTGTACGAATTCACATTTTCTGTCCCCAGGTAAGCAACATAACCAGAGGTGTACCATCCCACCCTGAAAGTGCTGCACATAAGAAATACTATCTTCTCTTCAATCCTCCACATGGCTCCCAAAGAAAAGATCATGCTGCTCACTCAGTTAACCCCGAGCATTGAATAAATAACCAATTAGTTTAGAATATAACAGGAAACAGGGACATTGTTGGACTTGGTTTTGAGGGAGAACTTACCATGCTTGATTATGTGTGTTTTTCCTTTCAATATGACTTATTTTTTGCTAATTTGCCCTGGCTTGTTTACTATCAAGCCCACCCTTCAAACCCTTTCCCTTCCAATGACTTGTAGCTGCACAAATAAATAAGTCATCTGCTTGTTTCTGGTTAGGATGTGATATGGGAGAAAACTGTCCCCCTATAATTTTGACTTCAGATCTTCAGTCATGTTGGAGATGGAATTCCTTGCAGCAGCACGCTGAATAGCTCTCTTGGTTTGACAGATTGCAAAGGACGATGAAAAGTCGTCACCGGAGGCCCGGTAGCAAAGGAATAACAGGTGCATTTGGTCAGGACTGATTTTTTTTTCTTAGCAGAATCAAATAATGAGATGAATTGGATGTGTTTTCAATCTGCCTGCCTCTGGACTCTGAGGCTGGAGCTAAACCTATGCCTTGGATATACCAACTATTTTGATAATGAAATGGAAGTCATGGAGCAAAGTCAAAGGAGAGATGTGGGAGCAGCCAGCCCTGCAGTGATGCCCATGAGCACCACTCTGTTGAAATATTCTGTTCATTACACTCTGTGCTGACCCTGGAAGCCATCAGCTACTCTGTGGTACTGAGGCTGTGTCTTTGGGTTTTTGTGATCCTGTGAAGAGGATGCTAATGTTAGACCATAGTTATCTTCTGATCCAAAGCCTTGCATTGGAGATATTATTTGATTTTTTTTTTTGAAATGGAACCTCACTCTGTGGTCCAGGCTGGAGTGCAATGGCACAATCTTGGCTCATTGCAACCTCTGCCTCCCAGGTTCAAGTGATTCACCTGCCTCAGCCTCCCAAGTAGCTGGGACTACAGGCATGCACCACCATGCCTGGCTAATTTTTTGTATTTCTAATAGAGACGAGATTTCACCATGTTGGCCAGGCTAGTCTCAAAATCCTGACCTCAGGTAATCCGCCTGCCTCAGCCTCCCGAAGTGCTGGGATTACAGATGTGAGCCACTGCACCTGGCCTGAAGATGATATTTTTCACATTCATCTATTGGTCTTCACCCCTTCCAGTGATTGGGACACTCACTGACAGTGGGACAGACTCTCTTTCCCCTCAGTTTCCTCCTTAGACAATTATGCCTCCTGCTTCCTGAAATATAATGAGTCAGTATTTAACTGCTGATTGCTAAACTGTGAATTCCATCAGGTTGGGAACCAATCTGATCTTTTCTTTTCTTTTTTTTTTTTTGGCATGGAGTTTCACTCTTGTTGCCCAGTCTTGAGTACAGATCTTGGCTCACCACAACCTCTGCCTCCTGGGTTCAAGTAATTCTCCTGCCTCAGCCTCCAGAGTAGCTAGGATTATAGGCATGTGCCACCATGCCCAGCTAATTTTGTTTTTATTTAGTACAGACAGGGTTTCTCCATGTTGGCCAGGCTGGTCTCAAACTCCCAACCTCAGGTGATTCGCCCTGCTTGGCTTCCCAAAGTGTGAGAATTACAGGCATGAACCACTGCGCCTGACCAATCTGTTCTTTTAAAGAACGAACATGTATTGCTCTCTCCTCATTTTCCGTGCACCACGTTAAGTGCCTTATGTGTGTGTTATGCTATTTAGTTTTCATAAGGGCCCTTTACTAATATATGCATTTCAGAGCTGAGGCGACTGAGCTCTGCAAAGTTCAACTACTATTTCCACACTTTGTAGGTTCCCCTGTTATGTACCCTTACGTAACTTTATGTATCCTTCAGAGTACTTATCTCAGGTGTAATGAATTATTTGTATCTGGAATCAGACTATCTGAGATCATTTATTTCATGGTTTCAAGAGGGTTAAGGTGGGCTCCCACACCTGGTCAGATTGAACTTTTACCTGACACTAGGAGGAGATGGCATTAGTCATGGTGACGCCCAGCGTTTCCGTGACTCTCCCTCTACAAATGTCTTAGCACTAAGAAAACACACCATGGCCTTGGTGGAGACTGCCAGCTGCATGAACCAGTGCTGCTTTAGAATCCCCCTAAAATCAGCGAGAACACATATTTAGCTGAAGATCAAACCCCTTGCCAAGAAAAGGAAAGCTTGTCAACTCTCACATGCTCAACCTCCAGCTCTGTAGGGGAGTTTCCCATTCTTGTTCTATCTTTTCCTGCAGAATAAGAGAAGAACCCTCAAATCAGCATGGGCTGTCAGTTAGGATAGCCTCCTCTTAGTAACAGCTTGTCTTGCTAACACCAAGAAACTGCAAACTGGCTAGAACAAGGGAGAGCTCTGCAGAGAGACAGATCTGAACTGGAAGCATTCTGCTTCTGCTCTTCAAAGGCTCCTTCACCTTCCAGCCTCAATTTTCCCATCTATATAAAGGACACAGTGATAGATCATTATTAGTCATGAAATTCAAGAACTTCATGGAGTTCTTGTGGGAATTATATAAGGTCATGTAAATAAAGGCATTTAGCCCAGATTCAGGAACAAACTAGTTTTTGTTTTGGTAAATGCCATTTATTATCATCAATAACAACAGCTCCTAGCAGCCCCTGCCCCGGCAGAATTTCCTGACCCAGCAGTGCATTGTAGTCAATTGCAGACACTAATTTTCCCCTTTAGACCTAAAGATGTTTCCTATTAGACTATTGAAAACTTCTCCAGGATTGAATTTCTTCCCTTATTCTCTCCCACTTCCCACCCATGGAGAAGTTAGACAAGGTTCGGTTACCTGTAATCATCCATCAACCCACAACTCACTATGCACCAAACATTGGGTCATGCATTGAGAATCTATAAATCAATAAGACCCAGCCTCTGCCCTCTGAGAGCTCCCCATTTAGCGGGGGAGCTAGTCATGTAAAAGGATAAGCCAATATAATGGGATCTACACAATGATGAAGGATCATGTAAGAAATCAAGTGGACTTTCGTTGAAATCTTGTCTTTTTTTTTTTTTAATTTTTGAAATGGAGTCTCACTCTGTTGCCCAGCTGGAGTGCAGTGGCACGATCTCTGCTCACTGCAACCTCCACCTCCCAGGTTCAAGCAATTCTCCTGCCTCAGCCTCCCAAGTAGCTGAGATTGCAGGCAAGTGCCACCACGCCCAGCTAATTTTTGGTATTTTTAGTAGAGATGAGGTTTTGCCATGTTGGCCAGGCTGGTCTCAAACTCCTGACCTCAAGTGATCTGCCCACCTCAGCCTCCCATAGTGCTCAGATTATAGGCATAAGCCACCGCACCCAGCCTGAAATCTTGTCTTCACCACTTACAGCTGTGTGGTGTTGGGCAAGTTATTTAGTTGCTCTGAGCTTTAGGTTTCAGTCTGTAAAATGAGAGCAATAATAAAAGCTACCACATAGGGTTGCCAAGAATGAAATGCATTCATGTAATTTGCTGTGTACTAAGTGCCAGCACATAAGCAGCACTCAGTAAGCACAAATACTAACAGCAGTAAGAAGAGATGTCAGTCCTGCTTTTGTAGGGGAAGGGTGGTCATCAGGGAAAGTTTTGGAGAAAAGAACTTTGAGCTGAGCTTTAAAGGAAAATCAAATACTTTCCTGAAAGGAAGAAAGTGCCAGCTGCAGATATAGCAGATACAAAAGCATGAGGGGGTGAGCATGCACTTGCCCGTATTTCCTGCTGCTTTTCCGGCATGGCCATAAGGGAGACAGAGGCTGAGCTTTCCCTTCTCCTTCACTCACATTGAACTCCCACCTACTGCAGCCACTTTTTATTGTTGGCTGATGTTTTATTCGTAATGGTCCCCTCTCCTGGACAGACTGCTGTCACCACCAGTGTGGAGAACCAACCCCTTCCGGTATCCAAGAAGTCTAGGGTCATTCAGGGGCTTGGGGAGGGTAGAGAGAAGGCAGGTGGGGGCTGAGCCACAGATAACATATGGGTAAGGCTAGGCAAGGACTTCTCCCTCTCCAGTAGCCCTAAGGGGATTCAGAGAGGGGAAATCGTGCTTAGGTTTATGCCACACTTCCCAAGGATAAGGAAAGGAGACGCGAGGAGGCAGTGAGAATGTCCTCCTTGCCCAGCTGTCAGATCATCACGTTGGTTAATTACTTGCCTCTTAGAGCAAGCACATTCGGCTTTACCTTGCTCCTGTTGCTGTTAGGAGAGCCCCAGAAGACACACTGGGGCAGAGCAATTTGATTCTGTGATTCAGGTGTCTTTTCTGAATTAGGTACCCAAGCCCCCTGACAGAGCTGCCCTGTCACCTGGAACAGAGGTGGCCAGGCTCACTTAGAACATTGTTGTTGATGCTGTCCCCAACTGTCTTATTCACCCGAACTCCTCATCACCCACGTCTGAATGATGCTGAGATCAGGCTGTTGTCTTTATACTGTATCATCCTGTAGCCAGATGGACCGTCAAGTCCTCTGGATCCCGTTCCAGACACACACTGAGGCTGAAGCAGCTCTATTCCAAAATACACAGAACTGGCCAACCTGGAAAATCCCCAAGGCTTTGGGAGCTCACCTCCAGGGTACTCTGACATCCCTTGACCCCACCCACCATTCCCACACCCAAAAAATCAGCTCTGTTATCTTTGGACCAATATCTGAAACATCACGATCATAGTTCCATGCTTTTGTCTTATGACCGCATTCTCTGCTGAAATATTATCCCTTCCAAGTAGATTTGCCTCCAAGCCCTATCACTCATAACACTTGCCATATTAAAAAAATCAGGGAATATGAGTAATCTGAAAGCATGAGCTGTACCTCATTTACAGTTATATTTCCAATGCCTAGAACCTAAGATCAAGAAGGGGCTTCATATATAAATATGGCGGGCGCTCACTGTGATGTGAGCAGGCTTTACTCACATTAGACAGGCTTTACTCTATATGTCATTAGGTAAGATACCCACCCATTCTTAGTCTCAGTTTCTTCATATTATAATAAAAATGATATCCTATTAAGCATTCATGTGGATTAAATAACTGACAAAATGAAGATTATAGTCTAGTACATTATGATTGTTCAGTAAATCATAAATTTTCTAGTGATCCAATGTACATATAGAAAAACCTCTCATGGGGAGAAATCCATCCTCCAGCCATGCTATAAGTTCCTCTTGCTTGGCTACGGGGACTAGATTTTTGAGAAGTCCTAAAGGAAGGTCACAAGTTTGCCAGGTGAAAGGTGGTTTCAAAAGAATGAAGGAGGGCTCTGCATTGTTTTGCTACCTTCCTTAGATGCACTGACACTTCCCAGGACTTTTGCTACCACCTAAATAAGGTCCAGGGTTTCAAGGAATGCATTCTCAACTAACAAACTTAGCTGGTTCTGAAGAGGAGAGGGTAGTGGCTGAAGATCTGTGGACAAGAAATACAGAGCAATCAATGGTATATTTAATCAGTTGTATGACTTGTGAAATGTATTAGCTATTTTCACTGCAAATGTATTTTCAAAGTTATTTGTTTCATCAAAGTATGAAAAAATGATTGTGATACTCAAAAATTTGGACAGAGGTCGCAAGTTCACAAGTGTATGAGTTAGGAGAAACAATGTGTTTGTACCATGGATAGCTCCCAATAATGCTTTTTTTGCTGGGGAGGCAGGGAGAGGGAGTCTTGCTTTGTTGCCCAGGCTGGAGTGCAATGTGCAATCTCAGCTCACTGCAACCTCCGCCTCCTGGGTTCAAGCAGTTCTCCTGCCTCAGCCTCCTGAGTAGCTGGGACTACAGGCATGCACCACCACGCCCAGTGAATTTTTATATTTTTAATAGAAACAATAGAAACAGGATTTTACCATGTTGGCCAGGCTGGTCTCCAACTCCTGACTTCAAGTGACTCATGTGTCTTGACCTCCCAGAGTGCTGGGATTACAGACAAGGACCACACCACTTGGCCAGCTCCCAGTAATTCTATTCTCTCCTTGAGCCTCTGTCATGAGGTAGCTTCCACTAACTCTGTATTTTCCCATGCCCAGATTGGGGACCGTGTCATGGCATTTGTCAATTACAATGCCTGGGCAGAGGTGGTCTGCACACCAGTGGAGTTTGTCTACAAGATCCCAGATGACATGAGCTTCTCTGAGGCTGCCGCCTTCCCCATGAACTTCGTCACGGCCTACGTGATGCTGTTTGAAGTTGCCAACCTCCGGGAAGGGATGTCTGTGCTTGTGCACTCAGCTGGTGGTGGCGTGGTAAGTCAGCTGTTTTAATTTCTCTTCCTGAAGTTTATGATGGTGGAAGTGGAGTGACATGCTCCTAAGATCTTATGTGGGCTATGTCTTTTAGTAGGAATAACCTCTATGGTTCTGGTAGAGTTCATATGAATAACCTCTATGGTTCTGGTAGAGTTCATATGGACAGCAGAGCCCGTATAGATGATTGTATCAAGGACAGGATAAGCCTGAGAGATGGTTTCTCTGGAGTTTTGGAAGGTCGACAAAATGGCCTGTGAAGACACAGTGGCTCTCAGAGATGGTTTCTGTTGAGAATCATTCTCAACAGTCTTGGTATCAAGATGAAAAGTTGTGTCAATCATTGTAAGATGTCTCACAAGTCATCTACTCCTGCTATTATTTGAAATGAAAATGGTCATTTTGCCAGTGATTTAGTTTTTTCAATACATTGCAGTGGACTTGATGGTTCCCATATTAATGACATTCTCACTCATTTGTATTCTGCTATGTTTTCTTGAGTGGGAGAAAGGTGGGCCGGGATTATAGTAGCACACTGGAAATAATACATAAACCTGAGTACATTCATGAAAGTGGTTGCACTTGTCAATGTCAACTGTCAGGTGTGTCTCTGCCAAGGGGGGAAATGATGGAAATCAAAATTTCAGCTCTGGATTTCAGGGATGGCAGAAATTTCTCCCATGATTGTCTGTGTCTCAGTGCCAGCCATTCAGTGTATATTGCATGCCCACTACATGGCAAGCACCATATGTCTGTCATTGTTCTACTGGGGTTTGGGTGGAATATTGGTGTTTCTGAGAGTGGAAGGTACTACCCACCAGTTCAAAAAATATTTATTAAACACACAGCAAGCATCTTCTAGAATCTGTGGATATACAGATTAATACCCTATCTTATAGGGTTTGAGAGGTTCTCAGAGTCACTGATTCTGTGGTTTGATAAACTCAGAAATAAACTCTTATGATTAGATGTATCAGATATTTCACTGAAGGTTTTACTAGCATAGCACTGATTCTTTAAAAAACTTGGTTTTCTGTAACTATCAAAATCTTACACAGTGTAGAGTACATTTCTCTTGTTTCTATGTAAGAAAACAAGTGCACATCCAAAACTATGAGGGCAAAGATAGGAAACTTTAAGAATGCCTCGAGAAGAATACCTTCAGTCACTTTAGCAAATTTGCTGATGTCTTTTGACCATGAATAAAGACATAATAAAAGCTAAGCATCCCTTACAGAAGAAATGGCTTTCAGTTCCAGTGAATCTGCTAATAATAAGCAAGCCATTTAGAATGCTGGCATTTATGATCTTAGTATGCTCAGCATACAAAGCACTAGAGACTTGTTTTCATATTATCAGCATAAGCTTCAGTCTTCACAACAGTGCTGGGCTCAGTTCTGCTGAGAATTCATGTTTACGCATTGGCACCTATGAGATATCCTTTTATTTATTTTTTGTTGTTCTTAGAGCAAAGAAGAATGTATCAGGGCATGTGTCTTACAAAACAGAATATAATCTTGGGAAATAAAAAATGTTTTTACCATGCTTTATTCTGGGCTTGCAGATGCTACCGACAATACTAGCTAAAGTATA
The DNA here is from genome assembly GCA_031835075.1 of Saguinus oedipus. NCBI lineage: Eukaryota > Metazoa > Chordata > Mammalia > Primates > Cebidae > Saguinus > Saguinus oedipus. The sequence goes on from CM063189.1 coordinate 36,724,477, forward strand.
AAACAGGTGAAGGAACTGAGTAGAGTGGACAATGAGGGTTGGAAAATAAGTCAATGTACATAGTACAGTCTATGTTGTCCTAAAGCTTTGCTGAAGATGAATAACAATTTCGCCTCTTAGCTTTCTAATAGTGAGTGAAAATCGGGAAAAATGGTCATCCATGTGAACTAGTAGTGTTCATTTGATTGAAATAAAGCAGTTACTGGGGGTAACCATAACTAACGCTGGTTTTGGGGACCAAAGGACTCTTTCTCTGTGGTTTCTCATAAGGAATGTATGCAGAAATGCAATAAACATCCTCAACAAAGCTGTTGCAGCAAATGCAACTCTTTCCATGATGTTTTTTCTTATGGTGCGCTCCTAATGTAATCTAAGTGCATCAAAGTAAAGCAAAATTTAGTGAGAGCATATATTCTGGGGGCCGGAAGGATGTGGTCTGGTTTAATTTCCAGACAGAGTTGAAAAGCGCAGTTGGACCCATCTCTCAGGAGAGCTGATCTCTTTGAATAATGTGTCTCTCAACCAACATTTGATAGGTAGTGGTACTGCTGTTCAAGGTTACCGTTAGAGAAGACAGTTTTGGCCAAGTGCAGAACCACATATGTGAACACTCCACTGAGCTGGGATGGTCTGGGCACTGTCTTACAAAAACCAAGGAGTCCTGACCAGAGCTCACACCATCACACTCCCCTGCAGGGGAATGTCCAGTGAGTCCCTGGCACCTGTATGTTACCTTACATGGCAAAAGAAACTTTTCAGGTATGACTAAAGTATGGACCTTGAGATAGGGAGATTATCCTGGATTATTCAGGATGACCTAATGTAATCACAAGTGTCCTTAAAGGTAGGAGTGGGAAGCAGAAGAACCAGAGAGAGATTTAGAGAAATTACACTGCTGGCTGTGATGGAGGAAGAGGCTATGAGCCAATGAAGCAGGTGGCCTCTAGATGCTGGAAGGGACAGGAAATGGATTTCCCTCTGCAGCTTCCACAAGGAACACAACCCTGCTAAGACCTTGATTTTACCCAGTGAAATCCATTTTGTACTTCGGACCTCTAGAACTTTAGTGTAATAAATCTGTGTTTTGAGCCACCAAGTTTGTGTTAATTTGTTACACAGCAAAGGGAAACAGGTAACTGCCACTTTCCCCAGGCTGCCTTTCTCCCTCCCTTTTCATTACAGTCAGCCCGTAGAGGCCTGAGGAACATAAAAGTAGCAAATTGCAGAACTAGGATTCATACCCCAATTTGGCTGATTCCGAACCCTCTTCTTTTTCCATTTAACAGCCCAAAATGCTGGGAGAGCCAGCCCAGATCATTCAGTCCTTCATTTAACAAATATCTGTTCACCCTCCACCCAGTACTCAGCATAGATGTTTTCAAGATCCAAAAGATGGCTCAGGTACACATTTCCTAATGATGTCGATGAGATGATGAAGAGGATTAAACCTAGTCATAGCTGGGATAAAATTTCCTAAATAGGGTTATATAAAGTGTGTAGCCCTAATGGCACCAATACTTCTGTCTGAGTTTCATCAAAGGCTGGGATGGGAAATTTGCAGACAGCATGTGAGGAGTACCAAAGTGAGCTATGGTTTTAAGGAAACTTGAATATAGCACGGAAAAATACTTCAGTCCAGAGCAGGATACACTCTTGGAATTGTCTGCTGCCTCCATGCTCTGTCATATCTCTGAGGACACTGTTTTCCTCTGACAATAGCATGACCAGATGGCCCCAAATGGTAATGCTGTTAGTAAGATCTTTAGAACCTGGTTGAAAATTGGCATACAAGCCTTTAAAGGAAAAGTATTGGGAGGCCAATGTGGGTGGATCACGAGGTCAAGAGATCGAGACCATCCTGGTCAACATGGTGAAACCTCGTCTCTACTAAAAATACAAACAATTAGCTGGGCATGGTGATGCGTTCCTGTAATCCAGCTACTTAGGAGGCTGAGGCAGGAGAATTGCCTGAACCCAGGAGGCGGAGGTTGTGGTGAGCCAAGATCGCGCCATTGTACTCCAGCCTGGGTAACGAGCAAAACTCCGTCTCAAAAAAAAAAAAAAAAAAAAAGGAAAAGTAACAAAATAAGTAACAGAATGAGACTCATGTTGGGACCTCAAGAGTTTTGTTGCCAATCCCATTTAATGAGCCCTGTCCCTGAAGTTGTTACGACTCTGAGCCTTGTGATCCAGGTGTGCTCAGTCTCTAGAGTGGCATTACTGTTCCTGTGAGGTTATTTGGGTTTGTGTCTGACATGTGATGCTTTGTAGTTTTCAGAGTCCTCTTAACTTTATCATCATATCTGAGCAGAGATTACTATAGGCAGTGATCAAGCATCATTCCCATTTTACAGAAGGTAATGGTTAGAGAAGATGAAGTGGGCTGGGTGTGGTGGCTCACACCTGTAAACCCAGCACTTTGGGAGGCTGAGGCAGGCGGATCATGAGGTCAGGATATCAAGACCATCCTGGCCATGGTGAAACCTTGTCTCTACTAAAATACAAACAATTAGCCTGGCATGGTGGCACTTGCCTGTAGTCCCAGCTACTCAGGAGGCTGAGGCAAGAGAATCACTTGAATCATGGAGACAGAGGTTGCAGTGAGCTGAAATCGTGCCACTGCACTCCAGCCTGGCGAAAGAAAAAGACTCTGTCTCAAAAAAAAAAAAAAAGAGAGAGAGAAGATGAAGTGAACCTAAGTGGCAGCATGTGCCCTGGCTTCCTGACCCCATTTGATGCTATCACTGCTCACCACCCCCAGCCAGCCCCTCGAGGGAGATGAGATGCACCTCTATTTGTGCCTTTTCAGAAACTGTCTCTGGGAAGATAAGGCAAGATCAGCACTCTCCTCTCCGGCCACCATGACCTTCTCACTCTTCTCAGAACACTCTTTATCTTATGGTGTGCTCCTAACACAATCTAATAGCATCAAAGTAAAGAAAAATTTGAACTTCTGAACCTCTGTGCCTTTTCACATGCTGTTTTTTTCTTTCCAAAATGGTTTTCTCTCCAAATTCAGATGTCCGCTCCCATAGGAAGCCATACTCTTGTCTGGGTAACCTTAGCCCTTTAATAAAATCTATAGGAGAATCTTTACAGCCTTTCATTCGTTTACGGTTTGATATGGTCTGACTGTGTCTCCACCCAAATCTCATCTTGAATTATGGGTCCCAGAATTCCCACATGTTGTGGGAGGGACCCAATGGGAGGTAATTGACTCAAGGGGCCTCGTCCTTCTCATGCTATTCTTATGAAACTGAATCAGTCTCTCAAGATCTGATGGTTTTATAGAGGGGAGTTTTTCTGCACAAGCTCTCTTCCTTGCTGTCATATAAGATGTGACTTTGTTCTTCCTTTGCCTTCCACCATGATTGTGAGGCCTCCCCAGCCATGTGGAACTGGGGGTCCATTAAACCTCTTATTCTTTATCATTGTTGAGATGGAGTCTCGCTCTGTCTCTCAGGCCAGAGTGCTGTAGTGCAATCTCAGCTCACTGTAGCTTCTACCTCCTGGTTTCAAGCGATTCTCATGCCTCAACCTCCCAATTAGCTGGGATTATAGGTGCGCGCCACCACGCCCAGCTGGTTTTTGTATTTTTAGTAGAGACAGGGCTTCACCATGTTGGCCAGGTTGGTCTCAGACTCCCGACCTCAGGTGATCTGCCTGACTCGGCCTCCCAAAGTGCTGGGATTACAGGTGTGAGCCACCACACCCGGCCAAACCTCTTATTTTTGATAAGTTACTCAGTCTTGGGTATTTCTTTATTAATAGCATGAGAACAGAATAATACATGGTTCATCCTCCCAGCAACATTTCATGGGCAGAGTTACCATTTACTGAAGGCTGGGTTGCTTGATAGGAAGAAGACAGGCACAGCTGAATCCAGCCTTCAGCTCTGTCGTTTAGTAGGTGGTGGGGTGGGGGAAAAACTTTAGGCAAAGAACTTAGTTTCTATAAAACAGACATGGTAACATTTACCTCACGTAAGGATTGTTTCACATAAGTGCGAAACAAAGGCTTAGCAGAATACCTGACGTCTAGTCTATGAATGGTAAAGCGAGAGGGGATAAGGCGGAGGAGAGAGAGAGCAGAAGGGAGGGAGAGATTTCTTTATACTCATAGTACTGGGCACATAACAGTGGCTGAGTAAATGTTTACTGACTTACTCCTGGCCACATATTAGATGCAAAAAAGGTGCTGCTTCCATGTATATGTTGTACTCCCCGAGATGATGAGAGTGACATTTTACCTTTCTGATATTCTTCCCCCAAATCCATAACCCCAACTTAATCATGATTAAAACATAGTACAAGCCCAAACTGAGGGAAATTCTATAAAATACCTGAGCAGTACTCCTCAAACCTGCCACAGTAATGAAAACCATAGAAAGACTGAGAAACCATCACAGATGGGAGGAGACAAAGGAACTATGACACATACACACAACACGTGGTGGTTTTCTGGACTGAAAAGGGCCATTAATGGAAAAACGTGGAAATGGAAATAAATTCTGCAGTTTAGTTAACCGTTTGGTACCAGTGTTGTTTCTTTAGTTTTGATGTTTACCATAGCAATGTGAGGTGTTGCCTTAAGGAAATATGGGCAAACGGTATCTTGGAAATCTCTGTATTGTCTTTTCAACTTCTCTGTAAAACTAATCATTCCAAGATAAAGAGCTGGAGAGAAACACAGAGAGACAGACTATTTGAGCCACGGGATTCCTGAAGGCAAATGAGTTTTCAAATTCTTTCACCTCTAGGCATATTCTCCACCTCTGCCATGATGTGGTCCTAGCTTTCCCTACCATGAGGACAGTTTCAAGAAAACCTGAAGACAGCTGTAGCTTCCTCTACTCTGGCCCCAACTGCAAGTTACAGGAAGGGCTGGAAAAAGTATCCCTGAATCTCTCCTAGGCCCAAATGATGTTTTCTCCACAGGCATCCAGTTAAGACACTAAGCAGGCTGAGAGAAGTTTCTCTGATCACAACAGCCTGGCCTGGGCCATAGACCTTGGAAAGGAAAGCAGAGCTTAATTTTCAGATGGAGTTAAATGGTAACCACTCAATGATTAAATTGTATTCATTATGGATGAGGCTTTTTCTAGTGTCATTCAAACTATTTAAAAGGATAAACCACAGAAGGGAGGGGTAGAAGATATAAAGGGGGAATTATGAGGCCTTTCCGCACCATCTATGTGCCTGAGCACTCATGGTCCTCCCGGAACGTTAAACCACAAGAGCATGGGGCGAGTAAGGATCTTCAGTGTGTTAAGGATTTGGACATGGAGAATACAGTCATACAATTTTAGCAGGAAAGACAAAACCAACTACAGCATCCCCACAGGAGTATATTTTGTTGAAAAGAAAACCGTCATTGACCCTAAAAGGCATCAACGTCTACCCAGTTGCTCAAGCCAGCAACCCAAGAATCATGGTTCGTTCTTCTTCAGCATGCTGCAAGTTTCCAAATCTTGTGATTTCATTCATTTTCTTATTCACTCATTCAACACATATGCAGTGAGGGCCTACTCTTTTCAAGACTTTGAATCAGGCACTAGGAATTCAATAGAGAATAAAACAGATTCTCTTCTTTCAGTGAGAAGCCCTATATATTGAAGGGCATATAAATCAAATAGTCACGTGGATAACTTTGCCAAGTGCTACACAAGGGAGATACAAGGTGATGTGAGTATTTACAACAGAGAGCTGACCAGCACTAGGGGAGTTGAGGAGTGGAATCAGGGAAGGCTTCCCCAAGGAAGTGGCCTTTAACTCCAATCTGTGGATGAGAAGCAGGTAAACTGAACAAGGGTGGAGGGTAGAGGGTCTTCATGCAAAGTGGAAGTGGGAATGGGAATTCATGAGAGGTGAAGGGGGCTTTTAGAAGTAGAGGTGGGCTGGGCTGAGAAGTGGAATGGAGGTAGGCCTTCATATAAGGAATTCCAGACAGCAGCGTGTTTTTCTTTTCTTTTTTTCTTTTTTTTTTCTTTTGAGACAAGGTCTCAGCGTGTTGCCCAGGCTGGAGTGCAGTGGTGCAATTTTGGCTCACTGCAACCTCCACCTCCCAGGTTCAGGCACCTGCCACCATACCCAGCTAATTTTTGTATTTTTAGTAGAGATGAAGTATCTCTGTGTTGGCCAGGCCGGTCTCAAACTCCTGACCTCAAGTGATCCGCCCACCTTGGCCTCCCAAAGTGCTGGGATTACAGATGTGAGACACCGTGCCCAGCCAGTAGGGTGTCTTATATCACTTCTCTCTTCCATCCACTGCTGTTTTACCACTGGCACCAGCATCTCTCACCAGGTGAATGCTGCAGCTGTTCAACAGGCCTCCTGCTCACAGTATCCTCTCCTTATTCTTTTCACTCCTTGCTTGTAGCCAGAATGGTTCTCCACACACCCCAATCTACTCTTGTCACTTCCTGTTGCTAATTCACTGTGGCTCCCATTGTTCTGGGGACAGGTTCAGTCCCCTTAGCTTCTGGACATGGCTCTCATTATCCAAGCACTTGCCTTCCTTTTTTTTTCTCTCTCTCTAGCCACTTTCCCTCTATTTCTCCTTACTTCAGTAATACTGAAGGACTTCCAGCCTCTATAATGTGTGTGGCCCTTCCCTTTTCTATAGAAGCTTTGTAATCTGCTTCTGTGGACAGAATTGCTGCTGGTAAACAGCTGCCCAGCCAGAGACTGCATTTTTAAACCATTTGCCCTGCCCCTTGCCCCAGCACCTAGCAGGGGCCATGCATCTGAATTTGGGCCAATCACTTCCAGGCCTGCCCTGGCCTGTGAGATGATCTCTCTTTCTTTCTCTCCAGTTTTCTGGTAGGTGTTGAAGTCAAGCTGGGAAGCCCATGTTAAAGATTACAGAGCCTTGCTGGATGCAGTGGCTTACGCCTGTAATCCCAGCACTTTGGGAGGCAGAGAAGGGTGGATCATGAGGTCAGGAGTTCAAGACCAGCCTAACCAACATGGTGAAACCCCTTCTCTACTAAAAATACAAAAATAAGACAGGCGTGGTGGCTCACGCCTGTAATCTCAGCTACTGAGGAGGCTGAGGCAGGAGAATCATTTGAACATGGGAGGTGGAAGTTGCTGTGAGCCAAGATCACGCCACTGCACTCCAGCCTGGGTGACACAGAGCAAGATTACATCTCAAGAAAAAAAAAGATTACAGAGCCTTCATGAGCCTGAGACCCTGAATAACTTCACTCTCTTCTATCCCTCATCTCTATCCAGTCCCTGCATTTGAAGTTTATGTAAGCAAAGGAGAAAACAAGAAAATTCTGTTATCTTGAACCACTGAGATTCCAGGCATGACCTGTCCCAGCACTAGGATTCCCTTGACTTTATATACCATGTATTACACTCTTCTGCATCCCAGACTGTATTCTCCTCATCCGTCCATTTTCCTGAGATTAATGGCCTGGGCTCTGGAGTCCGTCCATGTCCAAAACTTACTGCCTTGGGCAAAATACTTCTCAGTTTCCTCATTCATGTAATGGGAATAAACAATGCATTTATTCCTCAGAGGATCTCTGTGTATGTTAAATGAGCTGATGCTTGAGAGATACTAAATAGGGCCAGGCATTAAAGTAAGTGTCAGCTATCATTATCATTGCTATTACTATTAAGTGTTGGTTCACTTTTCTTTTTTTTTTCTTTTCTATTTCTCCAAACCTATAAGCCTCTCCATTCAAAGCAACCGGTTCTTACTCTTTTTGTATCTGGTCCCTACCACATAGTAAATTCAGTAAATACTTGCGAATCAAAAAGCTGTCACGAGTCATCTTTTTTTTTCTATATTCTCGAAGAGTTATTTGCTGAGCTAATAAGCAGAGTCCTGTCAACTGAGTTAATCCCAGGGGGAGGAAAAATCATTCCCAGCAATCTCGTGAATTTAAATCCATTAAGCAGTCATTGGGGTTCTTTCTCATGCTATCCAACAGTCTGAATATTCTTCCTAGATTTTGTGGCTGCCTCTGATATGTAATATCCATTAAACGAGGTTCCCTTTCCTCTTTTCATGGCCCCTGTGGCTATCCCAACATCACTCCATCCATCATCCCATGGTCCAGCTATGCTGAATCCATTTCCTTCAAGACCACAACTAGCAGGCACATGCATGGGATCTCATAGTTAGAAGGGAATGAAGACAAACACTCACTTTTGTCAATCAAGTACTATGTACTAGGCTCTTCAAAAAGGCTGTTCATGGCTTGGCATGGTGGCTCACACACGTAATCCCAACAGTTTGGGAGGCCGAGGCAGACATATCACCTTCTATTTCTCCTTGAGGTCAGGAGATCAAGACCAACCTGGCCAACATGGTGGAACCCCATCTCTACTAAAAATACAAAAATTAGCTGGGCATGGCAGCACATGCCTGTAGTCCCAGCTACTCAGAAGACTAAGGCAGGAGAATCACTTGAACCTGGGAGGTGGAGGTTGCAGTAAGCCAAGATCGCGCCACTGCACTCCAGCCTGGTGACAGAGCAAGACTCTGTCTCAAAAAGAAAAAAAAGAAAATTCAAATGTTAGCTGCTATTATTCCTATTAATATCATTATTATTATCATTGTCTGATTAGATGATATTACTCAATGATACTGTGGCATTTACAGCCAAAAGTAAACAGATCAACTAACTGGTTGACAGTTGAAATCTAGAGCAAGGGGCAGAGAAAGCCGATCTCAGCTCCCTTGGTCTGTCTTCCCCGACAGCTGCGGCTCTGTACTCCTGAACTGCTGAAATTGTCTCAAGCCTTTGCCAATCATCGCTTTTTTCCTTGGCCACACATGAAACGATTAGACTTTAAGGAAAATTTAGCTGTATAGTTCTGGCCCGTTGGATACATGCTGAGAACTCCAAACACAGGGACTACTCTTCGCCGGGTTTATATGACTCTGGGGACCCATCACTTTCCCAGTGACATACCCGAAAGGCCACAGTTGCTTTTCAGATTATTATTGACTTTATTAAGAAGAAAAATCAGTTCCGCTGGGAAAGGGATGTGTGTAGCAAGAAGCAGCCTCATTGCCTTTGAGGTGCGTGGTCTCTTCCCACCGACACCCACCAGACTGTCAGTCCTGGTCCCCATCCCCCAGGCTGGACACGGGTCACTCTGATGGTGTTCATCCTGCAGCTCACCTCATGGCAAATTTGGCAGTTTCCCTTTTCCATGCACTTACCCCCTGCTCTCAATATGCCTGGGATTCTGACTCCGTGACAGGATAGGGAGATGAACTATGAGCGCTCCCTGTCCCTCACGCAAGCTACGTACCTCTCCCCACTCCACCCCACTAAACTTATTTATACTTCCTGTCTCCTTCCCTTTCCCTCCTCCTTTCCCTCACTGCCTCTCTCTGTCCCTTTGTCTTTCTTTCTGTCCATTTCCATCTCTCTCTCCCCTTTTTTTGCTCTTTTTCTGTCTCCCTCTTTTCTCTTTCCTTCTCTCCTTCCTTCCTTCTTTTTCTTTTATTTCTTTCCTTCTTCCTTCTTTTCCTTCTCTCTCTCCTTCTTCCCTTCCTCCCCTTTATTCTCTTTCTCTTTCCCTACCCTAATTTTTTTCTTTTAGCATCTGTCAAATATAGCCCTGGGGAAACTGTCTTGGTCCCTGGGTATTCCAGAGTGAGCAAACTCAGGTCTCCTTCCATCCTCCTGAAGCCTGCAGGGCTGTGGATATGATACAGACTTACAAACAGGCACATTAGTCATCGATGGCAGTGGTGATTGGTACTAGAGGGAGGAGTAAAAGCTGCTGCAGAACACGAGGATGTAAGCACCTGGTCTAGAGGACCCAAGATGACCCAAGATGGCCATGCTCAGGGACTAAACGAAGGACCGGTGTCTGAAGGAGAAGGGAATGGGAGGCAAAGGAATGAAGGGGGAAAGGATAGAGTGTTATAAGAATGGGCAACAATGTGAGACCTGGGTGTTTGTTTGACAAACTGACCAGAATATGACAAGTGAGAAGGAGAACACAGAAAGAAATGACAGTAAGTGATTGGCTGGTCCACAACCTTGGGGCGGGGTCAGCAATCTATGTTGTCATGCATCCTCCAGGAGACTCTAATGCATGCTCAAGTTTGAGAACCACTGACACAGAGCACTTAGAACAGAACCTGATGCTCGGCAGTTCATAAGAGTTAAATATCACCCTCATTGTATGGAGGTGCTTTAGAACATGTAAAGCACATTAAATATCTATTTTAAAAATGTATTGTGATGCATGCCAATCCCTGAATTAGTATATGTTTATTTATGTCTATGATGCCACAGAGTTAAGAGTCCCGGGGAGTGAGGGGCTAGGGGAGGGATAGAATTAGGAGAAATACTAACGTAGATGACGGGGTGATGGACGCAGCAAACCACCATGGTACATGTACAGCTATGTAACAAACCTGCACATTCTGCGCATGTACCCCAGAAGTTAAAGTATAATAATAATTTTAAAAAGAGTCTTTCGGGAGAGACTGACCTATATTTCCATCTTAGCTTCTGCCCCTTGCTGGGTGATCTTAAGCTGCTTCTCTCTAAGACTCGGTTTCCTCATGTGTAAAATTGGCAAAACACTTACCATGGTAAGGTTGCTGTGAAGTTTAATGAGATAATCTATGGAATCATTAGCACAGCTCCTGCTCCAAGAGAGCCTGCCGTGAATGGCGCCTGTGTTGTGCCAATATCATGCCCTACGTCAGAGATAGTAGGTAAAGAATCATTATCTGACACACATCTTAGTGTTTGCTCATAAAAGCAGTTAGGCAGTCCAGCATATTAGGTGGGGAGGCAGGTAGGGAAGTCCTCATAAAAGGGTACACTTGAATGGTTATTTCAAAATCTTTCAAAACCAAACCAATAACGTCTTCCCCTTTTAAACATCTGTGTATGCTGGCACAGCTGGTGGAAGGGCTGGCCTCTCGCTATAGCATAAAGCCAGTAGTTAGAGTATCAGGAGCATTCCATGGTATAATATAACAAGAGAAACAACCCATAAGGAGTATCTAGATGCTGTTCATCTTCTTCGGTTTCTTTTTTTTGTGTGTTCATAAAATCTGTCTGGCATTCGATCTGTGTTCCTCAACCTGGGAACATTCATTTGGTTTTGCATGTCAGGAGAAATTACTACAGACGAGTTTTATTTGTAAAATACACAGCAACTTAGTAATGAATATGTTTACTCCCATGGTAGGAGGACACAGTGGTTAGGGCTCTGGACTTGGAAGATATGGGCTTGATTCCTGGCCCTGCTATTTGATGATTGTGAGAGCCGGGGCACATTCCTTCACTTCTCAAAGCCTCAGATTCCTCATTTGTAAAAACTAATTTAATCCATAGGGTATAGAATGTCGTGCATATTTAGCTATTTTTAACTGCAATATTGGAAATCCTTAGACAATCCAGCATGGATTTCAGAAAGCAAATATTCAAATTACATAAGCATACTTGTTGTATACTTTTTTTCAGTCCTATTCATCTTAAGGGTCACGGTAACTTTAGCTTCAAACGTTAAGAAAGCTACGTGGATTTAAAAGTTAACTTATTGAATCAAATAGCCTTGTATGAACCAACAACATGTCATTTTTTATTTGTTTGAGGCAGAGTCTTGCTGTGCTGCCCAGGCTGGAGTGCAGTTAGTGCAATCACGGCTCACTGCAGCCTCAACTTTCTGGGCTCAAGCAATCATCCCAACTCAGCCTCCCAAGTAGCTGAGACTACAGGCTCATGCCACCATGGCTGGCTAATTTTTAAAAAATTGTTTGTAGAGATGGGATCTTACTATTTGGTCCAGGCTGGTCTTGAACTCCTGGGCTCATGCAATCTTCCTGTCTTGGCCTCCCCAAGTGCTAGGATTACAGGCATGAGCCACCCCACCTGGCCAATTACACATTTTTTATAAGCATTCATAAATTCACATGTACAACTCTCATTCGGCAGGAATGCCCACGTGTATTTCCTCCTTGTTGACCTATTACACATGACAGATCGTCACCCTACTAATGGTAGCCGTGGGACACTGGAGGCATAAAATACTACCCCCTCTTCTCTCACAAATTTCAGACTTTTTGTCCACGGTACAGGAATGTCCTCTATGTCAAAGAGCTGACAGTTCCATCAAGACGTCACCCTGTCTCCTGGAAACTGCCTTGTGGGGTTTTTTGTTGTGTTTTGTTTTGTTTTGTCTTGTTTTGTTTTTGAAATGGAGTCTCACTCTGTCGCCAGGCTGGAGTGCAGTGGTGCAATCTCAACTCACTACAACCTCCACCTCCCGGATTCAAGCGATTCTCCTGCCTCAGCCTGCTGAGTAGCTGGGACTACAGAGTGCACTACCATGCCCAGCTAATTTTTGTATTTTTAGTAGAGACAGGGTTTCACCATGTTGGCCAGGCTGGTCTCGAACTCTTGACCTCGTGATCTGCCTGTCTCAGCCTCCCAAAGTGCTGGGATCACAGGTGCGAGCCACTGCACCCAGCCAGAAACTGCTTTTTAGAGTGGGCTTCATTGTTCAGACAAAGGGAGAAAGGTGGGGACCACCTGCATGATTGAAAGAGCCTGGAAACTATTTCCTCTGGAGATGATCATCCTGAGCTCCTCATGGGTTTGGAATATGGTGGCAAAATGTGAGTCTCAACTGGTTCAAGGAAAAGCCTGGGCTTCACTTTTTCTGAAAGTCTTACTAGCACCTAAGCCTGTATCCATCAGGAGCAGCTACCCAGGGCTTTCACAACTAGTACTGTTGCTCTTTTCCAAGGAGAAAGTCTAAAAACTCTGGATCTGAATGAACCTTAGAGTCGTTTGGAACTCACTCCTATGGATTTATAGATGGGTGCCTACTCTGGCCCTGTACAAGCCCCTGCAGAGACTAAATGAGTAAGACAAACTGCTTTCATGAGAGGGCTCCCTGAATGAACCTGAGAGTTGGGTGAAACCCACCCCTATAGATCTACAGATGGGTACCTACTCTGTGTCTTGCCCTGTACAAGCCCCTGCAGAGACGAAATGGTAAGACACAGTGCCTGCATTGAGAGGGCTCTCAGTTCTCTGGAGGACACCAACAAGCAACTAACATGTGCTTGGAATGTGGAGTCTGCAATGGCAGAACCAACAAAAGTAATTCATAGGAAAAAATGACTAATTCCTGTGCCGAGTGGGGGAATGAAAGGTTAGCAGAGTTCTTAAAGTTAAATAGGAGTTTTCTGGGTAGCCAAGAAACATGGCACAAAAGCCCAGGAAAACATGATACTTTAAGAGAGCTGCAAGTATTGGGTGTGGCCAAAGCCAGGGGCAGGTGGTGATAAGTCAAGCAGCCGGGATAAATTATGAGGGCCTTGGTCTTTCCAGTGATGTCAGTTTTCCAGAACACCTCTACTCTGCCTACTCCCAGTTCCAACCAATTGAGTTTTCTGTTGTTTTTGTTATTTGTTGTTGTTGTTGAGATGGTGTCTCATTCCGTTGCCAAGCTGGAGCGCAGTGGTGCGATCTCGGCTCACTGCACCCACCACCTCCTAGGTTCAAGTGATTTTCCTGAATCAGGTTTAAAGTAGCTAGGACTTCAGGCATGCACCACCACGCCCAGCTAAATTTTGTATTTTTAGTTGAGACGGGGTTTCACCATGTTGGCCAGGATGGTCTCCATCTTTTGACCTCGTGATCCACCCGCCTCAGCCTCCCAAAGTGCTGGGGTTACATGTGTGAGCTACCATGTCCGGCCTGTTTTGTTGTTGAGTTGGAGTTCCACTCATGTGGCCCAGGCTGGAGTGCAGTGGTGTGATCTCAGTTCACCACAACCTCCACCTCCTGGGTTCAAGCGATTCTCCTGCCTCAGTCTTCCGAGTAGCTAGGGTTACAGGCATGTACCACCACACCTGGCTAATTTTGTATTTTTAGTAGAGAGAGGGTTTCTCCATATTGGCCAGGCTGGTCTCGAACTCCCGACCTCAGGTGACCTGCCCACCTCAGCCTTCCTAAATGCTGGGATTACAGGCATAAGCTACCATGCCCAGCCAATAATAGAGCTTTATTCATAACTCCTTGAATGGATAAATTGATGAATGAATGAACTCCAAGATAATGCCAACTAGCAATTTTTCAAATTTTACCATGTAAATTTATATGCATAATATATATGTAAAATTAAGCAAGGAAATGTATTTTTCCATGTTTCGTGTTTGACAAGCATGCTGCTCAGTGCTTTGTATTCATTATTTTATTATTTTATTTCTGCTCACAACTCTGTGAGATATAGACTATTCTCATCAACCCATTTTGAGATTTAAAAACTCAGAACTTACTGAAATAAAGCCAGTTGCCCTAAGTCACATGATTGGCAAAGATGGAGGTAGAATTCACACTCAAATGTGTCCTTCTCAAAGCCTGTGTTTCAAGCCACAAAGATAGGTCAGGAAATGAGGAAGGAGACAGCAGGTATGGATTTACCCATCTGCTCATTGCTTCTGCCCACTCAACTATTTTGGGAGCGTCAAAGTGACCTTGCTACAGGCTGTCTTTTTTAATGGTATATAGGGTCATGTTAGCCTCTGAGAAGCCAGCTGGGCAGTGGGAAGGCAAGGGTGAAGCTCCTGGGGCTGGCAGGGTGGTGAGGATGCATCAAGAAGCCCCAGCTTAAAGAGGTAGGTCCATTACATGCAGATCTCCAGAGCCCCAACAGAAGGTTGACCCTGGGAGACAGTGCTGGATTTAGCAAATACAAATTTTACCTGGCAAACCATACTTCCCAGGAACCCCTGAGTTCTCCTACAGAAAGTTCTAAACCTTCCAGGGAATTAATTACACCAGTGAGGCGGAAAGCCCGGATTTGAGTTGATTAGGAGACACATCCAGTCAGGAATGCGTTAAGAACGGCAAATATTTTAAGCCTCAAGAGCAGCAGTTAAAAGGAGCCCTGTTCTCTAGAGACCATCCCCATGATGTGAAAAAGCCTGTGTGTTCAGCGCCAGACATGGACCCCCTTTCACAGGGCCAAACAGAGGCCAGTCCACTCCCTGTTCCTGACATAAACTGCTCCCTGATATAAACTGATGTCATATTTGCATACCACTGTGCTCACTCAGGGCACCATCCCAGCCACACGACCCTGCAGCATGCCGAGACATTTAAACCCAGAGGCCTGGGCTTGTGGGGGAGGACCAGAAGGAAGACCAACCTGTCTCTGCCTTCCTCTGCCAGAGAGAGCAGGAGACAGGTGGTGGACCTTATTGGGTCACCCCACAGATCTTTGCTGAGCATGTACTATGTGCCAGGTGGCATGCTAGGTATCTGGAATGCAATGGCAAACAACATATTCACTGTCGTCAAGGACCATCTATAAGGAATAGAGGCACATAGTCATACAGCAAACAAATACACACACACATTATACAGATAGTATGTTTGTGTAAATAAGATATTGCCAGCCATTATATCATGGGTTTTGTATCTGTGGATTCAGCCAACCACAGATCAAAAATGTTTTTAGAAAATGGATCGTTGCATCTATACTAAACATGTACAGACTTTTTCCTTGTCATTACTTCCTAAACAATATAGTATAACTGCTTATATACATAACATTGACATTGTACTAAGTATTATACATGATTTAGGGATGGTTTAAAGTATACGGGAAGATGTGCATAGGTAATAGGCAAATATTACACCAGTTTATTTACTTCTTTTTTTTTTCTGAGACGGAGTCTTGCTCTGTCGTCCAGGCTGGAGTACAGTGGCACGATCTTGGCTCCCTGCATCCTCCACCTCTCAGGTTCAAGCGATTCTCCCGCCTCAGCCTCTCCAGTAGCTGGGACTACAGACGCCCACCACCATACCTGGCTACTTTTTGTATTTTTAGTAGAAACAAGATTTCACCATGTTTGTTAGGCTGGTCTCAAACTCCTGACCTCAGGTGATCCAGCCGCCTCAGTCTCCCAAAGTGCTTGGATTACAGGCGTGAGTCACCATACCTGGGCTACCAGTTTATTTCAGAGACGTGAACATCTGTAGATTTTGGTATCTGCAGAGGGCTTCTGGAACCAATCGCACGAGGATACCAGGGATGGCTATGTATGTATGTATGTGTATATGTATATATACACAAACATATACACATATGTACACATGTGATAAATGTGTGTGTGTATGAAGGGATCAAGATGCTATCATAAAGAATACATATATAGGAATAGAGAACATTAGGCAGAGACCTACTGCATATTAAGTCATCAAAGATGTCTTCACTGAGGAAGGAGACAGCAGGTCCTCTGCTGCTACCCATCTGCTCATTGCTTCTGCCCACTCAACTATTTTGGGAGCATCAAAGTGACCTTGCTACAGGCCATCTTTTTCAATGGT
The DNA here is from genome assembly GCA_031835075.1 of Saguinus oedipus. Taxonomy (NCBI): domain Eukaryota; kingdom Metazoa; phylum Chordata; class Mammalia; order Primates; family Cebidae; genus Saguinus; species Saguinus oedipus. The sequence continues at coordinate 36,740,819 of CM063189.1, forward strand.
ATATATGGTCATGTTGGTCTCTGAGAAGCCAGCTGGGCAGTGAGAGGGCAGGAGTGAAGCTCATGGGCCTGGCAGGGTGGTGAGGATGCATCACATTTAAGCAGAGACAAGGAGGCAGTTATGTGAAAAGGAGGAAGAAAGCACTCTGCTAGGCTTTGGGAAATTGCGAACATCTCAGGCAGGACTTGCCATCAAGATTAAGCCATTAGAAGAGGATTTGCTGCCTAGGCACAGAGCTTGCTTGCTGAGATCTAGCCTGCTGGCCATTGCGCTGTGTAGCAGATACAGCCATATACCCATCTCCAAGTTGGGCACTGACAGTCCTCGTTCACACAGGCAGATGCCTGCAGCTCTGCCTGAGTTTGCTTCCTGGTTTGCAGTTTGGCCCATGCTCATGCAGGTTGCAGGAGCCCTGAGTGAATGCCACCGGAGCATCCCTCAGCAGGTGCGGGATAAGAGTGGGGGGATACACTCCTGAGCTTGCTCCCCCTCCATGGAAGAGTTAGGAGGTATGTTCTTTATCACCTGTCAGAGGGGCCCCACTAGAACAGAGCTTTGCTGTTCATGGGGTAAGCCACTTAGGCTTTACTCCCTTCCCTCCCTCACCACAGTCCTGACCCTTCATCTTACTTCCTGAGACCCATCCCAACTAAACTACATGCACCCACATTTTTACCCTAGGGTCCACTTTTGAGGAGATTCAAATCCTCTGAACAAGTCTTTCGTAATCATCCAAGATGAACACAAATACCCCTCCTCATAATCCCCTTCCCCAGTCGTTTTCTCTCCAGCCAGGCCTGTCCACTCATCCTCTCCATGTCCAGCCTTCCAAACACCTGAGAGTCACGCTAGCTCCCCTTGTTCCTCTGCCTGGCAAGTTTCTAGTCACTTCCTCTTGCAAGCCCCTCCTGCTCTCCTGCCTCTATGCCCTCTACATAGTCTTTCTAATATTACCCTCACTAGATTCAACTATCTATGCTTCCATCCATCCATCCATTTATCCCTCCGTCCGTCTGTCCATCCATCCATCCAGCCAGCAGCTACATATTAAGTGCCTCTATATACCAGACACTAATATGTACAGTTATCCCAGGTCTTCCTGTGCTGGAGGGGTCTTCTTGAAATCAGAGTGGGCCTCAGTATCTCTGTGCTTCCACCACATGGCACAGACTCTGGAATGGAGTGGGTGTTTCGCAAGTGTTGGATCAAATTAAATAGATGAAGTTTACCTATCCTATGTAATGATAATGAGGTTCTTAATTACACAGGGGGAGGATACATTGGTATGTAGAATAAATGAGTACATTATCATCGAAATGTGAGATACAGGTAGACACAATTTCATGACTTAAAACAACTTGTGAGTCATTAAACCAGTAACTGTGTTTAATTTCCCAACGCCGAAGCAGAGACTGCCCCCAGCAGGTTCCACTTGATCCCTCCGTGAACCACAGTGACAGAAATTTTTGCTTTGCTGCCCCAAATCTTTTCTTTAGAATCTTACTGGCCCCTTTGACCTCATGAATTCATACTGGTAGGGCTGCCATATGCTAAGAAAATACAGGATGCAACCCTCAGTACTGGCAGTATCCTCTAAAGAGATAACAGAGAGTTAGTAAAACAAGCCAGCCGGTCTCTATGCAAACACTAAGCATCAGCAGTTCCTCGGACAACCTCCTACACACAAAGTATACAGCCATAGATAAGATGGACTTAGACTCTGTGTTCTGAAACTTACAAAGATCTTTATACAAAAATGTTCACTACAATCCAGTTTATAATAGTATAACACTGGCCGGGCGCGGTGGCTCAAGCTTGTAATCCCAGCACTTTGGGAGGCCGAGGTGGGTGGATCACGAGATCAAGAGATCGAGACCATCCTGGTCAACATGGTGAAACCCCGTCTCTCCTAAAAATACAAAAAATTAGCTGGGCATGGTGGCCCGTGTCTGTAATCCCAGCTACTCAGGAGGCTGAGGCAGGAGAATTGCTTGAACCCAAGAGGCGGAGGTTGCAGTGAGCCGAGATCGTGTCATTGCACTCCAGCCTGGGTAACAAGAGCGAAACTCCGCCTCAAAAAAAAAAAAAAAATAGTATAACACCATAATTTCTTCTAAGATAGTTGGTTAAAAGGAATTATAGCATATCTTATACAATATTCCACAGCCATTCAAAATGGTGGTGACATTCAAAACTTGTCATGACCTACAGTAATGCTCACAATGTGAGCTTAGAAATAAAAAGATAATCAGGGCACATAGTGGTATATTCAGTGTGATTCCAATTCTGTGTGTAAGAAAATATGGATAATCCATATTAGAAAACGACTGTAATGGAGTAAGCCAAATTATTTGGAATGTTTATCTCTGAGTTATGGTGTTATAGTTGACATTTTTTGTGGTTTTCTGTATTTTCCAAATTTCATTCTTTACAATAGCATACACATGTTGTTTTCATAATAATACTTTTTAAAAAGAGCTTAGTAGAGGCCAGAGTGGGTCCTTCTGCAAAATGCAGCATTTCATTCTCTGATGTTTAAGTGTATCAAGAGAACTGATTAGTATGTGTTCAGAACTTTTGCTGCTCTTGGAGAAGTAATGGCCTTCAGTCATGCCAAGAGCTTGTTAGGAATGAGAAAGCAGGAAAACAACAACAACAACAGACTCTTAAACTGTGACTGATGTGCCTTTACTTCTTCTGTTGATTGTGACCTGCAACCACTCAATAGTGAACAAAAGCAGTGGCTGCATGGGAGGAGGAAGCAAGACAGCAAACCAACCAGTCACCTCTCCCTCTGTCTCCCTGTGCTTCTGATGTATAAACCTGCGGTGGCCCTCATCCTGTGCTAGCTGTGCACTTCAAAGCTTTGGCAAAGTGGACCACTATATTTAAACCCATGCATACATTTCAATTTTGGTACAACTGAGTGCTCATGTCCTGCCTGTCCATCGGAGGGCGGGCATGATAGAGCTCAAGGAAGCAGTGTCACATGTGATACCACTTGCTGTGAGTAAAAGGAAAAAGCTAAATTGAGGCTGTTGACTGACGAAGATCACCCTTTTCCCGGACCACATAAGAAATTCGTCTTGTTCACACGCATCAAAAGAGCCAGGTCAGACCACTAAGAAGTTCGAAAGTCAAGGGGAAAACTGAGCGTCAATGATAGTAAGTGTCATTATAGAGACTGGCAGATGTTGCTATGCTGTGGTTGTGAATAGCAATGTAATCTCACCTACATTTTAAGTGTTACTTGAATTTTTTTTTTTGAGACAAAGGTTCGCTTTTGTTGCCCAGGCTGGAGTGCAATGGCACGATCTCAGCTCACTGCAACCTCTGCCTCCCAGGTTCAAGTGATATTCCTGCCTCAGCCTCCCGAGTAGCTGACATTACAGGCATGCACCACCACACCCAGCCAATTTTGTATTCTTAGTAGAGACGAGGTTTCTCCATGTTGGTCAAGCTGGTCTTGAACTCCCGACCTCAGGTGATCTGCCCGCCTTGGCCTCCCAAAGTGCTGGGATTACAGGCATGAGCCACTGTGCCCTGACATTATTTGATTTTTTTTTTTTTTTTTTTTTTTTTTTTTTTTGAGAGGGAGTCTTGCTCTGTCGCTCAGGCTGGCGGGCAGTGGCGCGATTTCAGCTCACTGCAACCTCCGCCTCTCAAGGTCAAGTGATTCTCCTGCCTTAGCCTCCCAAATAGCTGGGATTACAGGTGCCCACCACCATGCCCAGCTAATTTTTTGTATTTTTTTTTTTGAGACGGAGTTTCGCTTTTGTCACCCAGGCTGGAGTGCGCGACCTCGGCTCACCACAACCTCTGCCTCCTGGGTTCAGGCAATTCTCCTGCCTCAGCCTCCTGAGTAGCTGGGATTACAGGCACACGCCACCATGCCCAGCTAATTTTTGTATTTTTAGTAGAGACAGGGTTTCACCATGTTGACCAGGATGGTCTCGATCTCTTGACCTCGTGATCTACCCACCTTGGCCTCTCAAAGTGCTGGGATTACAGGCGTGAGCTACCGCGCCTGGCCCCATCATTTGAATTTTTTATCACTCAAGTGTGCTACCCAAAATTGTGTTATACAAAAGTAGGCTGTGAACAAAGAAATATCAAGAACTGCTGATGTCCAAGTGGAAGGAGATGGTTCTGCTGTGCCATTTTTAAGAGGTTATCACTTGGCAGGCCACTGTCTTTTGGATGTAGCGGCATTTGCCCAAGAGAAGAGTTGAAGAGATTAAAGATGCTCAGAGTGGAAAACAGAAGATCTATGATGCAGGAGCTATTGGAAATATCAACAGGGTAATAAGAAGGGATATGAGGCTTGTATGTCTACACAAGCCTGCAGTTTTGTGTGCCCTGCCTCCTAAGAGCAAAATTTACAGGAAGGCTAAGGGTAACATATAAATAAGACCTTCTAACAATTAGGGGTGCCTCAAAATAGAACTTGCTGACTAGAGAGGCAATTAGTGCTCCATTTCCATCTCATTAGTTTTTATCCTGGAAATATTGACAGGAGGAAGCTGAGTCAGGAAGCTCCTCCTGCACCAGGTAGGAGGTTGGAGTGGATGACTCCAAGGACATTTTGGGTCCTAAGAGTCTCCAGAGCTGTGTATTCAATGTTCTTCATGTTGCCTCCATCTTGGACCCCCATGTGGAACCATGCCTGGTCCATGATCTTGTTGGAGAGACAGGTAAGGAGCTGAAGTGCTTACCATTAATATTAGCTGGTACCAGGCACGGTGTTAAGTCCTTACTAGAGTCACCTCCTTCACTCCTTTTTTTTTTATTAGTTTCCACAACAACAATGTTCTGTATTTTCTTTTTTTTAATCTTTTTTATTATACTTTAAGTTCTGGGGTACATGTGCAGAACGTGCAGGTTTGTTACACAGGTATACACGTGCCAGGGTGGTTTGCTGCATTCATCACCTTATCATCTACATTAGGTATTTCTCCTTTTTTTTTTTTTTTTTTTTTTGAGACAGAGTCTCCCTCTGTCACCAGGCTAGAGTGCAGTGGCACAATCTTGGCTCACTGCAACCTCTGACTCCCTGGTTCAAACGATTCTCCTACCTCAGCCTCCCGAGTAGCTAGGATTATAGGCATGCACAATGCCCAGGTAATTTTTGTATTTTTAGTAGAGATGGGATTTCATCATATTGGCCAGGATGGTCTTGATCTCCTGACCTCGTGATCCACTCATCTCAGCCTCCCAAAGTGCGGGGATTACAAGTGTGAGCCACCGTGCCCAGCCCAGGTATTTCTCCTAATGATATCCCTTCCCTAACCCCCCAGCCCCCAGCTATCCCTCCCCTAGATCCCTGTCCCCTGACAGGCCCTGGTGTGTGATGTTCCCCTCCTTGTGTCCATGTATTCTATTGTTCAACACCCACTTTTAAGTGAGAACATGCAGTGTTTGGTTTTCTGTTCTTGTGTCAGTTTGCTGAGAATGATGGTTTTGTGGAGAAATAGGAATGCTTTTACACTGTTGGTGGGAGTGTAAATTAGTTCAACCATTGTGGAAGACAGTGTGGTGATTCCTCAAGGATCTAGAACTAGAAATACCATTTGACCCAGCAATCCCATTACTGGGTATATACCCAAAGGATGACAAATCATTCTATTATAAAGACTCATGCATATGTATGTTTATTGCAGTACTGTTCACAATAGCAAAGACTTGGAACCAACTCAAATGCCCATCAATGATAGACTGGATAAAGAAAACGTGGCACATAGACAACATGGAATACTATGCAGCCATAACAATGGTTAAGTTCATGTCCTTCACTCCTTATTCCCACCTTTAGGGGGCACCATTACTGTGCACAAAGACAAAAACAAAAGTTCTGAATGCTTATGTGATCAATGCCAGCTGTCTGGTAAATGTAATCAGGGGTACTTCTGCAGGTGCTCTGCCTCTAGAATATGCCACCTAGTGTTTCTAGAACCTACCCTGCATAGTGTGTGGCAAAAAGTAGGTGCACAGTCCATGGCACTTAGGTACATGGCACATAAATGTCCACTGAATAAGAAACAAGTATTCAAAATTTGTGAGATAGAGAGGATACCATGAAAGAAACAGGGTGTTGCATTACTAAGATGTCAAAGGAGGGGAAACTGTAAAAAGATCATCATTCATTCATTCATTCATCTCCACGTTTTTATGAACAAATTCTACGTGCCTGGCTGCATACCAGGAGCTCTAGATAAGAGGTGACTGAAGACAGCATTGGTCCTGGTGATGCCACTCTTTGAGCAAGGGAGATGGCTTGGTAAACAATATTAAGAGTGAAATACTTTTGCTACATTCACAAAGAAAGCCAGTTAACTTTGAAAGTTTGCCATTGATAGGTAACAGCAGGACAAAGAGCTTTGAAAAGGGTCTTGTCCTACAAAGAAAGCAGGTGGGAGAATGGGAAGGTAGCAAAGGTGAACTGAATAGAACTAAACATCCCAGTAGGAATTTCTGTCTGGAGATCTGGCCACTGCATGTCAGTTCCCTACAGGACTGGTAGTTAAAATGTACTCTGATCCAGAAGCCTCCGATGTCACCTTCCAGCTGTGATGGGTCCCGTCCTGCCCGGATCAGAACCTCAGCCACAGGATTTGAAGTCAAGGAAAGAGTCCAGATGTCTGATCTCTGATGACTGGCAGGAACGGAGCAATGATTTCAGTGTTTGAGTCATTCATGTTCAGGGCAGGTGCTTTGAAATGGAATTGTTGATCACATCAGAAGGTGCTGAAACCAAGGTCAGGCTCCTGCCTGTTGAGAGGCCTTGTTAATGAGGTGCCTTCGGCAAACACAGCAAACACGGATGCCCGAGCCAGGCAGGGAGGCACACTGCTGAGCTGTGAAAACGATCATCCCAAGTAAGCGCATTTACTCTCTGGCAGGCACTGTTGCATGCTTGTTTACAAATCCCTGTGTTTAGGGAACAGGCATTGTAGGAGATGGGTAAAGACAGGAGTAGGGGATGTGAGCTTACATTTCCTAAGCCCCCACTTTGTGTTTGATTCTGTGCAAGGCTCTATGTACATTTGTCTATTGCACACTCATCATGATAACCTGGTGAGGTAGGTAACATCATCCCAACTTTATAGCTAAGGCTGTCAATTCAGAATGACAAGCTCAGGTTCCCTAAGTACTTAGCAGCAGATCCAAGATCAGAATCCAAGTCCCACTGATGCTGCCCCTTTGCCCTTCTCTCCTGGCCACCCTAATATTTTCCTTGACTTAATCTTAGGATGAGTCTGTGACCCAGTTTGCCTAAGATACAGTTTGTGCCTGTTGATTAAGAAGAATTAATAATGGCATCTCTTTTCATTCTCAAAAAGAGTCCCAGTTTAGATAATAAATTATATGGTCACCCTACACAATAGTAGTTTGAGTCGTTTGGGTTTTTGTTGTTGTTATTGTTGTTTTTGGTTGGAAGAGATGCATTCATCAAAATCACAACTTCAAACTATGGGTTCAAATCATAATTTGGCTGGAAATGAGAATCCGGCATCCTACCATGCAAATACAATCATCCAGGAAATTTATCCAAATGCACTACATGAAAGGCAGCCAGCCTGGAAATGACTCTAACACTTCTACACTCCTTGATTTCGAGCCCTTTGAAGGGGACTTTGCCATCTGGTGGACTGGACTGCTCCATGGTTGCTGGAGTCCAACTCTGAAGCAACGTGTCAGTCTGTGGGCTATGGGTTGTCCTGTGGCCAGGCATGGGGTCCCTCACTTGAAGACTATTCGTAATGACAAACACAAGCCTCGCTATGGTCTCTGCAAGAGTTGATTAGCAGAGTTACCATGGGCAGTTGGGCAGGCTGTACACTGCACAAAAACACCAAACCGTGCGGCAAGCAAGAGATCTCTACACACTGGTTGCTAGGGCTCGCAACTCTGCCTGGAAAGAGTTACTAGCCTGTCTTTCTAATTCACACACAACGGTGGTAGGGTAGAGCAGGGTCGGCCATAGTTACAGATTAAACCTTTCCAACCCTGCCCTGCCACAGACAATCAGAAATACCAGAGGGCCTGGAAAAACAAAAGCTATTTAACCTGGAATTAGTAGACTGAAGATCATAACACAGAATGGTACAGTCTTTCGAGTAGGAAGAGCAGAGCTCCAGGCATGGTGGCTCATGCCTGTAATCCCAGTGCTTTGGAAAGCCAAGGTGAAAGGATTGCTTGAGGCCAGGAGCTCAAGAGCTGTGGGGTCCGGCACGTCTGCCGGGGGGCTACCGACCTGCGGGAGTCCCCGGGACCACCGACGTAGATGTCTTGTTCAACCTGAGGGAGAGAGCGCGCAGAAAAAAGACAGAGAGAGAGAAAGCGGAGTCTGGAGGGCTACGTAAAAGAGCAGCCTGGACAACAGAGTGAGACCATGTCTATATATATATATATATATATATATATATATATATATATATATATTTTTTTAATGTATATTTTTTAAATTTCCCATACATGGTGGCAAGTGCCTATAGTCACAGCTATTTGAGAAGCTGAAGCGGGAGGACTGCTGGAGCAGGAGTTTGAGGTTGCTGTGAGCTATGATCATGCCACTGCACATCAGGCTGGCAACAGAGTGAAAACCTGAATTAAAGAGAGAGAGAGAGAGAGAGAGAGCGCAAGGCCCTAAAGTCTACCGAGCATCCGAGCACATCTGCTGTGCCTGGCAGTCCATTAAACCTCTTTCCATTACAAATTACCCAGTCTCAGGTATGTCTTTTAATAAAGACGTGAGAACAGACTAATACAGGGAGCTTACAGCCTAATGGGAGATATAAAAGAAATTTTTAAAGAAGAGAGAGACAGAGAAGGGAGGAGAAGAAAGGGAAAGGGGGAGGGCAAAAAAGAGAAGAGAAGCAAACAGGAGAGGAGAATTAGGGTACAGAGTAAAGGATGGTTGGGTCACGATGTGAGTGAGTCTGGGGCAAAACAGAAAGAGATTAACTCTTCTGGGGAGACTCTGGGAAGGCTTTCCAGAAAAAGTGGTCTTGGAGGACAAAGGGGATGAAACCAGCTTATTAGCACCTGCTCTGGGCCATCCCTGGGTGAACACATCACATGTGTTACCTACACTGACCCACACCTGGCCTTGTGGAGTAGCCATTATCATCCTTGATCTAAAGAGGAGGAATCTGAGGCTCAGCTAAGGCTCCGGTTGCCCAAGATCACCCAGGCAGTGAGAGTCCAGGACTGACTCTGTTGTGAGAGCCAGGAGTTTACCTCGCTATGCAGCTTCTGCATTGTTGCATTTTCTGTTTCATTGCCTTGGAGGTCAGAAACAAAGCACGAAGAACTCAGGCTTAGTGATAAGGAGGCTTGCACTGAAACCTCACCACTTCCAGTTGCTAGTGCTTAGACTTTCAGAGCCTCGGTTTCCAATGATTCTGGCAAGATGACCCTGCGTAAGTTCCCTTGCTCTTTCTGAGTCTTCCGTCCTGATGGCAAAATGATGTTGGGTGGATAGAATGAGATGTGTGTAAAGTGCCCAACACCATGCTTGACAAAGAGTAACTTACCATGAAGAGGTGGTTGGTTCACTTTCCTTCTCTCCTTTTGGCCCACAAACCCACAACTGTCCTGTAGCATGGGGCAGTGGTTAAGATTCCAGAAGCCAGAGCCAGACTACTCGGATTCAGATCTTCTCCCTGCTATTGCTGCGTGACTTTAGGCTATTACCTAACTTCTCTGTGAAGATGAACTAGTACCTACCTCATAAAGATTGTGATGAGGGTCGAATGAGCTATATTATTTATAGAGCATGTTGAGCCCTGTCTGGCACACAGTAAGCTCTGTGCAGCTGGAGTTTAATGAATCAACCTATATGCTTCACCATTTTGTCTCACTTGCTTCTTAATCCAGAACCTCAGCAATGATCTCAGGGCCGTCTAAGTAGAGGAAAAGGTTTAAATTGTCATCTTTGCAGTCAGTTGCTGGAGCAAAGCTGTGATAGGCAAGGAAAACCCCGTGCACCATGGCCGACCATCAAGAGTCTCAGATCCTGCTAATGGGGATGTGGGCTTATTTTCTCTTCCTGCTTCTGTTATTCACAGAAGACTGTGTTGGTCACGCCCTGATCTACAGGATCCCACATTGAATCCATGGACTATGGGTCAGCCTCAACTAGGAAAAGAGGAAGTGGATTGTTACAATGCCATAATTGAGCAAATTAGAAGAAGGATGACTTTCTAGAGCAGTGGATCTCAGCGCTGTCAGCACAGTATAATTCTCTAGGGAACGTGTAATTATATACAAATAGTCAGGCCCCATCCAGGTTTTAAATTAAAATATATATATATATCTGATTATCAGATATTCTGAGCATCATAGGACCCGTCTCATCTAAATTACAGGGAATGTGCCAATAAGGATGATTGACGTCAGTGGTTCTCAGCTTGAGGGCCTGTTTAAACTCAGGCTGCAGGGCCCCACCCTGGGAGTTTCTGATTCCATAGGTCTGGGCTGGAGCCTGGGAATCTGCATTACAGCAAGTCCCCAGGTGATGTTGAGGCCGGTGGCTCTGGCACCACACACTAAGAAGCACAGATCCACACAATAAATAAGAGAAAAAAATAAGACACCAACCGCCAAGCTCTGTCTACTTCTTATGGGGATTAGAAAACATTGTCCATAGTTATATTCTGAGCAATTGAAGAATACCTGTCCCACTCTTTTCAATTTTTCTTCCCCCTGTCTTATCTGAGCTGTGCACCCCTATAACTTCTTGCCATTGAAATTCTCAGGACCTGTGTGTCACAGCGCTTGTCACGTGTACGTCACAGCTTTGCAGTGACAAACAAAGAAAAAGAAAAACTGACTGATGCTTGAAGCATTGTAGGTGAGAACATAGAATAGTCTTTGCTGCCTTTGGTGGCAGGTCACATGTCTCAGCCCACACAGTGGGATTTGAATTTCCTCTTAGAACAATTGAGTCACTGAATTATTGAGCAGACAAAGGACACCGTGATCTGAAAAAAGTGTCTCTGACCCTGTGTCTAAACCTCAGTGTGGGAGTTTGTATTGTCGTAAGAAAAACGTAAGTATTGCTCATGCATCCAATGTACCTGATGTTGTGATAATTTTCAGTTATTGTTGCTCATGTAAGTACCTCTGTGTCGATGAAGATGCAAAAATAACGACAACTTTTTGGACGAAGAAAATCGTACCTCACCGTCTCCTCCAGCCCTTCTCTCCAAACGTTCATAAGCTCATTCTGCTAATTCACTTCCATTCTCTGACCGCGTTCATGGTCTGTGGCTTTCATGAGCTGTTTAACAGTGACTTTTAGAAGAGATGCACACAATTCTGTTTCTAAGATGATCTTGAAAATGGTCAAGGTAGTAATAGAAAGTTCCATTTTCATCAAACTTGGGATAGTGACTCAACTTTCATACTTTTTGGGAGATTTCTCCAAATAGACTGTTTTTGGCCCAGCTATATAACTAGTCAATGTGATCGGGAAATTTTAGAACTGAAGAGACCATAGAATCATTAAGTCCAAGTTCCCGCTTTAAAAATGTGAAACCAAGGCACAGAAAAGTGAGCTTGTCCCTCGTCACACAACCCATTTGAGAAACTTGACCACAGATGAGTCCTTTCCTTTTCCTTTTCTATCTCCCCCTGACATGCCAGCACACTCCACAATGCATGCCCCTCATTGTCTGCATATGTGCGAAAACACGGTGCGCCAATGTGGTCTTTTGCTAGTGGTTCCGTGGAATTGGTGTTCTTATTCTCATGGATTAGGTGTATAATTGCACTTTTAATGATTTATTTATTTCACTAGTATCTGTCATCTTTATTACAATGCAAGTTCCAAGACAGGGACCATGTATAGGAATATCTTGTTTATATTTCCGGCACCTCTGATAATGTTTGATGCAGTAGAGACACTCATTAAATAGCACTGTAGTGATAGAATGAATGACTCAATGAAGTAACACAGAGAGGCTGAGATTCAAAGGATATAAGGAATAAACTGGGAGAAAAGACAGGAAAGAGGAAGAACTGAGTGTTTTTCCCTGTGGTCATGGTAGAGTTCTGGAATATGTGGAGGAACAGTGCTCGAGGAATAGACAGTATTTACATTATAGAGATTTTCCTAAGCCATCTATTCTCTGTCCCTACTTACTAGAGTTTCTGATGCTAAATCCTGAATCTCAGTGCACTGGTAGGATTATCTATCCTAAATTCCCACTTAGTGGGTGAACAGAATTTGAACTGGGCTCCATCCCAATCCCAAAAGCGTTACAGCTAAAAACTGCTACTTATTTAGTACTTAATATGTACCAGGCAGTGTAGTAAGCCTTTAAAGAGATGGATTCACTTCTCTAATCATTCACCTACTGTGCTTAGCTTTGCTTTAAACTGCTCAGGGTCATATTTTAGGGACCCTGTTACCACAATCAGCTCCCTTGTTACCACAGTCCCTGGATTTCCTGCTGCTTCTGCTCTACTTAAGGAGACTCTAGAAGTTCTGCAATAAGGATTGAGTTGATTAACATCTGTTTGAAAATCTCTTTGCCCATACGAACCTGAGACAAAGCCATCCAAAAGGTAATTGATGGTTCTCTCTAAGATGGCAACTCAAGTGCTTCACTGCACAGATAAGATCAATAGCAGAGTGGCCTTAGAGTCAGGGATACCTGAATTTGACTCCCATCTTTATCATTTACAAGCCAGGTAACCTTGGCCAACTTTCTTTTTCTCTCTGAATCTCCATGTTTAGGTATGCAAAGAAGACAAAAATATTACACGAAAGGTGGTGTAAGGATTTAATGAAACACTTTAGTACAGTATCTGCCCCATGGTGGGACAAAAGCAGCTGCAGCTGCTATTAATGCTGTATTGTTAGCCATAGGGAAGAGAAGGGTAGGTGTGGTGCAGAATTCTTACGGTCAAAAGAAGGAAAGAAAGTCCATTAAAATAAGTGCATGCAAATCGTCATTTACTACAGTGACTGGGGGAATGGATTGTCTTGCTCATTTTACGTTCTGGGTCTGGAGGTAAATTGCAAAGTCCTTTTTATTGAAAGTTCATTCTGTCTTCCACAAATGTTTATTGAGTCCCTGCTATTTGCTAGGCACGTAGGAGAAACAATTATAAATGAGCTGCCGATCCTGCACTCACCAATACTGATTGTCTATAAATGTGAGGGAAGATACTTTTCTGCTTAAATACAGAATACTGAGCATTATTACTTTAACACTTATTGAAGATGTTATAAGGTCTCTCATTGCCTAAGACAGGTGATGGAGAATGGAAAGGCTGCAGGTAGATATGTGATGAATTTGTTTACCATCCATTAAGATTTATATTATGGTATAAATCATTATACATTATACATACGACTTATATAGCATACTAATTTTAATTGTTATTAATAATTCTATTTCTATATTACTTATTAAATATGTAGTATGTATTATGTATGTATATATAAAATTATATATATACACATCATGGCTATATATATATTAATTATACATTATTCTAAGTAATTATAAATTTATTATCTTTTACATATAGTACTCATATTATATGTTATATAATAATATAAATAGATAAATGACCTGGATTACCTATATTATCTCTCTCTCTTTTTTTTTTTTGCTATGTGCATGTTTTTCTTTAAGATAGAAATAGTGAAGTTCTGCTTGGGTTGGAACCTGCATAGGTTAATTAAATCTATACTTTATTCCAACTGTACAATACTGAAGGACATGAAGTCTGCAAAATGATTGGGAAGGGCTGCCCCCATATGCTCAACTCCTCCAGTTTCTCGTGCATCCGTCTAACAAATTTTATAGACATTTACTATATGCCAGGCTCTGCACTGGGCACAGGAGCAGAGAGCCGGTGGAGACACAGTCCCTGCCCTCACAGAGCTCACAGATGGGGCAGGCAGAAGCCACAGAGGCTGTAGTGGCCACACTTCGGGAGGAAGGAACCACAAGTCAACAGGGGTACAAAAGAGGGCAACCGACTCGAACTGGGATGCTGGAAAGGGTTCCTGGGGATGGAGATGTCTGAGCAGGAATGGCTCCGACTGGAAGAAGAAAGAGGAATGGAGGGCATAATGAGAAGGAGGAAAGCATGTGGGGAAACTGCCATTGATGCTAAAATAGCACAGTCAAGCAGGATCTTATGGTAGGAGAGTGGATATGCTGCTACTGCGAATATAATAAGACCAAGAAAAATAGGAAGAGTAGACTTAGGAGTAGTGATAGCAAGTGTGGATTGAGCATTTATTGTTCTAGGCATTTTGATGCATTCTATCATGTAATCCCACAGTAAACCTAGACCCTGTAGAGTATCACTATCCACATGTTTTAGACGAGTGAACAGAGGTGACAATACATTGCTCATCTGGTAAGTGTGGCAGCCAGGAGAGAAGCAGATCCAGCTGTTACTCTAGTGGTGTTGGAGCAGGCACCTAGCCTCTGTAAACCTCAGCTTCTTCCTCAGAAAATAAGGTGAGGCTGGGCACAGTGGCTCACGCCTGTAATCCTAGTGCTTTGGGAAGCCAAGATAGGTAGATCACTTGAGGCCAGAAATTCTAGGCCAGCCTGGGTAACAGAGTGAGATCCCATCTTTACAAAAAAAATTTTTTGTAAAACTACTTGGGTGTGGTGGCATGCACCTGTAGTCCCAGCTGCTGGGGAGTCTGAGGCAGGAGAATCACTTGAGCCCAGGAGTTCAAGGCTGCAATGAGCAATCATTGAGCCACTACACTCCAAGCTGGGTGACGGAGTGAGACCCTGTCTCTAATAAGAAACAAAAATAAGATAAAAGGTCACTTTGAGAGTGCCAGGGTTGAGAGCAGCATAATGCCTTGCCCGTGTCAAATGCTAACCAGTAGTGGCTGAAGTTCCATGTGTGTTAAGGAGTAGAATTGGAAAAGTAGAGGAAATAAGTGAATGAGGCAGACTGGGTGAGATAACAGGGGCCAGCCTTGTGTGACCAACTAGGTGGTGTGCATTTTATTCTGAAAGCTGTGAATGGACATTGGGAATTCCAAAATAAATAGTGACATACTCAGTGTTTGCTTGAGAAACGTCCCTCTGATCACAGAAGGCCTTCAGGGAACAGCCAGGTCAGGTGGAGGAGTGTTGTCATCGTTCAGGGTGAAAAATGTGATGACCCAGACTAAGAAGAGATAGTCATAAGAGCTGTTGAGGAGAAAGAGATAACACATTTGCTGAGTAATGGGACGTGGCGGTACAGGAGGAAGACGAGGCCAGGATGTCGTCCAGATTCCTAGCTTCAGTGCCAGGGAATGGTGCCGTCCATCCACTGAAGCAGGAAACACAGTAAGAAGAATCTTATGGGTTGAATTGCATCCCACCTCCCCTACTCCAGATTCATCTGTTGAAGCCCTAACCCCCAGCACCTCAGAATGTCACTTTATTTGAACATAGGGTCTTTACAAAGGCAATCAAGTTAAACTGAGGTCATTAGAGTGGGTCCTCATCCAATAGGGCTGGTGTCCTTATGAGAAGATGAAAGTCAGACACAGAACGTCATAGAGGGAAGATGGTGTGGAGAGACGCAGGGAGAAGAGGCACATCTACAAGCCGAGGAGAAAGGCCTGGAATAGATCTTTCACTCACAGCCCTCGGAAGGGACCAACCCTGCCAATACCTTGATTTTAGACTTTGAACCTCTGGATCTGCGAGAAAAGAAACTTGTGATGTTTAAGCCACTGGGTCTGTAGGACTTCGTTACAGCAGACCTAGGAAACTAACTCAGGGAGTAACTCATTCAGAGATGGCCACAAGTTAGGTTTTGGATCAGCTGAGTGTGACGTGTTGCTTTTGGGACAGCCAGGTGGAGACCAGTGCCAAAATGATAGAGATGCAAGTCCAGGACTTGGTGGGTAGCTTGGGCCTGGAGATTAACACTCGCCAATCATTTTGGACACTCTGGCACCCGTTGCACAGTGCAAGCAGTACAGAATAGAAAGTTGAAAAGTAATTGAATGAAGAAATGTCATATTTGCCTAAGGACAGAGGGCAAAAAGGACTATAGGGATACTGGAACGAATTCTAATTTTCCATCCCGGTACTAAGAAGGTTAGCTCAAGCCCTGTCTGTATGGAGCTGTAACTATGACATATCTGAAGCCAGCAAATTTTAGAGAATTGCTGCATTGGTTGCTGATATTTACACTCACTAGAAAAGAGAGTCCTCTCTTTGTTTTATAAAACGTGGGAAGCAGGAGAATTAAACAAATGTCAAGGCTATTCTTAGGACAGAGAACTATAGCCTGTCCAGAGTCTCAGGTTCACACCCATATTCTGAAATGTTGACCTCCAAGGGAGTGTGCCAGCAACACGTCTATTTTAGGTAGGAACTTTAAAGCCTGCTTAGCTTAAAATGTCAAAATAAATAGACAGCATAACACAATAGAAAATGGAAATAACTGGAAACCAGGAGACCTTACTTTGAATACCAGATTTGCCTCTGAAAAAGTGGGTCATCTTAACCTTTCTGAATGTCTTCTCCTTCAACTATTGAGCAGTTATGGGGAGGGGGTAATTGGATGATCTTCCAACCCTGACATTCTATGATTCGCTCAATGTTGCCTTTAATTGCAACTGATGATAAGATAACATTTCCATAAATTGACCTGCCAAACTGATTAAGTCCGCCAGCATGAAGACATGAAAATAAGATGATAGGCAGAAATTAACATCGCAGATGACTCTGGTAGAATATTTTCCCTCCTTAAAATGGCAGATGGAACACCAGAAAGAGACCACGCTTGGTTTTAAAGTGCATCTTCATTACCAGAAAATTAGGTTTTACTGGAAAATGTCTGAATACACGTGACCACAATATTTTGTCCAATGACTTCAATTTTGACCATATTGAAAAAAGATATGGAAAAATAAACCTACTCCTAACTGCATTTGTGATTTCCCCTGGACCATTTAACATTTAAAGCTTGCGTTGACCTTTTCTTTATATGACGGGACATCTCGGCAATGGATATAATAAGCCCCTAAAGGGAAAAGGTAATTAGGATGCATTGAGTATCTAAGTCACATTTTGTGCCAGGTCCTTGACCTGTGTTTCGTAATACCTTATTTAACACCTCTCTGTAGAAGATGCTGTCAGCCACACCCTATCTTTCACATGCTGAAGGTTGCTAAGTGGGAGCACTCTTGACCAGAGCAGCCAGACAGGCACAAGAATTACCATTGTAGGAGCAGCCCTCAACAAGTATCGGATGGAAATGTGCTGGATAAATACTCCAGCTTCCATAACCATGGTTGGGATAACTGAGAGGCGTATTCTGCACTCGCTCACAGGATTCCTTAGGGGAACTGAGCTCCAGTTATGCATGGTAGATACGGCGTTGATAACACATCTTTTATACTCTCTTAATGCCATGTTATTTCCTGAGATCACTGTCCAGACAAAATAGCTACATTCAAATCCTTATCTCAGGTTTGGCTTCTGGGGGACCCAAACTAAGAAATCTGCCAGAGCCCTGTGGAGTAGGTGGCATTGCTGCCATGGCAGCTCAGTGTGGTTAGATAACAGTTGTTAAGTCTTGATGCCTGCATTCATCTGATTGCCACCGCCTTTCCCCTACGTCAGTGATTCTCAACCACAGGAGATTTTGTCCTTCCACCCGGGGACATTTTGCAATGTCTGGACACATCTGCGGTTGTCACAACTGGGAAGATGCTACTGGCATGTAGTAGGTAGAGGTTAGGAGTGCTAAACATCTGACAACGCATAGTACAATCTCCTGCAACAAAGACTAATCCAACCTTAAAAATGCTGGCCAGTCATGGTGGTTCACACTTGTAATCCTAGCACTTTGGGAGGCCAAGGTGGGTGGATCGCCTGAGCTCACGAGTTTGAGAACAGCCTGGGCCACATGGCGAAACCCCATCTCTACTAAAAATATAAAAAAGTAGCTGGGCATGGTAGCATGCGTGTGTAGTCCCAGCTACTCTGGAGACTGAGGTAAGAGAATCACTAGAACCCGGGAGGCAGGGGTTGCTGTGAGCCAAGATCTCACCATTGCACTCCAGCCTGGGCTACAGAGCGAGACTCCGTCTCAAAAAAAAAATGGCAATAGTGCCAATGGAGATATGCTGCTCTACCCGCAGCAAGACTGGCTGTGATATGGTGGCTCCTATGTGTGACATATCTGTTGTCTTTTCCTTCCAGGGCCAAGCTGTGGCTCAGCTGTGTTCCACTGTCCCCAATGTGACTGTTTTTGGAACAGCCTCTACTTTCAAGCATGAAGCAATCAAAGACTCCGTGACCCACCTCTTTGACAGAAATGCAGACTATGTGCAAGAAGTTAAAAGGTAAGATGTTTGCTTTTTGAAAAAGCACCAGGCGGGCCCTTGCTCTGCTCTCACAGAGCGGTAGCACTTATTTAAAGGAGGGATCATCATCATCATCATCATCATATATAGCTAAAGTATATTGGGGGCTTAGTCGTACTAGCTTTGTGCCAAATACTTCACATGTATTAGTTCATTTAATCCTCTTAGCAACCCCACCATTATCACCAAGGGACAAATCGGCTAAGTAACTTGCAAAGCTAATTATTTAAAGCTATTAAAGTTATGCTAGCTCCTATTCGACCATCTTAACACATAGAAGTTTATTTCTCATTCATTCACATGACAGCTTAAGGTGGATATTTGGTGGATGATCTTCTGTAAGAACATTCAGAGACTCAGGCTCTTTCCACCTTATTGTCTTGGGTCTTAAGGTCCTTTGCTTCTAGCCAGCAAATGGGGAGAGAGCTCCAAAGGGTCATGAATTGGAGGTTTTATGAGCCAATCTCAGAAAGAACACACACCCTGCTCATATTCTAGCACTACTGCTAAGGTCATGGGCTACCCCTTACTGAAAGCAAACTGAGAAACCTTGTCAATGCATGCACCCAGAGACACCTGACACTGGCAGTAAAGGGTGGAGCCTGGAGTCAAGCCAGGCATTTCACGTTTGGAGCCCAGGATTTTCCTGTACAGAGAGCACCTCTCTGAAGAATGAAGCATGAGCCAAAATTACCCATAGGAAGAAAGGGGAAAAGAGGAGGCTGCTCTGGGAAGGGAAAGCCAGGTGTGTGCATACTGAGGAATGGAAGTGCCTCTGAGTCTGGGAGAAATACAACAAGGCTTACTGGGGTGCAAGTCCAGGGATGTCTTGTTATCTCATCTGATTATAGATATTGGCAAAGGGACACCTGGGGAAAAAAGGAAGGAGGGGCATGAGGTGAGGCTAGGCAAGGAGACAGGTGTCAGATGCACATAAAGACCACATACACCAATCTAGGAAATGTGGACTGGACTCCAACCTGGGTGATTGATTTTAGTTTTGAACAGTCGCTGATGGTGTGGAGAGGATGGACGGGAGGAGGGAGGCTGGGGCTGCAAGATCATTTGCTGGCTGTTGCAGTCACCTGGGAGCATGATGGTTTATAACCTGTGATTCTGAAGTTATTGATCATGGCTGTGTGTGTCAATATATGGAAGCAGATGGAAACCCAGCTGTCACTATGGTTTTAGATGATTTGTGTGTCTCACTCTGGCTATTGCTCTGGGCTCCACACTTGTTCTCCGGGTCCATGCCACTCACAGCTCCTGAGAGGATTCAGGTTTGGGTCGGAGTCATTGTTTTGGCATTCTCATTTTCCAACACAAAATTGTTATGTACAAAAGTATTAGGTTGTCCAGATAGTGTCACAATAAAGAAATAAGGCTGGGCACAGTGGCTCATGCCTGTAATCTCAGCACTTTGGAAGGCTAATGAGGGCATATCACTTAGCCCAGGAGTTTGAGACCAGCCTGGCCAACATGGTGATGCCCTGTCTCTACCCACACACCCCCAAAAATACAAAACTTAGCTGAGCATGGTGGTGCATGCCTATAATCTCAGCTACTCAGGAGGCTGAGGTGAGTGGATTGCTTGAGCCTGGGAGGGAGACATTAGAATGAGCTGAGATCACGCCACTGCACTCCAGCATGGATGACAGCAAGAGCCTTTCTCAAAAAGGAAACAATTTTCTTCAAATCACAGATGAAGGTGGGAAAACTGAAGGACAAGTGGATGGGAGAGCTGGTTATTTGAGATGACAGTTCTAGAACTGATTTGGCGAAACTTGGGAAGTTCCTTTAAAAAGAGGGGGTTCTGATGGTCTGAGTTTTCAGATTCGTTTTTAAGTTTTGAATTTTTAAATTTTAATTTAAAAATTAAATTGCATATAATTTAAGGTTGTCCCCATAGTTCAATCAGGATGTGAAAGGAAAGCTTAAAGCTAGATTTTCGAAGCTGACCCTCTGTTTCTCAGATGTCTACAGGCTGCAGGCTAATTTTGAAGACATCCATTTGCCCAGTTCCATAGCCCTCAGGTAGTTCTTCCTATCTTTAACTCGAATCTCTTAAGCTGTGGTCTGGAAAATGAGCTATCATTGTCCCTTCAGTAACTTTTTCTTTGACTCCCTTATGTGGTATTTTTGCAAGTGTTCTTTCACGTATTCACATATATGACTACTTAATACATCTGTGCTTTGTGTCTGTGATGGCCTGGAGACTGTACCAGGGTAAGAGACCCAGCAGTGCCACCTTGAGAGTCACTGTCCTCATGAATCATAGAGTCTTAACAGGGGAGAGAGGGGACAAAAAATAAAACTATAAAGAGAAGTAACTGATTCATATTTTTGACATGTGCTCTGGTACCGAAATGCAAGGTGCTAGTGAATACTTACTGATGGACAAATCAGAAACCTTGTCAATCACAGAGTGGGATTTTGGCTGAGAGTTGAGGGGTGAGAAGTTGGTCAAAGGAAGGGCATTTCTGACTAGCCGGGGATGCCATGGGCTAGGGTCCTGGGTCAGGAAAAGTTTGAACTTAAGAACCTGAAAGGAGGCCAGTCCAGCTGGCAGAATGTAGGAAGTGGGAAGAGAAGGGAGATGGTCTCTCTTCTGAAAAAGTAATAGCCCATAACCAGGGAACTCCTGCCTGCCCAATTTCCTCAGCATCCGCCCCATCCTCTCATCTTCCCACTGCCCTACAAATACTCTCTCAGCCCCCAAATCACCGATTTCTGCTGAAGTCAGAGGAGCAAAAGGCATTTGAGACCCCCCCCCACCCTCACCTTCCTACAAATGTGACTTCCCGCAGTTCATCGTGTGTTTTGTTTTGTTTGAGACAGAGTTTTGCTCATCACCCAGGCTGGCATGCAGTGGTGCGATCTTGGCTCACTGCAATCTTTGCCTCCCGGGTTCAAGCGATTCTTCTGCCTCAGGCTCCCAAGGAGCTGGGATTACACGCAACTGCCACCACACCCAGCTAATTTTTGTATTTTTTTGGTAAAGACAGAGTTTCAACATGTTGGCCAGGCTGGTCTTGAACTCCTGACCTCAGATGATCCACCTGCCTCGACCTCCCAAACTACTGGGATTACAGGCATGAACCACCACACCCAGCCTCACTGTGTTTTTCAGTAGAGACCTTGGGATTACACTCAAAATGCCAGCAAGTTAGAAATATGTTGACATGACCCCCCATCCCAGCAGACCTAGCCTCAGGAAATAAGAAGAGCAAAGCTATAGGTATGAGGCTGCCTGCTGCAGAGCCAAGCCCTGCCTCTGCTTCATTCTAAGTGCTCAGCACATATTGACAGAATGAATTATAGCATTGTCTGCAATAGTGAAAATTCAGAACAAGCCTCCACAATCAACAGAAGGGAAACAGTTCAGTAGATTATGCTACACCCACATACTTGAGTATTGCGCAGTCCCTTAAAAAATGATAATTATGAAGATGGCCACAAAATGAAAAAAATGCCCACGGTAGCACAATGAGTGAAGAAAGCAGAATGCCAAATTCCGTCTACTCCGTGATCACAGCTTTGTACAAATTCTCCATGCATATAGACATAAAATGAAAGGAAAGGAAAAAATCCAACCACTAATACGGAACAGGAGTGGAACACAGAGTGATTGCTCTTTATTTTTTGATCACAGATATTGTTACACTATTATGTGTACAATGAACCAGAAAAAAATAAAAAGATAAAATTTTCTTGAGATGAAAATGCTTTTATAAGCCAGTCAATCAGGAAGCCTCCTTTGAACACATTCTCAGCCTTGAGGCAGGTATTGTAAAAGGAATAGAAAAAATATATATTTATAATACAGACCTAACCTTTACATCAGTTTCTTTCTCTCTCTGTGTGAGGAGAGAGATGATTATGAGTGAAATCAAGCCAAAGCATTAGAAACCTTGAGTTCTGTGTACCTGACTGCAAGGGCTTTAGAAATAAGGGAAAGAGAAAGATCAGAGAGAGCACGTCAAGATGGACAGCCCCTCAGGTGCACTTGAAGGGTGCGATCGATTTCAGTAGGTGGAGGGAAGTGGGAGAGAATCCACACAAGGGAATCTTGGGCAGAACAGGGCAGATAATAACAGCCACGCTTTGTTGATCTCCTACCACCCTGCTACGAGTTCACTTAGACCATTTTTTGTGCACCTGAGACAATCCTACAAGGTGAACATTCCTCATTTTACAGATAAGGAGACTGAGAGGTAGGAGCAGATTTGGCCTCAGAAGTGTTCGATTCTATGAACTTTCTATTCTGCAAAACTCCTCTTGGTTTACAAGAGGACTCGAGGAGACTTTCAGATGTGAAGGATATGTTCATTACGTGGACGGTGGTGAGGGTTTCACAGGTGTGAACATATTTCATCTCTCACCAAGTTGTAACACTTTCAATATTTACAGTTTATTGTATGTCAATTGTATCTCAATAAAGCTATTTAAAAAACCTGACTTTAAAGAAAAAAACAACATTTTAAAACTTCATTGGGTGGGAAATGGGTACACAATATTATTTCAGACCTTTTGTTCATTCATTCATTCATATAGAGATGCTTCATCACTTACAGTGGAGTTATATCTCTGTAAACCCATCAGAAGTTTAAAATATCATGAGTCAAAAATGTATGTAAGCCCAGGCAGGGTGGCTCACACCTATAAATCCAGAACTTTGGGGAGGCTGAGGTGGGAGGATTACTTGAAGTCAGGAGTTAAAGATCAGCCTGGCCAATATGGTAAAACCCCGTCTTTACTAAAAATACAAAAACTAGCTGGGCGTGGTGGTACACACCTGTAATCCCAGCTACTCGGGTGGCTGAGGCAGAATTGCTTGAACCCAGGAGGTGGAGGCTACAGTGAGCTGACATTATGGCACTGCACTCAAGCCTGGGTGGAAGAGCGAGACTGTCTCAAAACAACAACAACAACCCCACAAAACACAACATTTTAAAATTTCATTGGGTGAGAAATGGGTATACAAATTATTTCAGACCTTTATTTATTTATTTATTTATGTACAGATGCCTCTCAACTTACAATGGCGTTGCATCCTTGTAAACTCATAAGTTTAAAATATCATGAGTCAAAAATGTATCTAATACCTGTAATGCCAGCACTTTGGGAGGCCGAGGCGGGTGGATCAAGAGGTCAAGGGATCGAGACCATCTTGGTCAACATGGTGAAACCCCGTCTCCACTAAAAATACAAAAATTAGCTGGGCATGGTGGCACATGCCTGTAATCCCAGCTACTCAGGAGGCTGAGGCAGGAGAATTGCCTGAACCCAGGAGGCGGAGGTTGTGGTGAGCCAAGATCGCGCCATTGCACTCCAGCCTGGGTAACAAGAGCAAAACTCCATCTCAAAAAAAAAAAAAAAAAGTATTTAATACACCTTACCTACTGAATATCATGGCTTAGCTTAGCCTACCCTAAATTTACCTTAGACTACAGTTGGGCAAAACAATCTAACACAAAGCCTATTTTACAATAAAATATTGAAAATTTCAACACTTTTAAGAGTTGAAAACCTCGAGTTGTGTGCAGTCAGGTACATACAACTCAGGGTTTTTCATGCTTACTAAATGCTGTACTGAGAGTGAGAAACTGAACAGTTGTATGGGTACATCACACAGATGAAAAATTATTAAGTGAGACCTTTGTACACGGAGGACCATCTATATTATTGATGTCTGCAAACAGACTATGAAGATACAATGGTTAGCAAAACAAGTATATCCCCATGCAAGACAATGGGGTTGGCAGCTGATAGGAAAGTGCAGAGCAGTGCGGGGGCACAGGGGAGCAATGCCTAAATGGAAGTCTGAAGAATACGTAGGAGCTCTCTTTTAGGTCTTACACATTTTCTGAAGTAAATACTGGCCTCGTTTTTCAAAGGGAGGCAAGGCAAGCCTGGTTAAGTAAATGCCATGCAAATATATGGGGCGGGATTCAGTCTCCATTGGCTGTGGTTCCAGAGCTTGTGATCTTTCTAGCACCCACACACAGTCTCAGGCAGTGAGGGCGGCTTGCTCCTCCAACATGGAGGAAGTCAGGTTGCTTGCATTAAAGCATGTAGTTTTGCGAGCTGCTTGGATGGTAGGAAGGGGTTAGATCAGAGCTTCCAACCTTAGCACTGTGGACATCTGGGGCAGGGTCATTCTGTCGTCGGGGCGGCTGCCTTGTGCATTGCAGATGCTGAGCAGCATCCCCAGTCTCTACCCATTAGAGGCCAGTAGCATCCCCCTGCCCTTCAAGCCATGAAAATATAAAACATCTCCAGACCCTGGTGAAGAACTGGACTAGATTGATGAGGCTCTCGAAAGCCCTTAAATGGAGTAAACAGTGGATCATGTCAGAAATGGAGACTTCTTTGCAGATTTGAAGCAGTTAAGCACTGTTTTGAAAGGCGGATCTAAAGAAAACTGATCTGGCTGCTGTGTACAGGATGCGTGGGAGAAGAGACCTCCAAAATCAGGAGAACAAGTAGCAGAAGGGGCAAGGGAGAGGCGGTGCCTATAGAGATTTTGAAGGAGAACAAGACAGAGTGACCGATGACTAGGGAAAATACTGCAAGATGAGACCAAGACTTCTTTTCCTTTTTGTTATTGTTAGACAATGAGCATTGGAAGCTGTAGTGACTTCCTTTAGACAAGATAAAAATAGTGTGAGAGTGAGCACTCCAGGGGCCTGCATAACAGGCCAGGGAAAATGGGACTGGAGCCCCAGTGAGTACAAAGCCACTCCCTTAGCCTGGGTGTGGTTGTTCATGCCTATAATCCCAGCACTTTAGGAGGCCAAGGCAGGAGGATCGCTTGAGACCAGAAGTTTGAGACCACCGTGGGCAACATAGTGAGACCCCCATCTCTAAAAAACAATTTGTTATGTGTAGCGGTTGTATACCTATAGTCCCAGCTACTTGTTAGGCTGAGGCAGGAGGATCTCTTGAGCCTAGGAGTTTGAGGCTGCAGCGAGCTAGGATCATGCCACTGCACTGCACCTGGGCAGCAGAACAAGATCCAGTCTTAATGATTTAAAAAAGCACCCCTTTTGAGCATTTTCCAGCTGACAGACATGAGCTGGCTCTGGAAGTTAGGGACCTGAGATAAAGCACAGTCTCTAGCCAGAGGACCACGAAGCCCACGGAGAAAGGAATCCAGCTCCCGATCGAGGGGGAGCAGCTACTTGTTCAAATGACTTGAATCTTGCAGATTCCACTGATAGGAGACACGAAGGGTTATACACTCAGAAAAGGCAGAGATCAGACCGACCTCCTGCACTTCCAGCACAGGGCCTGGCACATAATGGGAGCTTATTTTAAAACTGGCGGAAATTAATAAGAGTTTAATCACCTGGAGGGAATAGGGACAAAGGGATTCCTGGAGGTAGTACTGATAAGTACAAATGGGAACTCCTAAGAGTAAGCACCAAGAATCCTACCACATCAGCACTGTGCTTGGCCCCCTGTGAGAAACCTATCATGTGCTGGGTGCTGTGCTTGGCCCTCTGTTGAAAGCTACCACACATCAGCACTATGCTTGGCCCCCTGTGAGAAACCTATCATGTGCTGGGTGCTGTGCTTGGTACTCTGTTGAAACCTACCACACATCAGCACTATGCTTGGCCCCCTGTGAGAAACCTATCATGTGCTGGGTGCTGTGCTTGGCATTCTGTTGAAACCTACCAAAAATCAGCACTGTGCTTGGCCCCCTGTGAGAAACCTATCATGTGCTGGGTGCTGTGCTTGGCATTCTGTTGAAACCTACCAAAAATCGGCACTGTGCTTGGCCTCCTGTGAGAAACCTATCATGTGCTGGGTGCTGTGCTTGGTACTCTGTTGAAACCTACCACACATCAGCACTATGCTTGGCCCCCTGTGAGAAACCTATCATGTGCTGGGTGCTGTGCTTGGCATTCTGTTGAAACCTACCAAAAATCGGCACTGTGCTTGGCCTCCTGTGAGAAACCTATCATGTGCTGGGTGCTGTGCTTGGCACTCTGTGAGAAGCCTATGGTAGAGTAGGCACTGTGTCCCATCCTCTATAAGAAGACTATTGTGTGCCAGGCATGGTGCTTGGCACCCTGTGAAAAGCCTACTAAGTGCCAGACACTCAGAAATTGTCTCATGCTGTGATGGTTAAAGCTATGGCACAGATGAATTCTCAGAAAAAGAGATTCAGAAAGAGAACACTGAGTAGAGAGCCAAAGACCCAGCTGGACAGCAGTCACGATAAAGGGGAATTCATTTCTTGGCAAGGCCGAAGGGTTTCTCTCCCAGTACTGGCTCTGTTGGAACCTACCACCACTCAAAAGAAATTCTTCCCTGATCTGTGTGGGCAAGAAAGAAAGAAGCAGCATTCACCATCCAGGGACCAGGGATGAGGACACAGGAAGGACAGACATGAAGGTCTTGGATCAGCAACTCCAAAGTGTCTTGCTGCTGAATTTGGCTCATACAATCCCCAAGCTGGGGCTATTTGTGTTTGCTTTTTAAATCCACAGAGATTTATGGCAGCAGGAAAAAGCACACAAAGGAACTGCTGCATTTGGCCTTCTGCCCCACCCTCTTTGCTTTCATGTAATAATTATTATATATATATGCAGACAGTGGTGAACACCCCCAGAAACCAGAGTCTTGGGGGCACAGAGGATGGCCCTTGTTTCTCTGATGAGCCTTCCAGCTCCAAGCACTTGTGATTTTCATGATTATTTCATTAAAAGGGCTACTGCAGTGCTTTTCAATGTGGACGTCACTGAGACAAGGTGCTTATGGGACCGGGAACATTCTAAATAGACCCAACTGAGTCCAGTTCGGTAGGATCCTTTTATGGGGTTTGTCATGATTGAAGAGGGTTCAGATTGAAAAGAGCACTTTTCAATTTTGAAATTCTTACCCGAGGAAACATCTCTTCCCTTGAAAGGTGCAATAGCTGCTGGGATGGTTTGACAGAAAGAGCAAAAGCCTCCTCCTTACCCTCAGGTGCTGAGAATGATATCTGCCTCTACTCAACTTCTCCCCCTCAGAATCCACCTCCCCTCCCCTCTCACAACCTCCACCCGACCACTGATCTTCAAAAAGATGCAATGACAGCAGGAAGGAGAGGATCTCTGGTTCTTCTGACCCCTGGATATGCATGTGATTCAACTGTAGAAATGCCAAGAGAGAGGCAACAGAGGGGAGGGCCGGGGGAAAGGGGCTGGTGGCCTGAATATGAAGGAGACCCACAAGTAGCTACTTCTAGTATTAAGCCCAAGGGAGCAGCCCTCAGCTTTGCTCATCCCTGCTGGGGACCTTCATGGCATAGAAGTGACATTGGTGGTCACCTCAGGCTTGGCCACTACTTACCCTGTGAAACCCTACTTCACCTCAGATGACCTTGCCTAGTTTCTAGATGTGATGGAACAAACTAAGATCTTCCCACTCTGTGCAGTAGGCCTTGGGGTGAGTCACCTGACCTCACTGAGCCTCAATTTCCTCGTTTATCAATGGGGATAATGACAGCCCGAGTCAGAGGATCGGCATGATGCATGAATGTAGCCTGGTCAGCAGAGCAGGACCCAGTCTCAAGGATTAAACACTTAGAAGTTCTCGGCACTCCATCTGGGACACAGTAAGTGCTCAAGAGTATGACACACTCTCCTCGGAAAGTCAGGAGCAGCAAGCCTCAGCTCCAGTGGTTTCTGGGCTGGTGTCTCCACCCACCCTGAGGTTGCTTAGACTGATGGTTGAGTTGGAGAGGTTTTACCTACTTTCTTTTCATGCCCTCTTCCCAACCAAAAGACTGGAAGTTGAGCCATTTTGAAAAATGGAAATCAATCAAAGCTACCATGGACCCAGAGCTTACCATAGCTGGGCTCTGTGTTCCATTTGCATCAATTCATTCAAGCTTCATAAAGAAAATGTAGGTGTTATCACCATCATCCCCTTCCACAGTTGAGGAAAGGAGGCACAGAGAGGCTAAGTAACTCACCTAAGGTCACACAGCATGTAAGTGGCAGGACTAAATGCTTAACACTGAAATAAAATGTATATTCCTAAGCCCAGTGCTATGCTGCCCTTGCCTCCCTGCTGCCTACCCACCTCCATATTAGCTGTTGGTGGTGACAGCCACTCTTAGGGTCCTTCCAGAAGGAGTCAGTGGCCAGGCCTCCTCATTGCCATGATTAGTGTCCCAAAACCCTCTCACTGTCCTAGGTCAAGCTGTTATACTGTTCTCTGAGAAATGCCTTCCCTGTGTCACCTGGTCATCTGCCAATCCTCAACAGAGGGTCATCTTCCAAAACCCCTAAGCTGCTCTATTGGAGCAGCGATCACTGTGTGTTTGGTCTATTTATAGGTGTCTCCACTTGTAGCCCATGAGCGCCTGGATGGTCAGGGCAAACTTCAGCCTTCTCTGTGTATTCCCAACTCAGCATGACAGTGCCTAATGTGAAGTAAACACTTAGCAAATGGTTATCCAGTGGCTGGAAATTAAGGATAAATTTGTGGGACTCTGACCTTGGGTCTCTCCTATAAACTCTCGTGGAAAACCAGCTTGAAAAGAGAAATCTTTTGGTCTAGATGTTTGATCCAGGTCAAACTTTGATCAAACCTAAGACTCTCAATGTGCATGTATTTATTTCAAGATGAAATTTAAGCCTGATTTCTCCAAAGACTGCATTAAATTGGCTGCTTCTCAGAGCTGCTTGCTGAAGTGATGCTTCCATACTTAACACTGGCTGAACATGTATTAAGTCTTAAATTCAGCGTGGTGAAAAGGCCACCATCTTTGGAGTTAAACTAAACCTAGAATTGAATTCCAGCTGTGCTATTAGTTGGTAAGCTTGGGCAAGATTAAGCCTTGATTTCATTTTTTTAAAAGTGGAGTTAAAATGCCTGCCTTACAGGCTTTTTGTGAGGGTTAATTATGGAATAGCTGTTATATAGGAGAGCTCTGAAATATGAGTTTCCTTTCCAAGGAAGCACACATATAGACACACGGAATAGCAGTCTTAAACTGTTTTCTTCATTGTCTTTCATTCATTCAGTTACCCATTCATTAAGGCACTTGCGCACTCCTCTGGTCAATCACTGTTTCTTGAGAAGCAACACTATATCCAGCAGGAAGAGAAGGGCTGTAGATATCATTATAAGCAGCACAAACATGGTCTCTGACTCATGGGGCTTAAATTTTGGTGGGAGAGAAAATCAATCAATCAATGAATAATTGTAACCTCTAATAGGTACCAGAAAGTATCTCCAGTGTAGACACTGAAACATAAAGGAAACTAAAATGGAGATTTGTTTCGGGTGGAGTGATTAGTTATAGCTCCTCTGGGAAGATCCTTTGTGAGTGAGATCTGAAGAGGATGAGAAGGTGCCAGTTCTAAGGAGAGCAGGGGGAAAAGGCTGTCCAGACAGAGATGACAGCACATGCAAAGGCCCTGAGGTCAGAAAGCTCTAGGGACAATCAAAAGGCCAAATGCCTTGAGCTGTCGGTGGGAGGTGAAGATGGGGACATGCACAGGAGTTTATGGGCCACTGCTGGCTCTGGGCATGCCCTGCATTTCTGCAGAAGCAGAGTCCAGTGGACAAGAGCAATAGGTCAAGGTGGGACTTATACAAGGAGATACGACTGGCAGTTTGTGGGAGAGAAGTGGCTCACCAAGTGGAATGCAGATGTGAGGAGCATAAGAGGATGAAAATCCAAGGCTTGGCAGACCCTTCAGGGGTACAGCAGGAGGTATGTGTGGCCTAATATTGGTGAGGCTGCTTCTGACCACAGGTGGGCATCCTGCAGGCAAGGGGAGAGGTCTTGGGGAAATGCAGTTCACTAGGAAGACTTGATGGCTCAGGAGGCCTGGCTGGTAAAAGCAGAGCAGGACCTCACTCCCACAAGAGTGAGCAAACTGGGCAAAAAACACACCTGGGCAGAAGTGATGGTAACAGGAGCACAATTACCTAGCCCATAATGCAAAGTGAAAACCTCACCACCAACCTGAAGCCCACCGACCAAGAGTCCATGTGCTCCAACGCTGGCCTGGCTCTCCAGCCCAACCTCGAAGCAAGCGCCCCATTGTGTTTTTACTTAAGGCACACTGGCTGCTTCCCAGGCTGCCTCCCTCCGCAGGGCCTTTACACATGCTCTTCCCTCTGCCTAGGACACCATTCCCATTACTCTTTACCTACTCAACTCCTTCCCTCCCTAGGGATGCCTCTCTGATAGCCCTGATTGGAAAAATTCTCAATTCACACAATTTTAGCGTCCCTTAGTGGCATGAGACCGCATTTCAACTTAACATTTATTTGTGTAATTATTGGTAAATATCTGCCTCTTACACGCTCCAAAAAGAGGGAGAAAGCACATCTATTTGGGCTCACCACTACATCCCCCAGTGCCTAGTGCAGTGCCCAGTCCTGAATATCTAATGAACAAATTAGTTAATTTGTTTTTTTTAAAAAAAAAATCCAGTTTGGCTCCTGAGTAACTGGCTTAGATCAGTAATTCTCAGAGTGTAGAGCTGGAATTATCAGCAGCATGACCTGGAAACATTAGAAATGCAAATCCCCATCACAGACCTACAGAATCAGAGAAGAAGGGGAGGATTGCAATCTGTGTTTTAACAAACCCTGCGGGTTATTACCATACACACTTAGGTTTGAGATCCACTGTCCTAATTCCCTTGTTTTGAACTCTCAGGGGACACCCCTGTGCAGATAAGAGCTCTATTAGGCAGGAAGCTAAGCTGATCAAGTGGGATGTGCCTTGGTAGTGGGCTGCATTTTGGGCATGATGTGAGGGCTTTTGAAGGGCACAGTCACATAAAGCCTTAGCTGCATGGGGAAGCTGACTTAGTCTCTGCACTCAGGAGATGTACATGCAGTTTCCTAGTTAGTGACACTATGGACACAGGACTCAGCTGTGTTGACACATGCTGCAATGTCCTAAATTTTGCTAGGGTGAACTTGGAGGTAGAAACATTGAGGTATTTGCTAAGACAAGATAATCTTGCAAACTTGCAAACACAAGAAAATGCCATTCTTGTCTGAACAGAGCAGGGATCCGCCAGAATAGGGATCTCCGTGGGCATGGCATGAATATCTTCCCCACAATCTCCAGAGCCTTCCTGTTCTATAGGCCCCTCCTGCATGAACTTCTAACAATAGGATCCCGGTAAAAGCTGCTTACATGCATTAATGAGTGAGTGAGTGAATCAATGAATGTATAAATAAATGAATAGAAGAAGAAGAGATCAAGAATGCTTTGTCTAATGCATTACAAATGTGGCTTCTTTCTACTACTCCACAGCCTCCCATTGCTGGAGGAAGTTCATCTCTATTTAACCCTTTTCCCCCCAGAGTCAGTTTTAGGTTGGACCTGGACGTTGGAGGAACAGAGGCTTACAAGTTAGATTAACGTGCTTTATGTCTTCACTGTAAAGGAAGGTTGGGAGGGAGGAAGGTCAGCCCCTGCTAGAGCCGCAGCCCCATGAAAACAGGGAGCATACTAGTTTGTTTCATTCCATCTCCAGCACCTTGAACAGAGCCAGGCAACTAACTCTTGCTCTACAAATAGGAATTACTAACTGAGATACTGAATGACTGTTCTGTGACAAGCCTGAGCCTCCATTCTTACCACAAAAAAACAAAAAAACATACTAGCTCCACTTTACAAAGGAGAAAGCTGAAGCTACAGAATTTGAGTGAAGGAGCTAGATGCAAACTCAGACCCACAGACCCCATGTTCATTCCTCCAGCCCAGGCTGGTTCCCAGTGCCATCTACCAACCAGACTCTTAGCTGCCTCCGGCTCTGTGAAATTTTATCACTGGATCCAGGAAGATAAATCTACCTCCTGGGCAACTGCCCTATTTACAGCTACTCCTGGAGCTCTCAGGGTTCCTTATGCTGGGAATCAAACAATATGACGCAGAAAAGGAAAGGGATTGGTGTCTGGCCCCTGACAGGTCACAGGATTTTGCTTTGCCTTCCCACCATTTAGAATCTCCGCTGACGGTGTGGACATCGTTTTGGATTGCCTCTGTGGAGACAACACTGGAAAAGGTCTCAGTCTTCTCAAACCCTTGGGAACCTACATTTTATACGGTGAGTGCTGAACAGCAGCAGGACTGTGGTCAGCAACAGATAATTGCACGTGTGCCTGCAACGGCTCTGAAAAGTGAATTGTGCTGTCATGTTGGGATAGTAGGATTGGGGAGTTTCACTTTTTAATGTTTCCTATGTTTCTATTGCTGAGATTTCTTTTCAATTATAAAATAACATGTACGTAGCATCCTATATCCTATTATTTCAAGTGGGATAAAGTAAGACCAAGCCAATGTGGTCACTGATGTGAGTGGAACCATTAAGGGATATCACCCATAGGAGGCAGCACAGGTAGAAAATATTAACGACTTCAAAGAACATTCAAAAATACAGAAGGCATGAAGGATCCACAGTAGGATGGGGAAGGGTAGCTCGGATGTGGGGGCTTTAAGGGAGGATCTCCACTATTGGAGAAGAAGTTGAGAAGTACATGCTCTTTGTCCCCTCAACTACTCCTGAGTGTCCCGCTCAAGATGGAGCCCGGAATAGATGGAGCACATATCCATTTTCATCGATTTCTACATCTACTTCTGTGCTCTTAGGAGTGGAAGAGATGTATGAAAAACAACTGGGGGCCGGGCACGGTGGCTCACGCCTGTAATCCTGGCACTTTGGGAGGCCAAGGCGGGCGGATCATGAGGTGTGGAGCTCGAGACCAGCCTGGCCAACATAGTGAAATCTCGTCTCTACTAAAAATACAAAATTTAGCCGGGTGTGTTGGCGTGCACCTGTATGTAGTCCCAGCTACTTGGGAGGCTGAGGCAGAAGGCTGATTGCTTGAACCCGGGAGGCAGAGGTTGCCATGAGTGAAGACTGCCACTGCACTCCAGCCTGGGCAACAGAGTGAAAGTCTGTTGCCCGCCCCCAAAAAAGTAATGACAAAACCCACAATTACTTTTGTACCAACCTGAAACTTGCTACTAGTTTACCCAGACTAAATAATTAGTTTAAAATACACATGATTATTTTATTAAGTAACTCCTCTTTGAGAAGAACTTACTCCCAGATCTTTAGAGACAAGGCAGGAAGGTCATTGAAAAAGCACCTGTATGATATTTGAATATTCTCCATACTGTTAAGAGCTTTCTCATTCCCCCTCCCTTGCTCCTAAACCCTGTAAAGGGTCTTTTCTCTTCTTATGAGAATCTTTCCCAACCCCACCTCCCATCTGCCCTCTGAATATTGCTTGCCTAACTGGCAAAACTCAGTTTCTTGTGACACTTGTCTCAGACCTCTTTGGAGCTGACACATGGGTCATGCCATTTCTTTAGGTCCCTGGACCTCTTTTCATCCTCACCTGTGAGCTTCTATGCCCGTTTTTTCCAGTCCATCTGTGTTTTAACTCTTCTACCTCTCCCACCAGTTAAGTACCCAGCCCAGGTCAGAGCCCCAAGCCCCTCACTTGCTGGGGAATCCAATTCAGAAGCACAAAGTAGGTTCACTAAGGAATTCCCTTCTCAGTCTCAAAGAACAGACGCAAAAAGACATTTCAGCAACTCATCATTTTGTTCAAATGTTGACCTATATCATATTTTTGGTACATGCCCAATTTTTCAAAGTAATGAAACGGTCACCATGAGAAATGTCAATTTCTCTTGGATCAGAGACATCCAGCTAAAATAGTCAACCTGATGACTCATTCTCATCCCCCTCACTTTGCCAAGGCTTAATTAAATTTGTTTTCAAGATTTTGCCAGTTCTGAACCAAACAATTGCCATTTTTTTTCATGCATAACAAGATGTCAGTTTTCATTAACAATTTCTTGATGTGGTAATCTTGCATTTGCAGGCTCATCTAACATGGTAACTGGAGAGACCAAGAGCTTCTTCAGCTTTGCAAAATCAGTAAGTATCCAAACACATCTGATGGACTGCGGTGACATGTTGATTCTCAAGTTGTGAGCTCTTCCATCATAAGGCATTCATCTAATCTTGTCTTTCATTTTCATCATTCATTTCCAATAAAGCCTGCACTCCTGCCCTGCTCACTGAAAATGACCAGCCCCGGGATTTACACTACTTTTGTCTAAATGAAACAGAGAGGTGGGAGTGTCAGTGAAACTCAAGAAAGCTTCATTTTTATTTCAGTCAAAATTGCTTAAGTTTTTGGTGTCTTTAATCATTGGTCAAAAATGAACTTAGCATTAGTGCATTTTATTTGCTCTATAGAGAAACCAGCCTTTCAGTTTGCCACTTTCTGACCAGGTCTTTGGGGGTACTTGAGTTTTCTTTGTATTCCCTGCCTCTTGAATTGGAGATGGAAATGGGGATCCTACAATGTTAACAAGATCCTGGGGTGACTTGTAGACTCGGACAAGTTCATGAACCACTGCCTTGGTGATCATGCTTTGAATATGGTGGTTAGTCTTTTAGCCAAAGCGAGGCGACATCCCTGGGCATTCACCTCACTATAAACTGACTCCAATCTATATTCCTATCTGGAGCTGTACTTGCTAGAATTATACTAATGTGGGCTTGAACTTTTTTGAGACAAAGTCTAGCTCTGTCACCCACCCAGGTTGCAATGCAGTGGTGTGATCTCGGCTCACTGCAACCTCCTCCTCCTGTGCTCAAGCAACCCTCCTGCTTCAGCCTCCCAAGTAGCTGGGATTACAGGTGCATGCCACTACACCCAACTTATGTATGTATGTATGTAGAGACAAGGTTTCACCATGTCACCCAGGCTGGTCTCAAATTCCTGGGCTCAAGAAATCTGCTTGCCTTGTCCTGCCAAAGTGCTGGAATTATAGGCGCAAACGATTGCACCCGGCCAAACTTAATTTTTAAAATATAATTTCAACACCCCTTCTTCCCCAGCCCCAATTCCTACTCTTCCTTGAAATGAACTACCAGCACCCCAGCACCAGCCCACATTCCTTATGATTCTTTTTTTTTTCTTCATGTTCTAGGGCCTTTATTTTTTTAATAATTTCAACTTTTTAGATTCAGGAGGTACATATGCAGGTTTTTTTGCCTGAGTATATTGTGAGATGCTGAGATCTAAGATACAAATGATCCTGTCATTCAGATAGTGAGCACAGAACCCAATAGTCAGTATTTCAACCCTTGTCCCCCTCCCGGCCCCCTTTAGTGGTCCCTAGTGTTAACTGTTGCCATCTTTATGTCCATAAATACCCAAAGTTTAGCTCCCACTTAGAAGTGAGAACATGCAGTATTTGCTTTTATGTTTCTGCATTAATTTGCTTAGGAAGATGGGCTCCGGCTGAATCCATGCTGCTGCAAAGTAGATTCCATTCTTTCTTATGGCTGCATAGTGTTATTCCATGGTGTATATGTCTCAGATTTTCTTTATTCAGTCCACCATTGATGGGCACCTAGGTTGATTCCATGTATTTGCTACTGTAGATAGAATGGCATTAAACATACAAGTGCATGTGTCTTTCTGATAGAACGATTTACTTTCTTTTGGCTGTATACCCAGTAATGGGATTGCTGGGTCAAATGGTAGGAACTTTTACTTTTGCCCTACCCCAACAGCTGCTTTTCACAAGTGTTTTTGCCCCCTCTACTTTTGGGCTTCTAATTGCCAGTGTAGCATCGATTGATCCACCCACTTGAAAAACATTTTTTGAGCACCTGCTATTTGTGGTATTGTGCCAAGCACTGGGCTATCACAGTAAATAAGATAGTACACTTTGGGTCTTTTTGGTTCTTACATACGAATGAGGGAAACAAACCCAAAATAAGATGTGTTAATAACATGATTATAAATGGCTATTAAACCTTTGAAGGGTATAAAAACAGAGTGCTAAAATAGAAAATACCAGGGTGGGTGGAGACAATTAACATAAGGTGGCCAGGAAAAACTATGGCAAGGAGTTTGGATTTCGTTCTAAGTATGGCACTATGGAGTATTCATATGCCTTCCAAGTGCCAACATCGGCTGCCAGAAACTTTAGCCCAAACATTCTGGAATAGATAATACTTCCTGCACTTGTCAGGTTTGAATCAAAGGTCCTCTCTTTGCATTTGGGCTTTAAAATACGGGTCAAGGATCATCCTGACTACAGAACCTACAGAAGGAGCAAGAATGGAGTCTAATGAAGGATGCTGTCTGGAGTGTATCCCCTGAAGATAGGCTTTGTGCCATACACAGCTGCTGTGTTGCTACGGCTGTAATTAACATGATGCTGACAGACTGCTGTGGGTAACCACACTGGTCCCAAATTGCATACAACTCTAAGAAGTGTTTTCCCTTTCTCCCCTAAATGCACAATCCCAACACACAGTGTTAATGAAATAATTGCAGCGTGCCCATGCTCAATGAAGGCATTCGTAAAAGCACAGCCAGGATGGAGATGGAGATTCTTCTGCCCAAAGCAGGGATTCCCATTACCAGAATGCTTTGTAGCTGGAGGTCCAGAATGAGGATTTTTTTTTTTTTTGGTGAGACGGAGTCTTGCTCTGTCGCCCAGGCTGGAGTGCAGTGAGTGGCACAATCTCGGCTTACAGCAACCTCCGCCTCCTGGGTTCAAGTGATTCTTCAGCCTCAGCCTCCTGAGTAGCTGGGATTACAGGTGCACACCACCACGCCCAGCTAATTTTTGTATTTAGTAGAGATGGTGTCTCACCATATTAGTCAGACTGGTCTTGAACTCCTGACCTTGTGATCCACCTGCCTCAGCCTCCCAAAGTGCTGGGATTACAGGCATGAGCCACTGCGCCTGGCTGAGGATGTTTTCTTTTGGAGGGCTGCTCAAACACTAAGAGTCATTTGGAAGGGAAATGAAAAGAGGACATACCAAGAGGTGGAATTTTTCTCTGAAAAGTTCTAGAAAAAAATTTTTCAATGTATTCAGGAGAGGCTTCGAAATGAAAGGCTGATTGGAATTATATAGAAATCTCCCGCTGGGCTATCTTAATGATGTTACATCTTCAAATTGCTGCTGAGCTTGTGCCTCACTGTTTGTCAAACGTGCCATTTTCTTTCACACCATCACGATGTTGATACTAACAGAGGAAGTTAACATTTACAGAGCAATCTGACTCCAAATTTGGAGCTCTTATTCACTAAACCAAAAACATCCTGTTCAAATTAAGATACTAATAATGTATATGTTTATAGAGCACCCCGTACATGACAGACACTGTGCTAAGCAGTTTATATGCATTAACGCATTTACTCCTCACAACCACCCCATGAGGAACAGTAAGGAAACTGAGTGCAGAGAGGTTAAGCGATTTGCCTAAAGTCACACAGCTAGTAAGTGACAAAGCTGGGATTCAAAACTAGGCATTAGGCTCTATAATCCTCTTAACCACAACTGTGCAGCAATTGTACATTTGCAGGAGGCATTCATTCCACAAACATTCACTAAGGCATTGCAGATACACTGTGAATCAAGTTATTGTTTTTCTGTATTTGCTGTATTTCCCAAGTTGGTTTTGTTTTTGTTCTTTGAGAGGGAATCTCACTCTGTCACCCAGGTTGAAAGGCAGTGGCAAGATCTTGGCTCACTACAGTCTCTGCCTCCCAGGTTCAAGTGATTCCCCTGTCTCCACCTTCTGCATAGCTGGGACTACAGGCATGCACCACCACATCCGGCTAATTTTTTGTATTCAGTAGAGATGGGTTTTCACCATGTTGGCTGGGATGGTCTCAATCTCCTGACCTCGTGATCCACCCGCCTTGGCCTCCCAAAGTGCTGGGATTACAGGTGTGAGCCACCACGCTCGGCCCCAAGTTGGTTTGTTTTAAACAAGGGGCTTAAAATTCATTGTCCCGTAGAATAGTATTTTGGATGTAAGGAATATTTTAAATTCTTTGGTGGTTTTCAAACCACCGGCCTTACCACACTATGTGTGCCACGAACCCTTGCCAGGTAAGACCACCGAAATTTGAAGCCAAGAAGCCCACAGTCAAATGCATGGCTCTTCTTGGCCCCTGGGTCCTCTGTGAATGTGCTTTTGTATAGAATTTTGCATATGAACCGCATCACTGTTTTCAACCTGTCTTTTCCACATTTATTCTCCTAATGACATGAGTTTCCCAATTTAAAAAAAATCAAAAATTTTCACATTAGTGAGTCTCCTTAATTCTGTTTGGAAAGAGACAGGATATAAACAAGCTCATTGATGGCATAAATATTATCAGTGTTTCTAAGCACCCATCACATTCTTCTTTGCATCCTATATTGAGATGATATTAAACATCTTTCCTCCTAGAATCCCCCAGAAACTGGGCGTTTGGGTTTCTAACCTACAGCCAGCATCAAAGGAAAAGCAATGAAATCACAACAAAGCAGACGGATACCTATTTCTCTAGGTTTCTAGTGGATTATTTTGGTATTTGAAGGGGGGAGATGAGAAACTGGAAAAGAGACGGCCACATTTCACAGTTCGTAGGTATTCCACCCAGAACTTTAGTCTAGGGCGCCTCGGCTTTAGTGCTGTGGATATTTGGGGCTGGGTAATTCTTTGTTGTGGATTATTCTTTGCTGTGAGTATTCTTTGTTCTGAGTATTGTGGGATGCTTAGCAGCATCCCTGGCTTCCACCCGCTAGATGCCAGTAGCGCCTCCTCCCTCTTCATTCGTCACAAACAAAAATCCCCCAACACTATCAAATGCCCTCTGGGGGATACAAGTACCCCCAGTTTAGAACCACTGATTCAGTCCCAACACTTTGGCTTCATCGCTTTTTCACACTGTCCCTTCTTCCTAAATCACCCTGCCCCCCAAATCACCCCTCCTCCGGCTTCTTTATCTGTCAGATCCCTACCCACCTCCCCAGATTCACGCTTATCATAACCACTTACCCAGGGAAGCTGCTCCTGCAGTCAGAGTGGCCACCTCCATCGTGTCCCCTACCACACTACGTAAACCTCTCTGCCATCCTACATTCTTCGACAACTCCATTGTCACCACCACGTTTCACTGAGCCAAGTGCTTTACACGTAACAACAGAGTACATTGTAGAGCCACGATTCAATTCCGGAGCTGATGACCCTGACCATGTACTTAATGTTTCGACTATGTGTGGCCTTGCAGTTAGTTTTGGTCTCTCTCTCCCACTTTGACCTGAATGTCTCATATGCATCACTTTGCATTGCTTCCCATGCACTTGCAACAGTGCCTAGCAAAATAGATGCTTTAAAAAAATACACCCCCAGCCGAGGCGGGTGGATCACAAGGTCAGGAGTTCAAGACCAGCCTGGCCAAGATGGTGAAACTCTGTCTCTATTAAAAATACAAAAATTAGCGAGGTGTGGTGGTGGGCACCTGGAATCCCAGCTACTTGGGAGGCTCAGGCAGAGAATCACTTGATCCTGGGAGACAGAGATTGCAGTGAGCCAAGCTATCCCCACTGCACTTCAGCCTGGGCGACAGAGTGAGACTCCGTCTCAAAAACAAAAAACAAACAAACAAAAAAACACCACCAAAAGCAACTCCTTGGCCAGCTGGAGTGTGCTTAGTTGCAGCTCCATGCTCCCCATGTAGTAGCTGATTACATTAGCAATGCTGCAAATGCAGCCTTAACCCTGGTTTGAGTTCCTGTAACCTGACACCACCTCTCTTTGCAGTGGTGGCAGGTGGAGAAAGTGAACCCCATCAAGCTGTACGAGGAGAACAAAGTCATCGCTGGGTTTTCCCTTTTAAATCTGCTCTTCAAACAAGGCCGGGCGGGCCTCATTCGAGGAGTGGTGGAAAAACTCATAGGGCTCTACAAGCAGAAGAAGATAAAGCCTGTGGTGGACTCCTTGTGGGCTCTGGAGGAGGTAAGTATGGTGCTTTTCCTCTGCAAATAAACACCTCTTTTTAACCCAGGAAGGTTTGGGCAGCCAAATACAGTCTTCTACTAAATGATGTTTTTTCCCAGATGGATTTGTTTTAAATGAGCGTCCTGAAAGTCACTGCACCATAGAGTAGTACTTTGGATGTAAGAAATACTTTAAGTTCTTTGGTGATTTGCAAACCACGTGTCTTATCACACCAATTTGTGCTATGAACCCTTTCCAGATCAGGCCACCAAATTTTGATGGATGTCTACAATTCGGTGTGGTCACATGACCTGTGTACATTGTTGTGGCATCATATATATTGTCACCTTGTGAGTAAATAAGAGATCACTTTCAGAGCAGACAGTGGCCCTGAGCTAAAATGATTTGTGTGCTCAGCTGGATGCTCTGAGCCCCAGGGAGATATTAGCTGTCACGATGGACTTTAGAATTACTGCTGAATTGCTGGGTCTCGTGTTGGATTGAGTCTTATCGTTAGTTGATCTTCCAAAAGTTAAAGGATTTGAAAGCACTCCTTGATCACAAGAACATCAAGAAGCCCTACTGTAGCCTTGAAGGATATGAAGCATGAACTGGTTGTATTGGTTCACATGTCCCTTGGTAGGAGGACGCAGGGTCTAGAAGATTCTTCAAGTAAGGGCAATGTTTGGGCCTTAGGAAGTCAGTTAATGGCAGCTGCTTGTAGAAGAAATGAAGAGATGAGGCCTGGATTTTAAGAGACGTTTCACTAAGAAACCTAAGTCAAGATTTTGTAACCTTGGCTTCCAGGAGACAGGAAGCCCCTGAGAAATATTTTTAAATATGCTGGATTTTTTGTTTGTTTGTTTTGCATTTTGTGTGAGGGAAGTGCCTTATAGTACAACTACTTTATTGTACTTTTGAAAGTCACAAATAACTTTTAAAAATATAACAAGGGCCAGACACAGTGGCTCATGACTGTAATCCCAGCCCTTTGGGAAGCTGAGGCTGGCAGATCACCTCAGGTTGGGAGTCACAAAATCTTTAAAAAATATAACAAGGGCTGGGCACAGTGGCTCACACCGGTAATCCCAGCACTTTGGGAGGCTGAGGCAGGCAGATCACCTGAGGTTGGGAGTTGAAGACCAGCCTGACCAACATGGAGAAACCCTGTCTGTATTAAAAATACAAAATTAGCTGGGCATGGTGGTGCATGCCTGTAATTCCAGCTTACTCGGGAGGTTGAGACAGAATTTCTTGAACCCAGGAGATAGAGGTTGTGGTGAGCTGAGATGGCACCACTGCACTCCAGCCTGGACCACAAGAGTGAAACTCTCTCTCTCTATGTAACAAGTACTAAAGTTTTAGTGGGTGTGCTTCTGGTAAGATGGCTATTTGCCTGAAAGATTACATTGGCCCAAACGCAATGACTTCTCTAAGCACAAAAATACCACTGGAAAGGCTCTTTGGGGGTCACTGTATATTCAGATACAACTGGTCCTAGATCAATG
Source organism: Saguinus oedipus (assembly GCA_031835075.1). NCBI lineage: Eukaryota > Metazoa > Chordata > Mammalia > Primates > Cebidae > Saguinus > Saguinus oedipus. Next base: position 36,782,500 of record CM063189.1, read on the forward strand.
GACCAGGAATGTGCCTATATCTCTCTAATACTGCAGTGTCATATATGGGCTTAAAACCTCTAGCCACCAAAAACCTTGTTTCTTGTGAGAAAATAAATACATCCTCATTACAGAAATTCCTAAATTAACCAAAAACAGAAGGAGAAAATAAACTGCAAGTCCACATTCCAGAGAAGGATAACATTGTTAACGTTTTGGTTTACTTCCTTCGAGTCTTTTTTCTATTGCAGATGCTCACCGTGATTCAATTTAGTGCTAAATCAAATCAGATAGTCGTGCATGCCTTTTGCTGTGTCACTGCCAATATAGCCAGCTTATTGCTATACTTTTCTTTAAATGTTTTCAATGAGTCAGACACCCCTATGGTATTCCCTCACTGTCATATCTCACTGGAACAGGAAAAGGGCTGGGCTTCCTCATTACTCAGTTCTCAATGGTAAGGAAGGAGAGAAAACAGAATCATCAAGAAAAAAGCTAAGAGATAAACTTGTCCATGGGGCAGAAAAGGTGACTTGTACTTGAACTCAGTGCCCAAAAGAGCCTTTCTAGTGGTATTTTTGCGCTTAGAGAAGTCATTGCGTTTGGGCCAATGTAATCTTTCAGGCAAACAGCCATCTTGCCAGAAGCACACCCACTAAAACTTTAGTACTTGTTATATATAGAGAGTTTCGCTCTTGTTGTCCAGGCTGGAGTGCAGTGGTGCCATCTCAGCTCACCACAAATCTGGTAGCATTTGAGTAAGACTTGAAATACAAGAGGGGTCCCCTTGGCCCAGTGGGTTCCTGTTCTAGTATTTGAAGTCACCCCTTGGTTACGATGGTAATTGAATCACCAAATACTTGTGAACAAATACTGTGTGCCCAGTATTGGGCAAATGCTGGAGATACAGTGGTGAACAAATGGCCAAGATCCCAAGACTTCGTGGAGCTTACATTCAGAGGAGTAGGAGGAGATAGGAAATACTGAAATAATAACAAGCAAGGTAGTTGCCTGTTGTAATAAATTACTGGAAGGAGATAAATTAGGATGTAAGTTGGTGAGTGGAGGGGGGAGATTTAGCAATGTTGCTTAACCTCTTTTTCATTGTTGCTCCTCTGAAGAGATTTTTTAGATATTATTTTGCCTTATCAATAAACCTATGAAGTTTTACTACCATATATACATGTGTGTATATGTACATGTGTGTGTGTTTGGATGTCCTGTATGTACATCTGTATTTTCTATATTAAAAGAGCAATTTTTTTTATCTTCCGAGAGCCAGTGTTCACTCCTCAGGGATGATATCATGCTTATTGAGAATGCAGGCTGTAGAGAAACTTTAAAGAAGGAAGGTTTCTCTGAGTAGGTATCATTTGAGCTGGAACATGAAGGAGGCAAGAAACTAAAGGGAGAGAAGTCAACAGAGGGAGAGACCCCCAAAAACAAAGGCGAGGAACAAAAGATCCTGGCGAATGCCAAAGGTGGATTATTGTGAGTCAAGGAGGAAATGGTACAAGGAGAGTCTGAGTGGGTCAGCAAGGGCTGGATGGAAATTCGGGTTTTACTCTAAGCGGCATGGGGGCTGCTATAGGGTCAGAGTCAGGAGGTGCCACATCCTGTTCCCAAAGGTGTTATCCATCAGGACAGAAGCTGAAATTGCCAGGTATGCTCCAGGGCAACTAGCCAACTACAGAAGTCTGATATTCAAGGAAGATCTCAATCCGGCTAAGGAATAGGAAAGGCACGCTAACTATAGAGCAGGAAGCCTCACAATGGGGAAGCTCAGTTAACATTAAGGAGGGTCTGACCAGGCACAGATGGTGCATGTGAGGCAGCAAGACTCATCTCCAACCTGCAGTGCTGGGGGAAATGGAGCTCCGTGCATGCTGGGGTTGTCAGCACCGGCTCAAAAACTGAGTCCACTAAGGATGCAGAGCAAAGGTACTCAGGACCAGCACTAATGAGAGATGAGAAATCTCAGGCTGGCAGCTTGTTTGACTGAGTCATGGATCATATGCAAGCAAGTCTGGGACTTTACCTTGAACATACTTCCTTCCCTATCTATGCTTAGTGCTGTCATCTAAGCTGGGTGGACTCAAGAAATACCTAAACCAGATCATGCCCACCTTGCTCAAAATCTTCCCACAGCTTCCTGCTCTACCTGAAATGCAGTCTGAATTCCTCGTTGTGGTCTCTAAGGCCCTGTACGCTCTGACTCCTGCCCATCCATTACCCTCACCTCCTCCAACCTCACCTCCTCCACACAAGCTTCAGTAGCATGTATGTTTCTGGTCCTTGAGCCCACTCAGGCCTTCCCTGTCTTTGAATGTGTTGCTGCTTCTGTTTTGAACACTCCTCTTCCCAGTTTTGGAACACTCTTCCTCCCAGAGGTTTTACTATTTGCAAACCTCTGAAGGACTATAATGATTTTTCCCCTCCCCATTGGTAAATGATTCTACAAAATTGCTTCTGAAGCCAGCTGGGGATTCAAAGAAAATTTTCTTGGGCTCTCTGAGCCTCAAACTAGAAGATTTAGTAATATCAGAGATGATTAAAGTTCCTTGTTAGCCATCTGTCTTTGACTTCAGGTCTCAGCCTCAATATGTCCTGTACAGAGAAGTCTTCCCAATCCCACTCTTGAAAGTAGCATCCTGCAAGCCACTGCAGCCCAGGCCGTTCTCTCTCCCCTTGCCCCATTTGATACTCTCCAGTGGACTTACTGCCAGTTGAAATGATCATGTTCTTTCCTTTGTTAACTTGTTTAGACTCTCACCTCCCTTCCACTAGAATTGAAACCCTACATGGCGGAAGACCTGGATTATATTCTTCCAGATTCCAGTGCCTGGCATGGAGTAGATGCTCAATCCATGCTTATTATGTGAATGAAACAATCAATCAATCCACCAACACAGAGAAAGATGACTAGTTACATCTTTTCTGTGTTTCACAATTTTTGAATGAGTGAATGAACAAATGAATGAACAAGCTATAATTTTAAAAGATTATGTTAAGACAAGGTTTCTCAAAATAAGTAAGTAAATAAATAAAAGGGTTTCTCAGCCTGGGCATGCCTGAGATTTTGAGCTGAATAATTTTTTGCCGGGTAGGGAGGGACTTCCCTGTGCACTGTAGAATGGTGAGCAGCCTCCCTGGCCTCTACTCCCATACCGCCAGGGGTGGCAATAGAAAATGTCCACAGACATTGTCAAAGTGGCAAAACCACTTCTACTTGAGAACCACTGCTTATAAAGAAGCCATGGGCCAGGCACGGTGGCTCACGCCTGTAATCCCAACACTTTGGGAGGCCAAGGTGGGCGGATCACAAGGTCGGGCGTTTGAGACCAGCCTGACCGATATGGTGAAACCCCGTCTCCACTAACAATACAAAAATTAGCTGGTCGTGGTGGCTTGTGCCTGTAGTCCCAACTACTCGGGAGGCTGAGGCAGGAGAATCAGTTGAACTCGGGAGACAGAAGTTGTATTGAACCGAGATCATGCCACCGCACTCCAGCCTGGGCGACACAATGAGACTCCATTAAAAAAAAAAAATAGCTGGGTGTGCTGATGCATGCCTGTAGTCCCAGCTACTTGGAAGGCTGAGGCAGGAGAATCTCTTTAACCCAGGAGGCGGAGCTTGCAGTGAACCAAGATCATGCCACTGCACTCCAGGCTGGGTAACAGAGCGAGACTCCATATCAAAAAAAAAAAAAAAAAAAAAAAAAGCTATGATGGCAAAGACAGTCACAGTCACTAGAAAGACAAAGCAATTCGAGGTTCCTGTTGCAGAACAGTCTTCCACAGAAAGGAGACAGATAGCTGTAACCTGTTTGCCAACAACAGCACCCACAGCCACTCAAGAACACCCACCAACGTTCTGCCGGCTTTCTGCAATATTTACAGACATCTGTTTAGAGCTGCAGTTGGACCAAATGTGGCTATTTATCAAGCCCACGCAGCTCTTCTGGGCTTAAGGAGAGTATAACATGCTTATTACTTGCAAACCTCTGAAGGGTTATAATGATTTTTCCCCTCCCCTTTGGTAAATGATTCTACAAAATTGCTTCTCAAGCCAGCTCTCTAACTTCATCTATGGAATATAAAGCCCATAGGGATTCAAAGAAAATTTTCTTGGGCTCTCTGAGCCTCACACTAGAAGATTTAATAATATCAGAGACGATTAAAGTTCCTTCTTAGCCATCTGTCTTTGACTTCATTGTAAATTTAATTCACAAAGCAAAGTGGGTCTACTGCAGCATCGGGTTTGCTTCCAAATACTAAATGTGCAGCTGTACATTAGGTTGGAAGAAAGTTAATCTCAGCAAACAGTTTAAGAGATGGAAAAGAAATGAAAAATACTTGCATTTTTCCACCAAGCAGCAGGAACAGTGTTGAGGGCCTACTGTATGCTGTGTGCTCATCCTCTTTTAGGATGTCAAGTCTGCAGAAGTCATAGACAACATGTTAATACTTGCATTTGTCAACAAATCAGCAGTAACATTGCTAAGCACCTGCTATGTATGTGCTACATAATAATCCTATTTTAGAATGTAAAATCTACAAGTCATAGACAATGTGTTTCCTGCCCTTGAGTTTATAATTTAATTTCTGAGACAAAAATAAAATCTATGAAGCAATTAGACAATAACTTAGTTAAATTATCACAGAGTATTAATTTCAACTGCAACTGGGTTTGAAAACAAGAAAGAACAATGTTAAGAGTGAATATTGGCCAGGCGTGATGTTTCATGCCTGTAATCCCAGCACTTTGGGAGGCTGAGGCAGGCAGATTGCTTGAGGTCAGGAGTTCAAGACCAGCCTGGCCAACAGGGTAAAACCCCATCTCTACTAAAAGTACAAAAAATTAGCCAGGCATGGTGGCAGTGCCTACAGGCCCAGCTACTCTGGAGGCTGAGGCAGGAGAATCACTTGAACCCGAGAGGTGGAGGTTGCTGTGTGCCAAGATCGTGCCACTCCCGCTTGGGCAATAGAGCAAGACTCCGTTTCAAAACAAAAAAAAAAAAAGAGAGAGAGAGACCGAATGTTGAGAGCTGGTTTTATGGATGAGCTGGGCTTGCTTGGGATGGGAAGGATAGGAAATATTTGAATGATACTGGAGTTACCAAAAATAGATATTACAAACAGGAGGGACAATATGAACATCACAGAAGCGAGAGTACATATAGAGTAGGTGGGGCAGAGAGAAAAGTCTGAGCTAAACAAAGCAGAGGTTTGCCGGCTGCGGAGGAGAGAAAGTAAGGTTGATTTGGTCAATGAAGTCAAATCATGGACCCCTTTGCTGCCAGGCAGAGGATTTGAGATGACATCCCGGGTTGGGGTATTGCTGTTAGACAGTATGGGACCTAAGAAGCATCACACCACTTCATCTTCTCCTTTCCCTGAGGTCCACCCTGGCCCCAAGTATGATCAGTATAAAGATTCGCACTAAGATATAGCTGTGGCCTCTGATTAAAATTGCCTTCCCACATCTGCCACTTCATAGTACACAGAGGGCTGCATAGAGAGCTCAACAGGTTTTAAAACCTTTTATTAAAGACATGATCTGGGCCAGGCATGGTGACTAACACCTGTAATCCCAGCACTTTGGGAGGCCAAGGTGGGCAGATTGTTTGAGCCTAGGAGTTCGAGATCAGCCTGGGCAGCATGGTGAGACCCCATCCCTACTACAAATACAAAGCATTAGCCAGGTATGGCAGCACACACGTGTGGTCCCAGCTGCTCAGGAGGCTGAGGTGGGAGGATCACTTGAGTCCAGCGGGTGGAGGTTGTAGTGAGCTGAGATCACACCACTGCACCACCAGCTCAGGTGACAGAGCAAGACCCTGTCTCAAAAAAAAAAAAGACATTTTCTTTACTATGTTACATTATTTATATAAAAGTTGATGGCTACACTCTCCAGTACGATACCACTGGTCACATATAGCTATTTAAATTTAAGCTAATTTAAATTAGGTCAAATTAAAAATTCAGTTCCTCAGTTCACCAAAGCACATTTCAAGTACCCAGTAGAGCACAGCCATAGAAGAACCATTCCAGCATTGCACGAAGTTCTGTTGAAGCTGGTCTATGAGATGATATCATCCTTTTGTTGGAAGGTAGGAGAAACCGTGTGTCTCCTTCACGTTGGCTCCTGGGAAGCTCATTGCCCAAAGGTAGTCACTTATTGGATGGAAATGTCATCAGTCTCTCTGAGTCTCCTGCATTTTCATCTCCATGTTAATCACATATTTTAATTAGGTCTGTGTTTTTCTTTCTAAGCCATCACTAAACCTGGACAGAGTTAGATTGGTCTGAAAGAATAAATGAAGGAAGAAAATGTGATACTGAGCTTGATAGGGATCTTTATCTGTTCCAGGACAATAGGGTAACTTGATTTAAAAAAAAATTAACGTGGGACACCAAGGACAGAGAGGGTGGAATTACCCGAGTCAAGGCTGTGTGGGGATGTGACTGTCAGTTCTGAAGAAACTTCCACTCCAGCACCAGATTGGGAAGGGGACAGAGAGGATGAATGAGGCCAAGCATGCACAACAGATACCCCATCCCAAATTAGAGGCAAAGACTAAGGAGAAACTGTGGAAAGTCCACCGTAACTATGGCAGATTGCAACTAGCTGGCATGGACCCTCTTGAAAGACTTAGAAGCTCCTTCTGAGGCACTGAGCACAGGGTGGTGTGAGTATTTAAAAGCATCTCCCAACTTTGCAGATACCGCCCCCGCACCATGGTCAACCCCTCTGTGTTGGGGTTGACAGTGCTGTTGACGGTGAGCCCTTGGGCTGCGTCTCCTTTGAGCTGTTTGCAGACAAGTTTCCAAAGCCAGCAGAAGACTTCCTTTCTCTAAGCACTGGAGAGAAAGGATTTGGTTATAAGGGTTCCTGCTTTCACAGAATTATTCCAGGGTGTATGTGTCAGGGTGGTGACTTTACACGTCATAATGGCACTGGTGGCAACTCCACCTATGGGGAGAAATTTGATGATGAGAATTTCATCCTGAAGCATACAGGTCCTGGCATCTTGTCCATGGCAAATGCTGGACCCAACACAAACGGTTCCCAGTTTTTCATCTGCACTGCCCAGACTGAGTGGTTGGATGGCAAGCATTGTGGTCTTTGGCAAGAAAGTATGTGAAAGAAGGCATGAATATGTGGAGGCCATGGAGTGCTTTGGGTCCAGGAATGGCAAGACCAGCAAGATCACCATTGCTGACCGTGGACAAGTCCAGTAAGTTTGACTTGTATTCTGTCTTCACCACCAGACCATTCCTTCCGTAGCTCAGGAGAGCACCCTCCACCCCATTTGCACCCCATATCCTATCATCCTTTTGCTCTCACTGCAGTTCCCTTTGGGTTCCATGTTTTTCTTATTCCTTTCCATGCCTAACTGGATTGCAGAGTGAAGTTTATGATTATGAAACAAAAGCTAGTTAACAACAACAAAAAAGCATCTCCCAGAAGCAGGCTGTGTGTGTTGTGTCATGTGCACAGTGGTTTGGAGGGTGAACTGGTAGCAGCTGCTCTGGCTGGGAGGCTGTGGCAGTTTTGGAGGCATGAATATAGGTTAGCCACCCAGCAAAGTGGGGGTGTGGGATGGGAGAGAATAAATCATCTCAGCCACTGAGAGAAAGGAAATCACAAAGGAATCCCCCTTGTCCTTTGACAAAGGGGAAGCAAGAGTCAGAAATAACCAAGGGTCTTTAACCTCGGAGGTCAGGAACAGGGAAGCCAGGAATGCCGTTTTAGTTAGCAGGGATACATATTGGTGTGAAAAAACGGATGAGCTTAGATGTAAGTTTGCTTCAAAGTCATAGTAGGACATGCAGGTAGAGGTGTCCACAGACAAGTCAAACCCTCAACCACATTCAGGTGAGAGAAGACTGGATAATTACTACCGATACTGCTACTGCTTCTGTTGCTATAGTACTAACATTTCTAGAGGATTCACTAAGTACTAGGCATTGTTCTAAGTGCTTTATGTGTTAACTGGTCTAAACTTCCCAACAACACAATAGTATCTAGGTATTATTTATCCCCATCTTACAGATGGCAAAAATGAGGCTCTAGAGAGATTATTTTTGCCTGTTGTCCATGCTTACCATTGAATGTAATAGAAATTTGGATCCCAGGAAAGTCAGATACATAGAAGTTTTTGGAAAGGGATAATAAATAAACTCACTGAACAAAAAACAAATGAGTAAAATAATTCTATTAGGAAATGCTTAGCATAGCATATTTGTATGTGCCAAGTACCTTGCATTTATTAACTCATTAAATCCTCATGATTACCCCCAGTGGTGATTATTGTTACTCGAATTGTGATACAAATGAGGGAATGAAGGCATTCAGAGAGGAATAAGTTGTCCAAAGTCACACGGTCAGTGCATGGAAAAGCCAGCATGAGACCTAGGCAGTTTGGCTCTTGAATCCTTGAGTCCATGCCCTGGACATTAGCATCTCCACTATGGTGGAAAAGACCAGAACCCTAAAGTCCCCTCTTTATTGCTGCCTGTCTGTGAGTCCTTCGTCCTTGGGCAGAGGATGAGACATCCACAGACAGGCAGCAGTAAAGGGACCACCACGGCCATCTGACAGGTCATTAGTGTTGGCAGCTGCTGGCAAGTCAGGAAGTGCATAAAGAACCGTAGGGTTTGGCCCGGCCTCATTGTTGACCTTTCAGAAACTAGTGCCAGTAGAATGATGGTGGCAGAAGTCTGAATGCAGAGGTTCGGGAAGGGAAGGTTCGGGGAGGACAGGCCAACAGCCAGCACGAGCCTCCCACCTGGCGTTGAACAGCATAAATGCCCAGAACACAGCCAGGGGGAACAGAGGAATCACGAGGGCTATCTAGAAAGTCAACTTGTGGTCGCCTAGGTCTGGGGGTCTTGGAGAGAAAATGGAGAGGAACTGCTAACAGGCACAGCATTTCTTTTTGGAGAGATAAAAATGTTCTAAAATTAATAATAGTGATAATTTCACAACTCTGTAAAAAAAACATTGAATCATACACTTTAAGTGGGTCAATTATACGGTATATAAATTATATATAAAGCCAATATACAGATATATATACGCTAAGATAGATATGCTAGTATACACATATATTACACATAAGAAAGGGAGAGACTGAAGGGCTTTTAATGCTGGGATCGGGGAACTTGGGAGATGGGGAAAGAGGCATCGCCTTAGAATCTCTTCGATTCACAGCCTTAGACTCCCTGGCCTCAGTCCTTATTAATATCCTAGCTGCATAGCCTTGGAAAGCCATCCCACCTGGTCCATTCTCCCAGTTTTCAGATGAGCAAAATGGGGCTCCAGAATTAACTGCTGTGTTTGCTGTAGGTCCCTACCCTTCATTTTTCCTTCCTGTGTGAACTCTTGCCCTCAAGTGGAAGTGTAGATTTTTCAGTACAGTGTCATCATCCCACCCACTTGCCCTCAAACCCACATCTTTGATTTTCATGCACATTCTCCCAGCTGGCCTTAGTCTCACGTGTTTTCTGCAGCTCAAACTTACCAGCACCATCATGCCCCTAGGCCCTGCCATGTCTTTGCAGCCAGCCCTGCTCCGAGATGCCCAACAGACCACAGAAATTAAGGCACAGCTCTGCCTCAGTGTATTCATCTGTGAGAGGCTGAATAATGGCCCCCTAAAGATGTCCATATCCTAATCCCTGGAATCTTTGAACATATTACCTTATATGGCAAAAGGGACCTTGCAGGTATGATTAAATGAAAGATTCTTAGATAAGGACATGACCTGGGATCATGCAGATGGACCCAATACAATCACAATAGTCTCTGTAAGAGAGAGGCAGGAAGGTTGGAATCAGAGGAGGAGATGTGATGGCAGAAGCAGAGGAAGAAGGGTGATGTGATACTGGGAATAGGAAGAGCATGTAGAAGCCAGAAAAGGCACAGAAATTCAGATTCTCCCCTGGAGCCTCCAGAAGGAACCAGCCCTGCTGACACTATGATGTTAGCCCTAAGGAGACATTTTCAGGCTTCTGACTTGCAGAACTGTGAGAGAATAAGTTGGCTCTGCCTGGTGACTCACACCTGTAATCCCAGCACTTTGGAAGGCCAGGGTGGGTGGATCATGAGATCAGGAGATTGAGATCATCCTGACAACATGGTGAAACACCGTCTCTACTAAAAATATATAAATTAGCTGGGCGTGGTGGTGTGCACTTGTAATTCCAGCAACTTGGGAGGCTGAGGCAGGAGAATCACTTGAACCTGGGAGGCGGAGGTTACAGTGAGCCAAGATCGCACCACTGCACTCCAACCTGGCGACAGAGCTCTCTGTCCAATCCATCTCAAAAATAAAATAAATTTTTATTTTACCTTAATTTGAGGCAATGTGTTATAGCAACAACTGAAAACTAATACACACCACTAATACCACTCAACAAATCCTTACAGAGTGCCTGCATGCTGCATGCCAAGTACCACACTGGGATTTACAAACACAGTTGCAAGTGAGAAGACCTGAGCCTCTGCTGAGGGGCAGCCAGAATGATGGAAGTGAACAGTCAGACAATTATACAAGCAGGAAGAAAAGCCCGGAGGAAGAGAGCTGGGCAGGGGTGAGAACCAGGCCTGTGCCACAGCCTGGGCAAAGGCCCGGAAGCTAGAGAGAGAGATGGAGGATGGTACATTCAAGGACAGGAAAAAGGTTCATCAAGCTGAGCACAGAGTGATGGGGAGGCTGACCTTGAATGGAGGGGAAAAGAGATGGGATAGGAGGAACTCCTGCCAACTGCTAGAATATACCCATCTCTCTGGCCTTTTTGGACCACTGTGGTTTTCAGAAACCTGGGTCTCTGTACCTCCCTGCCTTTATTCCAGCTGTTAACTTGACCTGTTGTGGCCAAGTTAGGTAATGATGGGTAAGATTTCTGGAACCACAGTTTCTACTTTCCACTGATGCGGCTGGGGAGGCGGAAGAGCCACCCCCATGAGGACTCGACCCCAATCCCTCTCCCTTATTGCCTCCATGGAATGAGAATCATGATCTGTTGGTGAATTGGAGGGCAAATAACAGAACTTTGGCCGGAGGGCGTTTGTGGGCGGGCCCTTCAGTCAGGGAATGTAGCCATCCTTGTCCTCCTGCAAAATTCCTGGTCACTTTTTAAGACTCAGCCCTGGTGTTGACTCTTCTGCAAAACCATTCCCCTCTCTTGCCATTATCCCAACCCCAAGTAGGGAATCACTGATTTTAGATCCGATGGGCTTGCCTTCCTCATTGACATGTGCGTTGGCAATTTCCTGTGAAAAAATGGAAAGAAAAATGCTACCTTCCTTCCATTTCTATTTGGAGGGATTAAATGACCTAATGTACAAAAGGTACTTAGCTTAATGACTGACAGAGAGTAAGTGCTCAACATTAGCTCTTATCATCACAGTGCATTGCAAATGCATTTTCCCTAGAGAGTTGAGATATTTGAGGTCAGGGACTCTGTGGCAAGGTGCCAAGGGAGGAGAACACAGGATGTGCCCCACAAAAGATTGCTGGGGCCTCGGCACACATTTTCATCAGCCTGGTGCAGCATCTCCCATCAAGGTTCTAAGCAGACAATTTCATCTACACCAGAGACCAGTGTGTTGCAGGATTAGGTTTATTCACAGCTCAGCACTCCTTGTGAGGACTCTGGAAGCTCAGCTCTGAATATATTCCTGCTACAAAGAAAATGCTTGTCCTTGCCTTTACGCCTGTCATTCAGCTGAAAACACTTTACAAAACTGGATTTCTCTATGCACCAGGGACAGAGTCAACTCTCCCTGCTCTTGGCTTTGTTTTAAAAGACACAGACCAAGATTCTGCTGATCTGTTTCCAAAGACTGGAAAGTTTCCATTTGCCTTTGAGGTTGATGGAGAAATTACTTTATATATCTTATTTGCAGAAAGGCAACAGAGGACCAATTTCAAGAATTTTCCAAGATATCTGTACTGATATGTTAATCACAGATTCTTTATTTGCTAGATAAGAGATAACTGTGCTGCAGATCAAGATTCATGAATCTTGGGACATACATTTAAATCAGAGAATGCATGAATAAAAGGGTCACATATCATCAGATAAACATCCTGTGGATATTACCACTACTTCGACCTCTGGAATCCACACTCCTGTCAGAGCATCAGTTTACACCATTACAAATGGTGATACTACCACGTTCCCTGTTATTGCCTGGGATTTTATGATTATTGTACAATCAGCTGAGTCCATATGTGAACTCTTATACACTGTAAACCACTCTGCTGACATGAGGCATAATGTACAGAAGCAGCTCTGATTGGATGGCGCAAATAAATACTTGGTCCAACAAACTGGGATTTTTTTTTTTTTTTTTTTGTATTTGAGGCTGAGTTTCTCTCTCGTCACCCAGGCTGGAGTACAATGGCGCAATCTCGGCTCACTGCAACCTCCGCCTCCCAGGTTCAAGCAATGATCCTGCCTCAGCTTCCTGAGTAACTGGGATCACAAGCACCAACCACCATGCCCAGATAATTTTTGTACTTTTAGCAGGCATGGGGTTTCACCATGTTGGCCAGGCTGGTCTTAAACTCTTGCCCTTAAGTGATCCACCCACTTCGGCCTCCCAAAGTGCTAGGATTCCAGGTTTGAGCCACCACGATAGGCCCAAACTGGGTTTCTTAATCCTTCCACTTCTAGTTGTTTGGTAGCACAAGTCTTTAGCACTTCATTTTTCTCTTCCTCCTTTTCCTCCCCTACAAAATAGTAATAGCTGACTTTATTTCCCAAAACAGTGGTGTATGAGTTTGCCAGGGCTGTTTTTTGTTTTTTGTTTTTTTTGGCAAGGATTTTTAAAATATATATTTTTTGAAAATATTTTGAAAGTAATTAAGATCCCTGATTGGAAGGGGGAAAAAAATCAACACAGTGAAATTTAGGAATAGAAATGCAAGAGCAGCTGCTGCATCCGGCCCCTTCCACCCGAGGGGCACAGCCAGGAGATGCTCATTTTATGATCCCAAGTGCATGCTCCGGTCGCCACAGAATCACTTAATTACCAGCCTTCTGGTGGCAGGACCCTGCCCAAAGTCAGGGTCAGAAATAGGACAGCTCATTGTGCTTGGCTTTGTTGGTCTAGTAGTTAGACAAGGTCAAGGGCTTGTTTTCGTGCGGGAGACTTTGGAATACTCGCAAATGGACAAACTCCTCGTCACCGACATGCACTTTGATGTAGTTTGTCCCCGCAACCACCTGGCTCCTGAAGGACACAGCCTTAAACACGGGGAACTTCTTGTTTTCTTTTTCTTCAAGCTGGGACCTCACCTGGTCGGTGATGTTCTAGGTCTCGGCGGTGGCCGGCTGCGCGGCGGAGGGCGCCCCGCACATCATCGTGGCGGCGGCAGAGAAACTCAGCGAGGGGACTGGGCCTGCCAGGGCTGTTTTAACAAAGTACCACAAGCCAAGTGGCTTACAAAACAGCAATGTGTTGTCTCACCATTCTGGAGGCTGGAAGTGTCAAGATCAACGTATCTGCAGGGTCCATTCCTTCTGAGGGTTATGAAAGAATCTGTTCTATGCCTCTCTCCTAGATCCTGGCAATCTTTGGTGTTCTTTGGCTTTAGACACATCACCCCTATCTGTGCCTCATCTTCACAAGGCATTCTCTCAGTGCATCTATCTCCAAAATTCCCCCACTTTATAGGAACATTAGTGTTGGATTAGAGCCCACCCGACTTCAGTATAATCTCCTCTTAACTAATTACATCTCCAAAACCGCCACTTCTAAATAAGGTTGTAGTAGAGTTCCTGGGAGTTAGGATTTCAACATACCAATATTTGGGAAGAGGGGAGAGACACGGTTTCATCCATAACAAATTGTGAGTCAGATATAATCAAAAATGAAAGATGCCTTGCAAATTATAAAGGGCTAAAGAGATACAATTTTGTCTAAGGGTTAAAAGGGCAGGCTCCAGATTGAGTTCAAGTCCCCCTCCTCCAGTTATAGCTGGGATTTCTTGGAAGAGTGGCTTCACTTCTTCCCCATGCCTTGCTTTTGCTATCTGTGAAATGAGGATGATAGCAGGGCCTCCTCTGTGAGGTTGCTGTGAAAACATTGTGAGGCTGTGTATGCAGGGCTTAGGGCATGCCCTGCCTCCCAGTACAAGCCAGCCTCTGCTATCAGATCAGAAGAGGTGGGGTGTGTGGGGCCCTGCCTTTCCACCACCTTGCAGGCAAACCTTCAAGAGCTGGTTTCCTCCCTGATGTGCCACTGCCATGGTGGAAACAGGCTTACCAGTGCCCTTTCCTCGTGCTTGTACTCATTTCCAAAGATCTGTGGGAGCTTTATGGAACAGAAGCTCCGAACAGCACAAATGATAAACACACGCTGGTGTTTGCATTCCTCCAGTCCTCCAACCATCTAGTCTCTCATTACTAAACTGTTAGCTTGTTTTGGGAGGTGCTGCCAGGCAAGTACCACGCTCCAGTTAGTCATTTAATAAACTCTAAGTGAGCAGCTGCCTGTGGATCCATGGACAAATGACACAGTGGCGATCATGGCTAAAGTGTGACGGCTGCCCAGAGCCAGGCTCTGTGCTGAGCTCTTTATGTGCATTAGCTCGTCCATACTTGAGGCAATCCTATAGGGATAGAACTATTGTTGACCCCGTTTTACAGATGAGAGAACTGAGGCTTAGAGCACTAAGTGACCTGGTCAAGGTCACACAGACAAAAAGTGGTGGAGCCAAAACTCAGCTCTCAGACTGGCTGTCTCCTGAAGCTGTGCTTGTCACTAAGGCCACAACTCCCTCCAGGATCGGTGATGACTTTGTCCTGAGCTCTTCAACCTGGTTGCCCCATCTCCGCAGTTGGAGGCATCCTGATTTGGCTTGATGGGGAAATTGGCTTGAACACCCTGGTTCATTAGTTCCTAACTACTGTGATTAGACAGCTGACGTTGCATCTCAAACCTTAGTTTTCTGCATCTGTAACCCTTGTTCTTCCTGCCTGTTTCAAAGTCTATTGCAAGCAATGTGTAAACTGTAAACCACGTGCTGTGTAGAGAAATGCCACAGAGTGGGTGCTTGATACAACTTTAGTTCGCTTCTTCCTTTCCACCTCCCTTCCAAAACGTGTCATTTTCATAGCTTCCCTAGCACATTCACACATACTATCATTCAGTGAGTTCGCTCAGCGACACCAGCTGAGTGAGGATGGGGACATGGTGATTAAGCTCTGTTCCTATTATCGGTAGCTGAAAACCACATGATGCTCACCCAACCTTTCCAGGGTTGATAAGAAGACCAAGATGAGGAGAGCTGATGCCTTCCACAAGACACTCAGCTCTGCTAAGCAGCAGCACACATCCCCTTGACTTGAAGGCCAGTGCTTGAGGCTCAACACCTCCCTTTCATCCTCACCCAAATGGCTACAAATTACCAACTAGTTGGGCTCCAATTTCATTGCATTTTTATTGTTTGGCAGTTGGACATGCTCCACATGAGCATATTTTCCTTCCAAGCTGGGAAGTGCAGAGGTGACAATTTGGAGAGGCTATACCTGACTCTACAGCTTCTATTTGCATAGCATTTATTTGCCTTTGTGGGGATCAAACCCCATAGTAAACCCACAGAGATGGGGCTTACAGAGATGAGGCAGGACAGGTGTTGTGTGCATTGCACACGGTAGAACTGGGAATCCAACCGCATTCCTTATTCTGGAGATCATGTGACTATGTGTTTGCTTATATTTATGTGTATTTGTGTGCTTCGCTTATGTGCTTATTTTTCCCTTTTCCCCAGCATAATTTTTTCTTGCAATTTAAATATACACATAAATATTTAACTACAATATACAACATTTAGAAAATTGAAAAAAGACCGGGCATGGTGGCTCATGCCTGTAATCCCAGAACTTTGGGAGGGTGAGGTGAGCAGATCACTTGAGGTCAGGACTTTAAGACCAGCCTGGCCACCATGGTGAAACCCTGTCTCTACTAAAAATACAAAAATTAGCCAGGCATGGTGGCACACACCTGTAGTTCCAGCTACTCGGGAAGCTGAGGCGCAAAAATCGCTTGAGCCTGGGAGGTGGAGGTTGAAGTAAGCTGAAATTGTGCCTCTGCACTCCAGCCTCAGTGGTAGAGTGAGACTCTGTCTCAAAAAGAAAATAGAAAAAAGGCAAAAAGATCGCCCAAAATTGTGCCATCCTAAACAAAAACATTGTTATTGTCAGAATGGACCCCATTCCTGGCTTTATTCCCATACATCTTTTCCCTCTCTCACCAACCCCCACAGTCATCATTATAAATGCTCCAAGTCTGCTCATGAGCCTGTATGAGCAAATTAAGGGCATGTTATGAGGCTTTTCTAAGCAGGGACATGGGGTCACAGCAAAATGCAAGAGGCATTTGCTTCAGGCTGGCACTGTTGACAGCAACAGGGAGGAAGTGCATGGCTGGCAAGCAACGAGTTCAAAGGGTGAACGAGGACTGGAAGGGGAGAGCACACAGCAAGAGATAGCCAGAGGGCCCAGAGGTGGGGCCGTTGTTGAGATAGACAAACAAGATGGCGTTAGGTGTGCGTGTCCAGTAGTTTACCTTTTGCTGGTTTTCCTCCATCGTCACAGAATCATTTAAAAGAATTGTTACCCGAGTCCTATCAAATGCCTCTTGCTTATTCTCTTATCAGAACAAGTGGAATATATTTCTCTTTAGACAGGCGGCAAACTCCCAAGTTTGCAGGCCATCAGCACTTCCTCCTGCACCCGACAGCAGACATCACTAATCAATCCCACCTGGCGTCAGATCTCTTTCAGCACAACATCCCACCCCACTTGAATCAGAGAAGTTACATTAAATGAACCACTGTTGCTAACCCCTGCCCCTAACCTGAAATAACCTAACCAACGTCCAGCCCAACAAAACTGGGCAGAGAAGAAGAGCTACCAGTTTCAAGAACAGTTCTCCATGGTCGTCTTATTCTTGCTATTTCTCAGGATAATGTTCACCTCATTTAGTATGGTTTGCTGAGGAGGTGGCAGTCTTTTTTTTTTTTGAGACGAAGTTTCACTCTTGTTACCCAGGCTGGAGCGCAATGGCACGATCTCGGCTCACGGCATCCTCCACCTCCTGGGTTCAGGCAATTCTCCTGCCTCTGCCTCCCAAGCAGCTGGGATTACAGGCATGCGCTACCAGCCCCAGCTAATTTTTTGTATTTTTAGTAGAGACGGGGTGTCACTATGTTGACCAGGATGGTCTTGATCTCTTGACCTTGTGATCCACCCGCCTCGGCCTCCCAAAGTGCTGGGATTACAGGCGTGAGCCACCGCACCCGGCCTGGAAGTGGCAGTCTTAACAGGCATTTTAGAGAAGCTGTCCGCCAGTTTTTCAGTCCAAAGTCATTCACCCTTTTCTTAACTGATTTGTTTGTGACAGTGTTTTCACATCATATAAACACCAGTTATTTCAGGTCTTTGAATGTGCTGTATTTTAAAAATCCAAACTTTTTAGGTTTATAATTTACTGAAATTCTATTAGAAAACAAAAAAGCATACACAGCCCTAGACATTACTGGTTGATGAGCTCATCTTCTTCCTTTCTTTATTCCTGATTCTAATCAGCCAAAAAGAAGCAGAAGGCCATGGGTGGTATAAGAACTGCACAATAATTCTCATTTGAATAATTAACCTCACCTGTGTATGTCAGGGGACAATAGTGAATTGGGTTGTTTATATAATTTATAAAACAAATTACGTCAGAAACATTGAGTAGTTATCTTGGTAGATGCCAAGGCATTTGATGAAATCAGCAGCTATTTTTTTATTCAGTCACTAAGTTTTTTTCTTAGCCCAATAAATGCTTTAAAATAGAAGTAAAACCAAAACCAATTTTAAATAGTTTAAAAGGGAATTTCAATGCCAAACAATATTATTTAGGAAAACAATGTAAGACCCTCAACAAGCTATACAAGATAAGGATGGCCCCTACCAGAAGAAGCGCTAACAAAGTAAATAAGTAAGTCCAAGGAATAAAAAGCTCATGTGTGCTGGCTCATTCCTGTAATCCCAGCACTTTGGGAAGCCAGGGGGCTGGATCCATTGAGGTAAGGAGTTTGAGACTCACCTGGCCAACATGGCAAAACCCCATCTCCACTAAAAATACCACGAAAGCCTAGCTGGGAGTGGTAGTCCACTCCTGTAATCCCAGCTACATGGGAGACTGAAGCAGGAGAATCACTTGAACCAAGGAGAAAGATTATACCTTATACTCTTATAGTAGATAATGCTTTCAATGTGTGGCATTCCCTACCTTACGAATGTCTATAAGAATAATGCATCTTTGTTTTTAATAGACATCTGCTGGGTTTAGTTTCAGATCTCATTTAATAAATGAGAATTCGCCAAGAAACTTGAGCTCACTGGAGTTTTCTCACCTGTACATTTGGGATGAATGACAATAGATTTATGACAAGCACACAGAAAATATGATATTCCCCCCTGCTATGTAAGCCCTACCTTTGATTTGCTTTTGGTTATTTTTTCATTTTGAGTCCAAGGTTTAAAAATGCATTTGACTTCTTAAAATAATTTTGGTAATACACTTTGCAGCAGGTAGTTATTATATATAATACAGTCTTGCTGAGCCTGAGTTTCTGAGTGAAAATCAATATACATAACACCTATAATTGAAACTAAAAATAATGATAGCACGGCTAGTTACCGAAGACCTATTCTAAAGCCAAGCATTGGACTAGACTAGGGTATACACAAATGAAGAAAACACAGTCTGAAATATCTTACAGAGAAATTGAGTACAACCACACTATCTAGACTTGGAAATTCTGATTCTTTGGAGACCAACTTGGGTGTTTTTCTATTTTTAGAAATGATCATTCAGTTCTACCTGATATTTAAAATTATTAGGTTGGTGCCAAAGTCATTGCCGTTTCTGCCATTAAAAGTAATGACAGAAAGTGCAGTTACTTTTGCGCCAATTTAACACATAAAAGATTAATGCTTCTGTATGTATTATTTTATACTCCTCTATTTTATTCCTGGTGTTATTGATTTGCTTTTTTTTTGTTTGTTTCGTTAAAGGCACCAAGGGTGTATCCATCTGGTTTGTCTGTTCTGAGGTTTCATTTACATCCTGCTTCTTTTTAATGGTTTTTACTGTTAGCATGATTTGTAGCTTATTGCTTTA
This sequence comes from Saguinus oedipus, assembly GCA_031835075.1. Lineage (NCBI taxonomy): Eukaryota > Metazoa > Chordata > Mammalia > Primates > Cebidae > Saguinus > Saguinus oedipus. The sequence continues at coordinate 36,801,674 of CM063189.1, forward strand.
TTTCCTTCCTGTATTAGTCTCCCCAGGCTGTCATAATGAAGTATCATAGACTGAATGGCATAAACAATAGAAATTTGCTTCTCACAGTTTTGGGGGAATTTCAAAATCAAAATGTCAGCTGATTTGGTTCCTCCTAGTCTGGCTTGTAGACTGCCGTCTCATTCTGTGGAGTCTCTTCTTAAAGGGCACTAATCCCATCATGGGGGCCCTGCCATTATGACCTCATCTAACCCTAAGTGCTTCCCATGCCTCCCAAAGCTTCCATCTCTAACCATTGCATTGGGGTTTAAGGCTTCAACATATGAATTTGGGGGAAACAATCGGTCAATCTGTAACACTTCCTAAATTCCCTAGGCAGAGATTTAGAGCATTCTTTTCTTTCTGATATAAGAACTTTGGGCCAAGAAATGTGGTTTAAATATTGTTTGGGCAGCATACAGATTCCTTCCTTGGCCCCTATTTTTATATAAGAAATTTTTTTTTCAACTTACACATGGTTGCACTTCATGTTTTTCATTCATCTATAAGCATATTTGTCTTCACTGAGCACCTACTACTTATACCAAGCCTGGGACAAGGCCCTGAAGAGTCAGAAAATCAAAATACCTCAAGGAAAAAACAACTGGTGGTAAACTAGAAATATAAACCAATGATTAAAATATAGTGTTGCAATCTCAGTAAGGAGAAGTTCATAACAAATAACTATCAAATAAGAGGAACTCAACTCTGCCTAATGTGGTTAGGAAAGACCCTTATAAGCCATCCCCTATCTATCAATATATTGGGCATTATTTCTATGCCACGTGTTGGCAACCTGTAAAGAAACGGAATGTTTTAGATACACCAAACCTTGCGGTAATTTTCCCGTGGCTAAAAGAATAAAGAGAAAATTAAGTTTGTTGACATGCCTTGATTGTCTTCAAAGAAGAAAAGAATTTGAAGTGCATTAAATTTGTTGGTGTAACTTGATTGTCTTCAAAGAAGAAAAGAAATTGAAGCAAAATCAAGAAAGCAAAAGCAATAGCTGAGAGGAGATGCCTGAAGTGATTCTCGCTGACCTTTTCTTCTTGCCAAGATTCTAACCTCATTTTTCACACTTAAAAATTTGACAAGGAGGTTTTTTCAGAAGTTCCCTGAAGGCAGCTTCTGAGTGCAAACATGGAGTAGCCCTGCCACCCCTGCTGAGGTCATTTTTCTGTTCAGATCGATTTTTATGTGATCGTTTTCCTGCTTCAGGTTTCTACCTGGCTGCTGTTTTTAAGTGTCCTCTGTTGTACCATTATTCACAGGTTGACTTTCCTTGTTTCATTTTCTAGCTTGGCAGCCTTCCCTGCATCATTACTCTGTTTATATCATTAGATGCAACGTAGGTTTGTTGTGTTACAGCATCATACAGCATTTGCTTTGCAAATATGACTCGCTATGTCTAACTCTCATCACCTAGGTTTGTGCTTCCTCAGAAGTGTTTATAAGCTTATCATAGTCCTGCAGGGTTGAGAAACATGCTTTTAAAAAAACAGTCATTACAAATAGTCAATAGCTTTTGCATCTCTCCTTGACATTCCAGGCATTCTGTCGGATCTAGGAGGTTTAGGCTTATATTTACTATAGACTTAAATTTCTACTTACCCTTGCCTAATTTTTTTTAGGTTTCCTTACCTAAACCTTCCTTGCTGTTTGAGGTTCACCTCACCATCACTCCTGAATTTTGCAAGGTCTTGGCTCACACCAAGAACTCATTTTACCATAGTACCCCCAGTAATGAGTGTTGAATAAATGAATTCTTCCCAGATGTGCTTAAAAGTTCCTTCAAGTGCCTTCTTTATTCACTCATCAAAAAGTTTGTCACCTACTCTGTGCTAGCGGATGTTGTCAGGTAAAGACAGCAAAGCCCCTTTGTCTTAATGTGGAGAGCCTGGAGGGGGAAGAGATTTGATGTTTAAACTCATTTGATAATTACAGAGCAATGTGGAGAGTGCTTTCAGAGCTTCGTTAGGAGCAAAACATTACCAGGTCTGGGGCAAACATCAAGCAAGGCTTCAAAGATGAAGTTGAGCTCGAGCTGGTTCTCCATCACCAGCATACTTACATCTTAGACTGTGACTTGCACAATAGGATGGTCATATGATTGATGGACAGATGTCAACACTTAGTTTGGGATCTCCTCAAATCAGAGCCCGGGATACAGGCTTCTGCGAAGGAACTTATTTGAGGAATGATCCCAAAGAAAAAGTGAGGGAGAAGAGGAGCATTTAGAAAAGGAAGGAAGGATGGTCATCAAAGGCAGCTACTGCTGTGAGTGAAGTGGCATGTTTGATCCCAATCCCTGGGAAAAGTAAGAAAACGCAACTCAGAACTGTCTTCCTGGAAAACTTAGTACGGATGCATTTGTCACTGATGGTCACTCCCCATCAGTCAAGGGTGGCCCCAAACCACTGACTCCCATTACTTTCGGGTTGTGCATACATGTGAATGGGATGCCCTACTCTCACATCAGAGATAACTCCAGGTGAAGCAGAGCTACAGGCAGGTCCCAAGGAACTACCATCTTGCACGTGCATGAAGTTGACCAAAGTCTGTGCAGAACTGGCCCTCACAAGAGTAGCTAGAGTATAAAGGGGCCCAGAAGATTCACAGTGATGTAGAGTAAGTGTTCAATACAGTGGATTCAAGTTTCTTTCATGGAAAAAGATATAGAGACCTATGAAGTTGGTTACATCTTGCAGGAAGCAGCAGAGAAAGCTTCCATTTAGCGGTCTACACACTCAAGTGCTGGTAAGTATTTTAACAACTGGCTTGGAAAAAAAATTCCTGCTGTGTAGCATTTGCCAATTTCCATGCTGTAAATACTCCCATTATGACCAATAACAAGTTACCAACACAACGTCACTGAATACAGAGTTGGGAAGAGATGTGTGCAATAGCTCTCGGAGCAAGCACCCCATACATATTCCCCGGACTCTAGTTCCACAGGGTTGGCTGACAATACAGTGGCTTGAAGAGCAGATTCCACTGGGCATGGAGCTCACTTTTGCTGGTCTCCTATGTGCGGAAACCCTGGCTATGTCCGTGTTAAACAGCCTGGTATAATAGAACTGGGGAAAATCTCAGAACATTCGGAATTTTTTACTGTGAGGCTGCATAAAGAAATCAATATCCAGGCAGAACCTCTCTCAGCAGCCCTAGGCATCAGGCCTGCCTTAGGTCCACCACTGCATAATTCTTTAGGTCTCTGGTTTGCTCCCACTTCTTGGACACCCCATGCCCAACTCAAGCCCCTCCTATGCACCCCCACTACCCTGTACTTACAAAGACACAATTGTCTTTTTATTGTCCATATTTTCCATTAAGGTATAAGTTTCCTAAAGGAAGGTGTAGATATCATATTGAGTTTTATATCCCCAACAGTTAATGTATGAGCGCAGTACTCAAAACCTCATTAATAATTCTCCTCCTCCCTCTCCTTAAGGGAGGAGTGGTGTCAAGTGCTAGATTTGCCCCTGAGATGGACAGCTGAGGTCTATCAAAAGCAAAAGCCCTTAGCTATGTTTCTTACCATCCATGATTTTAGTGCCTGTTTAGAGATAATCATAATAAAAGCATAGACTCACAGTGAAAGATTGAAATATCCACTTCAGAAAATGATAGAAATACCATCACAAGGGCCAGGTGTAGGGGCTCACACCTGTAACCCCAGCACTTTGGGAGGCTGAGGTGGGCAGATCACCTGAGGTAAGGAGTTCAAGACCAGCCTGACTGACATGGTAAACCCCATTCTACTAAAGATACAAAAGAAATTAGCTGGGTGTGGTGGTGGGTGCCTGTAATCCCTGCTACTTGGGAGGCTGAGGCATGATAATCCCTCTTGAACCTGGAAGGCATAAGTTGCAGTGAGCTGAAATTGCACCACTGCTCTCCAGCCTGGGGCACAAGAGTGAGATTCTGTCTAAAAACAAAAACAAAAAGCAAAATAAATAAATAATAAATAAATAAGCCATCACAAGGCTCTTTATGATAACTTGTCAAGTAAAAAGCTCAGATAATAGACACTGTTGGAGTTTAGAAAAAAAATCAAGAACACTTCCTGAACCTGCAGATGAATAGGTGGTCATTGTCTGATAGCCATGATCTTTCATTTCAGTGGCTCAAGACAGGAAAAGGAGAGTAGAACTGAGTAGGAGGAAAGGGAGAAGCAGTGGAATGTGGACAAAGGATGATAATACTATGAAAATAACATGGAGCAATGATGATAATAACACACGTTGAGCATTGACCCATGTACTGGACACTGTCCTAAATATTTCCTGTGGACCATATTTCATTTAATCCTCATAATAACCATAAGAAGTAGATGATATTATTTATCCCTATGAATTAAAGAAAATAAAGCATAGAGGAATAAAGTCGCTTGCCTAAAGTCACACAGTGAGACATGAAAGACAGAGACTTACACGGTTTTTGAAAATTAGGTGATGACGTTCTGTCATAAGCAGTCTATTTCTTCTATACCTTACCTCCTCTGCATTTCTTTTCCTTGCCTCTCTGCAGTAAGAACTGTAAAGTCTTCTTGGCCAGGTGCAGTGGCTCATGCTTGTAATCCCAGCACTTTGGGAAGCCTAGGAGGGAGGATCACTTGAGGTCAGGAATTGGAGAACAGCCTGGCCAACATGGTGAAACCCTGTCTCTAGTAAAAATATAAAAATTAGCCAGGCATGGTGGCATGCACCTGTAATCCCAGCTTCTAGGGAGGCTGGGACAGGAAAATCATTTGAATCCAGGAGGCAGAAGTTGCAGCGAGCTGAGATTGCGCCACTGCACTCCAGCCTGGTCGACAGAGAAAGACTGTCTCAAAAAAAAAAAAAACGACTTCTTGAGCTACTGAGTGCTGAGCACTCTGCCTGTATTTTCTTGTGCAATCCATCCACAACCAATCAAACTTTGGTAGGTAAGGAGCCAGGGGTTCAGAGGGGTTCAGTAGCTTGTCCAGGGATCACACATCTGCTCAGTGGAGGACCTGGGATTTGAACTGACATCACTGAATTTTTCCATTCCTGCATACACATACCTGCCCTTCAACCCAATCTAATCTGCTCACCCTCCCTTCTTACTTCCTAAGAGCGGTTCCTATGAGACCACCACAGGCCTGTAAAGGAATTCAATTTGAAACCACTTTTCAAGAATGTGACAACAGCCAAATTGCTAAAGAGGGCAGTTTTAGGAAACCTCTCATTTCTTTTTAGAAAACAAGAATACCCTTTAAGGTGAAATTCAATTAGAGTTGGAATATTCTTTGCAAACATACGAATTATTCTCCTAAGGGAAAAAGGGATCCCTGAGGTCCTACTTGATTCCCGTAGACTCTGGCTAGGGTCCCAGAACCTGATGCGTAAGCATGGATAGCATGTCAGCTTTGAGAAGAAGAGAGAATGAAAACTTGGGATGTGGCAGCTGCTCTTTTTCTGGTGAAGGGACATTTCACAGATTGCCAGTTAAAGCTAAAACGAGCTTCTCGGGGTATGTTTCGCAAACATGAATCCCAGTCGTTTGGAAATTTATTATACAGTTTCACTTCTTAAGACTACACTAGGCATCAGAACATCTAAAAGACTCTGAGAAGCCCTGCATTCAAGAAGTCTCATCGGTTAGGCTACCACTTCTCACAATTGTTAGTGCATCATCATTATTATTATACATTATTTGAATATGTGCTATATGCCAGGCATTGTGCCAAGAGCATTACAACATTACATCTTTAAACAACCCTACAAGATGCGATTGCGGGGCCGGGCGCGGTGGCTCACGCCTGTAGTCCCAGCACTTTGGGAGGCTGGGTGGATCATGAGGTCAAGAGATCGAGACCATCCTGGTCAATATAGTGAAACCCCGTCTCTACTAAAAATACAAAAAATTAGCTGGGCATAGTGGCGCATGCCTGTAATCCCAGCTACTCAGGAGGCTGAGGCAGCAGAATTGCCTGAACCCAGGAGGCGGAGGTTGCAGTGAGCCGAGATCACGCCATTGCACTCCAGCCTGGGTAACAAGAGTGAAACTCTGTCTCAAAAAAAAAAAAAAAAAAAAAAAAGATGCGATTGCTGTCCCCATTTTATAGATGAGGCAAAAGAATAGAGAAACTAACTTCCCCAGAGTCACACTGCTAATGAGCAGCACAGAAGGGATCTGAATCCAAGCAGCCTTGCTTGTAACCACTACATGCAAACATTCACTATCATCCTACAAGCAGGGACCCAGAACTGGTTTGCAGTGACCTGTCAGTGTTCACCAACCTGTATCACCCAGTAAGACCAGTGTTCAAACTATAATCCTAGTTGATTCACCATAAAAAACACAACCTCCGACGATTCCAAAGTGCAACATCGTTGGTTATCCCAGTGTCCCAGTTGGGAAGGAAAAGGAGAATACACATTGTAAGCAACCAAGGTCCTTGGTTATGATAAGGGAGTGCAAAAAATGAGTTGATTGGTGATTTTAATTACTTGATCATTTTCCCCACTATCAGACCAGAGCTTCTCATCCTGTGCCTTGGTGCCCTGCGCAGTACTGAGAATTCAGTACTTCCCTTAAATTCATAAAAATGGGCCCCAGCCCAAGGCCCTGGGCTTCATAGGACCCTATATGGACCCTCCCCCAGGCTTACCCTTGCTAATCTACAAGGCTAAGGGGATATATGCCTATCCAAGACTTCAGGATCCCATGACCAAATGCCCCTGAGCACTCTTGCAGTGTCTTCACAAGCTTCTTTTCTAGCCCAGATGGGCTGTGGGTCAAATGTGCCACCAGACTGCACTTTCCAGAGCATGAGGAATGGCTATTTGTAGAAGCTGGGGAAAGAGCTTGGACGTGTAGGCTGGGTGTCCACATCAGTGTACACAAGGCACCCCATAGGGATAGACAGGGCTGGGATGGGGAAAAAGGGACCCCCAGGGTGGGGTCAGCTGTCCTCACTCCCCACCTCTGGCATAGAACTCGGGAGGATGAGAATTCTAAATGGGAACTCGGTCTTCCTAGGTTTGCTGATGGTGTATTTGTCAAGGGTGTTAGGGCTTCAATATACGCATTTGCAGGGGTGGGGTCATAGGCATTCAATCTATAGCAGCTTTTGCTCTGTTTCTCTGACTCTCTCTGCTACAAAACATTTCAAAAGAGTTGTTGCCAGGCACAGTGGCTCATGCCTGTAATGCCAGCACTTTGGGAGGCTGAGGCAGGTGGATCACCTGAGGTCAGGAGTTTGAGACCAGCCTTACCAACAAACCTCGTCTCTACTAAAAATACAAAACATTAGCCAGGCATGGTGTCCTGCACCTGTAATCCCAGCTACTGGGGAGGCTGAGGCAGGAGAATCGCTTGAATCTGGGAGGTGAAGATTGCAGTGAGCCGAGATTGCACCAGTGCACTCCAGCCTGGGCAATAAGAGCAAAACTCCATCTCAAAAAAAAAAAGAGTTGTCTAGGCTTTTTTTGAATTAAATGATTTAGTTTTAATTTCACTTGAAAATAACATTTTTATTGTGGTAAAACACATAAATTTACCCTCTTAAACTTTTAAGTTTATAGCAAAATGGTAACTATATGTGCATCATTATATATCACATCTCTGTAACTTTTTGTCTTGCAACTCTAAAACTCTATACCCATTGGAGTTGTATATGCTTTTTGTCTCTATTTTTTCTATTCTCATTTAAATTTAGTCCAAGCAAACTCCTGCCCCCACATTCTACCAAACCCACTCCTGTCAAAGTCAATAGGGACCCCCTCTCCAACACACAATAAAATCCAGTGATCAGCTCACAATCCCTCTACTGTGATGCTCCCTTGAGTTGGCTTCTAGGACACCCTTCCTTGCTTGTTAGTTTCCATTGTTGGACCTTCTCCTTGGCCACTTTATCTTGCAATGTCCCAGGACTCAGTCCTTGGGACTCAACTCTGGGACATGTTGGTACCTAGACTGGGTTAGGTTATTCTTTGACATGGTTGGAGGGACACATAGTCCATAGGTAAATTTGTAACCAAGGCCAGGAATTGCCTAAAACAATATTGGAACCTCAGATATATACGGTAAGTTTGAGATCCTAGTCAGACACAGAATTAGGACATAAGAAATACAATATGCCAGGTGTGGTGGCTCATACCTGTAATCCCAGGACTTTGGGAGGCCAAGGCAGGTGGATCACGAGGTCAGGAGATCAAGACCATCCTGGCCAACATTGTTAAACCCCGTCTCTACTAAAAATAAAAAAAAATAGCCAGGCATGATGGTGGGCACCTGTGGTCTGAGCTGCTAGGGAGGCTGAGACAGGAGAATCGCTTGAATCCAAAGTCAGAGGTTGCAGTAGGCTGAGATCGCGCCACTGCACTCCAGGCTGGAGATGGAGCGAGACTCCATCTCAAAAAACAACAACAACAAAAGAAATACAATAAATTTAGGGATGTAAGTTAGGTAAGGCAAAAGAGCAAGGACGAAGTCTGTGAACCTCATGAGGATATGGAGGGTTCCCTCTTAGTAGAGAGGCTGTTATTCAGCAACAACATTGAGAAAATGTCTGAAGGCTGCCTTATTTTCTCAAGCTCTTTGGTCATCTGTTCTTTTGAAAACTAAAGCCTCTCACTCACACAGCAAATATTCAGAGAGCTTTTACTGCAGCCCAGAATCATGTTAGACAATCTGAATTACAAAATAGATGCAGCATATGCTGGATCTGGCTCATACCAACTCACAAGCTCTGTGAGCATGATCTTGACACACAGATGTTTAAAGTCCATCTGTGGGGAAACAAATCATAAGGATAAAATCAGAATTAGAGGACAAGGCAGTATATGACATTGTTAAGTGTAGGGAAATGTCAAAAAAGGCCTGTGACTTGGTCTACCTATGTGTGAGTCACCAAGAAGGCTTCCCCAGAGGAGTGGGATTTGAGCAAAACCTTGAATAAAGTGTAAAACATGTAAATCATAGGTAGAAACTGCTTAAGGAAAGACCTAGAGCCAGGAGGACCTGCTGTTGGTGTTCCATCACTACATAAATTTCAAGACCACACTTATAGGAATGAATGAACCAATGGAGAACTAATGGCAAGTGAGGTTGGATACAAGATGGAACCAGATAGAAGGTCTCACAAAGAAGAAGCTGACCCTGAGACAGAGAATCATGTGCAGGATCTGTATTTGCGACCCCAGAGCACACTGGTGGAAGAGGTGGGAAAGGTGGACAAGGAAGGGAAGGCAACTTCTGTGAGGTACATTGTCAAGCCTGCTACTCCTGCGAGTAAGTGCAGGTTAATCCTGCTGGGGCCCTGTGAGAGGCAGTGCACAACACCCAGCTCTGAGCCACCCACCAGGGAAGAGGAGCTGGCATACTTAAGCATCAACTCCCAAAAATCATTCATTGAGAGCTGGGAATGGGGAACATTAATTTCCTGACATTTCTGGCCTTCTGTGCAGGCAGCATCAGCAAGAGAAAGCCTTTAGATGAAGAAATAGGAGTAGTAACGCTGTAGGATCTGTACAAAAGGGGGCCATGGCCAGGGAAATTACCTTCTTAAGTTTTTAACTTTTTATTTGCATATTTTAAAAACTGTGCATTCCAACAATTACAATCATTTGAACCAAAAAAAAAAAAAAATGGCATTCTGATTAAACTGTGTTACAGCCTGCAGGACACCTGGGCCAGCCTGGTTTTACTCTAGATTTCACTGTCCTCCCACCCCACTTCTTCCTTCACCAACATGTAAGTTCCTTCCTTCCCTGCCAGCCAGATAGAGAGATGAGAGAGGCAGCCTCAGCCTTCATTGACAGTAGTTCTTTGATGTGAAAGGGGTAGCATAGTCATTTGCACGTGATCCAGCCTCTTTGCATCTTGCAATGCAAAGTAAGTTTAGGCTTAGTGCACTCAACAGTGGGGACTCACTGTTTGTCCTTGAGCAAAGAAGTGTCCTTGGAAATGCTGCCTCCTCTAGATAGCATCCTTACAACATGGTATGGTGCAAGGGGCTAAGATTAAGATCATCCGAGTTCAAGCCCCACCTGAGCCACTAAGTAGCTGTATGGTGGTGAAGCTCATCTGCTCCTCTTTTGTAAAACAGAAATATTACTACTCTCTCCCCACTTGGTTTTTTTTAATTTTAATTTTTGTTCATTTGTTATTTTGGAGATGGAGTCTTGATATGTTGACCAGGCTGGTCTCAAACTCTGGGCCTCAAGCCATTCTCCCTAGTAGCTGGGACTCTAGGCTTGCAACACTGTGCTTGGCTCCCTTTAAGTTGGTCTGAGCATTAAAAAATATATATAAGAGTGTTTTGTAAATTGGTATTTTGTTAGTTTTTATCACATGTAGAATGTCAAAGAAAAAATGAGGTTTTCTAAAGAATCTATCCTGCAATTGTCTTTTGTTGATGCTTTTTAAATCTACGCCTACAGGAAGCCTTCTTATGCTACATTGAGCTTTGCTCTTCTTTTTTTCCTAAGTCAGACACATCTTCAAAGCCACCCCTGTCATTCTCCCACTTCGTTGTTGGCATCTTTTGCAAAGAGTGCCCTCTGATGAGTAGCAATTACACTCATGGTGGTATTAGTCATTTTTACAGCAACAGGCATGCCAGTCAAGAGTTCTAACAGACACTTGATTTTTCAAAAATCATCCTTGTGTATTACTTCAGTGATCAAAGTTTATTATTCATCAACCAGCATTTGAAGGATTTAAATAAGAGATATTGTTGAGTAATTTATCTCTTAGCCTAATGGAGCCTCTGATACATAACCTAAATGCTCAGAGTCACCATGAAAGCCTCACATTCTTAAATGAAGACCAATTTGGAGACATGATAAGAGGGGGGAAAAGGAAAGGTCAGAAGAAATCTAAGCTCATCCTCCCAGTTAGCAGTAAGATTAGAGACAGGAGATGGGACCAGAAGGGGAGAAAAATTGGAAGAAATGAAAAAGGAAAGGGCAAGCTATCCTGAGCTCTAAAGATGTAGCCATTATGTAGAAAGGCATATCTGTGCTCCATAATTTCAATATTACCTTTTATTAAAGTACTGCCTTTAACCATGTTATCTTTAATACTGAGAAATAAAAACTGCTGAAGGGACTCAGGTCTCAGTGCAAATGTAACAGAGATAATTAATTCATCCTAATTCAGTCTCAATGGTCCCTGTTCAACTTCAAATCATTGTAATTTTAAAAGCACTTTTTAATGCAGCTCAGAGAATAAACCACAGTTTGTTTTTGATTTGTTTGTAGCTTCCATTCGTAGCTACAAACAAATTTACAAAGCTACAGATAAGAAAACTGAGGCTCAAAAGAACTAGTCGAGGATGAAGTAGAGATTTAGATTCTATCTGAATAATCTAAGGTTCCCTCACTCTGCTGCCTTGACTTTCTGGTTCCAGCAAATTCTGGAGAATGTAGGAGAGATTATTACCAGAGTACGCTAAAAAGTAATAAGGAAGGTATATGATCTCTTCTGTCTTTGAGGGGAAAGATACATAACTTGGAAGGATTCTGAATCCCAAGACCTCCCTGGTTTTTTACTTAGGGGAGCCCAAGAGATGGAAATCAGTTGAGGCCAGACAATGAAGTTCTGGATATACAAGACACTCTAGGTCTGGGCTTCCCCTTCCCTTTACTCTAGGAAACCATCCATTATTTGTCACCCAACTAGACAGGGAAATAGGGAAGGAAAGAGCAGAGACACAGCCTGAATCTTTTTATCAAAAAGAAACATTTTGAAGAATTTCATATCCAGTAAGTGTGTGAATGGGGAGGTGTAGGGAGGCAAATTAAAGGCATTAAAGAACTTGCTAATTGGCTCAAGAGACTGGAAGTTTCTCTCACTGACACCACACCAGCTGGCCCAGCAAGCTGTTTATTTTGTGCTGTCTCAGAAGCCAGGAAAAGGCGATACAGTGAGCCCTGTAAGCTAATTCCCGATTCAAAGATTCAGAAACATTTTTCCTGTGATATCCCAATTAATGCTGTGACCATCCATGCAGGAAACCAAGGTAGAAAGTTATTCTCCTCAGCAGGCACATATTCAAACACATCTATCTTCCCTTCTTCCCTCTAAATGTCTCTTGAATCTAGTCCTTTCTCTTCCTTCCACAGGGCCTGCTGTAATTCCACCTGCCATTGTCCTGCAGTTAGACTCCTTCACTGGCTACCTGTCTCCCTGCGTCCTTGTCCCCTCCCCCTGAACCCTTGCTCTCCTCATCTTGCTGTGACCAACACTAGAAATGTCAGGCCCCAGTATCTGCTGGGAGTGTGCTACCCATAATGCATTTGGCTGACCTGTGCTGTAAGATGGAAAAGTCTCATCTTCCAATTGTTTCTCAATATCCAGCTTTATCCCAGAAACTGAAGGTTTAATATGGGAAGGCAATGAATGCATCAGCCCTCTCAAGCTTATCATATCTAATTCTTACTTTGCCCATTTTTCTCCTTCTTTCAACTCTGAGCTCCTTGGAGGCAGGAGCCTTCCCTTACTCATCTGAAGGTTCAGAATGCATAGCAGAATGCCCAGCCCCAGATAGGCTCCCAATAAATGTTTGTTCAGTGGAATAAGTTCTCTCTCTCATGAGCTTACCATGGCTATTAGTTAAAATTAAGTTGCTCAGGAAACAGGCACCATCCATCATTCTTTCTTATCTAGCTTCTTATTTAATGAAGAGTGTCTTGGCTATATAAACAGTGCTGAAGCATTTTGCAGTAGAGGTTGTGCCAGTGGGGGAGGGGAAGGGCATTGAATCTAACTAGCCAGTAATGAAAGGCTAAAAGTCCTTTTGGAGTTTTGAGGGCATGTGCGCATGCATGTGTGTGCATGATGTGTGTCCATGTGTTTGTGTATGTTTCAGGAGCTTTCTCTGCAACCTAGCTGTCTAGGGAAAAACAGAGCCCCTTGTGCTTCCTGATTTGCAAACCAGACCTCGCCTTTCAGTGACAGGTGTTGTGCCGAGACCAGGATGCTGTTTTGATTGGAAAGGATGCAGGACTGATTAGTTGAAACAAAACATTCTCCAATTAACAGAAATAGAAGCTGGAGCTGGAATGTGAAGTGTTCAGCAACAGTGTTGCCAGGCAGCCTATTTAAAATTAATTAGAGGTAGAGATACATGGAACTGAGAAACACCACCACCCCCTTCCCTGCTTAGGAGAGCTGGGGTAGGATGAATAGGATATAGGAATTTGCAAGAGTTCCTGAGCGAGTTTGAACTGCCTTCTCAGATCCCATTTCTTTCAATTGGTAGCTCTCAGGCAGATGAGCTAAATGAGTGAATATGTGAAACAGAGGAAAGATGACTGTGATAGAGAAAGACAAAGAAATTACAAAATACCCCTTGCTTTCTAAATGTCCTTGGCTCCAGAGTTTGCGGAGCAAGAATTCAGAAAGTGAGAATTCAGAGAGCAAGAGAGGCCAGTTACTATTAAGAAAGGTTGAATATGTCTCATTTATCTAAAAATCAAACCTTGGCTGGGCGTGGTGGCTCGCATTTGTAATCCCAGCACTTTGGGAGGCTAAGACAGACAGATCACTTAAGGTCAGGAGTTTGAGACCAGACTGGCTAACAAGGTGGGGGCGGGGGCGAGGAAAGCCCATCTCTTTAAAAAAAAAAAAATACAAAAATTAGCCTAGTGTGGTGGAAGGTGCCTGTAATCCCAGCTTCTTGGGAGGCTGAAACTGAGGCATGAGAATCACTTGAACCTGGGAGGTGGAGAGTGCAGTAAGCCAAGATGGTACCACTGCACTGTAGCCTGGGCTATAAAGGAAGACTCTGCCAAAAAAAAAAAATCAAACCATATCCAGACACGAACAAAATTCCAGAAGGAAAAGCAAAGGGATTACTGTAAGGATTGCACAGAGCTGCCAAGCATATGCTCATTCAAGCAGGACCTAGTCAGTGGAATAAGTTCTCTCTCTCACGAGCTTACCACCATGGCTGTTTGTCAGTCCTGGGAACTTTTTGCTTTTCATACAAGTCTGGCCATTGCAAATCTTGGCTGTGTCTAATCTGATCTGGTGTGAGTTATGAATGTTCAAAAGGTGGAGGAAACTGATAGAGGCAGGTGCGTTTAAAACTGCCAGAAGCGATAGCCGGTAGCAAGAGATCCTGCGCAATGCAGGAGGAGGAAGCAGCAGTGGACTTCTAAAATGCCTTTCTAAGGACTCACCAAAACATAGCTGTCATTTTTAGTAGGAACAAAACAACTCCATACACCTCATCAGCACTTGAAAGTGCTCCCTGAATTATACCCATAAGACTGAATATCTAAATATATACATGTATACATGTCTATATATTTATATGAATAGATAATATATAAATGTGTTGTGTATATAGTCATATTCTATATAATGACATTTCAGAGTTGACAGATTTAGCTTAAGACTGTGATCCCATAAAACTACAATACCATGTTTTTCTGTGCCTTTCGTATATTGATGTTCAGATACAGGCTTACCATTGTGTTACAGTTGCCTACAGTATTCAACAGAGTAACATGCCGTGCAGTTTGTAGCCTAGGAGCAATAACCTATACCATATAGCCTAGGTGTATAGCAGGCTATACCATCTAGGTTTGTGTAAGTACATTCTGTGATGTCCACACAATGACAGAACCCCCAACCATGCATTTCTCAGAATGTATACTCATCATTAGGTGACATATGACTGTGTGTGTGTAATGTGTATGTGCGTATATATGTACAAATACATAAATACAGAGAATTCATCAGAAGTCAACACAAGTATCCGCTGTACTAGATCAGCACTGGCAAATCAGCTTTATCTCATTTGCCAATTTCAATGGATTGACAGGGGCTACCTGGAAATCTGTTTGCACAAGGATTCTGATGCCAAAATCTTATCTTAAAGGTAAGAAGGGCTATTACTGACAGGAATAGCATCATGGGGCTTGGCAAGGAAGCAGGCCAGTCTTCCTCTCTTTCCACGTGGAATAAGTCATAGTCCAAGAACTCTGTAAATAAGGACTATTCCTCTGACTCCTCATGGAATTGCTTTTACTGAACAATATGTTGACATTTCCCTGTCTTTGCATTAAGACATGTTGAAATACGAAGACTCTCTATTATGTATCTCATAAGGGTGCTTGAAAACTTTATCCACGGAAGTGATTCTCCTTTATGAAAGCCCATGGAAGAAACACATCCAGTGGGAGAAAGAAACTATGTTTCTCTTGAGAAATGTGTTTTCTCTGATCTTCTGTGAACTACAGATCCTTTAATTAGTTGCGTTCCTCTCTTTGCATCAGCTGTGGAAGCCAGATATGCACTCTCCTGTAAAGCTATGCAGGACCTTTTGTATATATTTTATCTGTGCTTATCTGTGATTTAATTTTATGCATCTATTCATATTTTCCCTTCGTCCTAATTTGGTCACTTTATTTGTGACTTTCAGGCACTTGTATTTTGTAAGTCACCTCAAATCCAACTTGAATAAGTAAAATCAAGGCAACATGAACACTTTTTTCTTTTTGATACAGGATCTTGCTCTGTTGCCCAGGCTGGAGTGTAGTGAAACAATCACAGCTCACTGCAGTCTCCACCTCCCAGGCTGAATCAATCCTCCCACTTCAGCCTCCGTGTAGCTGGGACTGCAGGTACATGCCACCATACCTGGGTAATTTTTAGAATTTTTTTTGTGGTGACAAGGTCTCACTATGTTGCCCAGGCTGGTCTTGAAGCCCTGGGCTCAAGCAATCCTCCTGCCTCCGCCTCCCGAAGTGTTGGGATTACAGGCATGAGCCATTGCACCCAGCCATATGTATTTTAGAAAAACCTTGTTTTCAAGTTAGCACCTATTGAGACAAGTTGTTACTATCTGGCAAATTTAAGTATGTGGATATTGTGTTTGATGAATGTAGAATCTTTCCCTGTGTGAGTTTGGGATGGCAGGGGGTGGGGGTAGGGATGGGGGCGGTGTCTGTATCTCTGTGTATCTGTCTATGTCTGTGTGTCTGCGTGTCCACGTGTATGTATAGCATCCACGTGGTTCTTATTAGGTCTTGGAATTAAACAGCACTGTGTTCAAGCTGAGCTTCTCAGAGCCACAGAATTATAGTAATTACCAAGGCCAGTTCCGTCAAGGCAGCAGAGGTAGACACATTTCAGTTGAACAAAGGGAGCCTAAGACATTGTTAGAAATGTGCTGCTTATTAATGACTGCAAAGGAACATTCTTTTCCTGCCTCGGCCTCAGAATACAAGGAGATTAATTCTTAATGACGAAAAGACAGGCAGCTGCTGGTGGCTTGTCACAGCTGGGCATGTGATAAAAAGGGAGGTGCTGTGACACGTGTCAGCAAGGACAGGACTTACGCAGTGGAGAAGCAGGGAAGCAGCCTGGAAAATGCGGCAAACGGAGAGAACGATATTCAAGTGAATTCCACTCTTACTATGGGCCTGACACTGTTAGAGGCACTTTTTAGAAACTCCCTTTAAGCTTGTGTGCTCCCAAAATGCTTCCCATTTGATGGATAAAATCGTTGAGGAACAGAGGGCTGAAACCTCTTCCCCACGGAGCCAGGGTTTAAACCTAACTTTGCCTGGCTTCCCAACCCATGCCACTCTCCCTGTGTCAGTTGCCCTCAAAGTGTGTGCTGTGAACCACGTGAGTTGGAATTCCTGGGGAGCTTTATAATGCAGATTCTGGGACCTCAGCCCAGGCCTGTTGGGTTCAGTCTTGGTTGACTTGTACATGCACTAAATCTTGAGAGCTACCACTGTACCCTGCAACCTGTTAAAAGCCAGCAGTTCCTTGCCACAGTGGTGGGCTTTGGAGAAGAGTTCCCCCCAACTCTCAATTCCTCCTTCAGCAGCAGACCCTGCAACCTGTGTGACCCTCTGAACTTTGGCTTCTGAAAGGCAATTCTGAACATTTATTAAAAGAAATAACCTCAGGGGCTCAGAATCAGGTCTTAAAATCCTGGTCCCTGGAAAGACTGATACAAAGTTAAGCCAGCATCCTTACCTGGCAGTTTTTTTCTGCTCTCTATTGGACTTCTGTAGAATTTCTTTGGCATTTTTCAGAAGGCAGTGTCCTGCCTAGTCACATAGCTTGCTCCTCCCGGCCTCAGTTTCCCAATCTGTAAAATGAAGGAGATAGACAAAGGCATCTCCCAAACCTGCTTTTTTCTCAAAGTTTGCATCCAGCCTGGTTCCGCAGTTTTTAAAAACAAAGTGCCTTCACTGGAGAAAAAAAAAAAAAAAGGCTGCTGTGAAAACCATCCCAGGACAGCTCATATGAGCTTAACAGCCCACACACTGGCATGTATGGGACCCATTTGTCAAGCTGGCTGTCTCTCCACAAGCCTTGATTTCTCCCTCATGGTTTGGGGTCTGCCTTCCCCCAGTAAAGATGAGGAAATCTGTGTATGCAGCTCTGAAACTAGACACCAGAAGTTGCATCTCCACTGTTTCTTACCAGCTGTGAGACACTGAGCAACTGATTCAATGTTTCTGAACCTCCTTGTCCTCATTTGTATATAATAGAGAGGTCAGCCGGCATCCCCCTTTATCTGGAAGAAGCTATATTGACTCAGATACCCTAGCTCAAGCTCGTGGTCTTCGAAAGTCTGAAACTCTTCCTTTAGTCTTTGCTGTTTCTTAGGGCTTATGAGCTAGAGCTTTTCCTTATGACTGCAGGCAGGGCCTTTGGTTCAGCCGGGACAACCCAGCATCAAGCTCAGCCCCTTCACTGGGACCTCTAAGATGCCCCTCCCTGGCGCACGGGTATCAAGCATTTTGAGCTTTGGTGTATGAGAGGTGGGAAAGAGGACATCAAAATGCATGAACCCCCAGCTTCTCCAAGTTTCCACCCACTTCCCCTTATTTTAATTTTCTTTTATTATTTTTTTTTTTCTAAGACAGAGTCTTGCTATGTCACCTAGGCTAGAGCACAGTGGCACGATCTCAACTCACTGCAACCTCCTCCTTCCAGGTTCATGTGATTCTCCTGCCTCAGTGTCCCAAGTAACTGGGATTACAGGCATGTGCCACCACACCCAGCTAATTTTTTGTATTTTTAGTAGAGATGGCATTTCACTATGTTAGCCAGGCTGGTCTTGAACTCCTGTGAACTCCCGACCTGAAGTGATTCTCTCCGTCTTGTCTTCCCAAAGTGCTTGGGATTACAGGCATGAGCCACTGCACCCTGGCCCACTGCCCCTTATTTTCACATACCCTCAACCCAGGCTCCCCTTCAAATTTTCCTCACTCTGTCTAGCAGGGTAATTTCTTCCTTTCTCTTAAGACCCTTGAGAATATCAGCAAATAATTTACCTAAGCCCTGGGTAGGGAGAGAGTCAGCTCAGTCTCTGTATCTTTTCATTTTACTAAGTATTTCTTTCCAATTTCATGGCCCTTTCCATAAGAAGAATTAAGATATGCAAAACTATCTCTATCTAATCATGCATACATTAAAGATAAGAATACCCACCCACAAGGCTTTCGAGAAAATGGGTGGTCCGTTATGTAAAGCTCCTCATGGAATGTTCAGCTCATAGGTGGTTCTCAAAGTTAGGTAACTAATTTGCCTTCCCCAGCACCAACCAGTGGTTACAGCCAAGGCAGACTGGGGTAAAATGAGCAAGGTACCTAGGGTGCAAAAGTTAAGAAAGCACTCACTCGCAGGTTCAGTGCAGCCTAGAGAGTAAGGGCCTCCTTAAATTTTACGCTACCTGCCCCCCTGGTCCCCAGTCATTCTCTTGCCTAGTCCTGACCCTGGTTACAGAGTTGACCAGAGCATCCTTCTGGTTATCTGAATCTAAAAAATGTGAATTCGATCCCAGCTTTACTAAATAGTCACTATCTGACATCAATCAAGTTACTTGAGTTTCAGCCTGCTATTTATAAAATCGAGTTAATAATACCCCTTGGTGGAAGATGGTTGTTTCGGGGCATTAAAGATGTTCATATATGCAATAGCACTTCATTCAATCACTATTGCTTTTCTCTGCCCAGAGTCAACATAAATAAAAAAGATTATTTCAGCTTTCTGGGTTCTAGCATTTTCACTGCTTCATTTAATAAAATGAACTCAGCATGAGATGAGACTAGGCAAGAACTGTTTTTCACAGTTTTCCTTCATAAAATCAATTTCGCTTTTCCCTGGTTCTGCAGATGATGTAAAAGCCAGAGAGATACAGGAAATTGAAAGAATAAAATAGATGGCGACCCTGCAGAGTTGCTGCTGAGTCACAGAACAGTGCCTTTTGAGCAATCTATAAAACAACATAAAAAGCCAGAAGCATTATCTTCCTTTAATTCCCCTCAACCTCCCTGCTTCTGGCTTTGAAAGTCCTTGACCATGAAGTTGCCTAGGTGCTTTGTTGGGTCCTTGAGTCATCAATGGCACATGTGCTTTCAATCCTTTCCTGCCGATGATCTGTCATTAAAAGATAGGAGTCGGGCCAGGTGGGGTGGTGCACACCTGTAATCGCAGCACTTTGGGAGGCCAAGGTGGTCAGATTGCTTGAGGTCAGGAGTTCGAAACCAGTCTGGCCAATATGGTGAAACCCATTACTAAAAATACAAAAATTAGCCAGGTGTGGTGACAGGGGTCTGTAATCCCAGTTACTCAAGAGACTGAAGCAGGAGAATCACTTAAACCCAGGAGGCAGAGGTTGCAGAGAGCCAAAATCATACCATGCACTCCAGCCTGGGTGACAGAGGAAGACTCCATCTCAAACAAAAAAAAAATAGGAGTAGGGAAAGAGCAAAAAGATATGGTGGTTGATTAAGGACATGGAAATATGGCCAGATTTTCTAAAAAGTATTTCAGGATGAAAACTAAGGTTGACCTCACAGTCCTCACCAACCTCCATGGCCCACTAATGTCTCTTCTGAGCATTTCACTGCCCCCTCTAGAACTCTGGCTGAGCCTTTGTTTCCAGCCCTGAGACAGAGACATGTCTCATTCTACTTGCAATCTCCCTTGGTGAGGACACCCTCCCTCCTTCCACATGTGACCTAGAAAGAGACTCTGGCTCCTCGGGTCACTCTACCGTGGCCACTCCTGGAGTTAGTAATCAACCAGTCATTTCCTCCGGCTTGTCAAGGACCATTACATATTTACATATGCTACCTGTCTGGTCAGGAATACACGAGACCACATAACAATCGTTAGCTATTTCCTGAAGAATTAGTACATACCAACACTGTTAGGAGGACTTTGCATATGGTGAGTACTATCATTGTCCCTGCTTTACAGATGAAGCAACTGAGGCTCAGCAAGGTTAAATACCTTGATGAAGTAGAAACAGAATCAAAACCACTCGATCCATCTCCAGAACCAGCACTCTTTGCCACTAGCTTTCGTAGTCATCCTGTGGCTACCCTAGGTACACCCATTCATTTACATCTGGCCACCTGTCCTGATTTGCAGTTCAAAAAATAAAAATAAAAAACTTTTCCATTTCCTTTGAAAATTCCTATCATTAGTATCCCTCATCTGTAGTTCTGATTCTCTTTCTTCATGGAAATCAAAAGTCATTTGACCTATAATTCAGTCCTCCCCATTAGGATGGGATGCCTCTTCTGTACAATATCAGAATAACACAACAATGCACGATCTTCAGTGTCTACTGGGCTCAAGTGGACCATTTTTATTGTTGAGTTCAATCAAGGACCCCAGAGCTGGCCTCCTGTTGTACAGATTTAAGAACAGCAAGACCTGGCTCTGGCTCATTAGTTACCTGGGAGGTTCCCGGGAAGCTGAGATTTCTCTGGTCACCAGGATTCTCTCTAACAAATGTATGTGGAGGACATTAAATGAGAAGTTATATAATCACTTAGCACACTTGTAAAAACTCATTAGCCTTTTACTAATCCTGCTATTGTGATTTCTCTCTTATAATTATTCCATCATGGTTGGGGGAGGGTTCAGGGATGGAGGGAGGTGGTCTCTCATCCTTTAAAAGATCAAGTATGGAGATTTTTCATAACACTATTATGTAAGACAGAAGTTGTAGCTGAATGTTCCATAATTGTCATCTCGGAAACTTCTATTTTGGATGTGACATCCAACATTTCCTCCTTTTTTTTGAGACAGAGTTTCGCTCTTGTTACCCAGGCTGGAGTGCAATGGCGCGATCTCGGCTCACCGCAACCTCCGCCTCCTGGGTTCAGGCAATTCTCCTGCCTCAGCCTCCTGAGTAGCTGGGATTACAGGCACGCGCCACCATGCCCAGCTAAGTTTTTTTTTTTTTTTTTTTTGTATTTTTAGTAGAGACAGGGTTTCACCATGTTGGCCAGGATGGTCTCAATCTCTTGACCTCGTGATCCACCCGCCTTGGCCTCCCAAAGTGCTGGGATTACAGGCGTGAGCCACCACGCCCGGCCTAACATTTCCTCTTAAATAAGCCATTTGTACCCCCTCCCCTGACCATAATGATATTTAAAGAAATCTGTATAATCAAGGAAATAAGATTTGAAAGCAATCCCCTCCTAAATGTTACTCACCACAACCAGTATCAAAAACAATTACATAAAATGTCTTAAATTGTTGGGGGAGTCAGGAAAGAAATGTTAAAAAATGAGTGTTGAAGTCTTCTAGGTCACTGTGCCAGGATGCTCTGTTTTTTTTTTTTTTCTTTTTATGTTGCGTGATACTGATGTACTTTGAATGCTCTCCAGATGAGTTCTGCATTCTCTAGACTGATGGAATGCGACATCTTTCTTTGTCTCCAGAAACTCCCCCTCTCCTTCAATAATTAGTCTCTAGACTCAGTGCTGCCTGAACAATGGGATACTCTCTTCCAGGCAGGGATCATTAGTAAGAGAAAGATTGGCAACCTCTCTCAACATTGGTATAAAGAGGAGTTACATGAATTCTCCGTGCATGTGTTTTTAACTACATATATTTGTATTATGCCCTAAGAAGTTTCAAGACAAGCTGAATTCCCTTCAGTGTTTAATACTTCATAAGTAAAACCTCAGTAGCAGTTCTCAGCTCCAGCAAATCATGGATATATTCCAGAAAACATATAAAATCATCATTCTCAGCAAACTGACACAAGAGCAGAAAATCAAACACTGCATGTTCTCACTCATAGGCAGGTGTTGAACAATGAGAACACATGGACACAGAGAGGGGAGCATCACACACTGGGGTCTGTGGAGGGGGAACTAGGGGAGGGACAGCGGGTGGTAGGGAGTTGGGGAGGGATGGCATGGGGAGAAATGCCAGATATAGGTGATGGGGAGGAAGGCAGCAAACCGCACTGCCATGTGTGTACCTATGCAACTATCCTGCATGTTCTTCACATGTACCCCAAAACCTAAAATACAATAAAATATAAATAAATAAAATACAAATGTAATTTCAAGCAGAAGAAAAGAGCTCCATTTTTCCAAATAGTCAACATATCTCAAGACACTAACATTTTCAGGATGGAGAGGGTGACAGGGAATCAGATGGTAATGCTTTGGTGAGATAGAGAGATCTCACAGAAAGAAACAAAGGCCACTCTGCCCCTCACTACATGCTTAAATACAAGGTGACATCAGGTAGGTGTTGGAATAATCTCCATTTTATAGTTGATGAGACATTTACAGGTTAAGCAAACTGTCTGAGGAGACTCAGCTAACAAGTAGGAGAACTGATACTTGAAATGAGCACAGTAATTCGAAAGTTGCACTCCGGCTGGGTGTGTAATCCCAACACTTTGGGAGGCCTCAGCAGGAGGATCACTTGAACGCAGGAGTTTGAGACTAGCCTAAATAACATAGCAAGTTCTCCGAGTCATTGTCCTCCTTCAGCGTGATATATTTTTCTTCCTGCATGCCTTTCCAGAAAAGACATCTTATTTCCAAATGAACCTCCAACCAATACCCATAGCCCACACTCCTTATCCCTTTTAGAAAGACCTGTCTTCCTTTTGGCAGGGCGGGATGGCTCATACCTGTAATCCCCAGCATTTTGGGAGGCCAAGGTGGGTGGATCACCTGAGATAAGGGGTTCAAAAATATCCTGGCCAACATGGTGAAACCCTGTGTCTACTAAAAGTACAAAATTAGCCTGGCATGGTGGCGCATGCCTGTGATACCAGCTATTTGAGAGGCTTACGCAGGAGAATCACTTGAACTTGAGAGGCGGAGGTTGCAGTGAGCTGAAATTACGCCACTGCACTCCAGCCTGGGCAACAAGAGCAAAACTGCATCCCCCACCCCCGCAAAAAATACCAGTGTGTCCCCATTAAATCTCATGTTGAATTGTAATCCACATTGTTGGAGGAGGGGTAAGGTGGGAGGTGACTGGATCATGGGGGTGGAGTTCTCACGAATGGTTTAGCACAATCCCCCCTAGGTCCTATAGTATAGTGAGTTCTCATGAGATCTGGTTGTTTAAAAGTATGTGGCACCTCCCCTGCCCCATTCTCTCTCTTGCTTCTGCCCCAGCCGTGTAAGACATGCCTGCTTCCCCCTCACCTTCTGCCATGATGG
This sequence comes from Saguinus oedipus, assembly GCA_031835075.1. Classification (NCBI taxonomy): domain Eukaryota; kingdom Metazoa; phylum Chordata; class Mammalia; order Primates; family Cebidae; genus Saguinus; species Saguinus oedipus. Next base: position 36,825,142 of record CM063189.1, read on the forward strand.
TAAGTTTCCTGAGGCCTTCCTAGAAGCCAAGCAGATGCCAGCATCATGCTTCCTGTACAGGCTGCAGAACTGTGAGCCAATTAAACTTCTTTTCTTTATAAATTACCCAGTCTCAGGTATTTTATAGCAGTGTGAGAACAGACTAATACAGTAAAGACAGGTGAGTGGGGAAGGGAAATAATAAACAATAAATATAGCAAGTAAATCATTTCTCACTTTATATTAGATCATCGATGTTTTTTTTTTTTTTAAAGAGGAAGATAAAAGGGGAAACCAGAGTGTGGGGATGGGAGAGAGAAGTGGCTTGACTGGTATGTCTCTGGAGCTTCTCTCCACTCCAGGAATGAGGCTTTAAACCTTTCCTTTCTGCACCAACCTGGACTGCTCAGATCGGGGCTTCCCACATCTAGCTGCATCCTGCCCTGAGTGCTCTGTTGCCCTCCCAGTTCCTAGGTGCTCCACCCACAGTGGACAGGAGTAACCCTTCCTCTGCCAGCTAGATGGAATTCGTGACCACCTCTCCAGGCTAACTCTGGGAAAGTGTTTTTCTATACCTCCCTATAGGACAACGCTTACCAATTCTCAAACACTGGAAAGACGAGATTTATTTGAGCAACACTCTGTAGTGTGCTGGAGCCAGTATGCACCAGCTCCTGAGAGCCAATTGTTTGTGTGCATTTTTTTTTCCAGCTAGGCATCAGTGGTGCTATATCATAGCTTAAACCAGCAGGGGTGGGAGTGGTTACACCACGAACTGTGATAACTCAGCAAGTGCTACACGTCAGGGCTCCCTCTAGAGATCTGTTGTTACATATTGACCATCACAGCAGTGGTAACACTTAAGTGCTAGAAACAGCCACCGAGGAACATAACTCCAAAGCTCTCTCCCTAAATCCAATAACCTGGGTTTGGTTCTTTTCCTGCTTTCTGGATGCAAGAGAATCTCAAACCCTCTTGCTACCAAAGGGTTTGAAATTCTAAACCAAAAAGATACACAGAGAGGCTTGGATTAAAATAGACAGTAGTGACTTGAAGGAATACAAAGGGTGAAAAATTCCTGCACTCAATTTATTGTCTTCTATCTTGAGGTTTATTTTTCCTAATAATCATTACACCCTCAGAAACTGATGAGTGTCCAGAGCATTATAAATTTCAAACATTTAGCAGGGCTAGCAATAAAATAGCTCATTAAAGCGTGTGGGTTGGAAAGAAGGCTTATTAGTCTACTTTATATACGATGATCGATTACAGCAAATTTCTCAGCCGTAGTTTCTATTACTCTTCTTTAAGATGCGGTAATAGAAATGAGATCAGACTGAAGGAAGTTTTTCAATGCACCAGGGTTTTCCACACAAATTTCCTAGGGCAGAGAAACATAATGGACATTCCCAGATGTCTAAGACTATGGTCTAAGGGCCAGGGGCAGTGGCTCACGCCTGTAATCCCAGCACTTTGGGAGGCTGAGGTGGGTGGATCACAAGGTCAAGAGATCAAGACCATCCTGATCAACATGGTGAAACCCCGTCTCTACTAAAAATACAAAAAATTAGCTGGGCATGGTAGCACATGCCTGTAATCCCAGCTACTCAGGAGGCTGAGGCAGGAGAATTGCCTGAACCCAGGAGGCAGAGGTTTCGGGGAGCCAAGATCGCGCCATTGCACTCCAGCCTGGGTAACAAGAGTGAAACTCCAACTCAAAAAAAAAAAAAAAAAAAGTGCGGGTGTGGTGGTGCATGCCTGTAGTCCCAGCTACTCAGGAGCCTGAGGCAGAAGAATCAAAAACCTGGAGGTAGAGGTTTCAGTGATCCGGGATCATGTCACTGCACTCTAGCCTGGCGAAAGAGCAAGACTCCATCTCAAATTTTTTAAAAAAGTTAATAGTAATTTTGCACTCAGCTTAATTTCCACCCATACTTAATTTAAAAATCACAGTTTTCTGTCTGTCTTCAAATCTTCCAGCGTCACCTAATGTATGTTTCTAAAAGACAGCTCTGCTCTTACGTGTGATGACTTGGTTGGGGGCTGGGACATGGGATAGCCTTATATAGTTTCCTTTGCATTTCTCCCTCTTAATCTTCCCAATTATATTAACATTGAAGTCTCAGTGGGATACTACTCTGCTTCAACACCTGTTCAACACTTATCTCTCTTTCTTTTCAACAAAGAAGGAGCAGGCTTCAAGTTCAGAATCTTCAGGCAGGCAACACTATCAAGCTAGAATGTATTAGAACTATTTCTTTTCATTTTGCTCATTATGTTCAGCCACCTATACAAATAGATTTTTTATCGATTTATGGAAGCAGAGTGGGGGTTTTCTTTAATTATGTTATGTCAGGTAATATGTTTCTTATACTAAGGTGGCACCTGGAATAAGCAAAAGTCACTTGCTTCTCAGAAGATGAGGCCCAGCTTCTTGGGTATGCTAGCGGGGCCTTTTGGAGGTAGAAATACCCAGTGGGAGCCTGTAGCATTAGCAGTAACTCTCTTCCTTTAGAACCTCCTACTGCCATTCATCCTACTCTCCCCAACAGATTTAGACTCAGTTATGATGTGCTATCGCATGCTGATTTGTGTCAGCAGTTGCTCACTTGTATCCATTGCCAATTTCCATAGTGTAAATCTTTCCACCATGGCTGATTTCATGCTATCAGTCAGACAGTGAACATATACATTCATGTGTCTTTATGACGGAATGATTAATATTCATTTGGGTATATACACAGTAATGGGACTGTTGGGTGAAATGGTAGTTCTGTTTTTAGCTCTTTGAGAAATTGCCACACTGCCTTATTGTTGTTGTTGTTTTTGAGAGACAGAGAGAAAGAGAATCCTGCTCTTGTCCAGACTGGAGAGCAATGGCATGATCGTGGCTCACGGCTACCTCCACCACCTGGGTTCAAACAATTCTCTTGCCTCAGCCTAGCAAGTATCTGGGATTATACGCACCCTGCCACCCTACCTGGATAATTTTTTTGTATTTTTGGTAGAGTTGGGGTTTTATCATGTTGGCCAGGCTGTTCTCAAACTCCTGACCTCAGGTGATCTACCTGCCTCGGCCTCCCAGAGTGCTGGGATTATGGGTGTGAGCCACCATGCCCAGCTCACCACACTGCTTTCTATAATGGTTGAACTAATTTACACAACAGTGTATAAGTGTTTCTTTTTCTCTGCAACTTTGCCAGCATCTGTTAATTTTTTACTTTTTAATCACAGCCATTCTGACTGGTACGAGTTGTATCTCACTGTGGTTTTGATATACATTTCTCTAATAATCAGTCGTCTGTTTTCACACTGCTGATAAATACATACATGAGACTGGGTAATTTATAAAGAAAAAAAGTTTAATGGACTCACAGTTCCACATGGCTGGGAAGGTCTCATAATCATGGTGGAAGGTGAAAGGCATGTCTTATATGGTGGCAGGCAAAAGATAACCTGTGCAGGGGAACTCCCCTTTATAAAACCATCAGATCTCATCAGACTTAGTCACTATCATGAGAACAGCACAGGAAAGACCCTCCCCCATGATTCAGTTCCTCCCCCCAGGTCCCTCCCACAACACATGGAAAACATGGGAACTACAATTCAAGATGAGCGTTGGGTGGGGACACATTCAAACCATATCAATCAGTGATGTTCAGGGTTTTTTTTTCCATATGTTCATACAACTTTGAAGAGATAATTATTTGGAGAAAAAAATCTTGCATCCATAGTTGTCTCGTTTCTCTTTTTCAATTACTGACTCTCCCAACATAGAAGAGGAGCAAGTTGAGGGAGGCCCCAGGGTCACTTACACGTGTAGATAGAGCAGTGGTTTGAATTCAGTAACCACCTGAATTTTCTTTTCTTTTTTTTCTTTCAGTTTTTTTTTTTTTTTTTTGCCACAGAGTCTCACTGTGTCACCCAAGCTGGAGTGCAGTGGCAAAATCTTGGCTTACTGCAACATCTACCTCCCTGGTTCAAGCCATTCTCCTGCCTCAGCCTCCCCAGTAGCTGGGACTACAGGAGCCCACCACCACGCCTTGCTAATTTTTTTTTTTTTGTATTTTTAGTAGAGATGGGATTTCATTATGTTGGCTAGGCTGGTCTTGAACTCCTGACCTTGTGATCCAGCCACCTCAGCCTCCCAGAGTGCTGGGATTACAGGCGTGAGCCACTGCTCCCAGCCAACCCTGTATTCTTGTTTTTTTGTTTTAAGATGGAGTCTTACTTGTAGCCCAGGCTGGAGTGCACTGGCACAGTCTCGGCTCACTGCAACCTCTGCCTCCTGGGTCCCAGTTCAAGCAGTTCTCCTACCCCAGCCTCCGAAGTAGCTGGGATTACAGGCACAAGCCACCATGCCCAGCTAATTTTTGTCTTTTTTAGTAGAGACAGGGGTTTCACCATGTTGGTCAGTCTGGTCTTGAACTCCTGACCTCATGATCCGCCCACCTCGGCCTCCCAAAGTGCTGGGATTACAGACGTGAACCACTGTGCCTGGCCTACCACCCTGTATTCTTAAACTAGCCCAAGCATTCACTAGCTGTGCGGTCTCAGCCAAGTCGCTTAGCCTTGAAGCAATAAAATTTCTAGGAACACAGAGCATAGGTCTCTCACATAGCATATGGCAGTTATTAGGATACAGTTAGCATAACCCCCTGTTTCCCCCATACCGGCAGCTGCAGAACCAGGGCCCATGAGCATTGTTTAAAGAAAAGTTTCAAAGAGGATGTATCTTTAGAGCTTGATGCCCCCTGTCTTTGCCTACCTAGTGCTTGTCCACAGACCTGGCTGCCCTCCAAACTTCCATTTCTAGTGCTACATCAAAGGCTGGGCTTCTCCACTGGGCGCAGTTTTGTCCTTTGTGGGGGACTGTTGGCAATGTCTGGAGACATTTTTGGTTCTCACAACTGGGAAAGTATGACTGGCGTCTGGCCAATGGGGGCCAGGGATGGTGCTAAACACCTCATGATACACAGGATGGTCGTCTGCAACAAAGAGTTATCCAGTCCCAAATGACACCATGCCGAGAATAACAAACCCTGCTCTAAGGATTAAGGAAGCTTGGTCCCTCTGAAAGACGTGTTTACTGGAATACTGGAGAAATCCCTTAGGCTGCCATCCTAAGGAGGAGTAGCACAGCCCCTAAAGATTGCAACTAAATCTTACACTTGCCAGGTAGAGGCACAATGATGGCTCCGACCTGTTAAAGCAATGAATGACCGAAGGGTAATAGGCATGATAGAGTAGATTTCAAACAGTCCCATTCCCATCTTTAAATCCCAGCTTTTCCACTTTTTTTTTTTTTTTAGCTCCGTGATCATGAGCATATTAAGTGCTAGGATCCTCAATTTCTTCAACTGTAAAAACAGAAATAATGAACTTGTCTTGTATAAAATTGTTGTGAAGATTAAAGGAGATAATCCCTATAAGCCAGTTAGCCAGTTACTGTTGGCATGTTGTTAGGTTCTCAGGGAACATAACGATTATCATCATTACCATTGCTATTATACTGCTACAGCAGTCGGAGCCCAAATAGCTATTTCCATCAGTATTATTCTTTTAGGTCTATTTTAGTTCCTTAAACAGTTGTGGGTGGCTGAGAGGCACATGTACCTGTCTTTTCTCTGTGCCAAGACTCTGCAGAATGGTGAACAGCAATAAAGGAAAACAGTCCAAACAGATGGAATCTTCAGGGGCCAGCTTTCTCCTAATCCGCCCCCCACCATACACACACAGACACAAAACACTCTTCCAAGCTGTCTTCATCCACGGAATAATTTCTTTAAAGCCTGCATGGAAGCCCAGGTAATGAAGAATGATGAGGCTAATTATAGATTCACCATGGTACAAAAGCCTGTCAGTTGTGTGTTCATACAGATGATCCAGCTTGAGCCACAGGCCATTCAGAGTGTTCCATTTCAGAACCATCCAGAAGCTATCAGACCTAGTCTGTCAAATCTGTGAGGGCAAAGATGCTGTGTCATTTGGTTTTATAGTTTGCACAAAGCCAAGAACTGTTCTGGCACATAAGAGAGCACAAAAAAACGTGGCTTGCAGTATCTGTGCTTAGTGAGACCATTGACTCACTTGGAATGGCCAATTCCAGACTGTAAACTTTTTTTTTTGAGAGACAGTGCATGTGTGTGTCTCACTCTGTCATTCATGCTGGAGTACAGTGGTACAGTCATAGGTCTCTGCACCCTGGAACTCCTAGGCTCAAGTGATCTTACCACCTCAGCCTCCTGAGTAGTTGAGATTACAGGCACTCACCATGATGCCCATATCAATTTTATATGTAGTTTTTGAGACAGGCTTTTGCTATATTGCCAAAGCTGGTCTTGAATTCCTGGCCTCAAGTGATTGTCCTGCCTTGGCCTCCCAAAGCACTGGGATTATAGGTGTTAGCCACCAAACCTGGCTAAAACTTTTTTCAATTGTTATTTTTCCTGATAAGAAAAGTAGCACATATTCAATAGAGACATTTTAAAGTATGTCCCTTTAAGGCAAAAAAAGTCACACTCCCATTACCAACAATAACCCTTGTGTGTGAGTTGTTTTTTTCTCCAGTATTTTCTTTTCTTTTCTTTTTTTTTTTTTTTTTGAGATGGAGTTTCACTCTTGTTACCCAGGCTGGAGTGCAATGGCACGATCTCGGCTCACTGCAACCTCCGCCTCCTGGGTTCAGGCAATTCTCCTGCCTCAGCCTCCTGAGTAGCTGGGATTACAGGCATGCGCCACTGTGCCCAGCTAATTTTTTGTATTTTTTAGTAGAGACAGGGTTTCACCATATTGACCAGGATGGTCTCGATCTCTTGACCTCATGATCCACCCGCCTCGGCCTCCCAAAGTGCTGGGATTACAGGCTTGAGCCACCGCACCCGGCCTCCTCCAGTATTTTCTTTTTGGACATATGAGGATTTGTTTTTGCTTTTGATTTCTTTAGGAGCTTGACATTTTTTAGAGATTATCATCAAATTGTGCAAAACATTTTGTGGACTGCCTTTTTTCTTCCTCTTGTACCCTCATAAGCATTTTAAACTACAATGGCTACATACTATTCTAACAAACAGCTGTAACAGAGTTTACTCAGTCACTCCCAGTTCTGGACATCGACTTTCCCGGTTCATTCTTGTTGGTATAGCTACAACAAACCTTTTAGATATACATACTTTTAAAATAAAATTCCAATTAGAGGTTTATTTCTTTGAGATACATTCTCAGAAACAGAATTGCTAGGTCACAGAATTTTCAAGACTTTGCAAGGTGTTTTAAAGACCTTTCAAAGACTCTGCAAACGTTTCCTACACTGCTCAGTGTGGACGTGACTTCAGTTTAGTCTTAGTGGGGTGAATTGCCACCTCCCTCCCCAACTTATCAAACTCTTGGTTATGGAGACTTCTTAGATCCACCCTTCCTCATGACTCCAGACGACCCGACTACTGTCCAAAGCCACTCCTCTGGGATCAGTCCCATTTGAGATACCAGTGAAGCCCAGGCTCGAACAAGAGTGGCTGAAGTCTGGCTACTCCGTCCCTAATCCGCCTCTGAGCAGGAAGGGAAAGTTGCTGGAAGACAGCACCTCCCTCAACCACTTACTTTAACTCCCTATTGAGCCTGTTTTTGTCTCATTACCATGGCAACACAGCCTCAAGGCTGATGGATATTCCTTGCCACTTAGAGGAAAACACTGAGCTGATAGGCAAGTGGGAAGGACACAGGAAGGAAAAGGTGAGTCCTTTTCTGTTTCCCTTCTATGCCTCCGCAAATGAGCAGAGATAATTAAAAATTAAACTTGAAAGTCACACTGACACTGACGGAGGGAACATAAGGAGGATTCCTGGGCTCATGAGACCATCTGCTTCTTGTGCTAATTAAAGTGGATGAAGATAAATCAAATTACCCCAGATCTTATCTCTCCCTGATAGAGAATCTCTGAAAGCATAGGTCATTTTAGGGAATCCTTTCACCCCTTGGGGAATTATCTGGCTTCCAAAACACCTGCAACAATTGTAAAGATGAAGTGGATTTTAACAGCATGTCTCAGCATCCGACCTCAAATCTTGTCAGTTTTACCTCACCAACATCCCTAATTCCCAATTGTCACTGGTCTTTCAGTTTCTCCCCATCCAGGGCCCACTGGCCAACATGATTTTCGGGGTTATCTTCCTGAAATGCATTTCTGGTTGCATCCAAGTGAAGGCCATGTCCAGTTCTCCAATGCTCACAGAACAGAGCCCAGCTGACCTTGCCCAGCACATAATATCCCCAAGACACACAGTGCCACCATCACTAACTCTCAGTCCCCTGAATGAGCAATACCTTCCTTTCAAGACTCTGTTCTCTTGCCTGAGTGCACACAGTTTCTCTTAAAACCCAAAACAAATGTCACTTTTCTCTAAACGGAGTCATTTCCTCCACGGGACTCATGCACCTCTCCATCCATAACTAGACTACAGCTCTTCCACTGTTGACTCTGTTGGAATTGACCATCTCCATGGCCACCTTCCCTCCTATCCTGGCTTCTCAAGGGCAGGAGCTGTCTATGTTCATCTCTGCATGCTGCCTGGCACAGAGTCGATGGAGGTTATTACCCCACAAACACCGGCCATTTGACTGAAAGGGTACACTTGTCTATCTGGGAAATGAGAATAACACTCTGAACTTCCTTAGCACTGAACTCCTGGGAAATCCAAATCCCTCATTTGCAACACAGTCATCAAACATATGCTGGGTTCCTAGCAATATGGTGTCACAGTTGAGCTTTGGGTGCTGGAACTACTGTTACAGTTGTTTGGGGAAGAAAGTTCAAAGTTCACATTTTATAAACTTTTTGGAAAATGTCAAATATTTTAAAGCATCATGATAGGATACTGACACCCCATGCACCCATACTCCTTCCCTGTCCCCAGGTTTCCACAATGATTAGTATTTGGTTGATGTTTTCATCATTGCCTTCCCTTTCTCACTATTTTTCTGGGGTATTTTAAAGTAAATCCAGACATAATATTATTTCATCTGTAAATATGTCAGAAACAGTCTGACATATTAAAATCCTAGCTTTTTGACATTCTATGTCTGACCTTAGGTAGGTTAATTAACCTCTCTAATATTCATCTTCTATGCATGTAAAATGAGAATAATTACAGTACATTCCTCATAGGATTATAATGAATGAAGGGACTATTTCATGGAGAACACTTGACACTTAGCATGCACTCAGCTCATGTGCTAAGGGGACAGTGTTAGCCATCGGAATCACTGTCACTTATCTTTACTGAATGTATAGCACAGCGCGAAGCCCTTGGGACCTGAAAGATGTAAGATCTATTAGTAATCTGTATCTATCAGTATGCATGACTGTGGCAGCAGATTGCAGGCAGATTGGAGCATGAAAAAGCTGGGACCTTCACAGAACAAAGAGGAGGCTAGAAAAAGAATACTATAGGGAGATGATGAGACCATGAATGATACAGCAACAGAGTGGAGACAATACACATGGGGAGACCAGAGCCAAGACCTCTGATTGACTTGGGTGCAGCAAGGAGATGTTCTTCTGCAATTAAAGGTCAAGTCTACATTCTGGTGGCCGGGAGGGAGGAAGTCAAGGGAGGTGGAGGCAACGGGAGATAATGAGTTTCTTCTTCCTAGGATCATGGTCTCTGGGATACTGATAGCCCATCCTATGATGGAGCATCCTAGAAAAAAGGGTAATCGCTTCTTGGCCTTTTGGCTAAGATCATGTGTAGTTCAAGAAAAAAGGGTAGGCATGGCTGGGCATGGTGGCTCATGCCTGTAATCCCAGCACTTTGGGAGGTCGAGGTGGGCAGATTACCTGAGGTTGGGAGTTCGAGACCAGCCTGACCAACATGGAGAAACCCCGTCTCTACTAAAAACACAAAATTAGGCATGGTGGCACACGCCTGTGATCCCAGCTAGTCGAGAGGCTTGGGCATGGTGTCTCATGCCTATAATCGCAGCACTTTGGGAGGCTGAAGCAGGAAGATCATTTGAGGTCAGGACTTTGAGACCAGGCTGGGCAATCGCTTGAACCCTGGAGGTGGAGGTTGTGATAAGCCGGGATTGCGCCACTGCACTCCAGCTTGGGTAACAAGAGCAAGAAACTCTGTCTCAAAAAAAAGAAATAAAAAGGGTAGGCATGTGCTAAGTAAGTATGGATGCTTGTTCCCCAAACCTCATGTAGAAATTTGATCCCAGTGTTGGAGGTGGAGCCGAATGAGAGGTGTTTGGGCCTAGGAGTGGATCCCACATGAGTAGATGAATGCCCTCCCTTTAGGGATGGAGAGTGATTTCTCATAGTTCCTGCCAGAGCTGGTTGCTAAAAAAGATTCTGGCACCTCTCCTCTCTGTCTTACTTCCTCTCTGGCTGTGTGATCTCTGCATGTGCCAGCTCCCTTGTACCTTCTGCCATGAGCAGAAGCAGCCTGGGGCTTGCACTAGATGCCCAATCTTCCAGCCTCCAGAATCATGGACCAAATGACTCTTATTTTCTTGATAAATTACCCAGTTTCAGGTATTCTTTTACAGCAACACAAAGAGACTAACACAGCAAGTGAGGTTGCCGATCGTAACACGGCAATACTTGTGCTGCCCTTTGTGAGGCACGTGACTCCTCCTAGACAGTTGGTTGTCAGTTTCATTTTGGTGTTACTTATGCAGCTTCCAGTGAAAGATTCCAGAGGACCCTACCCCTAAGCTTTCCCTCAGCCATAGCTCTGTAGCCTCACTTCACTGCTATGGTGATAAAAGTGAAATGGTTTCCTCATCACCACTTTTAGTAACTTATTATCCAACAAACATGCACTTATGTTCATTTTTTAAAACACACAAAAAATTGGCCAGGTGCGATGGCTTATGCCTGTAATCCCAGCACTTTGGGAGGCCAAGGTGAGTGGATCACTTGAGGTCAGGAGTTCAAGACCAGCCTGGCCAACGTGGGGAAACGCTGTCTCTACTAAAAATACAAATACTAGCCAGGTATGAGGGTGGGCGCCTGTAATCCCAGCTACTCAGGAGGCTGAGGCAGGAGAATCGCTTGAACTGGGGAGGCAGAGGTTGCAGTGATCTGAGATCACGCCACTGCACTCCAGCCTGGGCAACAGGACAAAATTCCATCAAACACACACACACACACACACACACACACACACACACACACACACAAAAACACACACACAAATTATGATCAAGAAAATGAAAACTAGCCCCTAACCCTATTACTCAGATATAGCCAAGGTTGGGTGGTTGATACAACCTATAATTTGCATTAATAATATTTTACATAGATAAGGTCACGCTGAACATACAATTTCTTATTCTGCTTATCAGGTTAATGAGAAATAGGAAGCAGTGATCTTCAGGGACGTCCTGTGATGCCCTCAACCATCCTAATCCTGATCGACATTTTGCTCTAGGTTTTTGCTTTTAAATATTAAGATATTTAAATAGTTTTTTTGCTTTTAAATATTGAATAAGATAAATATTGAACTGTTAAATTAGTGAATGTTTTATTTTACAGCTTTATTCCATTTCTTTAATTTTTCTCCTTTTCAAAGGCTGTTTCTACTGGCAAACATAATGGAAGAACGGATAATTTATCCTCCCTTTCCTGTATAAACTGTTTATCACTGGTAATCAAATCATGGATGAAGGGAAATGTCTCCTTATAAAATTATGGCAGCTAATAAATGAACATAACTGTATTTATCTCCCTGGAAAATTACTGGGTCTAGGCATTAAGCTAGCATCCTGGAAAGAGCCAGCCAGCCATTGTATAGGTTCTGGAGAAAGGACACGGCAGCAACCATGGTCTTGGCAAGGAAAATATATGAATCTGCTCAAACCTCCCACCCAGCAGAAGGAAGTACAGAGAATGGAGAGATACATTGGCTGCACTGGCTGTCCGAAATCTGTAAAATCCAGGTGGTGTGAAATTCCACAAAGCTCAACAGTCGGAGTTCTTCAGTACAGCTTGCAGGGAACAGCAGCAAAATGGAAGGATCATTTGTTGTTTTAAAAGGACTTAAGGGCCAGGCATGGTGGCTCACGCCTGTAATCCCAGCACTTTGGGAGGCTGAGGCAGGCGGACCATTTGAGGTCAGGACTTTGAGACCAGCCTGGGCAACATGATGAAACCTCATCTCTACTAAAATACAAAAATTAGCCAGGCATGGTAGTGGGATCCTATAGTCCCAGCTACACGGGAGGCTGAGGCAGGAGAATCACCTGAAACCAGGAAGTGGAGGTTGTGGTGAGCCGAGATCACATCACTGCACTCCAACCAGGACAATGGAGACTCCATCTCAAAAATAAATAAATAAATAAGGACTTAAAAGTTAAGAGTGTATACATATAGTTTTTTAATGAGCAAGACAAAACTGTGATGCCTAGAATGCCCAATTGGGTGAATCTAAGGAAATTCAAGGAAGTGATTACTCTGAAAGTCAGGATTGAGCCGATGGCATTTGAGGAAGGGGAAGATGGTAAGATTAGTACTAGGTATACAGTATTTGGGAGTGGCTGACAAAGTTCTACTTTTATGTATTGGTGTAGTTTTCTGTATCTGTGTTTTATACTTTTAAAAAGTTTAAAATAGGCCGGGCGCAGTGGCTGAAGCCTGTAATCCCAGCACTTTGGGAGGCTGAGGCGGGTGGATCACGAGGTCAAGAGATCGAGACCATCCTGGTCAACATGGTGAAACCCCGTCTCTACTAAAAACACAAAAAATTGGCTGAGCATGGTGGCACGTGCCTGTAATCCCAGCTACTCAGGAGGCTGAGGCAGGAGAATTGCCTGAACCCAGGAGGCAGAGGTTGCAGTGAGCCGAGATTGCACCATTGCACTCCAGCCTGGGTAACAGGAGCAAAACTCCGTCTCAAAAAAACAAGGTTAAAATAAAAGACAAAAATAAGAAACAAATTTTGAAAGCTGTTACTAGGCAAGATTATTTCAAAAGGGTGGAGAGATTGAACTCAATTCCTTTGAAAGGAAAAGCAGAGAATTTATAAGCATGAGGAGGAGACAGTGGGAAGAAGACAGATGGCCTAATCCCATCAGCTCACCTGTGTTTGCTAATTGGTGCTTATGGAAGTTAGGCTCCTACCCTTCCCAGAGACTAGGAGACAGGGATGCCATTATCTTTCTTGATTACCTTTCGAAGGGATGGTTCCCAAGTCCTTGAGAAAGATATTCCCGGGCTGTAGAAGATTTACATCTTAAAGAAGCAAAAATGATTTACAGTAGCAAGTTTCTGAAGTAAATGCTCCAAGCAAAGGGAGGATTAGGGACCTACAGTCAGGAAGAAACCTGCTGATATAGTTTGGATCTGTGTCTCAACCCAAATCTCACGGTGAAATGTAATCCCCAGTGTTGGAGGTGGGGCCTGGTGGGAGGCGTTTGGATTATGGGAGCTGGTCCCTCAAGAACCGATCTTGCTCTTAGTTCACACCAGATCTGGTTGTTTAAAAGTGTGGAGCACCTCCTCCCTGTGCCCCCACCAACACCCCTCACCTGCATTTGTTTTTGCCAGGTGGCATGCCTGCTCCCACCTTTGAGACCTCCCTAGAAGCTGAGCATATGCCGGCACTAGGCTTCCCATAAAGCCTGCAGAACTATGAGCCTCTGGTAGCTCATGCCTGTAATCCCAGTACTTTGGGAGGTCAAGGTGGGCAGATCCCCTGAGGTCAGGAGTTTGAGACCAGCCTGGTCAACATGGCAAAACCCAGTCTTTACTAAAAATACAAAAATTAGCCAGGCGTGGTGGTACATGCCTGTAGTTCCAGCTATTCAGGAGGCTGAGGCAGGGGAATCGCTTGAACCTGGGAGGCGGAGGTTGAGGTGAGCCGAGATCGCACCACTGCACTCTAGCCTAGGCGGCTCCATCTCGAAATAAAGTTTCTGTTGTTTTAGCCACCTGGTTTGTGGTACTTTGACAGCAACCCTAGCAAACTCATATATTACCCAAACATTACCATGTGTTCATAATTTTTTAATGAAAAGAATGATTCGTTTAGCTGAAGACTGGATATGGTTTGTTAAAGCATTATTTCTAGTCCTTGTCCATATGCAAACAATTGTTTACTTGAAGTTAGAGCCCAATCCAGTTTTATTTCTGGACTTTTTTTCATTTGACAGAACACTGATTTACATTTCTGTTTGTTTAGTTTTTATTTTTTTGATAAAGAGTCTCACCCAGGACAGAGCTTAGTGGTGCAATCATGGCTCACTACAGCCTTGAACTCCTAGAGGCCTAGCCTCCCAAGTGGCTAGGATTACAGGTGTGTGCCACCATTACCAACTGTTTTTCACTGCCAAAGCTGGTCTGGAACTCCTGGACTCAAGCAATCCTCCCACCTTGACCTTCTAAAGTGTGGGGATTATGGGCATGAGCCATCTTGCCTAGCTGATTTGCATTCCTTAATTCGAGCATGTGTATCTCTACTAGGCATTGGTTCACACTAGATCGTGCTGTTTCCTTCCTTGAAAAGAAACAAGACTGCCTACTGCATTTCCAGCAAGCAACTTTGCTTCTGACTTCTCTGTTCATATTGCACTAAGATCTGGCTCATTAGACCACAAATTGTGGGTTGCTCTAGTAATCTGCTGATTCTAACTTCTCACACACATGCTGTGACCCCAGCACCACTGAGATTCATCCCCCAAATCATCAGCAGATGAAACAGCTGCTGGGTCTTTTGCAGGCCCACATGGAGACAGTGCATTGGTTCAATTAACAGAGAAACAATATCCTGAAGGTTTCTTCAGGCACTGAGAGGAAATCAAGTTGTTTGACACTTGCACAGAACCAAAGCTGAGATCCGATTTCTTGTTGCCCTGGAGTGAAAAGGGTTGTAGTCACGGCTCTCTGCTGCTTTCCAACATGCCAGGATATTTAAGCCAAGTGTGTTTTTTGTTTTAAGAGATGGGGTTTCGGCCGGGTGTGGTGGCTCCTGCCTATAATCCCAGCACTTTGGGAGGCCGAGGCAGGTGGATCATGAGGTCAAGAGATCGAGACCATCCTGGTCAAGGTGAAACCCCGTCTCTACTGAAAATACAAAAATTAGCTGGGCATGGTGGTACGTGCCTGTAATCCCAGCTACTCAGGAGGCTGAGGCAGGAGAATTGCTTGAATCCAGAAGGCGGAGGTTGCGGTGAGCCGAGATCGCGCCATTGCACTCCAGTCTAGGTAACAACAGTGAAACTCCATCTCAAAAAAAAAAAAAAGAGATGGGGTTTCACCATATGTTGTCCAGGCTGGTCTCGAACTCCTGAGCTCAGGCAATCCGCCCACCTCGGCCTCCCAAAGTGCTGGGATTACAGGTGTAAGCCACCAAGCCCGGCCCCTTAAGCCAACTGTTAAACTAGGCCCTATCCAGATATTAAAAAGTGGAACGTCATCTCCCACTCTCATTAACATCTTAGTCAGCCAAGCAGAGGGCCCATCTTTCTTGTTCTTTGCATGAGCCCACCAAGCATGACCCCTTGCTCACAGTAGGCAGTCACTATTTGTTAAATGAAGTACTATTTGAATTCAAAGGTTCTAAAAAGTTAGAACTTCAGAACCACCAGGAGTAGACTACCTACCCAGTCTCAAAAAAAAAAAAAAAAAAAAAAAAAAAATCTAGGGTAAGGCCAATACATCACTTTTTAAAAGCAGCATATGTGATTTTTAATTTTTTTTAAGATCAACTCCAGCGACAGTAAACACACATGATTTTAATGCAGGCAATCTTTAATTCCTGTTTTTGAGAAAAGCTCATGTAACCACTGGGCATTTTGAAGGCAGAGACCGTATTGTGCCCTGTTCATAAGTGTCTGTTAAGCTGCGTACCACACATTCTTCTAGTTCTTGGGAAAAAGCAGAAAAGTCTCCTGTGTGCAAAGTGTTATGTGGGTACTGAGATGAGGCAGCTGCGTGCTCTTCGAGAGTCCATGGACCAATGGGAGGGATAGAGATACAGAAAAAGTTTTTAAAACACTGTGATTCTCAACTGGAGGTGCCTTGCCTCCCCAAGGGACATCTGGCAATGCCTGGAAACGTTTGTCACAATGGAGTAGCCCTACTGACATCTAGTGAGCAGAGGCCAAGGATGCTAATGGACATCTTGCAGTGCACAGGACACCCCTTACAACAAAGAGTTATCTGGGCCAAAATGCCAGTAGCTGCTAGATTGAGGAGCTCTTCAGGAGAGAATGGAGCTGGGCGCGGTAGCTCACACTTTGGGAGGCCGAGGCAGGCAGATCACTTGAGGTCAGGAATTTCAGACCACCATGGCCAATGTGGTTCCACTCTGTCTCCATGAAAAATACAAAAATCAGCTGTGTGTGGTGGCATATGTCTGTAGTTCCAGCTACTCAGAAGGCTGAGGTGGGAGAATCACTTGAACTGGGGAGGTGGAGGTTACAGTGAACCAAGATCGCACCACTGCACTCCAGCCTGGGTGACATAAAGAGACTCCATCTCCAAAAAAAAAAAAAAAAAAAAAAAAAAATTGAATGAAGGTGATGACCCAGAAACAAGCAAGATGCATATAAAAGTACAAAGGAAATAGACCATTCCTGGTCCTGCAGTATGATCCCCAGCATCCTACATCCTTCCTTCCTCTCACTTCTTCACCCTCCATTGCTTCCAACCCACTGTCTCATACCTGGCAACAGTTGATCAATACCTGTAGTATGTCTCATACCTGTAGTTGTATGGAGCTGGGTCTGAAACCTAGTTTCTCTGTATTCCACTGTTTAACGTTAGGCAAAAAGAATGAGACCTATTTGATAGCACAACCGGGTGACTATAGTCAACAGTAATTTAATTGTACATTTTAAAATAACTTTAAGAGTATAATTGGACTGTTTGCAACACAAAGGATAATGTCTGAGGTGGTGGGTACCCTATCCTCCACAATGTGATTATTGGCCATTGCATGCCTGTATCAAAACATCTCCTGTACCCCATACGTATACGTATCTTCCATGTAACCACAAAGATTAAAAATTGTTTTTGATTTTTTATTTATTTGTGTTTTTTTTTTTGAGATGGAGTCCCAGTCTGTCACCAGGCTGGGATGCAGTGGCAAAATCTCGGCTCACTGCAACCTCCGCCTCCCAGATTCAAGCAATTATCCCACCTCAACCTCCCGAGTAGCTGGGAGTACAAGCGTGCATCACCACGCTTGGCTAATTTTTTTGTTATTTTAGTACAGACAGGGTTTCACCATATTGGCCAAGATGGTCTCAATCTCCTGACCTTGTGATCTGCCTGCCTCAACCACCCAAAATGCTGGGATTACAGGCATGAGCCACTGTGCCCGGCCAAAAACATTGTTTCAATTTTTAATAATAATACAAAAACCTTGGACAAGCCAGTAACCTTACTGAACCTCATTCTCATCTCAACTCTCCTCTATGAGTAACAGAGACTCAGAAAAATAGGGGGCCTATTTTTATGTACCCCTGATTGACAGCCTGACAAACTCCCACTTACTTCATTGGGTTGATGCAACGAAATGAGGTCATGAATGTGAGGTGCTTTGCTCAGTGACAGCACCTGGTAAGCACTTGTCATATGTCAGCCATCACAATAATCACGAGCAGCGTCCTCCACCACCCCGTGGATTTACCACTTTTGCCTTGTCCTTAACATTTACCCATTTTGGGGTTCATCTCTTTCCCTGAGACCTATCTTCTCCCATGACAACCTATGGGCATCTGGTGACACTCATATCACTGCATTCTCAGGTCCAGAGCCCATAGCTTGCTCTCCTAGCCTTCCTATCCAAGTGGGAGGATCCAATGTATAACCCCAGTTAGACAAAGTGGGGGAGAACTGGCTTTTGGTTACAAATGCTTCTTAAGAAAATAGAATCGCTCTTTTACTTACACTCTATACTTTAGTCTATTCCCAGACTCTTTGTCCCAGGCTTGGCCTCTGTCTCTGCTGGCTGACTCCAATTTTGCAGGCTAGGAACTCTAGCATTTGTCTAGACAACAGTTGTGTATAGATTACATAGTCAACGTATCTCAATTCCCTTAGGTACTAAAAATGCCACCTATTCCTGCAAACCAGCCCTTTTTCTCCAAGCCTAAGAAATGATAACCTCTGACTTCTATTAACATAATTGTGGGTTTTGCCATTGAAAATAAGGGTAAAATCGCCGGGCGCAGTGGCTCACGCCTGTAATCCCAGCACTTTGGGAGGCTGAGGCGGGTGGATCACGAGGTCAAGAGATCGAGACCATCCTGGTCAACATGGTGAAACCCCGTCTCTACTAAAAAATACAAAAAAATAGCTGGGCATGGTGGCGCGTGCCTGTAATCCCAGCTACTCAGGAGGCTGAGGCAGGAGAATGGCCTGAACCCAGGAGGCGGAGGTTGCGGTGAGCCGAGACTGCGCAATTGCACTCCAGCCTGGGTAACAAGAGCGAAGCTCCATCTCAAAAAAAAAAAAGAAAAGAAAAGAAGGGCAAAATCATAATTCCTTTGCAACAACTTAAGAAATGGTACTTTCCCAAACATAATTGGGTCTGGCTGCCATCCTTTTCAAAGATAGTTACCCACTTGGGAACTTTCAAGACTTTGAAGGGTCTTTCGATTCCTTATATTTTTAGCCCTTTTCCATGAATTCTCTTGTTTGACAATTCTGAGTGAAAACCTTCAGATATTATGGAACGACAGTTACCCATCTGCGCATAAATAAAACCAATGGAATTTGGAAGCAAGGTAATCACATCATTATAAAGACCTAGAGTCCTCCGTGCAGAAATATGGTGTCTTTCTTCCTGACTTAAAGATTTTGCTGAAAGATTCAAAGCCAAAAAAAAAAAACAGTTTAAAATCTATTTTTTAAGTTCTACCATTATCGTGGAGTTTCAGGACTGGTGGGAGCTCGAGTTCTTACTTTAACCCCTCATCCTCTGAGGACAGCAGTGTTTCCTTGACTTATTATTTGTTTTTGAGACGGGGGCTTGCTCTGTCACCCAGCCTGGAGTACAGTGGTGTGATCGTGGCTCACGGCAACCTCTGCCCCCCAGCCTCAAGCAATTCTCCCTCCTTTGCCTTCCAAGTAGCTGGGACTACAGGCATGTGCCACCATGCCTGGCTAGTTTTTGTATTTTTTGTGGAGGTGACGGTGTGCCGTGTTGGCCAGGCTGGCCTCAAATTTTTGAGCTCAAGTTACCAACCTGCCTAAGCCTCTGGGATTACAGGCATGAGCCACCGTGCCTGGCCTTCTTGGGTTATGTATATGTCCCTCTGTCTGGCTCAGTGACAAACTTCTACTCAACCTTCCAGTCCCAAACTGAAAGTCACTTCCTCTCAATAGCTTCCTCTGGTTCTCATCCTCCCTCCCATACCAAATAAATTGCTTCCTGTCCTGTGCCATCACATTTCAAGCGTCTCTCTTACACATTGCACAACAGATATTTTTCTGCAGGTCTTTCTGAGAGACTGAGCATCTCCAGAAGAGAAAGTATCTCGCGTGTCTTTTATCCTCTTCCCCAGGTCTCACTCCCACATTGGAATCAGCATCCCCTGAGTGTCCATTTCAGTTCTACTCAACCGCCCAAATCCAGCATTATGGAGCATTGCTCATTAAGACAAACATTGGAGGGAATTCACCAGAATTTTTTTCATCTGCTTTAGTTTAAAATCCACCAGGACAAGAATATATAGTTTGGTTTCGTTATGAATTAGATTTCTGCAGAACATTCTGACTTGGTTCAGTGTTTAATTCATTGGAACCCTTTATGACCATGATGTATATTTGATCAAAAGAATCAGTATCAATCAGTATCATCATCTGCAGCACAAAAGGAACAGATGCTCATCCAGATTACGATGCCTTGCTTTTTGCTTTCTCTTCTCCCTCGAAGAACATTCTGTCTCTTGTAAGCCAGCATTCCTATTAATAGCCCCTTTTAAAAAAATCTTCTTGGAGAATCCCATTAGTTATCCTGTTGCCAAGTAGGTACCTCCCTTATACTATCTGGTTAGATGTTTCTCCCTTCCTTTAAAAATAACCATCCAAGGCCGGGCGCAGTGGCTCAAGCCTGTAATCCCAGCACTTTGGGAGGCCGAGGCGGGTGGATCACGAGGTCAAGAGATTGAGACCATCCTGGTCAACATGGTGAAATCCTGTGTCTACTAAAAATACAAAAAATTAGCTGGGCATGGTGGCGCGTGCCTGTAATCCCAGCTACGCAGGAGGCTGAGGCAGGAGAATTGCCTGAACCCAGGAGGCGGAGGTTGCAGTGAGCCGAGATCACACCATTGCACTCCAGCCTGGGTAACAAGAGCAAATCTCCGTCTCAAAAATTAAAAAAATTTAAAAATAACCATCCTTGTAGGACCAAGACTAGGATGAGTCAAGAGAAGCAGCTAGGTTATAAAATGTAAGGCAGTGCTCACTTTCAGGTGCTTACCCTGCACTTGTGTGACTCAGAGAAAGGACACCTCCTTAAAAGTTGCACCCCAGTCACCTCCTTTGCCAACCCCCCAGTCTATGCCCTGCATTATTGCAAAGACCCAGTATGCAGCTGGTCTAAAAAGGAGTTGAGTGTTTGAATCCTTTCTGTAGCCTATCCTTCCAGTAGATTAATTCATGGTTCCTGACATTCTACTTTTCTAGTCACTCTTCCCTTTGGGTCAAAATCTTAGGGCTCAGACACTTTAGTCCAGAAGCTACTTGGCAAAAGCCAGAAATTCCAGAGCTCAAGCCTACTTGCAATGAATGTGTTACATTTAAACACCCACTTTATATTTTAGATAATCATCAATCCCTCCCAAAAATGGATATTATTAATATGAATAATATCTCACAGATGACTTTGGTAGATGTGCTTCTTAATTATAGTATTATTCATTTCTTCTTTTTCAAAGCATTTAATTTATCATCTAACAGACGTAGGGGTCCATGGAATTATCCATCTTGATTTTTTTCCCTTTTTTACATGGCTATGCTTATTACTATTCATAGCACAAGCTAAGTGTTATTAAGTTATTAAGTGGTGTCATTTGTACCCTAGTGACTTTGTGCCTTTCACACCATTGAAAAGGAAGTTGGCTATTAGGAATCGTTAAATGAAACCCCAAAGACCGAGAATTATGAACCCTCATGGCCCAAGTGTGAAGGTGGAAGGTGAAGGGGGATGGAAGGAAGTTCTAGATTTGCAACTATATTCGTGGAAACTCTTTGGAATGTAGTAACCCCAACTTCCTTTCCAGAATTTTGTCCCACATCAACTTTTGCTCTTTCGTCACCAAGGCCATTGGCTTTTTTCAGTCTCTCCTTTCACAGTCTACTTCCTCTGCTTGGAACGGTCTTCTCTCTCCTCTTGCCATAGCTAAATCCCATTCGTCCTTTAAATTCCAGCTCAACTATCATTTCTTCAGACAGTCACTCCCTGATCTTCCCAACCAGGTAAATCCCCATCCACATCCTCATAACACCATCTTACCAAGTGGTAATGTTCATTTGTTTCAGTCATTCTTTGATGAAACTCATGCCTCCATGAGATTGTAAGCCTCACCAGCTCAGGGGGTCTTGTAGATATTTTGGTTGCTTGCCATTGTCTTCCCAGGACTTAATAGTTAGTGCACACTCAGTGTATTTGTTGAATAAAAAAGCTTGGAGACAAATATATCAGTCAGTGCCCTGGCAGGAAGCAAGCAACACACTTAGCTGGGGTTCTAAGGAAATCAGAGTTAAGGAAACCAACAGGGTTGTTGAGATACCCAGAAATTAGCAACAGTAGCAAGGCATTAGCCATCCTGGGCCTGAAGGGGCATGAGGAAGGAAAGGCATTAACAGATTGCAGAGAAAAAGCTAGGACCTTATACAAGCTGTAGTTGTCAAGAGGGAAAGACCTATCACAAGGCAGGAATGGAGGAGGAAGTATCTTCATTCTCCTTCCTCCTGTTTTCCAATCTACCAGGATCTCTCATTGGCCAAAGCCAACCAGAAACCATGGCACAAGGAGACCAGGAGATACAGTCCATGGGGGAATGAACAGAGGCCAGAAAATGGATGAGGGAAGGAACCCCCTAATGATAATCAAGACCCTAAGGTTGCAGCCCATGAGCCCTCCTCAGCCCTAATTGAGGTTTTGAGGAACTCTACCTCTCCTAATTCCATTGCAGACAGAAATGACTATAACTACAGCTCCAGAAATGACTGTGACCACTGCTCCTCTGCTTGCATGGGGTGAGCCAGTTAAATCTTCCCCATGGGTCATGCACTGCGTCTTCAACACCAGCCGACTTCATTGAGAGCATGAACCGATGGCATGAGTTCAACTCCAATGGGTTGCAATCCACTGGGGCTAAATAAACCAGGAACTCTGCATTAATGAGTCTAGCAACACAGAATGAAATAGTTTTAAATTAATAATTCTGAGAGTATCTCTTAAAATACTGCAGCCTCTGTGCTGCTGTCTGTCTTTAACCTTGAGAGAAACAGCTGGGGCAGTTTTCAAAAAGGGTGGGCTTGGGGAACGAGAGTCTTTGTTGGCTGTGCGTCTATTCACAGAGAAACAGAAGAGTTGGAGACAGGAGTTCCATGGTGTCGCCCAGGGGTGCTCTCCGTGGTGCACTGTGCTCTAGCTCATGCTTGCTCCACTTTGCTGAGTCAGCTTTTTCTAAATCACCATGACCCAAGTTCAAGTGCCTTCTGCCAGTCTTTCTCCTTCCTCCCTCGGATCTGTTCACCTTCTGGTTCCCTCACCATGCCCTACTCCTGGCTCTCAGATCCCTGGGCCTGTTTCAGTCTCTGACTACATTTTGGAGATGGAGGTAGGAGAAGAAATCGGTGATCTCCAAGGTTTCCATGGCCCTCTTCTCATTGGGGACTGGGTCAGTCCATGACTCACCAATCCAGGTGGCACCATGCTTATTTATTTGACTTAGGATGATCCCAGATTGGCCTCTTCAACCTCATTCTCTCTCCTAAGCCCCATACTCAGGCATTTCCTGCCATTTTCCCCTAGACGCCCAGCCAAGATCTCAAACACAGCACTAGACTTGAATGCAGCCTCTTCTTCTTGGAGAGAAAACCAGGTCTAATGAGAATGCCTGGGCTTGCCCCCCTGTCTTCTGACCCTACTCTCAGCTCCTGCACCATCAGCTGTGTGACCTTAGGTGAAACTCTTAGCATCTTGGAACCTAAGGTTTATTGTTTCAAAATAAAGCTCAGCAAAGATGATGGGAGTGCTGTACAGACGTGGATATTGTTGTCATCATTTTTGTCCCTATCATTGCATTGTGCCACATCCCTCACTGGGCGCTCCATTCTGACTGGACTAGCGTCTAGAGCATCATAGTCCTCCCGGTCAGCTGTGAATCATCTTTAATTCTTTCTCTCCTCAGTCTCCATGTCATACCCACATCCTCATTTCCAGAACCTGCCAGTCATGCCACATCATCACTGTGTCCTGTAGCCAAGCCCACCCCTCACATCTGTAGGGCCCTGGGCAAGAGTTCAAATGGAGGATCCCAGCCCATGGTCAGCCCCTTTCTGTCTTCACCCCAGAGTCCCACTCACACCACCAGGAGGGGTCTTGCCAACATCGTGGGAAAAATTCCCCTATGTGGTCTTGGGGCAATTTGAAAATAGAATTCTGGAAGGCCAGGAACCCAAAACATGGTCTAGAAGTGTCTGTGCTGGGGGAGGCTGCTTACTTTGCCTGGTTGTCCCTTTGGCTCCAACCAAATGAGCCATAGGTAGGGGTGCGGGCAGAGGAAGGCCAGGGTAACCCCCTCTAAGTGAAGCCCAGGTCTCAGAGTAGAACCTCTCCTCTGGACTTGGGAGTCCAACAGAAGCCAGTTGGAGTCCACCTTTTATTAAGTGGCCTTGAGTATACTGTAGGATGGACCATCCTATAAAGAAACAGGCCAAGAGCAGTGGCTCATGCCTGTAATCTCAACACATTGGTAGGCCAAGGCAGGAGGATTACTTGAGTCCAGAAGTTCAAGACCAGCCTGGGCAACATAACAAGACCTTGTGTTTACTAAAAAAAAGCTAGGCATGGTGACTTGTGCCTGTACTCTCAGCTACTTGGGAGGCTGAGCCAGGACAATTGCTTAAGCCTGAGAGACAGAGGCTGTGGTGGGTTGTGATCAGGCCACTGCACTCCAGCCTGGACAACAGTTAGTGATCCTGCCTCAGAAACAAGAACAAGAAACAATCCTAGGGTTCTGGGCGAGGATGACAGAGATGGCTTTCAGAAATCCAGCAGAGGGCACTGGGCCCTCAAGTTTTCTCTTAAAGATGGTTCTAGTGGAGCCAGTAACTGTCAGATGCTTAACAGACATCAACCCTCAATCTTCATGACAGTTCTATGAGGTGGGTGAGAACCTGGGGCTGACGGAATAATACCACCCAAACATGCCCACATCCTCATCCCCAGAACCTGTGAATCTGGAACCTCAGAGTAGAAAAATAGACTTTGCAGATCAGATTAAGTGAAGGATTTGGGGATGGAGAGGTTCTCCTGGGTCCTTAAAAGAGGGAGGCAGGAGGAGCGGCAGAGTCAGAGTGATCTAAAGGTCCACCCTGCTGACTTTGAAAACAGAGGGAGGGACCTGCAAGCAATGAAATGCAAGGGCTTCTTGTAAAGATGGTAAAGTCTGCCGGGCACAGTGGCTCACACCTGTAATCCCAGCACTTTGGGAGGCCGAGGTGGTCGTATTACCTCAGGTCAGGAGTTCGAGACCAGCCTGGCCAGCATGGTGAAACCCATCTCTTTAAAAAAAAAAATGAGAAAGTCAAGGAAATGAATTCTTCCCTGGAAAGAAATCCAGGAAGGAATGCAGTCCTCCTGGAGCCTTTATGTTAACCCTGTAAAACCCATTTCAAACTTTTGACCTCCAGAACGGTAAGACAATAAATCTATATTTCAAGTCACTGTTAGCGGTCATTTATTCCAGCAAGAATAACAAATTCCTGAAATCAGGAAGCTGATACAGAAACTTACCTCCACTTTGCAGAAAGTAAAGGGTGGGGGGAAACCCAGAGTGTCAGAGAGGCTGGGTGACCTGCCCGAAGTCACACAGTCAGAGAATGCAATAGCCTGGATCCCATCTTAGACTCCCATGGCTTAACAGTACAGGCTGGTGTCCTCACAGGAAAGGCATGCAGTTGGTAAACAGGGGAATATTGGTGAAGTCATGGGAAAGTGATGTTCACTTTTCTGTGATACTTCCCAGCACAGAAATGATTTGAAGCCATCAGAGATGAGGTATCTCACAAGTAAAGAGGTAGCCTTGTAATACATGAAGACCTTCAGAACAAAACCCAAAGTCTTACAAAAGGGCCTTCCGCGGTGCAAATAGTGGCTGGTTAGGGACCTCAAGGTCCGCCACACTGTCCACTTCCAGACACCAGGATGCGGCCTCTGCCTTTGTTTTTCTCTCCACCACTGTGGCCTCCTCTTAGAGAATCCCCCATGGGATTCAGACTCACCTGGAGCCAAAGCACATGTTCCCCACTCTCCCTGAATCCCTAGTGCTCAGCTGTTTCCACGGCTCACTCCTTCCTGCTCTTCAGGTCTCACCCATCACCTCCTTAAACCCACCTGTATTTGTGTCCCATAAGCTGCTGTTACAAATGACCACAAAAGTAAAGGCTTAAGTAACATAAATGTATTGTCTTACAGTTCTGAAAGCCCCAAAATCAAGGTGTCAGCACGGCTGCATTCCTCATGGAGGCTCTAGGGGAGAATTTATTTCCTTCCCTTCTTTAGCTCCAGAGGCCACATACATTTTTTCTTTCCTCATGTGCCCTCCTGACAGGGCATCACTCCAAGCTCCAGTTCCCTGTCCTATCACATGCTCCCTGAGCCTAACCCTCCTGCCTCCCTCTTCCAAGAATGACTGTGATTCCATGGGGCCCTCAGATAATCCAGAATAATCCTCCATCTCAGATTTTTAGCTTAATCATTTCTACGAAGTCCCTTTTGCCAAGTCGGGTATCAAACACATCCTCAGGCTCTGGAGATGAGGGAATGGATGTCTCGAGAGTGTGAGGTCATTCTGTCCGCCTACCCGAGGGATCTTAAGTGGGTCACTCTCCCCCGACCCCTCACCAACTATTCTCCATCATGGAGCAATGCCTACTCCCTTTGCAGCACTCTTTTTTATGATTATGATAAGCCTATTTAATAAGGGAAACTGATTCCACCAGGACAGACAGCACATCTGTTTCTCTCAGCTCCTGGCCCAGGGCTTTGGTTCTGTTGAATGACTGAACAAATGAATAAATGAAGCAGTATAGCTATTATCATTAACATGAGAAAGATGAGATGCAGAGAGAAGAAGCCACTTGTCAGAATGACATTACCAAGTCAAAGCAGAGCCAGGATTCAGCCCTGGAATGTTCCCACTGCCTCCTGCCACCGTCCACTTGGGATGCTGTCAAAGTGGCCTCCCAGAGACCAGAAGTGTCAGAGAAAGTCCAGATGTCCTCTGAGCTTAGAATGTTAGCATATTGAGGTGCTTGAATAACATGACTCAGATTTCCTCCCTCCACTGTCTGGACGGGAAACCAGCTCTGCTGGAGATGGCCTGAGTCCATGCAGAGTCCCAGCCCTGGAAAATCCAGCTGCCGAGACCAGATCTGCACAGCCACGCAGCTGGCAGTGGTGTCCCAGACTGTGTGTGGGACCATCATCCTGATTATGAACAGACTCCGCTGGGCCACCCAGGCTGCACTGAGCAGGCCACCAAAAGATAGCTGCCCAGGCCAGGGGCTCTAGGATGTGGGGTAGACAGGACAAAGGCTTCTAGGTGAGGCTCAGCCACATGGCATTTCACTTTCTCCACATATCCATGTGTTCATTCATTGATTCATCCTAGAAGCTGTTATGTGACAGATGCTTCTTTGTACTGTGGACTCTGAGGTAGACACCATTGTCCTGCCCATATAGAGCTGCAATCCCCAATATAGTAGCTATGAGCTATGAGCCATGGGAAGCCACCGAGCATTTCAAGTGTGGCTTTTCTGAATTGAGATTTACTCAGTGTAAAATATACCCTAGATTCTAGACAATCCCCCCCCCAAAAAAGTGTAAATTATTACTTGAGTATACATTGAAATAACATGTTGGATATATTTGGTTAAAGAAAATATGTTATTAAATTTCACCAGTTTTTTACATTTCTTAACTGGTTAATTAGAAAATTTTAGCCACGTTTGTGGTTTGCTTTGTATTTTAGATGGTGCCGTTCTATCGATTTACAATGGAGAGCAGAGGCTGATGTGTAACTGACAAGGCTGGGGTAGGGTTGCCATCACTAGCTGACTGAGGTGTGAAGGGAGAAGTACTTGGGCCAGACTGAGAGGCTGGGGGTGAGGGCAGATGCTTGGAAGAGCTCACATCCAAGTCAACAGCTGTGAGACCAATCCAAGGTATCTCAGGACCAGGGGACTCCAGGAAGGGACCCAGTGTATATAGAGACACAGTGCAGAGCGGCCAGTGAGCTTCAGGTAAGTTGTAAAGGGTGGGCATGAGAGTGCATTAAGAGGTGAAGAAAAGCAATAAAGCTAGAAAACGCAGTTACCAGCTCCAGAAACATGTAGTCCAGTGCTGTTCAGCAGAATTTTAATGTGAGCCACATGCAAAGTTTTAAATTTTCTGCTTTCTAGCCATGTTTTAAAAACTACAAACAGGTCTGGGCACGGTGGCTCACGCCTGTTATCCCAGCATTTTGGGGGACTGAGGCAGGCAGATCACGAGGTCAGGAGATTGAGACCATCCTGGCCAACATGGTGAAACCCTGTCTCTACTAAAAATAGAAAAATTAGCCGGGTGTGGTGGTGTGCACCTGTAGTTCCAGCTACTTGGGAGACTCAGGCAAGAGAATCACTTGAACCCAGGAGGTAGAGGTTGCAGCTGATACCATGCCACTGCACTCCAGGCTGGCGACGGAGCGAAACCCCATCTCAAAAGGAAAAAAACTCAAACAATTTTAATAATTGCTATTTCAACATGAAATAAATGTCAGCAGTTCTTACTGAAATAGTTTGCCTCTTCGTTAGGATGATGAAGTCTGTGAGGTCTGGTGTGAATTTTATACTGACAGCACTTTGGCAGTTTTTACCAGCCAAATTTCAAATGCTCACTTGCCACATTGACTAGTGGCTATAGTATTAGGCAATGTCGATCTATCTACTAGACGATTCTCTTTAATACAGTGGGGCAAGATTTTAAGCAGAAGAGTACTTAAAAAAAAAACACCTCTGACAGTTGCAATGGAGAAGACAGGTCTGCCAAGAGCTTTCTGGAGGGCATCACCACCACCTTCTGGGCACTGTCACCCCTGCTGGGGTGCCTCCACTTATAAATGGTAATTTGGGAGCAATGTCTCTTTTTGCAGACTTTGCTTTGCCAGGGTGTTATTTGAGAGCAGTCTGGGGTCTCGATAACAGAGCCCTGTCAAGGGGCAGCTGCCCTCTCCATTCCCCCCTGATTCTCACCACCTTTCAGATGGGCAGCCAGAGGCAAGACCCTTGGAGTTTTTAATCATTGGACGTCTCGTGTGAAACTGTGTTGCTTAACTCAGCTAATTATTGTGATGCTTAACTCAGCTTATCATCGGGTTTCTCATCTGTGAAACTAATGCAAACACTCAGCTAACAGGCTTGGTGTGTGGATAAAAGGAAGCAGCTTACGCAAAGTGCTTCACATGGTGACCTAAGAAAGAATTAATCAGAAACAGTATCATTTCTTTCCTTCAGCGTCGTCATCAGAAAGGCTCTTTTTTCCATCTCCAAGAGCAGCCAAAAAGAGGATAGAAATGCTAACAGCGTGACTAGGGGGTCAGGCTAATTAAATGGCCTCTTGGAAATACTTGTAATCCTTTATCCATCCTTTCCATAAGGGACTTCAAGGAATCAGTTCATTTCAGAAAGAAATATCCAAACACCATGCAGATTAGATGCTTCCCTGCAGGGGGCTTTGTCTCCTGACATTACAATAAGCTTTAACTGGTGAGAAAACAGCTTTTCCATTTCCCTGGGCTCCGTCTTATTGGAGAGGCAGCTTAAAAGTTGTTCCTAGTCTCCAAGGAGTTTTCAGATGCTAATGACTTGCCAGGGTGACAAGTAACTGAGTGCTGGGGAGCCATGATGTTCTTACTATGTTCCTCTGCCTCTGAGAGCCAAACGAGGCAGTACAGACTGGGCAGAATTGGGAAAGAGCTTTGGTTTTGAAATCTGGCAGCCGTGAGTTTCAACCACAATTCTGTCACAAATGACTACGTCATCTTGGGACATATTGCTTCTGTTTTTGAGCATCAGGGTACTCATCTGAAAAATGGGTATATATTTTGCAAAGTAAGAATTATGCACATAAGATTAGAATCTATTAGCTATCTATTACTGCATTTACCCTCGCAAAACAGAGGCACTTAGGATCTCCCAGTTTCTGTGGGTGAGCAATCTGGGCATGGCTTCATTGGTTCATTTGATTCTCACAAGGCTGTAATCATGGGAAAGGGGTCCTGATCCAGACCCAAGAGAGGGCTCTTGGGTCTCACACAAGAAAGAATTCAGGGCGACTCCACAGTGCAAGCAAAACAAGTTTGTTAGGAAAGTAAAGAAGTGAAACAATAGCTACTCCATAGACAGAGCAGGGCATTCCTGAAAGTAAGCCGAACGTGTTCACCCTAGGTGCAATGCCTGTTAATATATAGGATAAAAAAAGTTCATGGAGACATGTGCTCTGTTACAAGGGTTTGTAATAAAGAATTTTTTTCTGAGACAGAGTCTCACTGTGTCACCCAGGCTGGAGTGCAATGGCACAGTCTTGGCTCACTGCAACATCTGCCTCCCAGGTTCAAGCAATTCTGCCTCAGCCTCCTGAGTAGTTGGGACTACAGGCATATTTTAGTAGAGATGGGTTTTCACCGTGTTGTCCAGCCTGGTCCTGAACTTCTGAGCTCAGGCAATCCACCTGCCTCAGCCTTCCAAAGTACCAGAATTAGAGGCGTGAGCCTTGGCGCCCAGCAAGGATTAATTTTCTTGATTACAGTATTTTGCAAGATTACATATATTTTAAACAGTCTCGCTCTGTCTCCCAGGCTGGAGTACAGTGGTACAATCTCAGCCCACTGCAACGTCCACTTCTTGGGTTCAAGCAATTCTCTTGCCTCCGCCTCCCAAGTAGTTGGGATTACAGGTGTGCACCACCACACCCAGCTAATTTTTATATTTTTAGTAGAGATGGGATTTCACCATGTTGGTCAGGCTAGTCTCGAACTCGTGACCTCAAGTGATTTTCCTACCTTGGCCTCCCAAAGTGCTGGGATTATAGGCATGAGCCATTGTGTCCAGTCTGATATTATCTTTAAAGCAAAATTAGGAATGCTTCTGCTAAAGATATCAAGGTATCCGGACATTCTCAAGTCTGGGTCTGTTGAGTAAACACGATGAATCTGTTCTCTTAACCATAAACATCTAGAGGCCAGGAATACCTAACTTCCTGGGAATGCAGCCCAGCAAGTCCCAGCCTCATTTCTTAGCCCTCACTCAGAATAGAGTTGCTCTGCTTCAAATGCCTGTGAGCTGGGGCTGTGGTCTCAACTGGGAAGGGTCTGCTTCCAAGCTCTGTCAGCAGTTGTCGGCAGGATTCAGTTCCTCGGGGGCGTTTGGACTGAGGGGATCTGTTCCTCATTGACTGTTCGCTGGGGTCTGCCCTCAGTTTCTTGCCATGTGGACCCTCCATAGGGCAGCTCACAACATGGCAGTTCAAGTCATCAGAACAAGGAAGCATCAATCATCAGAGGAAGAGGGACTGCAAGATGGAAGTCATGGTCCGTAACACCGACATACAATCACTTCTGCTCTATTCTGTTGCTTAGAAGCAAGTCACTAGGTCCAGCCTACATTGAAAGGAAGGGGATGAGGACCAGGCAGTGGGGGTTACTAATGACCATTTTGGAAGCTGTCCATTACAATATATGAAGATTCTCAGTGAGTAGCAGCTGTTATTATGAACAAATGTGAAAACGCTTTTAAAAGCAGTGTTCACAGCCGGGCACAGTGGCTCACGCCTGTAATCCCAGCACTTTGGGAGGCCAAGGTGAGCGGATCACAAGGTCAGGAGTTCAAGACAAGCCTAGCCGATATGGTGAAACTCATCTCTACAAAAAAATACAAAAAAAAAAATTAGCTGGGTTTGGTGGCATGTACCTTTAGTTCCAGCTACTTGGGAGGCTGAGGCAGGAGAATCACTGGAACCTGGGAGGCAGAGGTTGTAGTGAGCCAAAATCGTACCATTGCACTCCAGCCTGGGCAATAAGAGCCAGACTTTGTCTCAAAAAAAATAAAAAAGAAAAAGAAAAAGAAAAGCACTGTTCACTACAGAAATAAAAGCAATGTACTGGATTATGTATTAGGGCCAAGAAGTTTAACAATCATATGACATTATTAGTCAGAGATCAAGGCCAGGCACTGCGCCTCATGCCTGTAATCTCAGCACTTATGGGAGGCCAAGTGGGGAGGATCACTTGAGGCCAAGAGCTCATGAGCAGCCTAGGCAACAGGGCAAAACCATATCTCTACTGAAAAAAAAAAAAACAAAAAAAAAAAAAAAAGGAAAAATCAAATTAGCTGAGCTCATGGTGACGCTTGTCTGTAATCCCAGCTACTCGGGAGGCTGAGGTGAGAGGATGGCTTGAGCCCAGGAGGTGAAACCTGCAGTCATCTGGGATTGCACCCCTGTACTCCAGCCAAAGCAACAGATCGTCCTTGTCCCCCCACAAAAATGGGTTGATTCTGACCACTGCCAAGTTATCCAAAGACTGCATTTAAAAAATGCCATTAATTTAAATACTGATTTGATAACATGTTACCAAGCACTAAAGCTAGAAGGCATCCATTTCTTCTACATCATGTTTTATCAGGTGTCCATATCCCATTCTAGTTATGTTAGTGTATGTGTATTTTTATGGAAATATAGATTAAAATATTTTAAATACCATGTTAGTTCTCACTTAGCCATATTACAATATTTAATCGTGCTGTGTGGTGTCTGTAATTAGCTCTAGGTATCTTTATATCCTTTTTTTCTTTTTTTCTTTTTTTGAGACGGACTTTCGCTGTTGTTACCCAGACTGGAGAGCAATGGCACAATCTCGGCTCTCCGCAACCTCCGCCTTCTGGGTTCAAGCAATTCTCCTGCCTCAGCCTCCTGAGTAGCTGGGACTATAGGCACGCACCACCATGCCCAGCTAATTTTTGTATTTTTAGTAGAGACGGGGTTTCACCTTGTTGACCAGGATGGTCTTGATCTCTTGACCTCGTGATCTACCCATCTTTGCCTCCCAAAGTGCTGGAATTATAGGCTTGAGCCACCGTGCCCAGCTCTTTATATCCTTTAACTGCCACGTCTGATTTCCTTTCAGTAGATAAATGTGAGAGCCATTGTTTACTTACCCATCCGCTTAACTCTGGGACATGTAAGTTGCTTCAATGTTTTGCCATAAAAGCAATACTGTACTTGTGTTATCTTTTGTGTAGTAAGTTTTTTTCCCCCTAATTTGAATTATGTCTTTAGGATAAAGTTCCAGAAAAGGAATTAGAATGCAAACATTTTAAAGGCTGGGTCAAGTTGTTATCCAAGTGAGAAGGCTCTGGTTTTCATACAGGCAAACACTGCTGTCAGTCAGCCACAGGGTGAGTTCCTCAAAGGCAGGCACTATCTTACCTTTTAATTTTTTGACCATAGTGTCTGGCCTAGAAGCAACATTTTAATGAATATTTGTGGACTAAATGTATGAGCACACATACTTAAAAACTTGAGACTCCAGAAAAAAATATTTAGGCTAGATTACAACTTTTCTTCTTTTCATTTTTTCTTTCTTTGTTGAGACAGAGTCTTGCTCCATCGCCAAGCTGGAGTGTGATGTTGCGATCTTGGCTCACTGCCATCTCCACCTCCCCAGTTCAAGCAATTCTCTTGCTTCAGCCTCCCAAGTAGCTGGGACTAGAGGCGTGTGCCACCATGCCCAGCTAAATTTTTTTTGCACTTTTAGTAGAGACAGGGTTTCACCATGTTGGCCAGGATGGTCTTAATCTCTCGACCTGTGATCTGCCCTCCTCGGCCTCCCAAGGGGCTGGGATTACAGGAGTGAGCCACCGCGCCTGGCTTTTTTTTTTTTCTTAATTAAGCGATGTGGCATTTCCATTTAGGTTTCACTGAGATGTGGAGCATGGGCCTGGGCCAAGTACCCAGCTCCATGTTGCCCTTTCTGGATTTCATTTAATTCTCATGCCTCCCCAACCCCACCTCAACAGTTGGAATTCCACGTGGCAATAGAATGAGATCCTCAAAAT
Source organism: Saguinus oedipus (assembly GCA_031835075.1). Lineage (NCBI taxonomy): Eukaryota > Metazoa > Chordata > Mammalia > Primates > Cebidae > Saguinus > Saguinus oedipus. The sequence continues at coordinate 36,858,464 of CM063189.1, forward strand.
GCAAATTGGATTCTGCAGCGGCCTTGTTATTTCAGAGGGTCCCAGGAGCCACCTGTTGGCCTGGCAAGGCCACTAACATTTGAAAGGCAACAGTAGGCCCTCTTTTCTGGGGAGAATTCTAGAGTGTTTGGGGGAAATGCCACTGAGGCAGAGACAACAGCTCCCAGTAACCAGAATCATGAGAATTTTCCTCACTGCAGTTCAGCCTTGGGTAATGGGTCCACTTAGCCCAAATGTGCATCAGAATTGAATAACATTGAAGTAAGCAGGGCACAAATGACCTTCAGAAAGTACTTGTATTGGTCAAAATGTAATCTGACCAATACACCCCACCACCCTGCAGCATGTAACTCCCAGAACTCCAGAAATGTGCATCTACTTATTTTAAGAGCTGTCACCCTTGTTTTATCGACCCAGAAGATGTTTACACAAGATCAGAGTGTGTGAATGGCACAGCCAGAATTTATTTGCACCCTACCATCCAACAACGCCCTCTAGCCTCTAAGCTTGAGGCACAGCGCCCTCTGATGGTCACGCGACAGTTGGCGTTGTCCAAGCCCCCTTTTTACTTGGGCCACATCTCACCTAACCAGCACCTGTTTGTTACCTTGTCTCGCAGGTCAAAGAGGCCATGCAGCGGATCCATGACCGAGGGAACATTGGCAAGTTAATTCTGGATGTAGAAAAGACTCCAACTCCTCTGGTAAGTGAAAAGCAAGAGGAGACTGTTCAGTTCCACATGAGAGATGCACCACGGGTTAATCAGGTGCAGCACAGGGCAGGTAGAAGGAAGTACAAGTCGTTTGTGGGCTAGTGGAGGGGACCAGGGGTAATCAAATGATTTCACACATGAGGAATTAACTACAAACTGAGATGAATGCTGAAAAGGAAAGGCCAGTGCTTCAGTGAGAGGATATCAAAAGCAATCTGAAGGCACAGGCATTTGTTTCTATGAAAGCATAGAAACGATAGACCTAGCCGGGAGCGGTGGCTCAAGCCTGTAGTCCCAGCACTTTGGGAGACCAAGGAGGGTGAATCACAAGGTCAAGAGATCGAGACCATCCTGGTCAACATGGTGAAACCCCGTCTCTACTAAAAATACAAAAAATTAGCTGGGCACGGTGGCGCGTGCCTGTAATCCCAGCTACTCAGGAGGCTGAGGCAGGAGAATTGCCTGAACCCAGGAGGCGGAGGTTGCGGTGAGCCGAGATCGCGCCATTGCACTCCAGCCTGGGTAACAAGAGTGAAACTCTGTCTCAAAAAAAAGAAAGAAAAAGAAATGATAGACCTGTCTATTATAGCTGCTAGCTGTTGGGAGAAACTCCTGGAAAATTTCAGTGATGTCTCACATTCATGTTCCTAACAGAATGATGCCAGCGGCCTCTGAGATGCTCCCTGATCGTTCCACTGAGTTTTGGTTTTTTTTTTTGTTGTTGTTGTTGTTGTTTTTGAGATGGAGTCTCACTCTGTCACCAGGCAGGAGTGAAGTGCATGATCTCGGCTCACTGCAACCTCCTCCCGGGTTCAAGTAATTCTCCTATCTCAGCCTCCAGAGTAGTTGGGACTACAGGAGTCCACCACCATGCCTAGCTAATTTTTGTATTTTTAGTACAGACGAAAGTTTCACCACATGAGCCAGGATGGTCTCGATCTCTTGATCTCATGACCTGCCCTCCTCGGCCTCCCAAAGTGCTGGGATTACAGGCATGAGCCACCGCACCTGGCCTTATTTTTCTTCAAGACAGAGTCTTACTCTGTCATCCAGGCTGAAATGTTGTGGTGCTATCTCAATTCACTGTACCCTTCACCTCCTGGGCTGAAGTGATCCTCCCACCTCAGCCTCTTGAGTAGCTGAGACTACAGGTGAGCACCACCATGCCCAGCTAATTATAAATCTTTTTTTAAAGACAGGGTCTCACCATGTTGCCTAGGCTGATCTCCAACTCCTGAGCTCAAGCAACCTGCCTACCTCTGTCTCCCAAAGTGTTGAGATTGTAGGCGTTAGCCACCATACCCAGCTGTGATTTTTTTTTTTTTTTTTTTTTTGAGACGGAGTCTCACTCTTATTACCCAGGCTGAAGTGCAATGGTGCAATCTCGGCTCACCACAACTTCCGCCTCCTGGGTTCAGGCAATTCTCCTGCCTCAGCCTCCTGAGTAGCTGGGATTACAGGCACGCGTCACCACGCCCAGCTAATTTTTTGTATTTTTAGTAGAGACGGGGTTTCACCATGTTGACCAGGATGGTCTCAATCTCTTGACCTCGTGATCCACCCACCTCAGCCTCCCAAAATCCTGGGATTACAGGCTTGAGCCACTGCGCCCGGCCGATTTTTTTCTTTTACCAGAACAAAACCCTTCTATCCCAGGGATGCCACCAGGAGTACAGCATATCAAACTCGCATCCCACCTGTTCTCCCCAGGGCCTTGAGAGGAGGGAACGTGTAGGGAGCAGGCAGTGCCTGGGCAATCTGACCACATGGATTCAAAATCCTGAGTTCCTGTTTATTACCTCAGCAAGTTGACCACTCAGCTTTGATCCCCTGTCTGTAAATTGGAGATAAGTTCCCAAAAGTCAGTTCGAATGGCATTCATATGTACTAGGTTCCAGGTCATCTTTAACAAAGGAAATACTTAGGAAGGGTTACTTGTTTATATACATTGATTCTTGAAGCTGCATCGATTCTTTAAAAAAAGAGAATGAACTACAATTTTTTGCATATTGTCATCCAAAGTGTTTATTTGTTTGTTTTATGAGATGGAGTTTCGCTCTTGTTGCCCCAGGCTGGAGTGCAGTGGCATGATCTCGGCTCACTGTAACCTCCATCTTCCAGGTGCAAGCTATTCTCCTGCCTCAGCCTCCCAAGTAGCTGGGATGACAGGCATGTGCCACCATGTCCAGCTAATTTTGTATTTTTTAGTAGAGATGGGGTTTCTGTATGTTGTCAGGCTGGTCTCGAACTCCTAGCCTCAGGTGATCCGCCCGCCTTGGCCTCCTAAGGTGCTGGGATTACAGGCTCACGCCACCATGCCCAGCCAATGTGCATATTTTTAAAACTATTTCCATGACTTTTGTAACCATGATGTAGTTTGGGTATGACAGTCATTTCATTCAATGAAGGACAACTTCACCATGGTAAGATGCCCTCTCATTAAGTGACTGACACTATATGGCTGTAGCTTATTAAATGCTTACTACGTTCCAGGACTATTCAAAGTGGATTAGAGGACAAGGTTGGGGAGGGGCTGGCAAGGATCCTGAGTCTCCTGTACACCTACTGTACACCCTTCAAACATATGACCAAGTCTGTTTCAGCCCCATTTGTAGAAGGCAGACAGGCTCTAGGGCCATCCTAGAAACTTACTGCTTTCAAGCAAAATATTGGCACCAATTTCCCACTCCAGGATGCTCCTGTGTTCATCACACATGAGTTGCTGCCAAGTTCTTGGGCTGGTAGAAAGGCCTGTTTTACCGAGCAGGGATTCTTACCAGAGCAGATGCTGAAAAGCTCACCTTTCTGGGTGAAAGCGCAGGATCTGCCTGTGCCACACACAACGTGTGGGGGGTGACAATGTCATTGTCCTTGTTTCTGAATGTCCTGAAGGCTTTTTCCTTTTTGAGATGGAGTCTCACTCTGTCACCCAGGCTCGAGGGCAGTGGCACAATCTCAACCCACTGCAACCTCTGCCTCCTGGATTCCTGTGATCCTCCTGCCTCAGCCTCCCAAGTAGCCAGAATTACAGCCATTCACCACCATACCGAGCTAATTTTTGTATTTTTAGTAGAGACAAGAGTTTCACCATGTTGGCCAGGCTGGTCTCAAACTGCTGACCTCAAGTGATCCACCCACCTCAGCCTCCCAAAATGCTGGGATGACAGGTGTGAGCCATGGTGCCTGACCTTCCTGAAGGCTTTTATCCCTGGGACCGAAAGAAACAAAAAGATGGTAGAGAGTGGGTATTCGGAGCAACCATGGGGTAGAAGAGAGGCCGTGGCCCATCTAGGCAAAGAATAGACTTAAAGGAGAGGGAGCGTGTAGTCAGGTTAAATGGAAGACGTGGAGATGCAGGAGGGGTCCAGTGAGGTCATTTTAGGGTTAGCACTTGAAGGAAGAGGAAACAACACAAGGGCCAGGCTCAGAAGGATGTGTCACTATCCACTCAGCAGCTGTTGGAGGAGGGGTCGGAGGCACCTGCAGAGGTGCTTTCTCCTACTGCAATGACCACCCTGTCTCAAAAAAAACAAAAGTGTCTCACTCTGTTGCCCAGGCTGGAGTGCAATGGTGCAATCTCGGCTCACTGCAACCTTCACGTCCAGGTTCCAGTGATTCTCCTGCCTCCCCATCCCAAGTAGCTGGGATTATAGGCGCGCACTACCATGCCTGGCTAAATTTTGTATTTTTAGAAGAGATGGGGTTTCACCATATTGGCCAGGTTGGTCTTGAAATCTTGACCCCAAGTTATCTGCCCATTTCGGCCTCCCAAAGTGCTAGGATTATTGGCGTCAACCACCATGCCTGGCCATGACCCCTTTCAGCCCTCCCTCAGCCTTGAATCTGCCAAGCCAGCATGCTGCAGGACACACCACTCCTCTAGAATAGTCTGGGCTACAAGGCAGGCGGGCAGCACCCAGGCAGGGGAAGTCGATTGTCATTGGCAGCAGTGGAAGCGAATTTCCTGGGAAGCCTTAAGAGTGGAGTCTCTCCTGCTCAGAGCCTCCTCTTGATGAGGCTGGGTGAAAGCAAAATCGGAACTCATCCTATGATGGGTCATGGGGCGGAGGAGAGGCAGAACTGCTGCCTCCAGACCCCACAGTACCAGAGGGCAGCCCTGCCCTAGTCCTGGCCATCTGACCAGTGCCTTAGAGAATAAGGGCGGCCTTTCCTGAAGGCTCCTGACCTCTGCTGCTCTTACAATGTCTGCGGCTGCAACACCTCAGTGTCTCCGTTTCCACTGCTGTAGAACAGAACTAACAATAATTACTACTATTGCTACTACTTCATAGAGTCATTGAGAAGATTAAAAGGACCAGTGTTTGTGAGCAAATTGGCATATTGGTGACTATGCATTATAATAGAGTACTAAGGGACAGGTACAGTTCTTCCCCTCCCATAGTTGGTTAGTTCTATGTTATCCTGAAAGCACTTACTGCACAGGTACCTAGTTGTAGGGAAGAAAACTGCAGAGACCTAGTCCTCTCCTGCGGTGCCTACAGTTTGGCAGGGGCAGATGGACACGGGTCCATGAGCCATTGGTATAAATGGGACACTGCAACTCTTGATCAGTGCTACAAAGAAGAGGTGTTTGGGCCACGAAAGCTCATAATAGGGAGATTGTTCCATTTAGGGAACTTTGGAAAGGCTCTCCCAAGGAAGTAGGATCAGCTCTAAAGGAAAAGTAGGCATGGACTGGGCTGATGGGGTGGAGGGATGACAGTCCAGGGAGAAGGCATTGCACATGCGTGGTCTAGGGGGAAAGCCCAGCTTCAGGTGAGAGAGCACGGGGTGGGCTGAAATTCAGGGACCAAATTCTTGTTTCCAGAATAAGCCGTGATGCAGGTGGGGACTCAAGTTTGGGAGACCTGGGGCCCAACCTAGATCTAGGAGCTTAGAACAGAAAAGAAGTCTGAGGCACAGCTTTTGCAGGCGGATGTTAATGAACAGAACTAATTTGTTCGGAGCCGCTCTCATGCTCAGCCCTTTGCTAGACTCTTTAGAGACATTACTCCGTTTTCTTTCTTTTTCTTTTTTTTGAGACTGAGTGTCACTCTTGTTACCCAGGCTGGAGTGCAATGGCGCGATCTCGGCTCACCACAACCTCCGCCTCCTGGGTTCAGGCAATTCTCCTGCCTCAGCCTCTTGAGTAGCTGGGATTACAGGCACGCACCACCATGCCCAGCTAGTTTTTTGTATTTTTAGTAGAAACGGGGTTTCACCATGTTGACCAGGATGGTCTCGATCTCTTGACCTCGTGATCCACCCGCCTCAGCCTCCCAAAGTGCTGGGATTACAGGCATGAGCCACCACACCCAGCTACTCCGTGTTCTTTCACCTGGTTTTTTGTTTTTTGTTTTTTTTGAGACGGAGTTTCGCTCTTGTTACCCAGGCTGGAGTGCAATGGCACAATCTCGGCTCACCGCAACCTCCGCCTCCTGGGTTCAGGCAATTCTCCTGCCTCGGCCTCCTGAGTAGCTGGGATTACAGGCACGTGCCACCATGCCCAGCTAGTTTTTTGTATTTTTAGTAGAGACGGGGTTTCACCATGTTGACCAGGATGGTCTCGATCTCTTGACCTCGTGATCCACCCGCCTTGGCCTCCCAAAGTGCTGGGATTACAGGCTTGAGCCACCGCGCCTGGCCCTCACCTGGTTCTTATAACAACTTTATAAGGCAGGTGGATTTACCACCACTGTAATGACGGAGGAAAGGAAGGCCCAGAGGGGCAATCCTAACTATGCCAGGTACCAGTGATCAACAGAAGAAAAGGAGCCAGGCAAAACGCCTCTCCTCCCAGAACCTGTATTCCGGTGGGGACAGAGACCTAAGAGTAGATAAATACACCTTCATTCTGGTTGTTGTATCTGCTCTTCCTAAGTGACAGCATCAGGACTTCCACCCTGGTGGCTCAGTGCAGCTGATGTTCTGAATACCCATCCCATCTCCCCTTGGCAGTCAGGTCCCCTGCATTCCAGGGGCTTCCTTTCCTGAGCACTTGCCCCCCAACTGCCTCAGAGCTAACTCTGGTCACCAGAGCATGGTTTATTTGCATAGAACCTGCGTGAGATACTGAGAGATAACTCACCTCCCCTGAGAACAGACCATACCAAGGTTTCCTCTGCCCTCAGAAGGGCAGACTCTAAGATGTGCTCCATAGGGTCTCTCAGAGGTCCCCAGCAGGACTCAGTCCCACTGCCAACACAGGAACCAACTTACCTACATACCCTGCCTTGGATTCCTCCCCTTTCTGGTCTCATTTCTTCATTCCCCTGTTAGTGCTTCCTGGGATCATCTCCTAAATCCCAGATACTTTCATTCAAATCCTTACCTTAGCACCATCTCTTGGGATGCCCATGGTGTGACAGCTAATCCCACACTGCCTTCCAAGGAAACAAGCAACCCCAGCTCCCAGCCCCCAAGAAGTCCTCCCATGGGACTTCCTCAGGTGCTCAGATATGATGGGACCGGGTTGCACAGCCCTCACTAATATCCTCTTTTGAATTACAGATGGCCAATGACAGCACAGAGACCAGTGAAGCAGGGGAAGAGGAAGAGGACCACGAGGGAGACAGCGAGAACAAGGAGCGGATGCCCTTTATCCAGTAACCCAGGAACCCAGATGAGAGAATGTGAAAGATGGTTTGGAAGAAGAGGACCCGGCTGAGCAAACTCTTCTGTGCCCCAGTGAACAAATGCTGTAGTCCAGTGTTGTCGTGTTTGTCTGCAGTCAGCTGAGCTAAAAAGCTGTTGATCACTGTTGTTTTTTGCAATTAAGTGCCAATCCCATTCCATGCAGTATTATGTCCCTCTATCTTCGTATTACACACTCCTCTCTCCCCTGTATCAAAACCGTCTGTCTGTGGGTTCTTCTTGACAGTTCTAGATCAGCCTTGCAAATTAATACAAGCCCCGAGCTCTATGCCTAAGAGACCAGACATGGGGAAAGACAAGTTTGGATGGAAAGGTGTTATTACAGAGCCCTGTCTAGCTCCTAGAACTCTTTAGGCCAATGACACTTTTTCGCTGCCAGCCACCCTTGCCTCGGATGAGAACACTTGCCAATTTGGCCGGCAGAAAGAGAGTAGGCCAGGAGATGTTTTCATGAGCCCACAAATTTAGAAACTCTCCTAGTAGTGCTTTTTCTCTCTCCATTTAAGAGACAACTATGGTCAAAAGTTTGAGCCATTCTCTTCTCCCCTGCTTCAGTGTTTGGCCCTTCCACTGGTTCTTATCCATAAACACAGGGAGGCAGATATAGAATTTTTTACAGTAGACAGTGGGTCAACAGCATGACTTTGAGGACCTGCCATGGAGATTTATCCTCCAAAACACATCCCATCAGCAGGATTCTTCCTGCTCCGTACTTATTTTAGAAAACTCACCACATACAAGACGCATTCAGAAGTCATTCCTGAGAATTACTGGTGTTTGCACACTTGCCACCTGCATTACCAATTCTGCAATTTTCAATTGCTGCTGGAAAGTGACCATTTTGTCCGTGGATCCCCCAAGGAAGAGTTCCCTTGCAGACCACAGGTAGAAAAATCAACGTGCCAAAGCATGTGCCAACGTGTAACCAACTCTGGTGATACAAAAGGTGTATATTCAGCATCTGGTGCCAGATGTACAGTTCCTCCCCTCCCATATACAAACCTCTGGTGCAGAATCTTCAGTGCCCTTGCTCCTGGGGAACCAAGGACGAAGCCACCTGCTTACACACCTTGTTCAGGTTTTCAGCTCCTAAGAAACCCCACTCCCATGCCATTTAACTGTGCTTGAGAGATGAATATACTTACCCTTGAGAAAGAGAAGGAATCCCAATTTCTCCCCCAGTGGAGCTCCTCATTCCCTCCTTCCAGTCCTTTTGGCTAAAATGGTTAACTCTATCACTCACAGACCAATCTGAAAATACTAGGAGCTCATGGATTGGTACCCCAACTTTCTTTGTGTTCTGAAAAATATCAAAGGGCTTTCACATTGCCCAGTTTCTCCACCAACAAGCCTTAGGGTGGACCCAGCCCTTTCCCCGGTGGTAGGAATGAATGCATCTTAGCAATTTCCTGTCTGATTTCCAAAGTCCCTTTGCAGCAAATGTCACCTCATTCATTATGTTCTTTTTCCTATCCTAAGCTTATGATGACTTAGGTATGCCAAATATTTATCTGAAGAGTTTCTCCTCATTGTGAATGTGTGTATAAAATATGAAGACCAGAAAGGGTGCTGTCATCTGAGGAACCAAGTGATGTGAGTATCCCAAAAGAGGACACCAACGTCATCTTTCCTTCCTACTCCAGGACTCACCAATATTCCAGTTTCGGGCCATTCAGAGAGATAATGGGGCATTTATTCCCCTATTACCTTTGCTAAGTGCTATATTATTGGTTGTTTCTCCCATAACCATGCTGGAAAGGGAGTCCCCTAAGGAGAACTGTCATCCAAGTGGCATTCCTAGTAAGTTGGCTGAAGTGACATTTTCCAGAGCTGAAGAAGAGCCATTGGCCGTATTAGGGCTGTCCTCGTCCAGAAAAGTGGGAACTCAGCTACATTCAGAATTCACATCTCCTTCGTTATGTGCAGAGGAGAGGTATAAAAGGCAGCCCCTCCAAATCGATTTGGTTTGGGTTTGTTCAACTAGCAAAGTTAATCCAGTAATCACAAATTATGCCAGGTAGTTAAGGAAAACTCATTCCTCTCAATACAGAATGAGAAAACTAGAGTTTGACCACTAAGCCCAATTTCTGCCATAAAGAATGGGGGGACGTAAGTTCATTGTTCAACGTGCTCTCATTTTAAGCACCTTCTTCCCTGTCTCTTGATTGTCATTTCTGAAGGAAGTGTAAAGAGTGTCTCAGTCTGCCTTAAAGGAACTGTGAAGGCTTCTCTGTAATTTAAGCTTGATTGAAGTGAACTGAAACATTGTCTAATGTCTTCGTGGCTTTAGAGCTTTTGTTATATTGTGCCTACAAAGCAAATTATGTTTACACAAAAATATAAAGTATTCAGCATAGCCAAACCTTGCCTGGCATGTGTTATTCCACATACATCATTGCTGGATAAGCAGTTGCGCTATTAAATATGCAAAGAATGGGGAACTGAAAAAGGAAAAGCTAAAAACCTGGTAGGATCATCTCCAGATGAGAAAATAAAGACCCCATAAAGAAAACAGAAGTTAAGAGGAGAAAAGCCTTTAAAACCAATTCAGGTTCTCTCCAGCTAGAAAGTAAAACCATTAGGTAAAAGGAAAAAAAACCTATTGAAAACATCCTATGGGCCAGGCACGGTGGCTCACACCTGTAGTCCCACCACTTTGGGAAGCCAACACCGGTGGATCACTTGAGGTCAAGAGTTCGAGACCAGCCTGGCCAACATGGTATAACCCCATCTCTACCAAAAATACAAAAAGTATCTGGGTGTGGTGGTATATGCCTGTAATCCCAGCTACTCAGGAGGCTGAGGCAGGAGAATCACTTGAACCCAAAAGGCAGAGGTTGCAGCGAATCAAGATCACACCACTGCACTCCAGCCTGGGCAACAAAACGAGACTCTGTCTCAACAAAACAAAACAAAACCATAAAAACTATCTTATGATCAGGATGACAGTGATGATACAGATAACAATAAGTATAGAATAACAATAATGCCCAACAGTTATAAGGCAACCTACCATGTGTTGCTAAAAACTGTCCACTTATTAATTCACATGCCCTCCCCACAACTCTAAGAGGTAAGGTCTATCATTATGTCCACATACAGGTGACAAGACTGAAATACGGAGAGCTTGTGTCCTTGCCTAAGATCACATGCTAGTAAGTGACAGAGCTAGAACTCACCAATTTCAAAGCATACTCTTGCCTCCAGAATGTATTCTCTCCACCACCTAATCATGCTACCCTAAACCTCGAATAAGGGTAAAATACAATGCATTTCAAATTAGCAATCCCTCCTTCACCTGAAACCCATTAGGGATTCGGTTTTCTCTGATTTCAAGGATATGCTTGTAAATTTGTCTTGCTTGGTAGCAAATAATATGCATGTCCAGAAGTATATTTATTTTTCCAGTCTCCCATGCACATGTTTGGTGACATACTGATTTTGAAACCCATAGGTCTCATCAATAGTTTTCATTTTCATGATCTAAAATCCTCCAGGTCACCAAAGAGATACAAAAAAGTAAATATCCACAAAAGCACAATTCATGGCTGGGAAGGGTGTATTGTGTTTTACCGTATTTCTCAGCAGAAAGCCAACAAAACCGTCAAGTCTATGTCAATAAAACACCACGTATATAAACTAGAATTGAGAAAGTAGGAAGTCACGCTGTCAGTGAAGTTCTTATGAAGTCACACACTACCAAGTTTCTTGTTTTTTGCTTTTGTTTTGTTTTGAGATTGGGTCTTGCTCTGTTGTCCAAGCTGGAGTCCAGGAGCACAATCACACCTCACTGCAGCCTCAACCTCCAGGGTTCAAGAAGTCCTCCCACCTTAGCCTCCCCAGAAGCTGAGACCACAGACCCATGCCACCATACCCAGCTAGCTTTTTGTTTTATTATTTTGATTTTTTTTTTTTGAGACAGAGTTTCACTCTTGTTACCCAAGTTGGAGTGCAATGGTGCCATCTCAGCTAACTGCAACTTCCACTTTCCAGGTTCAAGCAATTCTCCTACCTCAGCCTCCCAAGTAGCTGGAATTACAGGAATGTGCCACCACGCCAGGCTATTTTTTTTGTAATTTTGGTAGAGATGGGTTTCTCTATGTTGGTCAGGCTGGTCTCAAACTCCTGACCTGAGGTGATCCACCTGCCTCAGCCTCTCAAAGTGCTGGAATTACAGGCATGAGCCTGTAAAAAAAAAAAAAAGAAAAAAAAAAAAAAAGCAGCAAAAGCTGCTTTTTCATTTTTTGTAAAGACAGGGGTCTCCCTATGTTACCCAGGCTGGTCTCATACTTCTCATACTTCTAGGCTCAAGCCTTCATCTCCCAAAGTGCTGGGATTACAGGCATGAGCCACTGCATTTGATGTGTGTGTGTGTGTGTGTGTGTGTGTGTGTGTGTGTGTGTGTGTGTGTGTGTGTTTGAGACCAAATCTCACTGTCACCCAGGCTGGAGCCCAGTCGTATGATCTTGGCTCACTGCAACCTTCATCTCCTAGGTTCAAGCAACTCTCCTGCCTCAGTCTCCCGAGTAGCTGGGATTACAGGGGCACACTACCATGCCTGGCTAGTTGTTATATTTTTAGTAGAGACAAGGTTTCACCATGTTGGCCAGGCTGGTCCAGAACTCCTGGCCTCAAGTGATTCACCTACTTTGGCCTCTCAAAGTGCTGTATATTCTTATTTAATGCTCATATTCTCTGTATGAATCCCATGGCTGCACCCAGCTAGTGCTGGTGCACTGTCACGTTTAACAATGGCTCAGCCACGAACACTAGAATCTAAACTGAATCCACATCCTCACTTATAAATGGAAATGAGGAAGAGGTCTACTAGGAGTTGGAAGTTGTTTGTTTCTTGTTTTTTGTTTTGAGACAAGGTCTCACTGTCACCCAGGCTGGAGTATAGTGGCATGATCTCCACTCACTGCAGCCTCCACCTCCCAGGCTCGAGCAAATCCTCTCACCTTAGCTTCCCCAGTAGCTAGGATTACAGGTGTGTGCCCCCACACCCAGCTAACTAATTTTATGGAGAGAAGGGGTCTCGCTATATAGCCCAGGCTGCTCTGGAACTCCTGAGCTCAAGCAGTACTCCCACCTTAGCCTCCCAAAGTGCTAGGATTACAAATGTGAGCCACCCTGCCCAACCCAAAGTAATTTTTTAAAAGTTTGAAGGAGGTTAGGGTATAGTAACATTTCAAAAGCCACTGGGGCATAGGAAACATTTGTGTATGAGCAAGGAGGAGAAAAATTTTAGAAGCAGAGAATACAACAGTATAGCTGAAATACAAGATTGAGGGGAAGAAACGGAGCAGGAGATGGGCACCACGGGAAGTCAGCACCAAGTCTGGGAGCCATGGAGTGCCAAGCTGGTCCTCTTTAATGTTAAGGAGAGGAACAAGGGCATGCGATGAATGGTATGATGTAAAAGCTTGGGAGACGATTTCTGAAGGTGGGTGCTGGGTTTCATGGGAGGAGAAATAAGAGTCCATAGGTGGCCAAGGAGCCAGATGTCAAATGCCTTGACTTCTTGTGCCTTGGTTTGGGTCTTCCAGAATCAGACATTGAAACAAGGGTTTGACTGTAAGTCACGTTGGGGAGGTGGTGACCCCCAGAAGCACAGAGAGCAGGAGGTAGGGAAAGTAGGACAGCAGAGGAAAGAAGCCAATTCAGGCTGTGTTGGTGAGCAGGCAACCACTACAAGACACGGCAGGCATGATCAGAATGGTCCCACGTGAAGGATAAGGATGCAGTCACGATTACCCATCAATTCCCATGCATCGTTGGTTGGGGACTGCTCTCAACAAGGTGTTCATTCCTTTCCTTCCCTTCCTGTCTTGGCCCCCGTATGAACCAGCACACTGCTGTGGCCAGTCAATGACCTCGGGAAGCCACAAGAAGCCCTTGGTCTGTATGGGAACTGCGAGGTGATATGGAAGCAGTGCCACAGCTCCTATTGTAACTTGTCTCAAGAGCTTCCTTTTTATTCTGAAGTTAATGGAGAAAGTTTTTGAGGCTTTCTGCAAACTAGGTTTCGGTCTTAGTAATTACTGCAGCTATGTTCCATCACCTCACACCAACATTTCTTTTACATTTCATTCTGTCAATGGATGGAGAATAGTTTCTGCTCAGAGGAGATAACCAAAATGCCTTGCCAGCTCATCAGGATGTGTTCCTTTATTGGGATCTTCCTGACAAATTGTAGGTCCCCTTCTTCATGGGACCAGATAAATCTGGGCTCTCCATTACACAATTCTATGCGTTTGTTCAACACAGATTAAATGAGCATTTACTAGACACAGGACCCTGTTCCAGGTCATAGAAATAGAAAGAAATGGAAACAAAATAAGACAGATTCTGCCTCAAGAAATTCAGTGTAGAGCTGTGCTATCCAATAGAAATATAACATGAGCAACATACAAAGTTAAATTTTCTAGTAGGCACATTAGATGAGTAAAGAGAAACAGATTTTAATATAATTTAGCCTGATGTTTACAAAATGTTGTCATTTCAACATGTAATCAACAGAAAAGATTATTAATGCCATAGTTTATGTTCTATTCTTCATACTAACACTCCAAAATATGGTGTGTATTTTATAGAGAGACAGGGTCTCACCGTTGTACAGGCTGAAATGCAGTGGTGTGATCATATTTCATTGCAGCCCCCAACTCCTGCAAACAAGTGATGCCTCAGGCTCCCAAAATGCTGAGATTACAGGGATGAGGTACCACACCTGGCCCTGGTATGTATTTTACACTTACAGCACATCTCACCTTTGACCACACAAACGTTCAGTAGCACCTGTGACCGATGGCTACAATTTTGGACAGGCAGGTCTAGAGGAAGGGCAGGAATGGACTGTAAGATATAAACATAACTTTAAAGATGCGATGGTAGAGGGCATAATGAAGGTGCAAAGTAGGGAGGGGATGGCAAGGAAAGCAGACAGAGGAGGTGATGCTTGAGTGAAGTCATGCAAGTTGAGCACATGTTACCCAGGAGAATGAGGTACTTTAAGCACACGGGATTGTGCCTGGCACACCTCAAGCAGTCCGTAAACTTTAGTTCTCTTTCCCTACCTCCATTTGCCAATGCTGGGAAGAATGGGATGCTTGGGAAAAACTCAGTAGTTTCTTTTTTCTACTTTTAAAACAGAGGCTATATAGAACTCAATATTTTGCTTCCAGAGTTGTTTGTGGGAGAAAATAAAATACATGTTTTTGTATTCCCTGCCATGAGCAGAACTCCTATTGCCAGCCAGGCAAAGATGCTGGGAAATATGTTATTCAAATTGGCACCCAAACACTGAAACAAAGTAAAAACTCAGATGGGAGGAGCTGAAACATCAGCACAGCACAGGAGTGCACACTCACAAATCTGCAAGAGCATTAGCCCTAGAATCTTTCAAGCCAGAAACTGAACTTGGGGAATTTGCTTGGCATCTGAGCTTTCTCCTGTCAAAATGGAGATAATATTGTATATAACACAGAAGATCAAAAGTAACAGTGTAGGTGTAACCCAGCAAAAATTATGACCCACAAGTTCCAGTCTGAAAGCCAGGTAACAAATGCCTCCAAAACCAGGTTTCTCCACTCATTCAAACACCGATCAAATGCCTACTATGTTCCAGGCATAATATTTTTAGTGTCTTGGCTGCAAAACTAAATGCATAGCCCCTGCCATTCAGGAATTCAGTTTAATGATGTGGTAATAAATACGTTTTATATATTATGCAAATGGAAATTTGTTCATAGAGTGGTATGGTACTTGGTACTGGGCATCTATATGAGCTGAGTGGCATAGAGGCTATAACTGATGAGAAATCTCTATCAGGAGCAAGCAAAGAGAGCCCTCTAGGAGAAACAACTACCATTAGGTACATCAGTGAGGAAGCCCAGGCTAGGTTCATGGAATGGTCCACTTAACTACTACATGCATCAAGAGAAAAGGTAGAAAATCAATAGGACTGGATTATAGAAATCCATGGATTTCACTTTAAGGGTTCCAGATTTTACACTGAAAACAGAATCGTTCACTGAGGGATGAATCATGGGATCACTAGAGAGGGTCTCAAGTAAGAGAAGACCATGGGAAGTCTTCCCAGAATGAACTTTACTATTGTACTAGCTCCGACTGTGGGAGGTGGAACAGATGAAGGTGCCATATTGGAAGAACAGTTTCTTGGCCAGTCTCCCAGCATCCATCCATTGTCCATGTAGTCACGAGGTACACAAGGTAAGGCGCCTCTGGAATTGGCATGAATGGGAACAAAAGAACTCCTCTACATCTCAGGAGTCGTGAGACAAGGAGGGGCTGGTGGTTCAGCCTTTTCCTGGGGACATGGGGAGGCTTCTCCATGGAAGTAGAGGCCCTCAGAAAGTCAAATCACCATTCATGGGAGTCAAAACTAGTTCAAGTGATCCATGCGGCATACTTACAAACACTGACCTTCATGAAGATTGGAATCATTTTCAAAAACATGCCCCAGCTCTGAGTTTAGAGTTGTCCATGGAGTAAAAGTGAATCAAGATCAACCATGGAAATTAAATTAACATTTGCTGAGGACTTGCTACTTGTCAGGCATTTTACACATACCCTCACTGAATTGTGGCAGGGCCTGGAAAAGCAGGCATCATCTCCACTTACAGATAAGGACCCTGATTTCAGAGAGGTTAGGTGGCCTGCCCACGTTCACTCAGTCAGAAAGCAGAGATGTCCAGCCTAGAACCCAGGGCTCCATAGGACAGAAAGGCATCTCTCAATAGCTGAAGGAAGATGGAAATGAGGAGTTCCAACTTAACCTCCTGGCAAAGAAAAAGAACTTTCTCTTCACTAGCTCTAATGTAAACCGAGATGCTCTCAGGAAGGCTTCAATTAGCCCAAGCTTAGATCACATGCCAGCCTGTAAAACAGTCACTGAAGCAGAGGGATGGCTATTGCTTGGGTAGTCCTGGGTCACATGCCCACTCCTGTGACTGGCCATGGTAGGTTCCAGCAACCTGATTGACAAGCAAATCAGGACCATGTCAGGCCGCAGAAGGATCCTCATAAGAAGTGATGCTGGATGGTTAAACCTATGTCCACTACAGCTACAGAATACGGACTACTCACTGTGTGCCAGACACTGTTTAAAACCCCTGTAGCAATCACCACTGACACCCTCCATATAGTGTCTTAGTGCCCCAGAGTTCACTGCAGCTATAGATAGTTCCTGGGATGGGGACAGCTTTCCACATCAAGCACCTGTGTTGGTCTTTCTTCTGTGCCTGCAGGCTTCCTCCATCACTACGGGACACAAATGCACGGGGGGTGGGGAGAATTATTTTGATGGGTGAAGGGGCAGATTTAACCAGTGGAAGATGGCAGCCAGTGGCTAAAATGCCAAGATTGCCCACCTTCTAGTCTCATGATTCGGGGGTATGTACCACACAGCTCAAAGGACCCCTTGGCGGGATGAAATTCAAGTTTCTCCACAATGGCAGCTCAGTCGTCAGCACCCCTTATTGGCTTTTCTTCCTTCCTTAGCTCATTCTGCCACAGCTGCGGCTTTCTGAGATCACATTCTCAATAAGTCACTTCCACCCAAGGCCTTGCCTTGAGGGATGCTAGTGCAGAACCCAAGTAAAGAAAGCATTTTACATGTCTTAACTTGCCGGTTGCTCACAACAACCCTATAAAGTAAGCAGTGCTCTTTCTATTATTTTACTGATGACAAAACGAAGGACAGAAAAGTAAAATACAGCACCCCAAACGACACAGCTAGCAATCGAGTTTCCAGAACTGGGGCCTAGAAACCAAGCCAAGTTCTCCTTAGTGCCCAAGTCACTGATAACAGACATTACGACTTATGCTGGAAAACATTATTCAAAAGCTAAGCTGTAGTGTTATAATTAAAATGACTTCTGGGGCCAGCTCTTCTCAGTGTCTCAAAAGCCTGCCCAGAGAGTGAGAAGGGATTATTGCTGTTTTCCTGATTCTTGAGAACTCTATCCCAGGCCAACAGGAGAGGGTTCAATGGCAGTGATGAGTTAATGGGCTATACTGGGAAAAAGGGAATCAGACCAACCTCGAGAATCCCAATACATTTGGTCTCCTCACCCCTTGCTAAAACAAAGTATTGCTTTACTGAGCCCCCGCTGCTGCTCAGGCTGACCTCTAACGTTAAGAGCTGTTCTGCCTGTCTTTGTTTGGAGGCAGAAGTTTGATTATCTCAACAGTCTTTTGAGATGAATCAACTGGCAATGCAGGAAGTCAGCCTATCATTAAATTGACACTTAGATAATTTCGTTAATTAGATAAATTCAGAGTATATTTTTAGAACTCTTCTTCTTTCTCAGGACCTCTCATTTTCTCTCTTGTTCTCTCTCTCCTGCTGTAAATATTATTAAAGAAATTCGATTCAGTTCTGCAAATATTACTAAGCCTTGGCTATGTGCATGGTCCCGTTTTGTGTGTTGTGAAGGAGTTAGCGATAAACACAGCCTGGCTATTGCTGGTCAAAAGCCCATGGTTGAGAAGATGGCGTGAGACAGGGACATCCATCACCAGGAAAGAGCCAGCAGCATAAAAAGATGCATGGGGCTCGGGGGTGCAACACTGGAAGACGTATTTGGATAGAGGATAAAGAAGTTCTATGGAATATAGGTGAGATGGACACTCTTGGTTTTGCCTGCCTAATTTGGCTTATGGCTGTGTGGTCAAAAGCATGGACTCTGATGACAGATGGATGGTCTGGGTTTGAATCCTGACCAGCTGTGTAGTTACCAACTGGATGACCTTGACCGAGTTATTTGACCTCTAGACCTTTATTGCCTCCTTTGTAAAAGGGTACCATGACACTAAAAAGTTTTCAAGTTACAGTGTATATTACGTGAGTCAATACATGTGAGATGCTTATGTGAGAGCCTGGCACATAATAAGCAATTGTAATTGTGATGTGTTTCCTTCATTATATCTCATTTTCCTTTGGAGAAAGACACATACTTTGTATATTGTGTTGGGATTTCTGTAAATCAAGGTGCTTAGCCCTTGTTTATTCAAATGAGGCTCATGACCCAGGGAAGGTCAAATAAATGTTCTAGTAATTTAAAGATGAAGAAGAGAGATACAAACATAGTTAAATAGATAGAGCTCATTCATTCTAATGATGTGTCCTAAAGATACTCTACATGAATTCCTGATACCCAGATCCCCAAAGCTGCTTGAGTTTCTATTTTTTTCCGAGACCACATGTTCAGAATTGGATTCTGTGAGCTTGAGTTAGCCAGACCTGATTTCTGTTACATGCAACCAAAGAACCCTGTCTGTCTGATAAAAAGAGAGCCTTTGAACTGGGTCTTGGATCATTTGCTAGGGTTATAACTCAGATGGTTCCACTTCCGGGTTATATCCATATAAAAATCACATTTATTTTAAAAAGGTAAGGACACATAGCTGGCAAAGGCTTTTTATTGCAATTCGGTGATAAGAGCAGCATAAGAGCATGAATGCCTAACTATAGTCCTTCCTGAAACAGTCCAAGTTTTTCATTAAGACATAATGGTCAAATATTTGAAGTACAAAAAAAAGCCAACATATTCATGAATCAAGAGCAGTATTTGCCAAATTTTAATTTTTTGTGTACCACTTTGTGATTTTTATCATACGTAGGTCCCAGGTAGCATTAAATTTTTAAATGTATATATGTAGATATATGTACACATATATACATATACACACCTCCCCCTCAACACATACCCCATTACATCATTAATGTTTCTCTTTAAATCAACCCACTTTTAAAGTCATAAATATATTTTCAAATTCTATGACTACCATAAATGGAAAATAAATACCACTTTCCATAAATAAAAAGCAATCATAAACATTAATACCATGAAGCAAGGTTAGGGAATCCCACTGGTCAAACATGGGACAATTTGAGCACAAAATAGATCATACCCATGAATAAAAAACCCATGAGCCAGCCAATAACTAATATGTAATCATAGTCAAATGCCAACAAGGAAATACCAAAAAAAATGGAGTTAGAAAATCAAGAAGTCGGTGTAAGTTCAATGAGTAGCAGATTATTTTCCTAGCTCAAGATACTTCCCCACAAATTACCAATTAATTACAAAGTGAAAACGAGTAAGATTATTGTTGAGAAGCCCAGCTGGCAACATCTTAACAAAAGAATCAAAGGCGACACCACCAACATGGACCAGCCGACACTAGCTGCTTCCTGATAGGATGTACTCAGAGGGACACAGACTTTCTTAATATTCCCGCCAAAATAGGCACAGCTAAATTTACTCAGGAAAAAAGATATCAGGCAAACCCAATCTGTGCAACATTCTAAAAAAAATAACCCCCCAAAATGGCCTGTACTCTTCAAACACGTCAAAATCAAGAGGGCCAAAGAAAGGCCAAAGAATTGTTACAGATTTAAAGAATCCAAATAGTAGACAAGACAGCTAAATACAATGTGTGATCCTGGACTGAATTCTGGACTGAGGCATTAGTGATGGGGAGGAGCTATACAGAACATCATCAGGACAATTGATGAAATCTGAGTATGAACTAGATTAGAGCATAGCATTGCATTACCATCATGTTTTAGGAAATACACACTTCCTTGTTTAGGTGTAAAGAAGACTGATGTCTTCAACATTCATTTTCTCAGGGTTCCAAAAGAAATAATATGCATCAAGAGACAGAATGAAGATTATAGAACAAATGGGGTAAAATGTAGTGAGGAGGTGAGTCTGGATACAGGATAAAAAGGATTTCCTTATATAATTTTGCAACTTTTCAATAAGCTGGAAATCATAAAAAGTTACCGAAAAACACTAACAAAATTAATAAAACATGTTATTAAAGTTGTCAATGAAAGAATCAATCTTTGTACAGTATTTCAGGAGATTTATTCTTGGCCAGATATGAATGACCATGACCCTGGACACAGCTGTCGGGAGGTCCTGAGAACATGTGCCTCAGGTGGTGGGGTGCAGCTTGCTTTTACGTATTTTAGGGAGGCATGAGACATCCATCAAATACTTTTGAGGAATACATTGCTTTGGTCCCGAAAGGCTGTACAAAGTGAGGGGGCTTCCAGGCTATAGGTAAATTTAAACATTTTCCAGCTGACAGCTGGTTGAGTTTGTCTAAAGACCTGGAATCAACAAAAAGGAAATGTTTAAGTTAACATAAAAGATTGTGGAGACCAAGGTTCTTTTTAAGTCTCACAGAGGCTGCCTTTAGAGACAATAGATGATGATAAAGATTTCCTATTCAGGACCTTTAAAAGGTGCTAAGCTCTCAGTTAATCTCTTTCATACTGGGAGGGCTTGGAAGAAAAACATCTAGCTATGTTAAGAGATTCTTGGCCAGGCATGGTGGTTCATGCCTCTAATCCCAGTACTTTGGGAGGCTGAGGCAGGTGGATCACTTGAGGTCAGAAGTTCGAGACCAGCCTAGCCAACGTGGTGAAACACCATCTCTACTAAAAACACATGTATTAGCAGGTGTGGTGGCATGCACCTGTAATCCCAGCTACTTGGGAGGCCGAGGCAGGAGAATCGCTTAAACTACAGAGGTGGACACTGCGATTGTGCCACTGCACTCCAGCCGGGGTGACAGAGTGAGACTTAGTCTCAAAAAAATGGTTCTTTACAGATTTAAGTTTTCCCCCACAAAGGACAGCTTTGCAGGGCCATTTCAAGACACGGCAAAGAAACATGCTTTGGGGTAAAATATTTTTATTTTATTCTTCGTCACATAATGTTATGCCCAAGTTAGATTGGAAACTTAAGTCATGATATATGGGGTTAAATAAAACCCATCTGATGAGAATTTATAGTTTGCAGTGCATGACTTCCCAGATCCCTTAGATATTTGGGCAAGAAAAAAATCAGTGCTTAATCCTCAGTGGGAAGTTAAAAACTATTTTCCAAAGTCTCTAAAGCTGGAGACCAGTTTCTTAATAAAAAAGAAATAAGCACATTTTAGATTTTAAAAGGCACACCAACATCAAGATAAAACTGTGTCCTTGACACTATAGTCAAGGTTTGGAGACCACTGGAAAAGAAAAAACGTTTCCCCCATGTGACCCCAAGCTCTTTAATATATGTGTGCCAGTGGTAAGAACACTTAACCTGGGGAAACCTTCTCTCAAGCAAACGAGGCTTGCAGAAACTTTGATCCATTGAGCAGCTAAAACCAGGGAAGGCAGGAGGCCAGAGCAGCCCGACTTTTTTGTAGACCTCTTGGCTGAGAAGACGTGACAGTATGTTAAATTTAACACATGGGTTTTGCTGGTTAGAAATCCACTTTGCTCCAAACAGTTTTGAAACAGATCTCACTTTTAGGTGGTGACAATATTTTCTGCAGCCAGGAGTTTCTATTTAAATGCTGGCTAAACCCAGATTCAACAATGAGTCATCAGGAGAGAAGTTCTGTTTTCCCCACATCAGGAGACCCAGATGGAAAGAGACACCATCTGCCCACCACTCCTGTAGTCCATTTCCAGCTGCCAAGCATCTGCAGTTCCAAAATTGATAGAACACCTTGAAATGCCCCCCCCAAAATGGTCTCAGTACTTTGAAATGGCTAAGCTTCCACCAACTACCAAAGCAACCCTCATTGAATTCTTAATATAGTACTGAGAGAATACCAGGAATCTCCAGTCATTTTTATTTATCTGTTACCACCAGGAAGAATCCCTGCTAAGCAATCTTTATAGATTATTTCATTTAATCCTCTCACTGTCAGGAGTTCGAACCAGAGTGACTCCATGTTGAGTGAGGGCTAGGAAATGAGGCTGGGACTTGCTGGGCTGCATTTCCAGGAAGTTAGGTATTACTGGCCTCTAGATGTCTATGGTTAAGGGAACACATTCATAGTGTTTATTCAACAGACCCAGACTTGGGAGTGTTCTGATATCCCCTTATCTTGAGAACAGAAGCATTCCTAATTTTGCTTTAAAGGTAATATTGATTCTTGCAAAATAGAGTAATTAAGAAAATTAATCTGTTATCTCAAACCATTGTAGCAGAGCATGTCTCCCCATGATCTTTTCTTTGCACACACGTACACACGCACACACACATACAAGTATTGTACCTACATGGATGCATTCCTCCTCTTAATTTAGGGAGTGCCCTACTCTATTTATGGAAAAGCTGTACTTTCACCACTTTGCTTTCTTAATAAACTTGCTTTTGGTTTGCACTGTGAACTCGCCCTGAATTCTTTCTTTTCGTGAGGTCCGAGAACCCTCTCTTGGGTACTGCATTAGGACCCCTTTTCGGTAACATCACACGAGACTCTACTTTCATTTTATAGATGAAGAAACTGAGGCTAGGAAGAGTTAACCAACTCACTCTGGTTCTTCAGCCAGCTACCTGGTACCAGGATTCAGATCCAAGCTGTCTGCCTCCAGAAACCATATGCTCAGCCACTATCAACCACTAAGCTGGGTCCTCCAAGGAAAGTAAATGAGTCATCTTGCTGGCAGGTGGCCAACTAAAAAATGGAATATGCAGTTATATTGGAATTTCACACCAACAGTGGGTAAATAATTGTTCAATATAATTGTGTTCCAAATATAACATGATACATACTTATACCACAAAAGTTATTGTTTATCTGAAATTTCAATGTAACTGGGCATCCATCCAATCTGTATTTTTAATTGCTTAATCTGGAAACTCTATACCAGTTAAGACCCAGACCTGTACAACCCCTAGCTCAGAAGGTATGTAGCTTCACAATTAGGCCACAAGACGTAACTACACCTTTGGAATCAGTTAAAATGTGCACTTTGAATGAAGAGACCCCCATACAGGCTTTGTGTGAGCAATATGGCTGTTTACTCACCTGGGTTAAGGTGGGCTAAGGCCGAAGAGGGCGTCAGCAAAGGGCAGTTGGATAGGAGTTGGTTTTATAGGTTTGGGGTGGGCAGTGGAAAGTTACAGAGTAAGATCAGTTACAGGGGTGGACGCAGGGGCAGGGAGTATATACATTACCGTAAGTTCAGTCATGTAAGTTCATTACATAAATGTTCATTACATAAGTTCAGGTGGGTGAGGTAAGGCGTAAGCGTAGTTAAGATGGCAGGATGGGGTGAGGAATATTCACATACATTATCATAATAACAGTTAAGATGGCAGGGTGGGGTGAAGGAAAGCTCCACAGGGTGATCAGGGATAATGGCGAATGCAGGCGGGAGGTGGGGGGTGATCAGCTGAGGCAGGCAGGACTTTAGACTTTCTGGATCCGAGCTTGCACGTGGAGGCCCGACAGAATCTACATCTTCTATAACCCTTCTCATATGTCTACGTGCCTAATAACCTTCAGGTTTTTGAATTTTGAGGCTTTGATGGGATGGCGGTACCTGAGTTCTAGCAAGATGCCAGAGAATCCCACAAGCAATTGTTGTAAAGAACTAACAGGGTTATCTGTGGGAAAAAGCTACTGAAGCAGCAGTGTTGTCTAGGGTAAAAACCCGGGGGGTTTGTCATCTCACACCAAGAAAATTAAGGACATGGACACATCTGGGTAGGTTAAGGAGTGGAAAGGTTAATAGGCAGAAGAAAGGAGTAAGAAGAGAGCAGCCCCTTGTGA
The DNA here is from genome assembly GCA_031835075.1 of Saguinus oedipus. NCBI lineage: Eukaryota > Metazoa > Chordata > Mammalia > Primates > Cebidae > Saguinus > Saguinus oedipus. Next base: position 36,882,432 of record CM063189.1, read on the forward strand.
CAGAGACATTAGGAAATAAAAGGGCAAAGTCGGCAGACAGCAGATTTTACAGGCAGGCTTGAGCTGGCAGTGTCTGATTTACACAGAACTCACAGATTGGTGTGACCAGGTATGATGTTTACATGGCATGGGGAAAAGGCTGGTCACCCCACCCTAATCTTACTATGCAAATGAGATTTCCAATTGGGCTGGGCCATCTTGTCTGCCCCTTCTACATGTGGCTGGCAAAAGATAAAAGATGGAGCCACCATTTTGAACATGACTATTCCCAGGTAGTCTATTCCGATGGGAACAACTGCTGCCATTCACCCATGCAAGCTTCCAGCTTGCTTAAGTCTGGAGCTCCATTTTACAGGCTGCTCTGTTAGGAAGTAAAATGATTTGGGGGCTGCTTATCATTAAAAGAAAAACCTTACTAAGGACTTCCATGCCCTCAGTATCTAAGTAATTTCTTCTTCACTCCTAAATCACTACAGTACTGGGTCCTCTGAGTGAGACTGAAGCCTGAGCCTCACCTCTTGAACCCAGGACAAGCCCTGGATGGAGTATTGTCAGCTGTGTGAACTCCAAGACATCACTTTTCCTCCCTGAGCCTCAAACCCAAAAGGATAGCATCGAACTAGGCTGGAGGATCTCAAAGTTGGTCCCCCGGCTGCCTGCATGATAGTCACCCACAGAACTTGTCAAACTAGAAGATTCTTTTTTTTTTTTTTGTGAGACAGAGTCCCGCTCTGTTGCCCAGGCCGGGGTGCAGTGGCAAGATCTCAGTTCACTGCAACCTCTACCTCCCAGCTTCAAGTGATTCTCCTGCCTCAGCCTCCCAAATAGCTGGGACTCTAGACACCTGCCAACATGCCCAGCTAATTTTTTTTTATTTCTAGTAGAGATGGGGTTTTGCCATGTTGGCCAGGCTGGTCTCGAACTCCTGACCTCAAGTGATCCTCTCACTTTGGCCTCCCAAAGTGCTGGGATTACAGTATTACAGATATGACCACAGCTCCCAGCCCAAACACGTAGATTCTTAATTCTCACCCCAGACCAGCCAAACCATCAATTTTAGAGGAGCCAGAAAAACTGCATTTTAATAAAATCCCCAAGAGGTTTTGATGCATCCTGAAATTTAAAACCGACCGGATCATTGAATCTGGAAAAGTAGATGCTAATTGAAAGAAGCCAAAGACAAAAGTTAACATATTCTCTGTTTCCATTAATATGAAATATCCAGATTCATCTATACAAACAATGGGTGGATAAGGAGATACAGGGAGGAGGAATGAGGAGTGACTGCTCGATAGGTATGGATTTCCCTTTAAGGCAATGAAAATGTTATGGAATTTGATAGTAGTGATGGTTGCACAACTCATTAATATAGTAAAAAACACTGGCTTGTACATTATGTAACAGTTAATTTTATGATAGCTGAATTACACCTTAATTTTTATTTTACTATTTGAGATGGAGTCTCATTCTGTCACCTAGGCTGGAGTGCAGTGGCATCATCTTGGCTCATTGTGCCCAACCACTTCCTGGGTTTAAGCAATTCTCATGCCTCAGCCTCCGGAGTAGCTGGGATTAGAGGTGTGCACCAACATGCCTAGCTGATTTTTGTATTTTTAGTAGAGACGAGATTTCGCTATGTTAGCCAGGCTGAGTCTCAAACTCCTGACCTCAAGTGATCCACCTGTCTCAGCCTCCCTTAATTTATAAGTATAATAATAAATTTAAAATGGTAATGGGGAAAAAAATCATTCAACTGGAATGATCCTAGATCAGGTTTCCCCAGAGTGTGCTTCCCAGAATCCTCAGCCAAAATCCTCCTTGGAACTGAGTATTAGAGTAAATCCCAGGTCACAGGGCAGCCACTAGAGAGGAAGAGCTCTGGGAAGGTGTGTTGATAAAAAAAAGAAAATCTTTGGCCTAGAAATTCCTACACTTACTTCCACCCTAAAGAACACCTGACTAAATATCTATGAAACAGCCATATAGAAGTAGACGTCCACGTGAGGTGCCATTTCCTCAAAGGCACGGTCAATCTCTGCAATTGGCACATGGATTAGACGGCCCTTGCATCAGTGCCAATGCCTGTAGCTGGGGAAGTGGTCTGCACACACACCGGCTCACCTCAACATACCCGACTCTTGTAATCGAGATCGCTTCATGGTCATTTATCTCTTCAAACAAAATTCACCTATTTCATGGCAAGAGCTCCATCTTTTTCCTGTTTTCCCAAGTCAGGCAGAGCATCTAGTCACACACAGTAAGTATTTGCAGATTTACTGATGAACTGAAGATTAAGTTTAAAGGTAAGGTGTGCTTGCCTCACAGACACACAGCTCCGGCGCAGAACGTGACCCACAATGTTAGGGTAGGGAGGTAAGCATGGTGCGATGCAAGGAGACAGACAGACCTGGACTCAAACTTGCCTTCATTTGTTCAGCACGTTTTGACTGTGCTCGGCCACATGCTGGGCCCTAGACTAGTGAAACGGGAGTTTTCCCTTATTCCTCTTGCAGAGCGTGGGACAGAGGTGCTGCTTGCTTCTTCGATGCCCCACTACTCAAACCCGTAGAGAGACCATGCAGACAGGCAGGTTGTAAGGAGTGCGTTTGGGCTCTGACCCAAAGCAGTGTCTGGGGTTGAATGTTCACAGCTCCCCAAGCCCCAGTGGGCGTGTATTACGGTGCACTCTTTCAGTTCTGCCGTCTGCAGGCGGCTTGTATTTCTCAGCTCAATTCAACCTTATGCCTTGTCGCAAAGAGCAAACAAATACAGAGGGCTTTCTTTATCCCAGGTGCTTGCCCTAGTACACCAGAAAAATCAGATCACACGTGGGCTTGGAAGATGGTGCAGTGTTTTACTGAGGGTTGGAGGTAGGTTTCAGTGAGGTGGATGGGGAGCCAGAGGGGGATGGAGTGGGAAGGCGATCTTCCCTGGGAGTTGGGCCACCCAGTGGCTAGAGTCTGACTGCCCCAAATGAATTCCACATCATCCTGCCTTGATGTCCTGCTGGTGTCTGCAGGTGCACCTGTCTGTGTTTTTCTGCTCCGTCTTGATGTCCAGGTGCTTGTACCTGTGCCCACAAGGGTCTCAGGTTTTTATGGGCACAGTATGAAGTGTGGCAGGCCAGAGTGGTCTTGGAACATGCAACATTTGGGTGTGAAAACAGCAGTGCCTCTTCTCACTCAGGTCCACAGGCACAAGCCGAAGGGTGAAACCCTCACCAGGGACCCTGCCCTTCTCTACCTAGCATTTCCCTGCCTCCCTCCCGTATCACTAGTATGGGCAGAGCCGGGTATATCCCTCCATTTCTCTGGGGCTAACAGTAGAGTGGCTGCTGCTTAGCTGTGTGAAATGACCTTGGAACGCATCTCAAAATAGTAAGAGCCGTAGCTATTTATGACAAACCCACAACCAATGTCATACTGAATGGGCAAAAACTGGAATAATTCCCTGTGAAAACTGGCATTACACAAGGACGCCCTCTCTCACCACTCCAATTCAACATAGTATTGGAAGTTCTGGCTGGGGCAATCAGGCAAGAAAAAGAAATAAATGTTATTCAACTAGAAAAAGAAGTCAAATTGTCTCTATATGCAGATGACATGATTGTATATTTAGGAGATACCTCAAGATTCCATCATCTCAGCCCAAAATCTCTTTAAGTTGTTAAGCAACTTCAGGAAAGTCACAGGATACAAAAACAATGTGCAAAAATCACCAGTATTCCTATACACCAGTAACAGACAGAGAGCCAAACCATGGGTGAACTGCCATTCACAAATGCTACAAAGACAGTAAAATACCTAGGAATACAACAAGGTAAGTGAAGGTCTTCTTCATGAAGAACTACAAACCACTACTCAAGGAAATAAGAGAGGACAAAAACAGATGGAAAAACATTCCATGCTCATAATTAGGAAGAATCAATATTGTGAAAATGGCCATACTGCCCAAAGTAATTTATAGAATCAATGCTATCCCCATCAAGCTACCACTGATCTTCTTCACAGAACTGGAAAAAACCACCTTAAACTTCATATGGAAACAAAAAAGAGCCCACATAGCCAAGACAATCCTAAGCAAGAAGAACAAAGTTGGAGTCATCACACTACCTGACTTCAAACTATACTTCAAGAATACGATAGGCTGGGCGCGGTGGCTCACGCCTGTAATCCCAGCACTTTGGGAGGCCGAGGAGGGTGGATCACATGGTCAAGAGATTGAGACCATCCTGGTTAACATGGTGAAACCCCGTCTCTACTAAAAATACAAAAAATTAGCTGGGCACAGCGGCACATGCCTGTAATCCCAGCTACTCAGGAGGCTGAGGCAGGAGAATTGCCTGAACCCAGGAGGCGGAGATTGCAGTGAGCCGAGATCGTGCCATTGCACTCCAGCCTGGATAACAAGAGCAAAACTCCATCTCAAAAAAAAAAAAAAAAAAAAGAATACAATAATCAAAACAGCATGGTACTTGTACAAAAACAGATATATAGACAAATGGAACAGAACAGAGACCTGAGAAATAACACCAAACATCTACAACCATCTGATCTTCGACAAACCTGACAAAAACAAGCAATGGCGAAAGGATTCCTTCATTAATGGTGTTGGGAAAACTGGCTAGCCACATGCAGTAAGCTGAAACTGGATCCCTTCTTTCACCTTATACAAAATTAACTCCAGATAGATTAAAGATTTAAACATAAGACCTAACACCGTAAAAACCCTATTAGAAAACCTAGGGAATACTATTCAGGACATAAACATGGGCAAGGACTTCATGACCAAAACACCAAAAGCAATGGCAACAAAAGCTAAAATAGATAAACTGGATCTCATTAAACTGAAGAGCTTCTGAACAGCAAAAGAAACTATCATTAAAGTGAACCAACAACCAACAGAATGGGAAAAAAGTTTTGCAATCTATTCATCTGACAAAGGGCTAACAACCAGAATCTACAAAAAACTAAAACAAATTTACAAGAAAAAAAACAACCCCAACAAAAAGTGGGTGAAAGATATGAAGAGACTTTTCAAAAGAAGACATTTATGCAGCCAACAAACATATGAAGAAAAGCTCATCCTCACTGGTCATTAGAAATATCCAAATCAAAACCACATTGAGATGTCATCTTACATCAGTTAGAATGATCATTAAAAAATCAGGAGACAACATGCTGGGGAGGATGTGGAGAAATAGGAACACTTTTACACTGATGGTGGGAGTGTAAATTAGTTCAACCATTGTGGAAGACAGTGTGGCGATTCCTCAAGGACCTAAAACTAGAAATACCATTTGATCCAGCAATCTCATTACTGGGTATATACCTAAAGGATTAGAAATCATTCTATTATGAAGACATATGTACATGTATACATTTATTGCAGCACTGTTCACAATAGCAAAGACTTAGAACCAATCCAAATGCCCATCGGTGATAGACAGGATAAAGAAAATGTGGCACATATACACCATGGAATACTATGCAGCCATAAAAAAGGATGAGTTAACGTCCTTTGCAGGGACATGGATGAAGCTGAAAGCCATCATTCTCAGCTAACTGACACAAGAACAAAAAAACAAATACTGCATGTTTTCACTGGTAAGTAGGTGTTGAACAATGAGAACACATGGACACAGGGAGGGGAACATCACACACTGGGGCCTGTCGACGGGTGAGGGACTAGGGGAGGGACAGCAGGGGCTGGGGTACTGGGGAGTGATAGCATTAGGAGAAATACCCAATGTGGATGATGGGGGGATAGATGCAGCAAACTACCATGGCACGTGTATACCTATGTAACAAACCTGGACGTTCTGCACACGTACCCCAGAACTTAAAGTATAATAAATTTAATAAAAAGAAATAAAAATAGAAAGAGGAGTTCCCCTGCACAGGTTCTCTCATTTTGCTTGCCTGCCATCCACGTAAGATGTGACTTGCTCCTCCTTCTTTTCCACCATGACTGTGAGGCTTCCCAGCCACATGAAACTGTAAGTCCAATGAAACCTTTCTTTGGTAAACTGACCCATCGTGGGTATGTCTATATCAGCAGCGTGGAAAGAGACTAATACAAATGTAGATACCAATGGGAGGGAGGGTAGGGTAATCAACTTCAAATTATGCCTATCATACTCTGACAGGCATTTAATGATACTTGGATATTTACGTTTTAATGATACTTTGATATTATTCATGGTAATGGTACCATGAATAATGGTACCAAAGATTTTCTTTCTTTTGATGACAGACTTTCTCAGAGCCTTTCCTCCCTAGCAGCTGCCCTGTGACCTTCTGAGGTGAATTCTAATACTCAATTCCCATGGAGGCTTTTATTAGAACTCTGGGGAACACACTCGGGAACCCCAGTCTAGGATCATCTAGTCCAGAGGAGATGTTTCCCATTTTCTTTGCATTTTATAAAACAGCAAAATGGGAGGAGCTTAACCCACCTTGCAGTATCATGAAGAAAATTAAATAAGAAATCCTACATAATGAGCAAGCTACCAGTTCTCCCTAAGAATAGCAAATATTTGCCATGATTCTTCATGGGCAGGTCATGAAACAAAGTTGAATGGCCAGTATATTATACTGATTAAGGACATGGCTCTAGAGTCAAAACACATGGATTTCATACATCCTGGCCCTATTGCTGATTTACAATCTGTGGATCCTTGGGCAGGCTTCTCATAACCTTATGTAACCACACCACTTTCCTTATACATAGAATGAGGATGACAGCTGCCAGCCTATTACGTTGTCAAGAGGATCAAGATCATATACCTAAAGCATTTAGCTGAGTGTTTGGCTCATGGAGCTCGAAAACCATCAGCTCATTAGCATAGCTGGACAATTTTAGCCTCAGTAAGAAAAGGAAGTCTCAAAAGATCACAGTAGCAAATAGTTATTTCACAAACTTTAAACTTCACTGTAAAGTAAGAAAAAACGTTCTTAGAAATCCTTGACCTTAGACTCTGAACTGTTTCCCGGTAACACACGCTCCTGTGATAGCTGACTCAGTGAGCCTGCATTGCAGGTACTGGTGCACCTCCTTGAAAATCCTTCTTTTATGAGTCAGAGCTTCTCTTTTGTTGCCCAGACTGGAGTGCAATGGGCAATGACACAATCTCGGCTCACTGCAACCTCTGCCTCCCAGGTTCAAGCAATTCTCCTGCCTCAGCCTCCCAAGTATCTGGGACTACAGGCGCCTGCCACCACACCCAGGTAATATTTGTATTTTTTTAGTAGAGACGGGATTCCACCACATTGGCCAGGATGGTCTTGATTTCCCGACCTTGTGATCCTCCCACCTCAGCCTCCCAAAGTGCTGGGATTACAGGCATGAGCCACCATGCCTGGCCTGAAAATCCTTGAACTAGTACAAGAGCACTGCTCTTCGCCTTCAGGAGGAGAGAACTTGACCCCATAGTGTTACAGGTCCACACTGACATTTGATTTCTCCAGGAGTCGGGGACAGAAAACTTACTTGGTCTTAAAGAAGCCACGAGATGTTAGCTGAGGGTGGACACCCTATTTTGCTTTTATGAAGCTTTCCTGGGAGAAAAAAACCTGCCACATTTTTAGTACCTAAGTGGAGGGATCCATCGGGCAGTAAAATAGCAATCACTAATGGCAGCTCTCTGCAGTCTGCAATATCATAAAGGACTTCTACTTCCTACATGATTCACTTTTGTAATCTGTATTGTTTAAATGAACATGCATCATTGTGTACGTAATCTGGAAAAAAACGTGTGTATGTGTGTGTACATATGCACGCGTGTGCACGCAATGTGTGAGAGAGGCTGGAGGTGGCTGCAGAGTCACTGGACCTCCAAGAGGGCTGATGAGAGCCCCAGAAAGACTCCGGAGAAAGCCTAAGAGAGTGTTTCTGAAACTTCAGTTGTACCTGAAAATCATGTGAGCCTTGTGAAAAGCCAACACAATTGCAGACCGAAGCACTCCCAGAGATTCTGATCTATGGAGTCTGAGGACCTCTGGGAATCTGCATTTTTACACACAGCAGCCCCAGGTGATTCTGCCGCATTTTCACAAGTGCTGGTTGGGAGCTGGGCCCCTCCTGCAATGGAAATGATCTCTGAGGCTGGACAGCCAAATGTCATCTTACCATGACAGGGGACGCTGTGTTTTATACATGGGTCTGTAGGTCAGGGGTGTAGGATGGCTCATGGGAAGGGGAGGAAGAGCTTACCACTTCTAAGATTTTTCAATACATTTTCAAAAACTACAAAATGCTAAATTTATAAAAAATATACCAATCTACAGTTGCATGAAAAGTAATTTTTCAATCCTACCTGTGAATTTCTATAACAAAGAAAATAAAGTCATTTGACGATAAAGGGGAAAGACTAAGTGTCAGGCCTTTTGAGAAAGAGACCTCCTCACCTTCTACCTCCCTCCCTTCCCCCACCTCCACCCCATAACAAGCCCCAGCCTGGAAGGACATTCAAGGCTCTTCCATGAAGGCTCCCAGCCAGCCCCCAACCCAGTATCAAGCTTGGACTTGGCGTGAGCCTCCTGCCACCTAGTGGTCAGTCCGGGACACACAGCTAATTTTTGTTAATCTCCACTCCCCTCTCATTGGTTGACCCAGCGGACACCGGTGCCAGGCTCTTTGCTGGGCTCTGAAGGTAAGAACCACTTCGTCCTATAGCGCGGAAAAGAATCGGTTGGCATTAAGTCAAGTCATTCCCAATGGTGAAACTGAGCCCTGGGAGCAGGGAACGTGGCTTACACAGGGTTCTTCATCAACTCTGGTAACTCGCTTAAAATATCCTTTTCCCAACCAGGCACAGTGGCTCACTCCTGTAATCCCAGTACTTTGGGAGGCCAAGGCAGGAGGACTGCTTGAGGCCAGAAGTTCCAGGCCAGCCTAGCCAACATGGTGAAACCCGGTCTGTACTAAAAATACAAAACTTAGCCAGGCGTGGTGCTGGTGCATGCCTCTAATTCCAGCTACTGGGGAGGCTGAGGCCCAAGAAACACTTGCACCTCAGAGGCAGAGGGTGCAGTGTTCCGAAATCAATGCTGCTGCACTCCAGTCTGGAGGACTGTACGAAACTCTGGGCAGGGGATAAGCTAAGCCCAGACTCTTGACCTGCAGAAACTGAGATTATAGGCCAGGCACGGAGGCTCACGCCTACAATCCCAGTACTTTGGGAGTCCAAGGTGGGAGGATCACGAGGTCAGCAGATTTAGACCAGCCTGGCTAACATGGTGAAACCCTGTTTCTACTAAAAATACAAAGCATTAGCCAAGCATGGTGGTGTGTGCCTGTAATCCCAGCTACTTGGGAGGCTGAGGCAGGAGAATGCTTGAACCTGGGAGGTGGAGATTGCAGTGAGCCAAGATCGTGCCACTGCACTCCAGCCTGGGCAATGGAAGACACAGTGAGACTCTCTCAAAAAAAAAAAAAAGAAAGAAAAAAAGAAAAAGAACAAACTGAGACAATAAACTTGATCATATCATAAACAAGCCTTAGAGTTTGTGGTCATTTGTTACACAGCAATAGGAAAGAGTATTCAATAAATACTGAAAATCAGAGAGAGAAAAGGAAAGTAGAAAGGGAGGGAAATGGTGGAGGAAACAGTAAGCAGGTGGTTCCATGGCTGACTTTAGCACCGGTGAACTCAGGACCTCCAAAGCTGTAACACTGTTTCACCCTCGCTGTGGGGGCGAGATAGGATGTGAACCTTCAGCACCAGTGACTCCTCAGCAAGCTCCACAGCGAGGAAATAAAGCCTTATTGATAGTTCTGATGCAAATAAAGCCTTATTGATAGTTCTGATGCTTCGTATCCAGAAAGGCCTCTAGCTTGACCCAGAGATAAGCTGCTCTGGGTGTTCATATGTAGTTCACTTGTCCACCCTGAATACTGGTACAGGAGCTGTTCATCTCCACCCAAACCACTAAAAATGCATTTCTCACAACAGAGGTTTCGTATCTAGGTGTTAAAAAAAAAATGCTGGGCAGAAAAGAAGCTGTATGGATCTGCTTCGTGTGAAATAAATTTTATCTCACTGCTAATAGATTAATTAAAAATTCATGGAATAGCTCTCAAAAGAGTAGGTGTCAGTAAATACTAGAATGTAAGCTCTCTGAGGGAAGGGATATTTGCCTGTGAGGTTGACTCTCATATCCTTGCACCTAGGATACTTTCTGGCACATAGTAGGGCCAACCAATAATTAACAGATTAAACAAACCTAAATGAGGGCGGACAGAGGGGTACTGCGGCCCAGTCAAAACTCCTCAGTGGTCCTCTCTATTCATGACTCAGCAAACCAGATTTGATTGAGTGTCTTCCTGTCACCTCTACCTACCTACTCTCCTCAATTTGACAAGCCTTAAGGCAAATGGTGTCATTCCAAAGGAAGCAGGAAGGAGCATGAGTCCTAAATTGTGACTGAGACACAATGATATCGCTACACTCAGGCCCATCTCTAGGAGTGTCTGACTAATATTTAACCAAGCATTGGCAGGTATATAAAGTTAAGGAGAAACCCAATTCTCATCTTGGGACTTCCATTCAGAGTGGAATATTTCATTGCTAAACAGCCAACACCTTGCGTTATTAAACAGTTATACTCGACAAGACCATTCAACATCCCTAGGACACATTTACAAATAGGCCGAGCACAGTGGCTCACACCTGTCATCTCAGAACTTTAGAAGGCCAAGACAGAAGGATCATTTGAAGTCAGGGGTTTGAGATCAGCCTAGGCAACAAAGCGAGACCTCATCTCTACCAAAAAAATTTTTAAATTAGCCAGGCATGGTGTCACATCCCTGTAGTGCCAGCTACTCGAGAGGATGAGGTGGGAGGATTCCTCGAGTCTAGACGTTGAGGCTATGGGGAATTATGATCATGCCACCACACTACAACCTGGATCGGAGCAAGACCCTGTTGCAAAAAAAAAAAAAAAAAAAAAAAAATAGCAGAAAACCAGATTTTGACTTTCTCAGAATGGTTCCTATTGACTAGAAGTGACAAATAGTAAGAGAGGCAGAGGAGGAGAATGAACTTGGAGTCACGCGTGCCAAATGCTATATCCTCAGCCAGAAATCAGAGACCCACTCTGATGAGCTCAGATCCCATTCCCGAGATGTGTGGTCTAGCCAAAAATACAGCCACTGTCAAATAACAAATTTTCCCAAGCACAGGGATTAGGGTTCCAAAGAGAAAGTACTCAGTGCTCCATGTTCCCCCAAAGAGTTTATAAGAAAGTCTGACACAGTCAGAATAGTCCTTCCTGAAAAGGTTGTGATCTAATGGATAAAAATTTGTAGGATTTTGTCAGGTAAATACTCTGTGGCAAACCCTACTGCCTGCCTATCTAAAAGCTGCCCCAGCAGATTCTCTTGTTAACAGAACACCTGTTTGTTTTGTTTGAGATGGAGTTTCACTCTCTGCTCACTGCAACCTCTGCCTCCTGAGTTTAAGCTATTCTGGTGCCTCACTCTTCTGAGTAGCTGGGATTATAGGTATCTGCCACCACTCCAGGCTAATTTTTCTGTTTTTAGTAGAGACAGCGTTTTACCATGTTGGCCAGGCTGGTCTCGAACTCCTGACCTGAAGTGATCCGTCCACCTTAGCCTGCCAAATTGCTGAGATTACAGGCATGAGCTACCATCCTGGGCCTGGACTTTCTGTTATTACAGCAGAACATATAATGAACCGATTTAGATTTGTAGCATGACTGTCAGGATTTTAGAAATGATTTTTCTATCTATTTTTAGATAACAAACCAGCCTAAAACTTAGGGCCAAAAATACAATTATTTGTTCAGTTTTTGGGGTCTAATGCTGTGTGTAACAGTTAGCCCTGGGCCAAGTGCACTCTCTCTTACCTGTAATTCCAGGGCTTTGGGAGGCTGAGGGGGAAGGATGCCTGAGATCAGGAGTTCGAGAGAAGCCGGGGCAACATAGGGAGACCACGTTTCTACAGTAGACTTTTAAAAAATTAGCCAGATGTGGCAGTGCACACTTTTAAGTTCCAGCTACTTTGGAGGCTGAGGGAGGAGGAGCACTTGAGCCCAGCAACTCAGGGTTGCAGTGAGCTGTGATCGTACCATTACACTTCAGCCTGGAAAACAGAATGAGACCATGTCTCTACAAAATACAACAAAAACAATTACTACAAAATCCGGCAACTCAAAATAATGATCAACACTTAGTGTCTTCTATGGGGGAATTTGGGAGTGATTTAGCTGGGTGGTTCTGGCTGAATGTCCTTGTGACATGGCTGCTGGCTTCCCCCAGAGCAAGCAATCCAAGAGAGAAGTGGAAGTTATAATACTTTGGATGACGTTTTCCCGGAGGTCACAGATTCCCATTTCCTCAATATCCTATCCATTACACAGGTCATGCTGTTCAGTGTAAGGAGACTATGTAAGTATGAGTGAGTATCAAGAAGGGCGGACCAGTTGTTGGGAACCGACAGGTTCACCACCACCCACCACCCACCCTTTAATGCTGTGTCACACTGGACTCAGTTAGAGAAACAAACCCGTCAGGAGGTACCCATGTGTGCATGTACACACACACTTTTTAAATTTAACTCCATTTTATTTTTGGAGACGGAGTCCCACTCTGTCACCCAAGCTGGAGTAGAGTGGCACGGTCTCGGTCAGCTCACTGCAACCTCCACCTCCCTGGTTCAAGTGATACTCATGCCTTAGTCTCCAGAATAGCTGGGATTACAGGCACATATCACCACACCTCTTTTTTTAATGTGTTTTTAGTAGATACGGGGTTTCACCATGTTTCCCAGGCTGGTCTCCAAATCCTGAGCTCGGGCAATTTGCCTACCCTGGCCTCCGAAAGTGCTGGGATTGCAGGTGTCAGCCACCATGCTGAGCACACACATGCACACACGGTAAAGGGTTTATTACAGGGATTTGACTTATGCAATTGTGCACACTGGTTAAGCAGTCTGTAAACTGCTGTCTACGAAGATCTGATTCTGGCACTGGGGTCCACAGGGCTAGCCGTGGAGACGGACATCTCTCACAGCCTCCTGCTTTGGTGCTGTGGGCTCTTGCAGAGAAAGCTGATGGCTCTCCATAACCATACACACACACAGGGAAGTCTGGGACACAGTTGAGCCTTGCCAAGTGACACCTTCCCAAGCCACTGAAGACGCTCGCTCTTCATGGAGTCGTGGCTACGACAGGCACCGTGACATGTCTGGAGTGCTGCAAGTGCCTGGCTAGCTTTCACCGAGGTCTAGTGGCACATCCATGTTTATTTTATGAAAAATCCGAATGTTGTATGCTTCCAATCTGGGCCTGTTTCTGTGTTTGTATTTCAATAAAATGTCTATTTAAAACATTGGTTTTCTAAGTCTTCCGCATAAAACATATGAGAAAATAAACAATCATCTCAGCCTCTCAAAGGAACCACTATTATTCTGACCTATCCCTAACATACAGATACTCATGCACACACACCCCTCTACCCATGGCTCTCCACCTCCTGTTTTTCCTCAGGCGGAGTCTTGCTCTGTCACCCAGGCTGGAGGGCAGTCACGCAATGTCAGCTCACTTCACCCTCCACCTCCCAGGTTCAAGCAATTCTGTCTCAGGCTCCCGAGTAGCTGGAACTACAGGTGCATGCCACCAGGCCCGCCTAAAATTTTTGTGGTTTTAGCAGAGGCAGGGTTTCACCATGTTGGTCAGGCTGGTCTCGAAGAACTCCTGACCTCAGGTGATCCATCCACCTTGGCCTCCCCAAGTGCTAGGATTATAGGAGTGAGCCACCGTGCCCAGCCCTTGCATTGTTTTTGATAAATTGCCTTTCCTCCCCTTTGGAAATATTTTATGGGCATTTTCTGCATTGATCCATATTCTTTTACAGTAGCATTTTAATGATGGTTTAGAATTCCAATATATTAATCCCCTTTGAGTAATACCCTTTCAATTTTTGGTTAGAAGTATTCTTTTGCTGACTCCTTCTGAACTACCATCAAAAAAGCCAGAGGCTGTGTTTCTCTATTTTCAATCCGGGATACTCAAAGGCAAGTACTAGGTTTTTCAGACACAATCCGAGCTATCTGGTATATATTTTGGAGGGTAGCCTAGTCTCTTTGGGCAGAAATAAATTACAGGAAGAAGCCAGGCGTGGTGAATGTGGGACTTTCAGAGACATCAGCCCGTCTCCTGGACTTCATGTCTCCACACCTAAATGGCCCAGCTCTGCCAGCGTTTCCTGTCTGGTTTCCACTTGAAGAAACCCTTTAACGAAAAACAGCATCCAGTGCAAATTGGACAGCCCCTCTGCTGATCAGGGAACAAGCAGAAGCTAAAAAAGCCTCCTGAAATGAAAACAAGACACTAATAAACACTAATAAAACACTAACTCCGTCGCTGTTTACCAGACATTCAAAATGGATGTGCTGGCAGTTTCCCGAAAGGAAAGAAAAGTTGTCTCACATTCTGAAGCCCTCAAGGCTCTCGCCTCTGAGAAAAAGAGTAGTGTTTTCCAGATGCCAGTAACTCTCCATTAAACCTGCCATCTTCCTCCCTAGCCTTCAGGGACCTCTCCACACATCTGAGAGGTGAAATAAAATTGAAATCTACCTCTTACACATTTTTTTTCCTGGTGGGAAAATTGGTATATTCCTTTTTAATATACAGTTACGTATGATGGTGACATTTGGGGCATCATTACATTATATCAGGGAGCACAGGCCAGGCATTGAGGCTCACACCTATAATCCTAGCATTTTAGGGGGCCGAGATGGGCAGATCACTTGAGTTCAGGAGTTCGAGATTAGCCTTGCCAACATGGCAAACCCAGTCTCTACTAAACAAACACACAAAAAATAACAATTAGCTGGGCATGGTAGTGCATGCCTGTAATCCAAACTACTCAGGAGGCTGAAGCAGGAGAATTGCTTGAACCTGGGAGTCAGAGGTTGTGGTGAGCTGAGATTATGCTACTGCACTCCAGCCTGGGTGACAGAGCAGGACTCTGTCTCAAAAAAAAAAAATTGTATCGGGGAACACAACCATCCCTAAATCCTGCCTTGGCACAGAGACAATGGCGAAGTGACATACAGTCCAGCTTTGCTAGTAAAGAGCTTGTGCCTCAAACCTCACTGCAGAGAACTCTACAGTGTGCTGGGCTAGCACACAGAGTATCTCCCCAAACTTAGGAGCCTTCGCATCTTTCTAAGTCTAAACCTGTAGTTCAGGACCTTGTCACCATCCATTCAGTTGTGTATCGCAGAGAAACAGAGCAGAAGGAAAGCTCAAAGAGGCCCAGTGGAGCCCTTTTAAGAGCAGGTGACTTCCCCTGCTGATCCATGTGGCCCAATGACTGTCCTAAAAATTGACCCAATCCAGTCCCTGAAAAGGACATGAACTCATCCTTTTTTATGGCTGCATAGTATTCCACAGTGTATATGTGCTATATTTTCTTCATCCAGTCTATCATTGATAGACATTTGGGTTGGTTTCAAGTCTTTGCTATTGTGAACACCGGATAGGGGAGGGATAGCATTAGGAGAAATACCTAATGTAGAAAACAGGGTGATGGATGCAGCAAACCACCATGGCACGTGTATACCTATGAAACCAACCTGCACGTTCTGTACATGTATCCCAGTACTTAAAGCATAATAATAAAAAAACTGACCCAGTCCAATCAGCATCCCTTCCTCCTGGGAAGGAGACAGGCTAAGACCTCCTCTTTCCTATCAAACATAAAATTGAGAATATGTATTGAGAATCTTAAACTATTCACTTCCTTTCGCCCAGTTATTATTATCTACTCACGCTTACTACGGGCCAGACTTTGTTTTAAGCAGGTAATTTATAAGCATCATTTTATTTAAGCCCCCAGTAGCTCTATCCTTTAAGTCCTACTATTACCCCTATTTGATAGACGAGGAAACCTGACGCAACAGCCAATGGAGAGCCTAGATTTGATCCCAGATGATGCAGCTCCAGTCTGGGTTGTTAACTATTAGACTATGCTGCCTTTCGATCAATCCCCTTCAAGAACCATGTGTCCCAAGCAAATTACCTAGAAAAATTATTGACACGCAAAGATGTTCATCTCATTATTTACAGTAGAGGAAAAATTGGTAATTAAACAATTGGGAAGGTTGAGTAAGGTACATGAGTATTATATATCCATTAAAATAGTATCGATTACCTGCATTGTCAGCAGACAAACAGTTGTGAACCTGTGGCTACTGCTCACCAATGAAAGGTTGTGTTGAATACAGAAAGCAGGGCTCCCGTGAGCCTTCAGCCAGCTTCCTACCAACCCAATCACATTAGGGGAGAATCAGGAGGCAAGGTTTCCTACAGAGGCCCTAGGAGAACTCACTAAATAGACTGTTAGCTGTTAGCTTCACCCTTGACAAAAACTTCAAACCAGGATAAAAACCGTTCAACACTACCATCTATTTAATGAACACTGTTAGCAGTTGTGAGTGTGTGTGTGTGAGTGTGTGTGTGTGTGAGAGAGAGAGAGAGAGAGTCTTGCTCTGCTGCTCAAGCTGGAGTGCAGTGGCATGATCCCGGCTCACTGTAACCTCAATCTTCTAAGTTCAAGCAATTCTCCTGCCTCAGCCTCCGAAGTAGCTGGGACTACAGGCCCACACCACCATGCCCGGCTAATTTTTGTATTTTTAGTAGAGATGGGGTTTCACCCCACTGGCCAGGTTGGTTTTGAACTCCTGACCTTAGGTGATCCACCCACCTCGGCCTCCCAAAGTGTGAGGTTACAGTCGTGAGCCACCGCACCCGGCCCGTTGTTAGCACTTTCTATAGGGCAAGTATTGTTCCAAGAAATTTTGTGTGTATTCACAAATTTAATCTCTACCTGGGAGGTAGTTACACTTATTACCCTCTCTTCCTGTGAGATAGGAGGCAGGATAACGGATAACAGCACACAGCTAAGCAGCAAGAAAGCCGGGATTCAAACCAAGGCCATCTAGTTCCAGGGTCTGCAACTTAACCACTACCCCACACAGCCATTCCAGCACAGCCTGTGGTCAGAGCTACCTTCTGCCCACCGACCTGTGGGCATGAATGGGTGTGGCCCTGTGGCTGGCACATTTCTGGCTTGGAGAGTGAGGTGCATTCAAAATTTTGAGTCTGGAGCTGGGCTTATGTAGGAAATAAGGTAGTGGTGGGAACTGGGGCTGGAGATTGCAAGAGCACCAATTCCACCCAGAACACACCCTTGCCACCTGCTCCCAAAATACAAGCAGACCTCCCTGAACAGGCAGACATCCCCAGAAAGAACTAAGTATTTGTGTGTGCCCAACATGGATGATACTAGACCGTGTATTTTGTTCTGATGTCATTTTTACTCTACAGTGTGTCTTACAGGTCTGTCCATGGTAGAACATCTATTTATTTTTGTATTTTCAGAGATGGGCTCTCATTCTGTCACCCAGGCTGAAGTACAGTGACACTATCACAGCTCAGTGTAGCCTCCAACTCTTAGACTCAAATGATCCTCCCACCTCAGCCTCCTGGGTCTGTAATTAGGACTACAGACACTCACCACATTGCTCAGTTATTGAAAAAAAATTGTTTTTGAGAGATGAGGTCTTGCTCTGTTGCCCAGGCTGGTCAAACTCCTGTCTTCAAGTGACCCTCTTGTCTCAGCCTCCTGGGTTGCTAGGATTATAGGCGTTCTCCACTCCACCTAGCTCATGTTGGAACATTGAGATCTTCCTACTTCTTTGGGATGGCTTCAGAGTTTTTCGCAGTAGGAAAATACCCACCTATACTGAGCTGCTCCCTGCTGTATCCAACAATGGATACACGGTTTCTAGCTTCTTCGTATTGAATCCATGTTGCAGTAACCACCCTTTTACATGCCTTTTTGTATGTGTGCATGTGCAAATGTTTCTCTACCAGAGACATCTAGATAGAAGTCTTAGAGGATCAGCATATACATTGTTTGCTTTATTATTAGACTTCAAAGTAGCCACATCAATTTACATTTGCCCCAATATGGGTGAAAATGGTTGTCATAGGTCTTCAGTACTCAACAGAATCAAACTCACCACAATCATCACCACCCTAAGATTAGTAAATGATGGAACCACTGTTTTTTTGTGTTGTTTTCAGGTGGAATCTCACTGTGTTGCCCAGGCTGGAGTGCAGTGGCACAATCTCGGCTCACTGCAACTTTTGACTCCCGGGTTCAAGCGATTCTCTTGCCTCAGCCTCCCAAGCAGCTGGGATTACAGGAGAGTACCACCACACTCAGTTAATGTTTGTATATTTAGTAGAGACGGGGTTTCACTATGTTGGTCAGGTTGATCTCGAACTCCCAACCTCCTGATCCGCCCACCCCG
The DNA here is from genome assembly GCA_031835075.1 of Saguinus oedipus. Classification (NCBI taxonomy): domain Eukaryota; kingdom Metazoa; phylum Chordata; class Mammalia; order Primates; family Cebidae; genus Saguinus; species Saguinus oedipus. The sequence goes on from CM063189.1 coordinate 36,900,781, forward strand.
GCCTCCCACAGTCGTGGGATTACAGGCGTGAGCCACCTCACCTGGCCCAAAGCTACTGTTTTAACATACATTTCCTGCTCATTAGTAAGATCTTACCTTAGTTTTGTTTTGTTTTGTTTTGTTTTTCCCATTTTGATATTGTCATTTGGTTATTGCCTAGTCATATTCTAGCCCATTTTTCTTTTAAAAAATTCCTGTCCCAATATGTTTATTAGAGTTCTTATGTAGTCTGAATCATAGTTCCTTTCATATTGCATTGCTAATGTTTTCTCCTATGGGGCTTTTTTTGGTTTTAACTCTATAAAAACTTCCGTCATGTCAAACACTTTAATTTTGATATGGTGAAATTTCTCAGTTTTTCTTTCATGGCTTCCCTCTTCGTGGCTTGTTTCAGAAAGTCTTCTCTGCCCGCGTCCAAGATGGTTTCCTGCATCACAGCTTTATAACTTTAAAGTCACCTCTTTAACATCTACTTAGTATTTTCCTCACTGCAATCTGGCTTCCACATCTAATGCATTAGAAAAGTTATTTTAAGTCACTTTCTAAGTCCTAAAACCAAGGTTTATTTTTCTTTTCTATTTTGCTTCTTCGATGTAATTGCCAGTTCTGTCTCCCCGCTCCTCCCTAAAAACTTTCATCTTATGTTCAAAAAAGCTGTTTCTTGAATCCATAGAGAGAAAAGCAGTTTTTCCTCTAGCTTTCCTGACCACTGAATCTTTTCTGGCTGCCTTTACTCATCTCTCAAATACCTGAATCCTCAGAGATTTGTCTCTGAGCCTACTTCATTTCTCCACATGTGTCCTGGCTTCAAACCCATGACCAAGGTTTCCCACTATTAGTATATTAATTCTCCATTAACAGTAATTCATTTCCTAATCCAACTCTCTTTCAACCTCATTTACATACCCAACATTTATTTTTAATCATCAACTAAACAAAGCCAGCTGCATGTCCCATGAAATCCTTAAGATCAACTTGTGCAATAACAGATTTTCTCCATCCTTCCATCATTCTCCCGATCTGTTGCTTTCTCCTTTTTTTGGAGACAAAGTCTTGCTCTGTCACCCAGGCTGACAATCTCGGCTCACTGAAACCTCTGCCTCCTGGGTTCAAGCAATTCTCATGTCTCAGCCTCCTGAGGAGCTGGGATTACAAGTACATACAACCACACCTGGCTAATTTGTCTTTATTTAGTAGAGACGGGGTTTTGCTATGTTGTCCATGGCTGGTCTTGAACTCCTAACCTCAAGTGATTTGCCCACCTCAGCCTCCTGAAGTGCTGGGATTACAGGCACGAGCCACCATGCCTGGCCTTTTTCTTTTCCTCTTTATTAACCTCAGAACCTAAACAAGTATACATAATACCTTATGCCAACAATTCATCTAACTGTCTGGTTCCTTTTCCTATTCTTGGTAAGAAACAGGGATCAGGAACACAATTTCCTTGGTTTACCTGTTAAGAACAATTTCCTCAATTTCTCCATTTAGGTTTTCAGACTCAGGAAGCACTTGCTGGAAAGGTGACCAAATATCAATCTTTTTTAAATGTAAATTGAATAAAAAGGAACAGTTTTACTGTTTATTAACACCGCATGACCTTCGTTCCATCACTCAATTTCCACCAGCATAATGGTTGGAAAATTAGTTAATCCCCAGAAAGGCAAACTTTCCCAGTGCTCCACTCTGCAACCTGCAGTCATCTTGCTCCAAGCCCTGTTAGAGCCAGCAAGCCTCTGAATTTGGAGGAAGAACAAAGACCCTGTTGTTGTCACCTGAAGGCCAAAAACTGTTTCTACCAAGTCTAAACTTGGGAGGGCCACAGAGAGGAATTGGGAAGGTTTTTCCACTGTGAGTTGCCCTTGCTCTTGGTGGAAGGGAAAGGAATACTGGCTTTTTTTTGTATTCTTGGAGTATCTGGCAGCAGGGCCAGGCAAAACTCACAATAAATTTAAAATGTCAGTACACCTAGGAATAACACATCAACCAAATGCTTGCCTTCCTTAAAAAATAGACTGTTCACTGCAGAGAGTGCTGGAGGATGGGTTAGAGGGGACAACCAGATGGGGACAAGCGGAATGCCTGGACAGGAATGGACTTCAGGGTGAAGTTGGTAACAGCTAAGATATTATTAGAACTATGATGATAACAATAATGATTATTAGTAGCAATTCCACTTATTAAATATGTAGAATGGATATCAGCCACTATTCTAACTGTTCTCAGGGCATCTGTTTAATCTCCCCAACATTGCTGGTAAATAATCTTTATGATTCCCATATAGAGGAATGTAAGGCTCAGAGAGGTTAGCGAGCTTGCCAGAAAAAATCAGAGAATTGGCAAATATGAGCACCACAGTTCAACTCCAGGTCTGTGTGATGTCACTTGTGCATTTTTCCACGAGTACATGTTGCTTTGGGAAGTAAAGAAGCAAGGTGTCTGCCTGTGTGGGGCCAAGGCAACGGTGGCCTCAGCATCATGTCTGGTGGGAAGGAGCCAGGAGAACACTGGGTCCCAGAAGAGGGGAATGAGCTGGTTTAAGATGAGATCATACATTAGATACCAGCTCAGAGAGGTGACCACCACGTGTGTAGAGTAATGGCTGAAGTGGTGGAAACAGAGCAAGTCAAGCACAGCAACGTCAGGGGAGCTTCCCGAGTTAAAATCGGGGGCTGTATGTAATCCCAGCTACTCGGGAGGCTGAGGCAGGAGAATTGCCTGAACCCAGGAGGCGGAGGTTGCGGTGAGCCGAGATCGCGCCATTGCACTCCAGCCTGGGTAACAAGAGCGAAACTCCGTCTCAAAAAAAAAAAAAAAAAATTGGGGGCTGTAATCTTTCCTTACAGGTTTTCAAGGAAGGGGGCTCGTCATAATAAGTCAGTAAAGCAGACAGAAGAGGAGGAGGAAAGGCCTCTGGGTAAGGCGGTAGAACCAGCTGCCTTGCTGCTGGGTACTGAATTTTCTATCAGTGGAAATGTTCAGAGATTTGCCAGCTGTCCCATCAGGGATGCAAGCAGCAAAGGGAATTTGTTGACTCCAAGCCTTTCCTAAACTTGAGATTCCATCATTCTCATTTCACTGTGCTGTCTTTACCAGGAATTTCACACTGACCTCCTAGGTAAGCCCATGAAGCCCCATATCCCCTCCCCACCGGGTGGGCCTCACCCCTTAGCCAAGCCCTGATATGGGAGAGCCGTGTTTGACTAACTCTTAGAAGTTGAGAAGTCTAAGAACATTCGCTTCACTAAGGCTGGGTCTCATCTTTTTGAGACAAGGCTAATAATGACTTTCTTACTAGATTTACATTTAAAATCTCCTAGCAGAGGGCCTAGATTAACATTAAGGATAAGATGAATTGAATCTAAGTCACCAATCTGTTGACTACAAAACTTCTGGGTTGAACACTTTTATGTAATACCCGTTTACAAAGTACCTCCCCTAAGTATTAGTCCATCTGCTAAACACCAAAAGTATGCTAACAAGTATGGCAGCTGCTGGCCACATGTGGTCATCCAGCACTTTTACTGGACAGCACTGGTCTAGAAAATAAGAGATGAAGACAAGGTGCATGTCTGAGGCCAGATCTTTGGCCAAGGGTTGGGGGTAATGTAAAATAATTGCATGTCTTAGAAGTTCTCCAACAGCAATCGGTTTATCACGGGTGCACATGGAACTGAATCTGTGAGGTTGGAGTCAGGGCAGCGGCAAGTCTGAGGACCTTATGCAAGTAGGAGGCCTTGTTTACCTGTAGGATGGAACTGAAGGAAACCCAAACACCCTTTGATCCATCACCTACGGGGACCAAATGTGGCTGTGTTGTAGACACATGCTCTGGTTTCCTCAGTTAGCTGCAAAAGGGATCAGAACGTCAAGGTTCAGAGACATGAGGAAGTCCAACCCTGTTGCACAGTCGATCAATGACACATCTGAGACTTCAATCCCAAACTCTGAGTTCTTGCTCTTGGTCTGTATGCAACACTGCTCCGTCGGAACCTCCTGAAACCCGTCACCATCCCTTTCTGTAAATTCTTTAACACTTTCGGCAGCCACGGCTACAAGTGATAAATAACCACAGTAGACACTGAAGGGGAAAGCCAAAGGCAGCTTTGCACATACCCTGAAACCTATCTTTCCTATAAGCAGTTCGGCCTTGCTGAATCTAGTTCAGTCCTGTCGCTTCCTTTAAATGCTGCTCTGGAACCTCTGAACACAGCCTTTAAACGTGTTTGGCCTTGAGTATTCATGGAGAAATAACCATGAGGCCAAATAGATTTGTTTATTAGAACTTGAGACTCTGGAAAACAGCTTAGGTGAATTTAAAATAGCAACCAGTGGAATAAACACACCAATGGCACAGAGTGGTCAGGGAATGTGTTGCAAACAGCCATTTATTAAAGAAAATGTAACCCTGGCGATAGTTTAAAAATTCTCATCAAAATGCTTTTTGTCTAAAGGCAGTGTTTTTATAGTGTCTATCCCCGGCTATAAATGTGGTGTTTTTTCTTAAATAGTCCTTACAGACGCCCAAGTCCAGCCCAGGACACAAGCTGGTGACATCATCCTGCTCTACAAAAAAGGAATTGTTCAGCCTCCAATAAAACAGTGAGGCCTGCCTTCCTCAAGGACAAGGTGGGGCAGGGGCCATTCCGCCCTGTTATCTTTGATGTGTGTGATTTTTTTATGTGATTTTTTTTTTTTAGGTCACTGCCATCCCAGGTGCTTTTCCTGTTCAGATTTGGGGGGAGCAGGCTCACCTAAATGGAAAGGCCATGTCTGTCAGCATTTGTGACAGGGACAAAAACTTTCACTTGAGAATGTTCGCAGATCCGTCACCATCCACACACCCTCATCCCACTTTCTCTTCTCATAGCCAACCTTGTCAGCCATTTAGTTTATTTAATTTTCTCTGGTTTTTCCCTGAAGAATAAGCTGGAGTTGGAATTCCTGCAGGAGGAAGACAAGTCAAAGGACCGCTTCTGTCCCCGCCTGGCCTCGCAGCCAAGAACCCACAAGACAACCAGGGCTTCACCAGCACTGAGAGTGATGATTTCTTAGTGTGACTCCAGTTTAAATGAGAGCTGAATTGTGATGAAGGCTATCAAGGAAGCAGGGTACTTTGGTGGAGAACCACAGAGCAGGACCCTCCTAGATGATGCACCTAGAGAAGGCATCTCTGTGGAGGTGGCAATGTGAGTTCAGACCCGATGGACAAGATGGAGTAGGCCACATACAAAAGAGCTCACACCAAGAGATTGATTTGGGGAAGGGATAGAGTGGAATGACAGAGAAAACGCATGAGGGAAAGCACAGTGGTGGTGTGGGAAGAGACTTAGAAGTGATTTAGAAAGGGCAAAAGGTCTTTGCAACCTTGTATTTTATCATCGAGTATCTATTTCCACAGTCTCCATAAATCCCATTGAGCAAACTATTTCCAAGCTCCACTTGAGCTGTGCAGACACACAAGTGTGAGTAGACACACTGGCTTAAATGAATGGTGCTATAGCATCACACACACACACACACACACGCACGCATGTGGTCACTTTCCTTTTTCTGCCCTGAAAACTAAATTGAATCTATTGTCCAGAACATTTAGTAAAATTCAGAGCTCTAAATCAAAGAGTTAAATATTAGGTTTTCACAAAGACCCCGAGCTTCTCAGACTTTAAAACAGAAAGCAAGTAGGCAAAACCTGAAGTTAACATTGACACACTCCAAAAAGGCAAATCACTAGGAAATGCAGCAGAAATAAATAAGCCTAAAATGAGGCATGAGAACAAGGGGCCACCTTATGCTGTGGCCAGCAGAGGCATCCAAACATTTCGTCAGCAGGATTCCAGCCAACCTCCAAAGCTCACTTTTATAAGCCAGCCCCAGACATTCCAGAGCAAGATGTAGCTGTGTAGTCTACCTCTGCAGAGCTGCTTCAGCGGGGCTGGCAGCGTGGCTCGGCAGGCTTGCCCCAGAGCCATGGCAAAGAATGGACTTGTAATTTGCATCCTGGTGATCACCTTACTCCTAGACCAGACCACCAGCCACACGTCCAGATTAAAAGCCAGGAAACACAGCAAACGCAGAGTGAAAGGTAAGGGGGCTTCTCAGTCAAGCCAAATTCTAGCCTTCCACAGTAAAGGGAGCGGGACAATGTCAATTTCCACACTCCTCAAGCCATCATGCCTATATGGCATTTCCAGATTAAGTGACCTTTTAATTCTCTGGGATAGTCTGATCTTAAAGAAACCATGCTGCTGGGCTTTTTAAAAATTTATAAACAGGGAAAAATTTGGCAATAAAAAGTTCTGTATTGCGTATTTTTTGTTAGGTGGGCTTAAATATTAAGTGCTTCAGAAAAAGCTAAGCTGGATGTCTGAATATCTGGTGTTATTAATATGGGGCAGGAAGAATGCATTAACAGAGGACAGTTTCACTAGTAGCTATGGAGTAACTGGATTCAGTTATATTTTTAACATAACTATAATATTATTCAATATTTAGTGGTGGATAGAGCTTTTGGTAATTGTGACTTCTTTTTTCATTAGTTATCATTAGCTTGTATTTCCATATCCTCAGCAGTATACAGACAGTCTATACCATATATTTTAACTCTTTCATGCCATAGAGAGATTGCATATTAACTTTAAGTTAGGGAGATTCAGTCATACAGTATTTGAAAGCACTGTGATGCAAAACTTAATCAATCTCCAGGCAACCTCAAATTTTGAGTGGTTTGAATTGGGTTAACAGGTTAAACAATTTAACAACAAAGATGACAGCAATGTAATTGCAATATGCTGAAACCAAAGCAAAAGAAAAAAGCCAGACACAGGGTCGTGTTTCATCTCATCCTCTGCATCATTTTCATATAAGGGTATTTCCAGCTATTACGACACTATTTCCTTGTCATTTTCACTTCATTAGTAACCGTCCCACCCCACAAACACACACATACACACAAATTTCAACAAGGTTAGAGTCTTTGACATGACACAGATGGCTCATGGGTAAATAGTGATCTCGTGCTTTAATGATTATGAAGTACTCTTTTTCAGGGGCATTTACAAAATTTAGGTCTGTGCAAGGTGGAATCGTTTTTCCTTTCGAAATGTAATACTTCTTTTAGTTAAAGTTTAAAATATTTTTCATAGGTAGATGAAACATATTGCTGAAGATAGTATCAAAGGAAGGCAGGAGAGAGAAGAGGCTGGGTGACGTGGCACGATTTTGTGGCATTTCTTCACCACTGAATGGAGTGGCACTCCTGCTGAGAGTGGTGCCCACCCAGTGGCGATGTGCAAAGACAGTACGAATGTGATTACGTCTGCATGTGGGTGCCATGTGGGTGCTCCCGAAGTAATCACAGCTTAGGTCACATCCAGGTTATCCACGGGCCTCCCTCCCTTCTCCTCCCACTCTCTTCTCTCTCCCCACCTTTTTCTCCCCACTTCTTTCCCCGCTTCTTCCCCAATCCCTTTCCTCATAGCCACATGCGCATGCGCACTTAAAAAAAAAAACCAGACTGTGTACACACCTCTTCAGTGTCCTTCCTTCGAAACAGTTTTTGCTCCTTTTTGCCATTAGGTCCAACAAAGTAGATTCTACAGTAGGTGAAGAAATAAACCTGAACTTGTCAAGCAATGATATCCCCACCCATCCGTATACTTACAAAATACTTTAAGTACCTCGAAGTATAATACCAATGTTTATGAGATCAAAAGTGAAAGCCATCGTCTCTCTCCCAATCCTCATCACAAAATGACCCAGTATTAACTACCGGATAATACTATTCCCAGAAGTTTCGCATTTTGTTTTTTGTGGGGTTGTTTTGAGACAGTCTCATTCTGTCACCGAGGCTGGAGTGCAGTGGTGTGATCTCAGCTCACTGCAAACTCTGCCTCCCAGGTTCAAATGATTCTAGTGCCTCAGCCTCCTAAGTAGCTGGGATTACAGGTGCTTGTCACCATGCCCAGCTAATTTCTCTCTCTCTCTCTCTCTCTCTCTCTCTCTCTCTCTCTCTCTCTGTGTGTGTGTGTGTGTGTGTGTGTGTGTGTGTGTATACACACTTTAGTAGAGACGGGGTTTCACCACGTTGGGCAGGCTGGTCTCAAACTCCTGACCTCAAGTGAGCTGCCTGCCTCAGCCTCCCAAAGTGCTGAGATTACAGATGTGAGCCACCACAGCTAGCCTATTCCCAGAGTGCTAAAAATGCAGTTAAAAGATATTTTTAACAAAGAATTGCCTACGCAAAATGTTTGGCAGGTTGGCAGGTAAATGAATTTATTTCACCTACTAAATCTTGGATAGTTACCAGTGTAAGCAATGCTTTATTCATTTTAACAGCTGTGTAATATTCCATTGTTTGGGTGGGCCATGACTTAATCTAATACCTCTTGCTGAACTCCCCAATACCTCTCTTTTTGATTCAATAGCCCCAAGTAACTGCTTTGCACACATATATTGCTCCCCATGTTAGGCTGTTATGATACATTTCCCAAACTAAAATTGCACGTTAATCATACTTTCTGTCTCTCCAAATGTAACACCAACCCATCTTCCCATCTTCCCATCTTCCCATCTTCAGAATATGGAAGTACCATACTCATACACCTTGAAAACCCAACACCATATAAGAGTTTCATTGGCCCTTTCTTTTGGGAATTCTTTTTGTGTTTCTACACTGTGTCTACTTCTGGAGAGCAACAATAAAACGAAAGGGAGCCTAATGGGGGACTCAGAATAGCCATCGAAAAATTTAGCTTCAAACACAAGATCTCCCTGGTAGTTACTTCATAGGTCTCACCAATGTATGTGTTGCATTCCTGAATAAAATAAAACTTTTACAGCACAGTAGCTGTTCCACATATTCCCTCTGATGTACACGAAAGACATCTACATCAGCTACAAAGGATGGAAGCTACAGCCCAGTCCCTGGATAATGAATTTCATAACCATCTCCCAGGAGCCTACTATTCATTCATGCGTCTCCATGTTAATTACAATGTTTACCATCTCCCAGTGGAGACCACTTATTTAAGGAGAATGGAGCAGGAAGCTGAGAGGGATGGGGGATGACATGTGTAGAGATGAATGCTTATATGTTGTAAGCAAGTCTTCAGTAGCCTTTGCAAGCCCGGCCCCCCAATAGCTGATGAATTTGCAAGTCTAAATGTACCCTTTTCTTTTTTTCTGGATTAAATGATCACATCAATAAAATCCTTAAGTTATTGTATTTCTGAGCTGAGCTATGGGATGTTTTGAAAACTGACATGCAGCATTAACTACACAAGAATCAGGGACCACCCCTAGATATTCCAGAAGACAGTTTCCTAACCCAAATGAGGCAACATCTGGCTTATGAAGCACATGTTTAAGAAGACAGTTAATTAGCACATGTGAATTTTAGACTGCCCTGAAAAATCCAATACCAAACACAGATTCACTCTACGGCAAACCCACAAAGCAGCAACTGCGGACGGTTCTACCAAGCTTTAAGTATGTTCTCTGTGCTAGGGTCCAAGAAGGGAGAGGCACTCACTGTGAGAAGCAGATTGGAGGGATGAACAGAGAATGGGCCTGGAGCTGGGCAAATTCAAATCCCGATTCTGGGTGACCTTCGGCAGGTGAATTCAGCTTTCTGGGCCTCTGTTTCTTCTGTAGAATGGAGACAAGGATAGTATCTCTCTCAAAACACTACTGAAAGAATTGATCTCTGTCAAACAGTATATGGTGGCTTTTTAAACTTCATTATTTATAATTTTTAATTAATGCCTTTGGAGAGTTCACAAGCTGCCAGTCTCTAAGAGAGTCCTTATTAGGCCTGAAATTGTGATTTAGCCAAGGTCTTTTGTTTTCTGCCACTTTCTTATAGCCAAGATTGGTCAAGGACAGCCATGAATATCCTTTAGCCTCATCCAGGAACATGCAAGACTGAACAAGTTGTTAATACCCAATACAGATGTATTTCTACATGAGCCTTTAGCACTTCACCCTGCTAGAAGCCACCACACCTGAGGCATGGGTTGAGTAGGAACACTGCCAACAGGGGACTTGGGGACCCAAATACGTTTGAGTATGAGCTCTGCCAAATATCTATCAAGTTACTTCTCTAATTCCTCATTCGTCAATGGGAATCTAGTTGTTGTCCCTTCATAGCTATGTGAAAGTAACCATCTTTATACCATAAAGTCTGTATTCCCTAGACAACACTATGAGCACCTATTACGTGCCAAGCATCATGTTAAGCATCAGAAGCACCATGAACAGCAAGTCAGACGAAATAAAATAGAGAACAGAAAATATAGAGAATATTCCATAAAAAATGGAATAAAAGGTGAATAGAGACTAGAGAATGAATCATAGGTTTCAAAGATAGATTAGCAGAAGGGATACTAAATTACAGGATAACAAGGAAAGTCTAATCAGAAGAGGAGCTAGTTAAGCTTGGTAAGAATACAGGGAAGTGCTGGAGCAAGAGTGATCCCAGCAGAAGGAACACACAGGAAAAAAGAGACAGAGCTCACTCTCAGATGACCCTGAAAAATCAAAAGCCTAGAGTTACAGGATGGAACTGGTGAGGAGCCCTCCCATCTCATAGAAGGACCTTCTAGAATTATGATTGCCCTCAAGCTCTTAGTAATCTTCTTGTCCAATTTTTCCTTCTTTCCTTCCTCCTTTCCTTCTTTCATTTTTTTTTTTTTTTTTTGTTGTTGTTGAGACAGAGTCTCACTCCCTTTACTCACGCTGGAGTACAGTGGCATGATCTCAGCTCTCTGCAACCTCTGCCTCCCAAGGTCAAGCAATTCTCACGCCTCAGCCTCCCAAATAGCTGAAGTTACAGTCACTCAACACCATGCCCAGCTAATTTTTGCATTTTTAGTAGAGACGGAGTTTTGCTATGTTGGCCAGGCTGGTCGCCAGCTCCTGACCTCAAGTGATCCACCTGCCTCGGTCTCCCAAAGTGCTGGGATTACAGCCGTGAGCCACCATACCCAGCCACAAGTTATTTTCACACATTATTTTCGTCTACATTGAGCTCAGTTACATCAAAACCACCATTGCCTTAGAACCTACATTCCAAAGCTTCATTTTATTTTAATCCTATGCTTTTCATTTCACCTACCCCATCCCACCCTAAACTTTCCCCCAGAAAAGGATGGAGATCTGAAGACTCAAATTGAAAAGCTCTGGAGAGAAGTCAACGCCCTGAAGGAAATGCAAGCCCTGCAGACAGGTGAGTGGCTTTGTCACTGCCTCGTCCCAAAGGAGACAGGAACGTTTCTGGGTCAATTTCTGGGTGACTTTTTTTTTTTTTTTTGAGATGGAGTCTCGTTCTGTCACCCAGGCTGGAGCGCAGTGGTGTAATCTCAGCTCACTGCAACCTCTGCCTCCCAGGTTCAAGAGATTCTCCTGCCTCAGCCTCCCGAGTAGCTGGGATTACAGGCACGTGCCACTATACCAGGCTAATTTTTGTAATTTTAGTAGAAAAGGGGTTTCACCATGTTGATCACCTGAACTCCTGACCCCATGGATCGGCCCACCATTGGCTTTCCAAAGTGCTGGGTTTTTTAGGCGTGAGCCACTGCACCCGGCCTTGGGGGACATCTTTTTAAAAGGAACATTGACAAATCAGCAATGGGACCAATAAGAGGGCCCAAACACCAGGAGATGATTGTTTTAGGAAATCAGCTTCATTTACAACCCCACTCTCCTATATATGGATGGTATCGAAATAAAAATAGTTCAGGAATGCATTTGAAAAGTCGGTCCACACTTATTCCCTAAAGGGTAATGAAATAGAATGAAGCAAGCATGAAATAACTAAAATGAGTAACATTTATCGGATGTTAACTAAGTGCCTATCAGGCATCCAGGACTCACTTGGGCCATAGCCAGCATCAGATGCTGGAAGGATGTGGGTCAGAACCTCAGCTTCCCAACAGAGCAGCACAAGTGTTCCTCCCCACAGCTGGAGCGCACTGACGCAGTCTTGGCTCACTGCAACCTCTGCCTCCTGGGTTCAAGCGATTCTCTTGCCTCAGCCTCCCAAGTAGCTGAGACAAAAAGCGCATGCCACCATACCTGGCTATGTGCAACACTGCCCACGAGCTCTTCTCCAAGGGGTGAGAAGTGTCATGCTGGGCAGGTTCAGGAACAGCCTTGGTTTACAAGTATCATTCCCCAAGGAGCTAATATTCTTTGTAGCAATTTCAAAAGCAGGGCGTCAAGTGTCCCGACAGGAGACCTGTCTAGTTACAAGTAACTGCCTTCAGGGAACACTGAAGTTATGGCTTTCCATCAAGTATTTGTAACTCCCAGGCCAGATGCACATTACCAATGTGGGGTCATTTTTACTGTAAGCAATGCTGCCTAGTAAAAAGGGTGACATCCTCCCTTTATCAGGTTTCCCAGGGAGCAGAATTAGAAAGTTAAAAGATGGTCAAATGCTTATGCAGAAGGTGAGTTTTGTTCATCCTTTACCCACACCGTCAGGTACCAGCAATTCTTTATAAACAAAAATCCATCAATCCTTCAACAACTTATGTTGACTCCTCCAAGAACTTACGCTATTACAATTATCCTCATAATCGTAATAGGAAACTGAGGCACAAAGAAGTTAATTTGTTCAAGATGTACACAGCTAGTTAAATGTCAGAGGTGAGACCGAAACCCAGGCACTATGGTTCTGAGGCCTAACTTGTCAACACTATGGCCTAAAACTATCTTTAAGTTTGGTTTATTCTGAATAATCTAAACCAAGGCTCAGTTATCTCCTTCAGAAAATCACTCTCTCTACATGCCAACCTAGGTTTGTTTGTTTTTTATTTGTTTGTTTTTGAGACACAGTCTCACGTTATTACCTGGGGTTGGAGTACAGTGGTGTAATCTTGGCTCACTGCAACTTCTGCGTCCCTGGTTCAAGCAATTCTCCTGCCTCAGCCTCCAAAGTAGCTGGGATTACGGGCATGCACCACCATACCTGGCTAATTTTTGTATTTTTAGTAGAAACAGGTTTTCACCATGTTGGTCCAGCTGGTCTCGAACTCCTGACCCCATGGATCGGCCCGCCTTGGCCTTCCAAAGTGTTGGGATTACAGGCGTGAGCCACCATCCCTGGGCTTTTTAAAATAGATAGGAAATACTATCTAGTTTCAAAACTCTCAAGGAAATCCAGCACATAATGGAGCCACACAGATTAGCAAACATGTGTGTATCAGAACAGCATGACGTTTAAGGCCATGTCTTGAAGTACGGCAGACCTGGGTTTCGGTAGCTATAGTCTCACAAGCCATATAAATTACTTCTTTTAAAAAAATGCTGAGTTGTTACAAGTAGCAACTTCTCTAAGCCTAAATATCCTGACAGGTGAAAATAGGGGTAAGAAAATACAAGTTCAAGGGGTTGTCAAGATCATGTGACTTAATTTACACAAACTGCTTAGCATGTTGTCTGGGCATACAGAATTGTTGTCTCATCATTATCATACTTCATTCCACACATACTTCTTACTATTTGCCAGGTCCAGCCCTAGCCATAATACACTCAACATGCATCTTAATATGTTAAATTTCACGTCTTCACAGTCTGTCTCCGAGGCACAAAAGTTCACAAGAAATGCTACCTTGCTTCAGAAGGCTTGAAGCCGTTCCACGAGGCTAACGAAGACTGCATTTCCAAAGGAGGAATCCTGGTTATCCCCAGGAACTCTGACGAAATCAATGCCCTCCGAGACTACGGTAAGAGGAGCCTGCCAGGTGTCAATGACTTTTGGCTGGGCATCAATGATATGGTCACGGAAGGCAAGTTCGTTGATGTCAATGGAGCTGCCATCTCCTTCCTCAACTGGGACCGTGCACAGCCTGACGGTGGCAAGCGGGAAAACTGTGTCCTGTTCTCCCAGTCAGCTCAAGGCAAGTGGAGTGATGAGGCCTGTCGCAGCAGCAAGAGGTACATCTGTGAGTTCACCATCCCTTCATAGGCTCTTCTCCAGCGTGTCCTCCAGGCAAGATTCATCCTGACTTACAGGTTGATGATTTGTAAGAATAATAAAAATTTTACCTATTGAAACATTGCAACACAGGATCAATGTCCACAGCAACATGACAAAGTCAGCCAATTTCGCCAACACATTTCTTTGGGATGTTGTCCTTTCTGGGGTCTGGGAGATCGGAAATAATGATCCAGCCATGTCCACACAGATAAAAAGGCTTCTGCAAAATGCACTAAAATCTTGGTCTTTCCTAGTCTTTCTCACTTGTACAAACCCCGTCTGTTTTTAAAAACAAACCACAGCAGCCATGCATCTCTTCACTCCAGAAAACCAAGCTTAGGCTACCTGAGAGGTTTTCCCTTGGAAATTGAGTGTGTATTTTATTAACAAGAATTCTCTAAATCAAAGATTCTAGGTGCTATGTAATCCAAAAACTTCTCAGCCTGTTGCTGGTTCTGTCCCATGACGGCAACAATACCTTGTTAGCCCATTATCCTTTTGAATCGCTGCCTCTCTTGGCGGGACTTGTATCTTGTCTGCTCTGTCAGAACATAAATCTCTGAAGAGGTTCCGATTTGTTTTTCTTCATGCCTACTCCCTTTTTGGAAGTTTAAAACCACAATTTAAAAGGAAATGACAAGGTGCATATCTGATCAATTTTCACTCCCAGCAATGCACTATAACGTGTAACTTAAATGGGTAACCCTAATGCAGAACAAAGAAGCAGAGTGCATGTTAAAAGAAAACAGAGAAAAAACAACTTACACTTGTTTGGCTTTAGCATCCAAACTCTCACCTTTTATGAGACTGAGAGTGCACTTTTGTTAGTTTCTTTTCTACACTTTTGTATGCTTGTATTTTTTAGCCATCGTTATATATTTAAGTCTATTATGGGCAACCAATCTTTGGAAGCTGAAAACTGAATTTATAGAACACTATTTTGGAAAACTGCATATATCTACAAAACTTTTTATTCTGCCAACTGCTATTCCCATTACATTGTTTAACTAGATTGTACAAAATAATGTCATCGCTTAATATTAAATTACAAAGTTTAGACTTGATGGGAAAATGGGCTTTTTAGAAGCAAACAATCTTCAATATATTCTATTCTTCAAATAAGTATTTTTGAAATACTGAAAGTGTTTTGTGAACAATATCCTGCTTTGCAAACTTCAACTACACATGCTTGGAATTAAGTTTTAGCTCTTTTCATTGTTGAATAATAAAGCCTGAATTCTGATCAATAGAAAATGTGTTTGAATGTTAATTACAGTTTTTCAAACTATGTTGGTTTATATTAAACTTGGCAGAGTTTGAGGGGGATTTCCCTGGATTTAATCAAACTGGTGATTTGGATATACTCAGAACAATTTTACCTGGCAACAAAGAGATACAATCTAGCTAGGGGAAGGCAACTTTAAAAAAAAATGTAGCTACAGAGGCTGGGCACAGTGGCTCATGCGTGTAATCCCAGCACTTTGGGAGGCTGAGGTGAGCAGATCACTCAAGTTCAAGTGTTCAAGACCAGCCTGGACAACATGACAAAACCCTGACTCTACAAAAATTAGCGAGGCATGGTAAGGCTCACCTATGGTCCCAACTACTCAGGAGACTGAGGTGGCAGGATTTCTTGAACCAAGAAGTTTGAGGCTACAGTGAGCTGAAATTGTACCACTGCACTCCAGCCTGGATGAGAGACCTTGTCTCAAAACAAAAAAAGAAGCTGCAATTCTATCTGGTTGACCTTGGCCAACTCCAGACTCCAACATAACCATAATCTTTGTAAAGGTAAGGACCACAATGAAATGGGTGGACACTGATAAGTAGGGCATTCTCCTCACATTTCAGGTGGTAGATCTTAGATAATTCTTATTCATCTTTTTCAGAACAACCATAAGAATTAGGCTCTCAATCATTTCATATTACAGAAGGAAAAAAAAGATACAGTGCCCTAAGCGACATGTCAGGAAATAGTGGAACAGTCAGTGGAACTGTATACTTAGCAACCATGGGGAGCAATAAAAGGAGAAGCCCATTTGGACAGGTAATAGGAATAAATTCTAATGGTTTCTCAGTTCCTTAGGTGAGGTAACAATTTGGAGAAACAGCTGAACTTGAGATGCATTCAGTCTAAGACCACTTCACAGAAGGTGTTTTTCCTTCCTGCTTTGCAAAGGCCCCAAATAAAGACAAAGAAAACCAATGTTACTGAGCATGGTGGCTCAAGCCTCTAATCCCAGTGACATTGAAGCTGAGGTGGGAGCATCACTTGAGGCCGGGAGCCCAAGACTAACCTGGGCAACACAGCAAGACACAGTCTCTACAAAAAAAAAATTTTTTAACTAGCCAGGTGTGGTGGCACATGCCTGTGGTCCCAGCTACTTGGGGGGCTGAGGCAGAGGGATTGCTTGAGCCCAGGAGTTCGAGGCTACAATGAGCTATGATTGTACCACTTCATTCCAGCCTGGACAACAGAATGAGACCCTATCTCTTTAAAAAAAAAAAAAGAGGACAACCAACATTTGAAGATGATTCACTAGGTTAAACAATCCTTCACAAAGTGCCCCAACAAGTCCAAGAGAAAAAGTTAACTCAAAGGAATAGATGAAGATTAGTTATATCAAGATAAGGGTTAGCTAATATCAAGATCCGTTAGCAATACAAAGTGCAGATTGTGGAAACAGCAAAAGTGGAAGGAATGGATTAAGAGATTACCTGGTTTGTTCCTGGGTCTAACTCATGACCTTCACTTTGTTACTTAGCCAACACCAATTGAAGGCCACACCCACGAGAGTCCCTAACCTACACTTCTCTTTTGTCTGCTTTGCCTGTTGGGTACTATCTGACGAACAACTGATCTTCAGGCAAGAATGATAAATCATTTTTAACTTTCAGGTCAATTTTTTTTTTGAGGCAGGGTCTTGCTCTGTCACCCAGGCTGGAGTGCAATGGCACAAACACACAAACATGACTCATTGCAGCCTCAACCTCCTGGACTCAAGTAATCCTCTCACCACAGACTGCTAAGTAGCTGGGACCACAGGCATGTGACGCCAAGCCAATTTTCTTTTATTTTTGTAGAGACAGGGGTTTTGCCATGTTGCCCAGGCTGGTCTAGAACTCCTGGGCTCAGACGATCTCACCTCAGCCTTCCAAGGATTACAGGTATGAACCAATGCTCCCAACCTCTGGCCAACTCTTACATCTCCATAAAAGCTGTCTGGACTACAGTGCACAGAAGCATCCTGAAGCCTGGTGGAAAGAACGATATAAGCAATTAGCAATGTCTCCCCCACAAGGTCATGGTCAGAGGAAGTCACCATTGTATCATGTGTCAGGCGACGCAACTTTGAATGTAACTGACATCTTCTAGAAGATAGGAGGCCAGGAGTTTGAGGTGACAGTGCACTACGGTTGCACCTGTGAATGGCCACTACACTCTAGCCCAAGCAACGTAGTGAAGCTCCATCTCAAAAGATAGTAATAAAATAAGAAATAGAAATATTAAGTGTTTTTTTCTCAGGTTAGCAAGAACTTCCATAGTATCACCAAAAAAGGACATCTAACAAATGAAACCCCTAAAATTTAGTCTCTGGGGCATGCAATAAACATCAAATTTTAGCAAGTTTGGTATCTTTCTTAATCTGATGCAAAAAATTCAAAGGGTATCTACTAACTATAATAGGTAATATGGAGAGACAGAGAAAGTTATGGCACGCAGGAGAGCAATACTACCTATGAGGGTTTGTGAAGACATTATTAGAAGCTCTAATTACACATGGCATTAAGCAAATCACTACCTAATATTTTCTAAACGGACACCCACAAAATAGCAAATAGTTTAAATAAAATCCTGCAAAAGAACTATAAACTGAATACACCATAGTCAAAAACACGGACACACAGGCCAGCAAGCAAAACTGACACTTTTCCCAGTGTGGGTGATGCACAGAGGTATCCACAGCCCACACGGAGCCAATCAGAGTATTTTCCAGTGAAAACTGGGAGCAATGAAACATTTTCCCCTGAACACGTTCAACTGAGACAAGGTAAATTTACGGCTTCTGGCAGAATTCCTGTCTAGATGAATGCAATATGCAGAATGAAGGAAAACAAAGATAAGCAGTGATGAGAAATACAGGGTCAAGGATGGAAGGAGAGGGAGGAAGAAAAGTCTGTGGGTTCAGGTAGTTCTTAGTTCATCACTTCAATACCCTAAGGCCCTGGTTCTATTTCTAAACATTCTATGAGGTACCCCACAAGTCCTCCAAACCACAGAATACAATTTCTCCTTTTCATTTGGGCTACTTTGAGTTGGCTTATCAGCCAGGATAGACTAGGTTATGATACAGTAACAATCTCAAAACCTGAGTGGCTTGGAATACCAAACGTTTACTGCTGTCCCTCATTTTCATGTTCATTGTGCATTAAAAGGGGGGAGTCTTCCCTGCATTGTGCTCCCTCTAGAAACCAGCTGATGGAGGAGCAACTATGTACAATGCTGTCCTTCTCTACGGCAGAGGAAAAGAGCCCTGCAGAGACTCACAGCAGCCATTATACAATCTGATACAGAAATGGTAAACATTTCCTGAGGGAGACCTGCAAGTGCAGTTCAGCCATATGCCTGGGAGGTAGAGAGCTTGAATAATTCCTGGTGGTCAGCACTGTCTCCCTCAGTTGGGTTTCTGTCACTTGCAATCAAAATAATTCTGATTAACACAAGCTATGGAGATAAATGTGACTAGAAAGACCTGCATTCCAATAGAAAGATAAAGTGGGTTCATATAGTTAAGTAGACAGCAGCAGAAAAGCATCTCATACTTGGTAAATGGAAGCTGAGTTCAAAGCTTCGAAAGCTGGAAGGTCAGTTTACTCTGTTTAACTGTACAAACTGGAATTATACACAGCTCCAAAGGTAGGTTCTTACCATCTGTGATAGCTTTCCAAGAGAAGTGGGATATGCATTTTTAAGTTGGATGGGAGATGGTATGTACAAATTTTGTCTTATTAAAAACCAATTATTCCAGTTGTCCGATATTTAAATCTACCCAAGTAGAGTTACCATAGATGATGAATGACAATTCTTCTAAGATTTATACCACCCTTTTTCTCTGAAAGTTTCCCTGTTTGGGTAATTATACTGTCATCCTAACTGTAGCTCAGGCTTTGTTTCAGAGGTTTGATGATCTTGCCCACGTCTACGTTTTAAAATTCATCTCCCATTCCTTTCATGGAGGAACCCTATACCTGAGGCAAACTATGTTACTCATGGGAACCTAAACGCACCATTTATTTACACCAGCAGCACTCTGCTCATACTTGTCTTTCCTCTGTCTAGAACTTTCTCCTCATTGTGTTTCTGGCGACTTTCTTCTCATTAATATTCAGCACAATGGTGACCTTTTCTGCCCTCCCTAAAGATGTATTTCTTCCTCAGTGCATTCATAATACCTTGTATAACTCACAGCCCTTATTCCATTTGTCTAACAATGGACAAGCATTAAAATATTACCCTCCCCTACCTTCAAGTTTCTTAGACTAAAAACAAAAGTTGGCCTGGAAAGGCTGCAAGGCCTTGCCTTTCTTCTCTCTCTATTCTCTCTTCGCTTTACTCCTGTATTGCCACCCTTTGTAGGCACTAATCTCCTCCCACTACAAGTATTTGCGTAGAAACTCTTCCTTCATCTGGTTAAAACATGCTCATTCTTCAAACACTGTTTAATCAAGACTTGTTCAGGGAAACTTTCTGAGCTCTTTTAACAGCACTACAAGTATTTGCGTAGAAACTCTTCCTTCATCTAGTTAAAACATGCTCATTCTTCAAACACTGGTTAATCAAGACTTGTTCAGGGAAACTTTCTGAGCTCTTTTAACAGCACTTAAGAATGCAGTTAGTGGGCCGGGCGCTCCTGCCCGGTGGCTCCCGCCTGTAATCCCAGCACTTTGGGAGGCCCAGGCAGGTGGATCACGAAGTCAAGAGATCGAGACCATCCTGGTCAACATGGTGAAACCCTGTCTCTACTAGAAATACAAAAAAATTAGCTGGGCATGGTGACGCGTGCCTGTAATCCCAGCTACTCAGGAGGCTGAGGCAGGAGAATTGCCTGAACCCAGGAGGCGGAGGTTGCGGTGAGCCAGGATCGCACCATTGCACTCCAGCCTGGGTAACAAGGGAGAAACTCCATCTCAAAAAAAAAAAGAATGCAGTTAGCAAGTTCCCCGGGCAAGATGGCCAAATAGGAATAGCTCCAGAGAGCAGCTGCCAGTGAGATTGATGCAGAAGGCAGGTGATTGTCACATTTCCAACTGAGGTACCTGGTTTATCTCACTGGGACTGGATGGAACAGTGGGTGCAGCCCAAGGAATGCAAGCGGAAGCAAGGTGGGGCGCCACCACACCCAGGAACTCAACGTACCAACATCTGGGACACATTTAAAGCAGTGCCTAGAGGGAAATTTATAGCACTAAATGTCCAAAAGAGAAAGCAGGAAAGATCTAAAATCGATGCCCTAAGGTCACAAGTAAAACAACTAGAGAAGCAAAAACAAACTCAACAGCCAGCTGAGGACGAGCAACAACTAAGACCAGAGCAGAACTGAAGGAGACAGAGAAAAAAACCCTTCAAAAAAAAAAAGGAATTCAGGAGCTGGTTTCTTGAAAAGATCAACAAAACAGACTGCTAGCCAGACTAATGAAGAAAAGAGTGAAGAATCAAATGGATGCAATTAAAAAGTGATAAAGGCGATATCACCACCGATTCTATACAAATACAAACTACCATCAAAATACTATCAACATGTCTATGCAAATAAAACAAAAAATCTAGAAAAAAAAATGGATAAATTCCTAGACACTTACACCCTCCCAAGACTAAACCGTGAAGAAGTCGAATCCCTGAATAGGCCAATAACAAGGTCGGAAGTCGAGGCAGCAATTAATACCCTACCAACCAAAGAAAGACCAGAACCAGACAGTTTCACAGCCAAATTCTACCAAAGATACAAAGAAGAGCTTGTACCAGTCCTGCTGAAACTATTCTAAACCACAGAAAAAGAGGGAATCCTCCCTAATTCATTTTACGAGGCCAACATTGTCCTGATACCAAAACCTGGCAGAGACACAACCAAAAAAGAAAACTTCAGGCCAATATCCCTGATGAACATCCATGTGAAAATTCTCAATAAAATACTGGCCCACAGAATCCAACAGCACATCAAGAAGCTTATCCATCATGATCAAGTCAGCTTCATCCCTGGGATGCAGGGCTGGTTCAACAAATGCAAATCAATAAACGTAATCCATCACATAAACAGAACCAATGACAAAAACCACATGTTCATCTCAATAGATTCAGAGAAGGCATTCAACAAAAATTCAACACCCCTTCATGCTAAATACCCTCAGTAAACTAGATATCAATGGAATGTATCCCAAAATAAGAGCTATTTATGACAAGCTCACAGCCAGTATCATACTGAAAGGGCAAAAACTGGAGGATTCCCTTCGAAAACCAGCACAATACAAGGATACCCTCTCTCATCACTCCTATTAAACATAGTATTGGAAGTTCTGGCCAAGGCAATCAGGCAAGAAAAAGAAATAAAGCATATTCAATTAGGAAAACAGGAAGTCAAACTGTCTCTATTTGCAGACGTCATGATTGTATATTTAGAAGACCCCATTGTCTCAGCCCAAAATCTTTTTAAGCTGATAAGCATCTTCAGTAAAGTTTCAGGATACAAAATCAATGTGCAAAAAACACAAGCATTCCTATACACCAGTAACAGACAAACAGAGAGCCCAATCATGAGTGAACTCTCATTCACAATTGCTGCAGAGAGAGTTAAATACCTAGGAATACATCGTATAAGGAACATGAAGGAACTCTAAGAAGAACTACAAACTGCTGCTCAAGGAAATAAGACAGGACACAAACAAATGGAAAAACATTCCATGCTCATCATTAGGAATGATCAATATTGTGAAAATATCCATACTTCCCAAAGTAATTAATAGATTCAATGCTATACCTATCAAGCTACCATTGACTTTCTTCACAGAATTGGAAAAAAAACACCTTAAACTTCATATGGAACCAAAAAAGATCCTGCATAGCCAAGACAATTCTAAGAAAAAAAACAAAGCTGGAGGCATTATACTACCTGACTCCAAACTATACTACAAGGCTACTGTAATCAAAACAGCATGGTACTAGCACCAAAATAGAGATAGACCAATGAAACCAAACAGAGGCCTCAGAAATAACACCACACACCTACAACCATCTGATCTTTGACAAACCTGACAAAAACAAGCAAAGGGTAAAGGATTCCCTATTTAATAAGTGATGTTGGGAAAACTGGCTAGCCATGTGCAGAAAGCTGAAACTGGATCTCTTCCTTACACCTCATACAAAAATTAACTCAAGATGGATTAAAGATTTAAACATAAGATCTAACACCATAAAAACCCTGGAAGAAAACCCAGGCAATACCATTCAGGACATAGGCATAGGCAAAGACTTCATGACGAAATCCCCAAAAGCAATGGCAACAAAAGCCAAAATAGAAAAATGGGATCTAATTAAACTAAAGAGCTTCTGCACAGCAAAAAAACACTATCATCAGAGTGAACAGGTAACATACAGAATGGGAGAAAATTTTGCCGTCTACCCATCTGACAAAGGGCTAGTATCCAGAATCTACGAAGAACTTAAATTTACAGGGGGAGAAAAAAACATTAAAAAGTGGGTGAAGGATATGAACAGACACTTCTCAAAAGACAACATTTATGTGGTAAAAAAAACACATGGAAAAAAAAACTCATTATCATTGGTCATTAGAGAAATGCAAATCAAACCACATTGAGATACCATCTCATGCCAGTTAGAATAGCGATCATTTGAAAGTCAACAGATGCTGGGGAGGATGTGGAGAAATAGGAACGCTTTTACACTATTGGTGGGAGTGTAAATTAGTTCAACCAGTATGGCAGACAGTGTGGCGATTCCTCAAGGATCTAGAGCTAGAAATACCATTTGACCCAGCAATCCCATTACTGGGTATATACCCAAAGAATTATAAAACATTCTATCACAAAAACACATGCACACATTTATTGTGGCACTGTTCACAACAGCAAAGAAATGGAACCAACCCAAATGCCCAGTGATAGACTGGATAAAGAAAATGTGGCATATATTCACCATGGAATACTATGCAGTGACAAAAAAAGGATGAGTTCATGTCCTTTGCAGGGACATGGATGAAGCTGGAAACCATCATTCTCATCAAACTAACAAGAACAGAAAACCAAACAGCACATGTTCTCACTCATAAGTGGGAATTGACAAGGAAGAACGCATGGACACAGGGAGGGGAACATCACATGCCAGGGATTGTCAGGGGGTGGGGGGCTGGGGAAATAGCATCAGGAGAAATACCTAAGGTAAGTGACAGAGTGATGGATGCAGCCAACCACCATAGCACATGTATACCTATGAAACAAACCTACATGTTCTGTGCATGTACCCCAGAACTTAAAGTACAAAAAAAAAAAATGCACTTGACTGCAAGTAAATAAAGATATGACTAACACTGGATTAAGCAAATAGCAATTTTTATTATATAACAAGAAGTCTCAAAGCGAGCAATTGTAGCATGCTTTGTTTCAAAATAATCATTAAGGCCAGGATTGATATTTCTGCAATTCTGCTGGCCTTTTCTTGTAATCCTAAGTTATTTGCTGCAACTCCAGACACACATCTACATTCAAGGTAAGAAAAGACATGGAATAGCATCAGCAGCCTGGTTTGCCCCTGTTATAACCAATACTCTCCAGCAGGCTGCCATTTGTTTCGTTGGTTAGAACTCTGCGCTATGGATGCCCTAACCCCATGAAAGGCTGGAAAAGGAAATATTTTGTTGTATATTTTGGCACCCCAAGTAAAAGTAGGATTCTGTTAATAGAAAATTTTTAAGTAACAGGCTCTGCCAGAATCAAATCCCCTTGTAAATTCCCACAGGACCAATACCTCCTGCTTTGTTTGAATTTTCACATGTGATTTTATGTTTATGTTTCTCTTATTATACTATAAACTCCAAGAGGTCAGAACTAGAACTGGTTTTTGTTTATTGTATTTCCAGAGAATTATCTGACATTTGGTAGAGGCTTAATATGTAAGGAGGACAAATAGGGCATGAGAGACAGTGCAAGCAGTGGGCTGGACTTGCCTTTTATAAAGCCATTAATCTCATTCATAAGGACAGACCTCTCACAGCCTAATCATCTCTTAAGGGTGCCACCTTTTATACTGTTACAATGGACACTGAATTTCAACAAGTGTTTTAGAAGGAACAAACATTCAAACCGTAGCAGCCCCAATTTCCCCCTCCCTTGGCCACAACAGACATCCCTAATTCATCCCAACAGTCCTTTTCAGGGAAGGAATCCCAGCAGCCAGCACATGGTAATCAGGATTGGCATAGGAGAACACATTCATTGCTCCTCGGGGTTATGAACACGCTGAAAGCCTTTCGCACCAATTCAAGGTCACCAGTTCCCTAACTCTTTCACACCATGGATGCTCTTTGAGAGGAGGAGTAGATGATCTAGAAATTACAACAAACCTTCCATATCTATTCATTGTGGTTCCTCTCCAAGCTTTTCACATGTTCATCCTCAGTTTGGCAGATTTTGGTACACCTAGAAAAGAAGGCCAGACACGCTGACCCCGGCATTCAAGGCTGTCCATAATCTAGTCTTAGACTATCTCTCTAGCCTTATTTCTCAGTACACTCTTTCACTTGTACTGTGTATAGTGGGTTTCGTAGAGGCCCCCAAAATTCATTTCTATCCAGAACCTCCAAATGCAAGCTTATTTGGGAATAGGGTCTTCTTTTTAGAGGCAGAGTTTTACTTTGTTACCAGGCTGGAGTGCAGCGGCATGATCACAGCTCAATGCAGCCTCAACTTCCAGGGCTCAGCTCATTTTCAAGGTTTTTGTAGAGACAAGAACTCACTACAATGCCTCAAACTCCTGAACTCAAAGGGAATCCTCCCACCTAAACCTCCCGAAGTGCTGGGATTACAGACATGAACCACCACACCCAGCCAGAAATAGGGTCTTTGCAGACTGAATTAGTTTGCTGGGACTTTCCTAGCACCATACTACAGACTAGGTGGTTTAAACAGAAATATAAAGTATATTTTGGAGTCTGTAAGTCCAAGATCCAAGTGTCAGCCTGTAGCTGGCCATCTCCTGCTATCTTCACAGTCTTTTCTATGTGTGTCTGTGTCCTCATCTCTTCTTATAAGGGCCTAAGTTGGGCCAGGCGCGGGGGCTCACACCTGTATTCCCCAGCACTTCAGGAGAGCGAGGTGGGTGGATCACGAGGTCAGGAGATCAAGACCATCCTGGCTAACATGGTACAAACCTATGTCTACTAAAAATACAAAAATTAGCCAGATGTGGTGGCATGCACCAGTAGTGCTAACTACTCAGGAGGCTGAGGCAGGAGAATTGCTTGAACCGGGAGGCGGAGGTTGCAGTGAGCCGAGATCACACCACTGTACCTCAGCCTGGGCGACAGAGTGAGACTCTGATTCAAAAAAAAGAAAATAAAAATAAGGGCATAAGTTATATTGGGTTAGGATCTTCCCCTATGGACTCATTTCACCCTAAATACCTCTTTTAAGGCCCTATTCTCCAAACACAGCCATGGATCACTTAACCACAGGGTTATGTTCTAAGCAATGTGATATTAGGCAATTTTCGCTGTGCAAACATCAGAGTGTACTTACACAAACCTACATAGTATAGTGTACTGCACACCTAGGCCATGTGGTATAGCCCAGTACTCCTAAGCTACAAACCTGTACAGTGGGTTACTGTACTGACTTCTGCAGGCAATTGTGACACAATGTCAAGTATTTGTGTTCCAACCTTACCCAAATGTAGGAAAGGTACAATAAAAACATGGCATTATCTTACGGAACCACAGTCGTGGATGTGGTCCGTCACGGACTGAAATGTCGTTATGCAGCCCAGAACTGTTCAGGCACATTTTGAGGTACAGGGATCAGGACTTCAGTGGGAATTTGAGGGGCTATGACACAAATAAAACGTGTTAAAATCAGGTCATACTGGATTAGCATGGACTCTAAGTCCAAAAATTGATGTTCTTATAAGAAGAGAAGAGACTCAGATGTACACACGGAGAAGAAAGGCAGGTAGCAATGAAGCACAGGCTAGGGTAATACAGCACCAAGCCAAGGCACCTCAGGGATCACCAGCAACTACCAGAAGCCAGGAAAGAGGCGTGGAATTGATTCTCAGAGCCTCCATAAGGAGCCAGCACTACCAACATGTTGATTTTGGACTTCTGTACTCTGAAACCATAGCAGAATACGCATCTTTTTCTTTTTGTTTGAGTCGGAGTCTCACTCTGTGGCAAGGCTGGAGTGCAGTGGCCCATTTGAGGCTCACTGCAACCTCTACCTCCCAGGTTCAAATGATTCTGCCTCAGCCTCCCACGTACCTGGGATTACAGGCATCCGCCACCAGTCCTGGCTTTTTTGTTTTGTTTTGTTTTGTTTTGTATTTTTAGTAGAGACAGTGTTTCACCATGTTGGCCAGGCTGGTCTCAAAATCTCAATCTCGTGATCCCCCTGCCTTGGCCTCGCAAAGTGCTGGGATTACCTCCCAAAGTGCTGTGAACCACCACATCCTGCTACTGTCTTATTTTGAAGCCACCCAGTTATACGGTCATTTGTCACAGCAGCCCCAGGGAACTAATCCATTGGCTACAGTTGTAGCAACACATCACTAATAATAGCCATCATTTATGCAGCACCTGAAATGTGCCCCTAACACTAGTCTTCTTAGGATGGAAGAAGAAAACTGTGCAGCAGCCGATTCAAAGGAAAATTGAAAAGGGAAGTAACGAAACAACATCCAGTAAGTCTCATGAAATTTTATGCCCTAAATAATTTCTAACAAATACCTAATATCTGATGAAGAATATTCATTTATAAACCTTTACTATTGAAAGTTGGTCCATGGATTGCAGGCAGAATTCATTTGAAATGCCAAGAAAGATTATGGAAGCAAGGCAGAGAGAAAGAGAGTGGCAGATTATGCTGTCACTGGGGAGCACTTAACCTAAAATTCCTTTTGAAGGATTTCTGTTATTGTTCAGGTTAATGTTGAGTGAAGAATCCTCGATTTGGGAGACACTAGTTCCTGATATAAGCCATTACTGCAAAGCTTTCCATTTGTCAGGGATGTGTCTGGTGCTGAAGTAGGATGCGACACTCCAGCTGGAAGCCAGAAGGATTTTTGGTACCATCCTCACTGCCCAAAATTCCACTGATAGACAGGTCCAGACGCCATGTCTAAGGTATCACTCAGAGTGATATCCAAAGGCCAAGCTCAACCAAACAAAGGTGGTGAATTGCAGGAGTTCAACATCAGTGTTAGGCTCCAGGAGAATTTTCTTTAAAAGTCTTCTTTTGGGACAGAGTCCCACCTCTGCACCCAGGCTGGAGGGTAATGGTGTGATCTCGACTCACTGCAACCTCCACCTCCCAGTTTCAAGTCATTCTCCTGCCTCAGCCTCCTGAGTAGCTGGGATTACAGTCATGCACCACCATGCCCAGCTAATTTTTTGTGTTTTTAGTAGAGATGGGGTTTCACCATGTTAACCAAGCTGGTCTCAAAATTCTGACCTTGGAGATCTGCTCACCTCAGCCTCCCAAAGTGATGAGATTCCAGGTGTAAGCCACCGTGCTTGGGCTAAAGCTTTAATTCTTATTAAGTAAGATTGGGATGGGTTAGAGCTAGGGACTCCAGCTCCATCCTTATCCCAAGTCCAACAGGAATAAAACACTTGCTTGACACACAATTGGGATAATATGTGAAATATGACTAAGGTTATTGGGTCATTATAATTTTGATAACTGTGCTGTGTAAGTACACACTGATTTACATAGAGGTAACAGGGCATCATGTCTGAAACTTGCCCTTAAGTACTTCAAGAAGAAAACATAATTAGATATATATGGAGAAAATGATAACGTAATAAGGTACTATATCAACGGGAGAATCTGGGTGAAGATCGTTTTTTGTATTTTTCTTGCAACTTTTTCTGTATGTTTGAGATCATTTCAAATTACCCAAATGAAAACTTTAAAATGAGCAAACTGACCTCATTCACTCTCTCGAGCAGTTTCTCAAGCTTGGCACTGCTGACATTTAGGATCTGGCGATCCTTTATCAGCAGGTGGAGTAGCTTGGGGCTGTCCTGTGCATTATATGCTGTTTAGCAACCTCCCTGGCCTCTGCCCATTGCGTGCTGCTAGCATGTCCCAATCGTGACAACGAAAAGTATCTCCAGATATCGCCAAATGTCACCTCTGGAAGCAAAAAATCACCCAGCCAGGAACTACCGCTCTAGCATTTTATTTCCTGACGAGATTAATGGGTAAATTCCCGGTAATAGTAGGGGATGTTGTGGGAGAAGCGAGCTTCCATTCTTGCAATTTCTTCAACAAGTGTCTTACTGAGCTGAGTCCCACCCTGTGCTAGCTTTTGGAGATACGGATGAGCTAAACTCAGACAGGACTTCTGTTCTCACAAAGCTTATATCTAGATAGGTAACATATATAATAAACAAGCAGAGAAACCACATCATTTCTGAAAATATGACAAAATGTCAACCGAAGGTTAACATGGTAAAAGAACATAAAATATTGGCAGGATGAACGTGACAAAAGAACGGGGAGCACTTTGAGAGGCTGAAGCTGGTGGATCACGAGGTCTGAAGTTCAAGACCAGCCTAGCCAACATGGTGAAATCCCATCTGTACTGAAAATACAAAAATTAGCCACCTGTAATCCCAGCTACTTGAGAGCCTGAGGCAAGAGAATTACTCAAGCCAAGGAAACGGGGCGGAGGTCACAGTGAGCCGAGGTTGCGCCACTGCACTCCAGCCATCTCAAAAATAAAAATAGAAGAACATGTAGAAACTGGAATAATATTCCTGTTTTATTCAAACGTTTGGAACCATTAGATAACATAGGTAGAAGGCCAATGAAAGTCTGTTGCTCATAAGAGGTGCTTGGCAAATTAAAATTACTGCCAGCTGCAAACTGATTTCTAAGAAGTGGAGATAAAAGAGACCTTCATAATTTTAGAAACACTTGCTCAAAAATGAAATAACAGTTGGCTCTAAGAACTTTGAGTACTCAAAGAACAATGGGAAGGAAATTAAAATGACAGTAATTTTCCAAGGTATAGATTTAGCCAGAATGAACGACCTGAATCAGCCCTAGAATTTCCCTTCAAAAAGTGAACACTCTTCATTTTAGATTTATCTTTTAGCACAGTATCATTTGTAGGAAAAATAAAAGGCCAGGTACCGTTTAACGTTTTAACAGTATGGCTTTTTCACTTAGAAAAACTTACATGGCATGATAAGCGTTGATTTTTTAGAAGTATTCTGTCACACTGCGTGACAACTCAAGTTTATATGGTGATTTTTCTTTGAATATTCATATTTTTATCTCACAATAATAATACGATGTGGGTTTTTACTCTCATTTTAGTGATGAGGAAATTAAGGATCATAGAGATTTGAGTTTGGCGATTTGCTTAAGGCTGCACAGGTTTGAAATTGCAGAGCCAAGATTGAACTCCAGATCTGCCTAAGTCCAGGGCCAGTGCCCTTTAGATTGTGTTTTACCTATTAAAACTAACTAGATTACTTAATTAATCTATTAGCGTTACTAATGCAAGCTCTCATATTTACGTAGATAAGTCTAAAGACCAGATTCTCCAAGTCAAAGACAAAACATCCCCCCAAAAATCAAGTACCAAGCAGGAGTAACTCGCAAAACGGGTTAACGTTGCTTACAGCTGTAACTTAAGTAAGTTTCACAGTAATCAAAAACAAAACAAACTCTGGTCAAATGAAACACATAATATTTGTAGTATATGGACAAGATAATTTTGGTTTCTGGAATATCAGGCACTATTCCACATTTTGAGACAGGCAGCCATTAAACACAGGTGATTGAAGGGAACTGCATTAAATGGTTAATAGGCGTTACTGCTAGATGACATGATAATGTGGGTGATTTTTTTTCTTATTTCACACTTGCTACGAGGAGCATATATTACTTTTAAATCAAGAACCATATTTTATCTATGTAACTGGACTTCAATGCACCAACTTATTCTAATACTTTGGTACTTGTTAGACACATCCTACTGACTTCAGAGCTTAGTATTGATTGCAGTAATGCAAGATTTCCATTAAATTTCAGCCGACCTTATTAGAAAGGTTTTTTAACAGCTAGAGTGCCCCCTTCACAAATTCAAGTAAAGGGGTTTGAGGACAGAAAAGTTACATGAAGCAAAGGACTCATCTTAACTTTTGCATTTGCCCGTAAAATGCGTCTGTTACCCAGAGACCAACTTTCATCCCAAATTATAATACAGGGAGTCGATATGACAGGATACTCAACCTCAGAACAGTGGAACACAACGTAGTATTCACATATAGAAATTATATTGGGGAATTCTCACCAGAAGCAGAACAACTTCATACTTTCTCCTTTCAGTTTTTTCAAATATTTTTCACCAAGTTACTTTTGCCTAACAATTCATACAACATTGCAAAAGAACTCAGTCAATAGATCTAAAAATATACGGAATGAAAATTTAAAAATTCGAAAGACTCTTTTCCTGAATCCAAAAATTACTGCAGCTAAGAAACCGACTCTCTTCACAGGCATCTTCAAAGAAAGACATTCTTGGCAAACATTGTCCTGCAACCTCAGAGAGAGGAAATCCCCTTTCACGTTTAATGTACATTCCTCCTGCTTTGAAGCCATCTTTTCCCTGTCCCCTGTGAAAGGTTTATGTTGCTTTATAGATTTTAAAGTATGCAGTATTCATATTATTTTAGCCTCTTAAAAGTCTCATTTTCTGCAAAAGTGTATGTCTTAAAATGCATGAATTCTGTATGGTGTCAGAAATGTAGCAAATGTAGAAAGCTTACGTTGTTTTTCCAGGGGAAAAGTCAAAGTTGATGGTCAAGATAAGACTGATATGTTAGCAATAGCCCAATGACAGCAAAGATTGTGCCAGAATCTTAAATGTCTCTTTACAAATGCCAAAGACCTACGCAGACATTTCATAAGCTCCATGGATATTTAATCAAGCATGTCTGGCTTTGTCGACCTAGAGCTTTTGGTATTTATTAGCAATTTTCTATATTCAGAATTTTTTAATCAGATTAACTCTATGGTGGTCAAAAGGTTGAACAATTAAATTAACAGCATGCCTGAGTAAATGAGTAACTACCAACACAGCAGAACGGGAGGTTATCGCACATTGACAGCTCTAAACAAAAAAAGCTGTGTCATTAGACAATAAATTTACTTGCCTGAACTGCTCATAAATAAAAGATTTCTGTGGCTGACCAGTTGATGGGAGCAGAATCATCACTCTCAACACCAGATGCAATGCGACCAGGTAAGGCTCAGAACTCAGACCCGGGTATGAATTCAGGACCCTTTACTTAATTAGCTACCAGACTGGTACAAGTTAACTTCTAGAGCGCTTAGCTTATCTGCAGATGGGAATTGTTAGGGTACTTAACTTTCCGGTTATTGGGAGAATTAAATAGTAATGTTGATAGATCCCTTCGCCAACGCACATATGTATGCAGTGAATTGAATGCCAACTTTTTTGTTTTGTTTTTTAAGATGGAGTCTCACTGCGTCACCCAGGCTGGAGTGCCGTGGCACAATCTTGACTCCGCCTCCCGGGTTCAAGCAATTCTGTCTCAGCCTCCCAAGTATCGGGGACTATAGGTCCCTGCCACCACACCCAGCTAATTTTTGTATTTTCAGTAGAGACGGAGTTTCAGCTTGTTGATCACTCTGGTCTTGAACTCCTGACTTCAGGTGATCCACCCGGCTCTGCCTCCCAAAGTGGTGAGATTACAGGTATGAGTCACCATGCCCGGTCACCTATTTTTGTCCTTTGCATCATTTCATGTAAGCTCATTTTCCCAAATGTGAAAACCATGACTCCCTCCCGTTATCCTCCAACTCCAGGCATCTGCTGAATCCTCCAAGGGGAATAGAATAGCGTGGGGCGGGGGAAGATCCCTGGAGAACAGATTCTCAGATCAGCTTACCTGTGTGCTGATCTTCCATGATAAACACTGGCAGGGAGCCTGCTGTAGAGGACAAAGAGTAGAAATTGGCCAATTTGAGTTCACATATGGGCTCCATCAATAATTAGGGGCCAGGTGAGATTAGGTAAATGTCTTAACTTCTCAGAAACTTAGTATCCTCCCCTGCAAATTGTGTATGCTTGTACCAAGCTCAGAGCATTACTGAAGATTAAATGGAATGAGATGTGAATGTGTGAAATGCAGGGCTTTGCCCAAAGGAGATGTTCAGTTAGCACTGGTCTCCTTCCTACCACTGAGTTTTGGGGTGACCTTTCCCTGAGCTCCCCCCATCCAGACCCTTTTGTAGTGCTTTCAGTATAATCCAATAGGTAAAGATACATTCAGAAGGTGGAAATTTTATTCAAACACAGCATGTGTTATTACACAGTAAATCATTCAGTCACAAGCCCTGATCATGCTTTGACATTCTAGAAATAAGAGGCAGCAAGACAAAGATGCTTTAGAAGTACATGTCAACATGAGGTCAGACTGGAAAGGGACACATTAGTCACAAATTGTATGGATGACGAGAGTCCGTTTCTCTCAGGCTTCAGTTTCCTTTCCAGAAAAAAGGAAATTCTAATGTATTACTCCACTCAAATCTCTCAATTCTGAAAATTCTACCATGCTAGTCAGAATTAACCTTTTTTTCTAAAACAAGCAGAATGGCTGTCAGGAGGGGCAAAGTAGAGGGTCCTTGCTCAGCTCCCTCTTACTCATCCTCCTCTGATATTTCCACCCCTGGGATGCTGACAGTCCTCCTCTCTTGTTTAAAGTTAGAAGGACTTTCCAGGGTTTACGAAGAATTCCTTAAGAGAAATAAAGAACCTCCCAGTATGAAGAACAACAAGCACGTCCATGGCGTTTATTAAATATGCTTTATCACTTTACATATATTTTTAGTTCTGGGATAGAAGTGCTGGACATGCAGGTAACAAGTAAATGTGTGGTTTGCTGAACCTGTCAACACATCACTTAGGTATTATGCCCCGAACGCATTAGCTATTTAACCTGATGCTCTCTCCTCCCGCTGAAACTCCCAACAGCCCCCAGTGTGTGTTGTTCCCCCATCTCTGTCTTTAGCACTTAATTTCTATGTCATCAAGGATAAGCTTTAGTGTTCTGGTTAAAAAAAACACTCGGTGGAGGAGGTGGACTATTGTAATATCAGACTTCTCAGAGGCTAATAGGGAAGTGTATGCTTCTAAGAGCCTGGCACACACACACACACACACACACACACACACACACACTCACTTAAAAAGTCTTTGCGTTCTCCTTTTGTTATTTATCTTTGATACAGGTTTTTGCTCTTGTTGCTCTGGCTGGACTGCAGTGGCGATCTTGGCTCACTGCAACCTCTGGCTCCTGGGTTAAGTGATTTTCCTACCTCAGCCTCCCAAGTATCTGGGATTACAGGTGCCCACCGTCACACTCAGCTAATTTTTGTATTTTTAGTAGAGACAGGGTTTCACCCTGTTGGCCAGGCTGGTCTCAACCTCCTGACCTCAAGTGATCTGCCCACCTTTGCCTCCCAAAGTGCTGAGAATACAAGGCGTGAGACACTGCACCTGGCCTGCTTTCTCTTTAATTTATGCCTCAAAGTGACTGTAGGCCCATTGAGGTTACAGATTGCATTTGTTTTGTTTTGCTTTTTCTGAGACGGAGTCTGTTTTGTTGCCCAGGCTGGAGTGCAGTGACATGATCTTGGCTCGCAGCAACCTCTGCCTCCCGGGTTCTGTGGACCCCACCTAACCCACGAAGCCTGCGACCTACACCCCGAGCCCCAGGTCTCACTCCCACTGGTGCCACAACAATAACCTGGATTGGGATTTTTCCGTTTTTCCAACCATGCGTAGCACTAGACTCCTCTGACTGATACTAGGTATCAACCCAAGAGCAGTTGTTAACATAATCAGGAAGAAATCAAGAAGTGGAGATATGAGTGAAAAAGGGGAGGTTTTTGTACTAATTCTGTTTTGTGGAAT